>VBSK01000195.1:0-600000 GCA_006112555.1 Tuber indicum | reverse complement strand
CCATACAGGATCCCCCTGTGTGGAGGGCACGCTTACCTTCCTTTCCTGGCTATAAATGTTTCTCCCCACCCCCCACTTTTGGCAAGCCCCGCGTGGCTTGCTACGCCCTTTTGTCCTTTCTTGAAGTTGTTTCCCTCTTGCCCGTATGGGTGGACCAGTCTGCCAACGTGATGGCGGTTGACTTGTTCTCCAATGTGGGCTTTTGCTCCTCCTCACAGACTCGCCTTAGGGTGTACAATGTGTACAACACCAAGGGCACCTCAACCCACACGCGCATTCTTTCTCCCGAGCTGTGTTTTCCTGACTTGAGTTTTCCTGTTTTTGTTTTGCGGGACTTTAACCTCCACCACCCTCTTTCCGGCCCACTGAGGGCCATTTCTTCCACGGAACTTAGGACGTCAGTTCCTTACTTTCAATTGGCTTCTTTACATGGTTTTTCCCTTCTTAACACCCCTGGTGTGTTTACTTATTTTTCCTTTACCCCCCAGGACAGGCCCTCTGTCCTTGATCTCTCCTTTGCCAATGGCAAGGCGGCCCAGCTCTTTGCTGAGTGGACTACCACCCTCCCGTCCACTGGCTCTGACCACATCCCAATTTGCATTTTACTTTCCACGCCCTTATTGCGCCCCCCTGCCCCCACACCAGCCTGGGCCAAAACACACTGGTCTGCCCTTGGTGACGCCCTCAAATTGTTTGTTGTCTCTCCGCCTCCCGCCCTCCCGACCTTGTCCTCTGCCACAGCCTGGTTTGACAGCAACGTCAACCGCCTCCGCACTACCCTCCTCCTACACACCCCCCTCAACCGTATGTCGACCCATCCCAAACCTTGGTGGTCGCCCCTCCTCTCCTCCCTCAGAATCTCGTTTCACGCCGCTTCTCGTCGTGCCCGCAGGTCCCCTTGTGTGGACTCCCTGGCTGAGGCCCGGGGGTCCCGCAACGCCTACTTCAAGGCCATCAAACAGGCCAAGCGAAGGCACTGGGACGAGTTCCTCTCCTCTGCAACCCCTAAGACTGTATGGACAGCCAAACGCTTCGCGATAGGTCGCCCCCCAGACGCGTTCCCGTCTTTCCCGGAAGCCGACACCCCGCTTGCTGTCAACACCGCCCTCCTGTCCCACTTTTTTCCTCCTAGGGAATCCTCCTCCCCCCCTACTATCCTACGCCCATTCTGGGATCTCGATGTCCTCACAAGAGAGGAGATCTCTAAGGCTCTGGCATCCAGCTCAAGCTCATCCGCCCCCGGCCCCGACCATATCCCGTACTCAGTCTGGAAAAGAGTCCACGGCACCAACCCAAAAATCCTCACGTCCCTCCTGGGCCCCCTCCTACTCTATGGCTTTCACCCGTCCTCCCTCAAACAAGCCAATGGTATTGTCCTCGACAAGCCTGGCAAGGCCTCCTACGACACCCCGGCCTCCTTCCGCATCATCGTCCTCCTCCAAACCCTATCCAAGATCCTGGAGCGTGTGGTAGCTATAAGGCTAGCCGCAGTTGCTCGGGCCCTTGGCCTAGTCCACCCCAACCAATGTGGCTCACTATCGGGCATGTGTACCTTTGATGCCCTTGCCACTCTCTCACATGAGGTCCGTCTTTCGCACTGCATGGGCCTCTGCTCCTCCACACTCTTCCTTGACATCAAAGGAGGTTTTGACAATGTCGACTCCGTTGCCATGTGCCGCAAGCTTCGGGAAAGGGGCGTTCAACCCTACCTTGTCTCGTGGGTCCGATCCTTCCTACACGGCAGACATTGCCGCCTCCTATACCAGGGTTCCCCTAAAGTCCTTTCGCTGGTCCAGGTCGGCACCCCCCAAGGCTCACCTGTCTCCCCTCTTCTTTTCCTGATATACGTTTCCTCCCTCCACTTTCCAGTCCCCAATGGCATAATCCTCTCTTATGTTGACGACTTCGCTATAACTGTCTCCTCGCCCTCCTACAGGCGTAACGTCCAGAAACTTCACGCAGTCGCTTCCTCTCTCACGTCGAGGGGAAGACGCATAGGCGTTGCTTTCTCCCTCCCCAAAACAGAACTGATGCACTGGAGGACGCCCCAACAGAGAGGGCCCCCATGCCTCCTCCCCGTCTCAGTGGACTCCGTCCCCTACAAACCGGCCCGAGTACTACGGTGGTTGGGCTAGTGGCTGGAACCCGCGACTCCTTCGTTAGACCGAGCCACCACCCCTCACTTCACCAGGTGCCTTGCCCTGGCCGAGGCTGCCCTCGCTACAATAGACCGCCTGTCCCGGCCAGGCAAGGGTCTCGCACCACACCTGTGTCATCGTCTCGCCTCCTCCTTGGTCCGCCCCATCCTTCTCTACGGCAGCGACCTTCTCTCCCCCAACTCCAGGATGCTCGACAAGATGAGGGCGTTCTGGCACCGGGTACAGAGGTGGGTTACGAACTGCTTCGCCTCCACCAACACGGCCATCCTTCCCTGCGAATCATCACTCCCTCCAATTGACCTACTGATAAAACACCTTCAACGCCTAGCGGCTGTCCGCCTGGTCTGCCTGACGCCTGAAATCAACCCGGCAACTGCCCACCTAGACCACTCGGTCCCAACCACGTCCCCCTTTAGGGCTCCCGACTCCCTCCGCCTCCCTGGGTCTGTCAGAGGCCGGCATCCATGGGCCGGCCCCAACTACCGCCCCCTCAGATGGTTCACCAAACCACCCTCCCCGCCCAACCGGTGCCACCTCCCAGTCGATGCGGTCGCCCACCGCATTCACTCCATTATCGGCAGCCGCAGTGACCCCCTCCCTCCGGCGAACCCCCTCCTCTTGCCTCTACTGCAGGTAGCCCCGCTGGGGGCTCCCGCCCTCTACGCTTCTCTCAAGGCCTGTTGCCGTGAGGAACTCCTCACCTCGTGGCGCCTCCTCTCTCCTCCCCCGCCTTACTACCTCTTTGGCCCCGCCCTGCGCCCGCACCCCTTTATGGGCCTGGGGCGTTTCCTCTCCGGCTGGCTCCACCAGATGCGTGCTGGTAAGAGCTACCTAGCCGCCCATCCCTCATGGCACGACGGCGACCCCTCTCCCCTCTGCCCCTGGTGTGAGGAGGGAGACGAGACGTTCGAACATGCCCTCCTTTTCTGTCCTGTCAAGTCTGCAGCTCGCGATCGCCACCTCCAGGGGGTCACAGATATTGGACCTGACTCTTCTCTGTGGACCTCGATTCCAATGCTTTTGGGCCTCGGTCGTTATCTCACCGCTACCAAGACTGGTTTCCCCCCCGATATGTATGCACACTATGCCCCTCTCCAGCCCTCTCTCTCCCCCTCCCCTTCCCTTCCTGCCTCGCCTCGGTTGTCGTTGGCTGGGTCGCCAAGTGGTCTAAGTGGTGGAAGGTCTCCTGTTTGATTTCAATACGTTAGGTTTTTGATTTGTTTCCGTTATGATGCTAGTTAGTTAGTAGTTTTCCTTTATAAGTCCTGTGTAGGCAATGCGTCGGTTATTGGACGCCATAGGAGGATCTGGTTTTGTTTTTCGCTTGTTTGTTGATTGATTTTGGGTTTTGTTTCTGCCATAGCTAGCGCTGCATGCACATTCTTGTACCTTAACCAAACAATGAATATATGATATAAAAAAAAAAAAAAAAAAAAAAAAAAAAAAAAGTGGCTAGACCTGCGAAGTGGAACGAAGTCAATCCGTCAACTACTCAGGGAGTTACTAGGCTTCAAAGATATGACATCTTTGGTATGGGCCGTAAGTAACAGGACGTTTACGCCCAAGGTTATGAGATGAATGTTAGGAGGTTCGGGATAACGAACCAATGCATTCACATCCACCCTTCGACGATTAGAAAGAGTCTAGAGCTCCTGGAAACGCTACTAAAGAAGCCAACGAGCTTCGAGAAGTGTTGCAACTATGATAAGGGGTGTACCGCAGTTGCGGGGTTTATAACCAACACAACACGAAGGTCCACCCCCTCTACATAGAACAATCAGGAGTTGCCGACCGAAGAATTATGAGACCATTCAATAGAATGGCCTCTACTCTACAAGAAGAGAGTCATCGGAATGAATTCTATCGGTTAGTTGTTGAGTTATCGCAACTAGAAGTCATCGACTCCGGCATGTCTGCAGATGCAGTCTCGCATCAAGACTGATCCTCTTGATAACGAAAAGAACGATTGGAGCCAACAAAGTTCGACTTGAGAACTCGGCTACAGGTCTACAGACTCTAAGGATCGGATAATTACTACTGGTGACAAATATGTCTCCCAGGTAGGAAATAGTAATTACCGAAGATGGTGTGATGGTTTTCAGGGTCTCCCGGTGTTCGCACTATCATGGAGAACTCGACGTTGCGCATCAAACTTGAAAGAGGTACATATTTTGTATGTTAGATAGGTGTAGCCCGCGAACACTCAGACGCGGAATATAAATATCGAAGTGCCTCCCAAAGCTTAAGACATCATCAAGCAACGGAGAAGAGACCTTAACAATATAATATTGTTTTTACGATTCTATCCTACTTTCTTGCACTCTTAGTAGTCATAAACGAAACGAGTTGCTTCCGAGCCTTCCTAGACAAATCTCCATCGATACGAAAGAATCCCGATTGGCCTAGACAACCATAAGTCTATACCGGTTGTCTCCGCCTAACAGTGTACAATACCCCAGGTGTCTCAACCCATACACGCATTGTTCCTCCCGACTTGTGTTTTCCTGATTTAAGTTTTCTCGTTTTTGTTGTCGGAGACTTTAACCTCCACCACCCTCTTTCCGACCCATTGCGGGTCATCTCATCTGCCGGGCTTAGAACGTCAGTTCCTTACTTTCAGTTGGCCTCTTTGTATGGCTTTTCCCTCCTCAATATTTCCGATGCGTTTACTTATTTTCCTTTTGCCTCCGTGGGCAGACCCTCCATTCTCGATCTCTCCTTTGCCAATAGCACGGCAGCCCAACTCTTTGCGGAATGGGCTACCACGCTCCTCTCCACTGACTCTGACCACGTTCCGATTTATATTTCACTCTCCACTCCTTTATTGCGCCCGCCTGCCCCCACACCAGCCTAGGCTAAGACCGATTGGCCTGCCCTTGGTGATGCCCTTAAGTTGTTTGTTGTTTCTCCACCTGCCAACCTCCCGACCTTGTCCTCTGCCACGGCCTGGTTCAACAGAAATATTGATCGCCTCCGCAGCACTCTCCTCCTGCGCACCTCCCTCAATCGCATGTCGACCCGCTCTAAACCTTGGCAGTCGTCGCTCCTCTCTTCTCTCAGAATCTCCTTTCACGCCGCTACACCTCGTGCCAGCAAGGCCCCTAATGTGGACTCCCGGCCTGAAGCCCGCACGTCACGTAATGCTGGCTTTAAGGCCATCAAGCAGGCTAAGCGACAGTACTGGGACAATTTCCTCTCCTCTGCAACCCCGAAGACTGTATGGACAGCTAAACGATTCGCAATGGGATGCCCCCCTGACCGGTTTCCATCTTTCCTGGATGCTTACACTCCACTTGCTGTCAACACCGCCCTCCTGACCCACTTTTTCCCTCCTAGAGAATCCTCCTCCCCTCCTACTATCCTGCGCCCCTTCAAGGACCTTGACGTTCTCACTAAAGAAGAGATCTCCAAGGCCTTGGCGTCCAGCTCTAACTTGTCCGCCCCTGGCCCCGACCACATCCCATACTCGGTATGGAAAAGAGTCCACGGAACAAATCCAAAGATCATCACCTCTCTTCTGAGCCCCCTCCTACTGTACGGTTTTCACTCCTCTTCCCTCAAGCAGGCCAACGGCATTGTACTCGACAAGCCAGGCAAGGCCTCCTATGATACACCAGCCTCCTTTCGCATCATAGTCCTCCTCCAAACCTTGTCCAAGATCCTGTAGCGTGTGGTAGCTGTAAGGCTAGCCGCAGTTGCTCGGGCCCTTGGCCTCGTCCACCCTAACTAATGTGGTTCGCTATCTGGCATGGGCACTTTTGACGCCCTTGCTACCCTCTCACATGAGGTCAGGCTTTCGCACAGCATGGGCCTCTGTTCCTCCACAATCTTCCTTGACATCAAGGGGGGCTTTGATAACGTTGACTCGGCTGCCCTGTGCGGCAGGTTTCGGGAAAGGGGCGTTCAACCCTACCTTGTTTCATGGGGCCAATCCTTCCTGCATGGCCGACACTGCCGCCTCCTGTACCAAGGTTCTCCTAAAGTCCTCTCGCAGGTCCAAGTCGGCACCCCCCAGGGATCACCTGTCTCCCCTCTTCTCGTCCTGATTTATGTTTCCTCTCTCCACTTCCCAGTCTCCAACGGCATTATCCTCTTCTACATCGACAACTTCGCTATAACAGTAGCCTCGCCTTCCTACAGGTACAACGTCCAGAAACTGCAGGCAGTCACGTCATCACTCACGTCGAAGGGACGACGCATCGGTGTTGCCTTCTCCCTCCCCAAATCAGAACTAATCCACTGGAGGACGCCCCAGCATCGGGGGCCTGTGTCTCCCCTCCCCATCTCGGTTGACTCCATCCCCTACAAACCGGCCCAAGTCCTTCGATGGCTGGGTTACTGGCTGGAGCCAGCGACTCCTGCGTTGGACCGAGCCACCTCCTCCCATTTTACCAGGCGCCTCGCCCTGGCTGAGGCTGCCCTCTCTATAATAGACCACCTCTCCCGTCCAGGCAAAGGGCTCGCCCTACACCTGTGTCACCGACTGGCCTCCTCCCTTGTCCGCCCCATCCTCCTCTACAGTAGCGACCTGCTCTCCCCCAACGCCAAAATGCTCAACAAGATGAGAGCGTTCTGGCACCGGGTGCAGAGGTGGGTGACAAACTGCTTCGCTTTCACCAACACGGCCATTATCCCCTGTGAGGCCTCTCTCCCTCCAATTGACCTCCTGGTCAAGCACCTACAGCGGCTAGCGGCGGTCCCCCTCGTCTGCCTGCTACCAGAATTCAACGCGGCTTCCGCCCGCCTGGACCACTCCCTCCCCACTACGTCCCCCTTCCGGGCGCCCAACTCCCTCCGCCTCCCTGGTTCCGTCCGTGGCCATCACCCTTGGGCCGCCCCCAACTACACCCCCCTTAGATGGTTCGCCAAACCGCCCTCCCCACGCAACCGACGTCACCTTCCTGTCGATGCAGTCGCCCACCGCGTCCACTTCATTATTGGTGGTCGTAGTGACCCCCTCCCTCCGGCAAACCCTCTCCTCTTGCCCCCCCTACAGGTAGCCCCGTGTAACGGGGGCTCCCTCTGGGAAGATGGATCCCGAGGTTGCGACCGCACCGAAGTATTCTTTCAGAAGTAAAGATAAAGATAATCAACAGTAGAGTTGAAAAAATAAACGGTAAAACTTAATATCGTTAAGCCACAGCTTTACTCAATTAAGTCCTGATCTCGAGAGGTAGTTGATTGCCAGAGTAGAGGAGAACTCGCATATACTTAAGTAGGTTTGGTATGCTGCCAGTTACTCCCCATCACAACTCTGCGTTCGCGAGCACCCAACTCCCGTGGGCTGTCTAGCCAACCTCTACGGGTCGGACCAACGATCCTCCATAGCGAACTAGACCACTCGGTGGTGTTCTAACATCTGCCCGATAGAAGTGTTTTAGCCGCTGCATCTCCAATGCAACCGCAGGAGTAAAAACTCTTCATATCGTGGTCATGCCAGTGGCGAGCTGTCATGCCCGAGCGGATGTTATACCAAATATGGAACTCTCCACCCATATACACTTAGTCTTCTACAAGCATTCGCAGCCCCTGAACATCTATCCGGTTCTACTCATTTCAATATCATTCCGGATGATAGCCACGTAGCTCCCCCGATAGACCCCTTCGGAGGTTGACTACCAATAGGCGCTACCCACAGTCAACCCTCCTAGAAGTAAGTCTTATCGTGACCTCAGACTAGTGTCTTAGAGTCCTTAACGATTCTCCAATACTATTACACTTTCGGGGCAACGGACTTCGGTTACCTCGCCTACTGGCCTCCGGTAACCTCACATACTACTCTTAACTTCAAAGTGGTATTACTCCGTCAGTTCTGGTCCGTTTTACACGAAACCACCTGGAGGCCATTCTCCAGGTTCCCCTCTGTCCCCTCATATATCCTGCGGACAGCTTCCAGTCGGACGGACGGCGTGGACGTATACGGTGTTATGGAAGCATCTCCACCGGGAGACTTTTGCTAGACTTACAGCAACTCTTCAGGCTGTAGCCCATGACGCCAGGGACTTATAACGGGGCCGGAGGGGGGTGTTAGCCACCACACTTCCAAGTTACAGCTTGTTCGGAGCTCAACTGGTTGTGCCGGAGTGATCCGCACAACCTGAGAATCGAACACCCTATGTAGTTTCGCGTGACAAACAATGTAGTAACTTCCCCCTAAGTCCTGCGTAACAAGTTACTTTCAAGGTAGGGTAACTTGACTCCATAGCAGGGTAACCCGTGGCCCAAGGCAGGGTAACTTTACCTGGACTCTGCGTCGAGTAATTCAGGGTAACTCCCAAATTGACTACTTGGGTTACCCTACAGAGTAGGGTAACCCCCAACCATTACTAGGACCTATGTACCTTTGGTATGGCCTAGCATGCCCGACTGAGGTACCTAACCACCGGTACCTCCACCTGGTAGACCTAAGTCTACCACCAGCCCTACCGCGGTAGTCTCTTGACTCCGGTATGGGTGTTGGTTTGGCTACTTGTAATAGTACTCAGTGGAGTCTCGTTACACCCCGCTTGGGGCCCCAGCCCTCTACGCTTCGCTCAAGGCCCGCAACCACGAGGACCTCCTCGCCGCCTGGCCCCTCCTCTCGCCTCCCCCGCCCTACTACCTCTTCGGCCCCACCCTGCGCCCGCACCACTTTATGGGCCTGGGGCCTTTCCTTTCAGGCCGGCTCCATCAGATGCGCGCCGGCAAAAGCTACTTGGCTGCTCATCCCTCATGGCACGATACCGACCCCTCTCTCCTCTGACCTTGGTGCGAGGAGGGGGACTAGACGTGCGAGCATGCCCTCCTATCTTGTTCTGCCAAGTCTGCCGCCTGTGATCGCCACCTCCTGGGGGTAACGGATGTTGGACCTGACTCTTCTCTATGGACCTCAATCCCGATGCTTTTGGGCCTCGGTCGATACCTTACCCCTACCAGGACTGGTTTCCCCCCCGACATGTATGCACAATATGCCCCCTGCCAGCCTACCCACTCCCCCTCCCCTTCCCTTCCCGCCTTGCCTCGGTTGTCGTTGGCTGGGTCGCCAAATGGTCTAAGTGGTGGAAAGTCTCCTGTTTGATTTCATTACTTGTTGTTATTATGAGTTTTTGATTTGTTTCTGTTACGATACTAGTTAGTTCGTAGTTTTCCTTTATGAGTCCTGTGTAGGCACGGCGTCAGTTATTGGACGCCATCGGAGGATCCGGTTTTTGGTTTTTCTTTTGTTAGTTGGTTGATTTTGGGTTTTGTTTCTGCCATAGCTAGCGCTGCACACATGTTCTTGTACCTTAATCAAACAATGAATATATGATATAAAAAAAAAAAAAAAAAAAAAAAAAAAATGGGTACCTCTGAGAACAACGACTGTCTCCGCTACACCTCCGGTGATTGAAATCTCAACACCAAGGAATTTTCACCACTTTTCACATCTGGTCCTTCTCCTAAAGAGGGGACTAGGTCATCATCCTTTAACTTTTCGTAACAGCAAAACTTCTCTCCTGCTTTCTCTCTTGAGGTCTACCCTCATGAGACCCCTCCTTGCTCCTTCCTGGTGTCCTCGTCGCTGGGTTTCTCTCCTTCCCCACTTTTGCTTTAGCCTCGCTTAGTATCAGCACGGTCGGGTTCCTCCTTTTTCCCTACAACAGACAGATGGGAATACAGTTTGCGGTACGCGATTACATTGGATTCCTTCTTCTTTCCTCTGGTCGGTTCGGGTCAGTCCCTCTGCTAGGTCCAGGTTTTATCCCGCTGGTGGGTACGGATTAGTCCCACGGTCGGGGGTTGGTGCTTGGTTTTCTCAACAGGCTACGGTCGAATTTGCCTCTCTCCTCCTCTCTCCCCTTTCGGTGGTTTTGGCTACTGTGGATACTGGGGATTAATGGAGACCGCCTAGTTAAGACACGAACACGTTTCCGATAGTTGTTTCGGCATCTGGGTCTACCCCTCCCTCTCCCTTCCTCGGCTCGTTCGGCTGGTATCCTACTACCTCCCTCTTCGGCCGGCATCCTACTGCCACCCTTCTCGGCTAGCACCCTACTGCTCCCCCAGCTTGCACCTTACTGCTCCCCTGGCTGGTACCCTACTAACGCCTCTTTGGCTGGCACCCTACTGCCTTCCGGCTAGCACCCTACTGCTCCCTTGAGCTTGCACCTTGCTGCTACCTCTCTCTGGGGGGCCTCAGCCCTGGCCTACTTTCCTCCGATTGGAATTGCACTGTCTCCGGTCCGTTGGGTTCCATCCTCGTCAAGTTTCCCCCTCACTGGGGGTCGCGCCATTATTCGCTGCACTTGGTTCTCTCTTCGGCACGATCTAGGGTTAGCCTTTTGGTGGCCGGCTGTGCTATGGGCACTACCCGGTGGGTATGAGTTAGGCTTTCTTTTGTGCCTTCGGGCTGAGATTTCCGGGGGCATTTTTCCTTGGGCTTTCTGCTTTTCCTGTTTTGGGTTTCCTTGGGGGCTTAGTTCGTCTGGACTGTAGGAGGGGCTTGACTCGGGGCGAGATGTGCAGTTGGCTCCATAAAAGATGAGCTTAGGGTTCTTGGTTTTTGCCTCAGATGGAGGAGGGACACGCGTGTTTACAGGTTTTGTTTTTGCCATACCTAGCGCTGCATGCAGGTTCTTGTACCTTAAACAAGGAATATATGATATAAAAAAAAAAAAGTAAAAAAATAAAAAAAAATGGGTACCTCTGAGAAGTGGAACGGAGGAAACCCGTCGGAGGCACATTGAGTTATTAGGCTTGAAAGTTAGGAATCCTAACTACGGGCCAAAAGTGACGGGATATTTTCGGTTCGAAAATCCGCAACTACTCCTACAGTGCCCCAGAGGCCATAGGTGATAGATATGACATCAATACCTATCTGAAGGCCGGTGTATATTTGTTGGTCCTGGAAATGGGATCCCTCGAGAGGTAATTCTCTTTGAGGCGAGGTGGACCGAGGAGAAGCTACTCAGACTCAGAAGACCTAATAGGTGGTAGACATACGTGTGTTGGCGCACCGTCTACGAAGCCTGCATGAAGCATAGGGGCCCGACATATACGCTGGCCACTATGTGAAATCGGAAGAGACTACTGGAACGATAGTTAAGACCACTGCAGTTTCAGACAGAAGTCTATTCGGCTCTATAAATCGAAGACCGGTCGTTCAAGGATAATAACGCATCCTACGATAAGACGGTAAAGAATTTATGAGGACGAAGATAGTGTACAAGAATTCAGGATCAAACGGCGTTCGCACTTGTTAAGACTATGAGACCTAGCGTACGATTTTGGAGAAGGTACTTTGTTATATGAGGAGTAGAAGTAGTCCGTGAACACTCAGACGTGGGATATAAATATCAAAGTGCCTCCCAAGCTTTTATGAAAGTCAAGCAATGGAGAAGAGACCTTAACAATATAACATTGTTTTACCTACGAATCTTTATAAGAATATTTCCTCTATCGATTAAGCAAGTTCTTAGTACTCATAAACGAAAAGAACGATACCGAGCCTTCCTAGACAACTCTCCGTCTATTACGAAAGATTCAGGCCTAAGTCTCCTCAATAAATATTTAGAGTCGACTTCCGCCTAACACTTTATTGTTAGTTCTCCTTGTCACCAAGGCTCACTAAATAAGTCAGTCACCACTCTGCACTAAATAAACACATGGGTTCGAGACACGCAATCAACGAAACCATTGAAAATACTGTCAGTTTAGATACACTTAGGGAACTCTCCTAAACCAATTCAATATTCAAACCACCGACCAAGGTACACTACCCTACTATTAGTCTAGTATTATCTAGTCTGCCGGAGCTCCCAGAAATACCATTCCTGGAACAAGAAGCTCCCTCGTAGTATACCGACCCAACTCTAGTTCCTACGCAGGAACAATTTCAAAAGCTTTACGAAACTTGGTACGGGCCAGAATTTGTCTGGAAACCCTTCCTTAACTGCGACACCAGTGAAGAAGAATCCTTTGATAGTAGCTTCACACCTACTATATCTTTAGCATGGAGACTCAGAAATCACCTGAACTCTCACCAAGACAGAACCCTATAACAGGAGACTATTCCTTTTAGTGCCCTGTAGCTGAGAAAGAATGACAGAACCATCGACGCCGTGGATACCTGGACGTCCGGGGACTCCGGTACCATGGAGAGAAGCTCCCAAGAGAATAAAGGATAGAGATACAAGGGACACCGGAAGCGAAGGTGAAAATCCACCGAGTCAGCCTTCATCGCTCCCCCCTGGGATAAGGCGTCTACCAAGAGATGAATCATGGGCATCTAGGGTCCCTAGCTCGTCCCGCTCATCTTCTCCGAGGCCACGGGATCAAGCGGCCAACTTGGCAAGATTAGCTGCTAGAGTAGGAGTGGTAATAAAGGATGTCCGGAGGGACATAACTTCCTCCATTGACGCTGCAAACATAGTGTTCGCTCAGCTCACGGGAGCTCAACAGGAAAATGCGCTTAGGCTGTTTGACATTCAAAACCAAAATGCCGAAGGAAAAGACCTCCATAACCAGGACATAGGGGTTCTATTGATGCAATGTCAAGGGGTAGAGAACGAAGTAAAATATCTACAAGAAAGGATAATAAGAGAAATCGTGGAAAACCTGGCGCAACAGGCTGCCAGACAGGAACATCACGAAGGAGCCACCTCACAGTTATATCAGTCCACGCTAGAACGGGATCTCCTACTACAACTAGCAGTAGAAGAAATTAGGAAGGAAATAAAAGAACGGGACTACAAGGTAAACAATGCCTTCAAGGAAAGAGACGCACTTTTCCAAAAAGAAGCAAAAACGACTCGAGAGTCACTAAAGTCTCAACAGGGTGAACTCAAGAAAATAAGCGAAGCGGTCCAAGAACTTCTCTTTTCCTCCAGAAAGAAGGAGGCTCCGAAGGAAAAACCAGAGGATAGCAAGCGTGTACGGATGGAATCGGTAGAGGACGAAGAGGAATATAATTCCAGACCCACTAGACAAGACAAGGGTAAACAGGTTGCAAAACCTCAATCTAGTCGGGAAGGAACCTCAGACGCAACTCCACCACCTGGACAAGGAGGGGGATATCCTAGTGATGACGATGATGATGGCCGGGATTATGACGCTTAAGGAAAGGAAAGCAAGGGCGGCGGTCCGGATGGATGGCGCAGGGGTTTAACTCCCGAACAATCAGACATGGCAAATGTCCTGGCCGAAGCTTTCACGGTAAACACGAAGCGGCCCGCGCAGGCACCACCCCACTTCAAGGGAGAAAAGTACCAAGCCGTGCATATCTGGCTACAACGATGTATTGACTTCTTCAATCGCAACCCCCATATTTGGAGAGATGAATGAGAACAGGTCATATCGGCCCTGAACCGTACGAAGGGAAAAGTGGTAACCCCATATACGATATGGTACCGCAGAAAAATGGAAGGACTACAAGGCGAACTCCAAAACCGGAATTTTCGAAGTTGGACCCGTTTCTCATACAAAATTGAAAAGCCCTTCGCCCTACTACAAGAGGGCCAACAAGCCCTGCAGGACATGAAGGAAGTGAAATATAAAGGCAAAATTCAGACCTACCTCCGAATCATGCATAACCTGCACAACAAAGCCCAGATGACAGGTGAATCATGGAGAGAGACAGTCGAAAGGAACTTGCCTGAAGAAATCCTCACGCACATCTCCTTCCAAAAGTTTAACACAGACGAGGAATGGGAACACGTTGTTGTAGAAGCCGGGCGGGCAGAAGAAGACCATCAGTACCGAAAAAAGTGATTGAAAGAAGGTAATTCCTGGCACACCTCCGCGAAGGAAATAAAAGACAGGTCTTCAGAGGAAGATAAGTCGGATAAGCCACGAAAGGATAAGGCTTGTATGAAGGGAGGAGGAGGACCCTCGCGGAAAAGAAAATGGGAGGACCACACGTCAGAACGACCGGCCATCAAATTAGGAGGAAGTGCTAAGATCACACTTTCGAATTGGTCTGAAGCACAACAAGGAATCTCGCAAAGCATTATTGATGCAAGAAAACAGAACGACAACTGCACGAGGTGTGGAAAAAAGAACCACATATATAACATGTGCTACGGGAACATTCAAGTATCAGCGGCCACAGTTAGCTGAAGGCCACTACAAATGGGCCCAAATCGAGCAAGGTCTATCAAGCCACCTAGACCTCCTCGAAGACCCGCACAGGCTGGACAGGTTAGAACCGCCAGCCGATTGTGGGAATTAGGCAAAGACGAAGAAATCACATAAGTCTTCACAAAGGTACCGACAACGACGGTGTTCGGGTAGTCTAGTAGACACATAGTCTCTAGGAGTCGAAATCAACAACTGCACAAGAGGATCGAAGAGAGTATAGCAACCATATGGAAGGACCTGAGTGGAAGTACATGGGTCCCGCCTGCTGAGACAGGAGGATTGACAAAGGACAATGGTTACATTGGTGGCGCCCCTATGCTTCCGAAGGTAGTCGTATGTTTAGCCCCAATGATCCGGACACATGTTTGTCAGGGTAGTCAGGCACGTGACCTGGAATCAGAAAGGTCTCCGATAAGGACCAAAACCTAGACAGGAAACAGCCAGCACCAAGGGTACCGACACGAGCGACAGTAGGGCTAAGAGGAAAGAAATTTTTGACAGGAACAAACTCAGACGTTAAAAATACGGTCGGAGAATACTAAAAATTCTCAGGTTAATAGTCATGATCACAATCTCAGTCCAAATGCTGTCCTATGTTTGGCACTCGTTGGAAAAACAATCGTTATAGGTGTACAATTTATTGTACGGCGGAAACGTGTTCGGGTACGACGATCAAAACGGCTTTGCAGATCTGATTCAGGTGCGACTTCCGAACGTCGTCACTTTTCGTCTGATCTTTTGACCGTTGTCAAAAATCGTCAAATCTCACGATACTTGACGCGTTGACCTGCTTAGTCAAAAGGTGGTGAAATCTCTGCACGCCAAGACGAAAAAAGGATAAAGAGGGGAGATGGTTTTCTATTCTCAACAACTCTCTTGCTTCGCAACACCAAACAGCCTGACCGTTCTTTCTTGTTATCGACTCAACTTTCTTGCTTGCTCACTCGGTACAAAAATAAAGGTAAAGACAGGAGTATAAGTAATAACAGAAAAAAAAAATACCCTCCTTTCCTTTTACCTCTCTGCCGGCTACCACACGTATCTGTTTCTCTCCATCCCTATTTCTCGCAAGTGCCAAAAGATAACAAAAGAAAGACAAACAGAAAAGCTAGCTTCCGTCTCAATCATTCCACCACACGCCTTCTCCCGTAGCAATCCTTCTTCCTCGGCAATTCTCCTTTCATGGCAATCCTCCTAGCATGGCAATCCTCCTAGCTCTTCCTTGATGAACACCCGAATCCGCAAACAAAACCATTGCATAATAATCTTATCGCTTTCCTACATCGGTTCGGTTCTTCCATCCTCCGAGTTTCCCACTACCTCGGGATATTCCTCTTCCGCTTCTGCCGGATGCACGTTTCCCCTGTGCATCATGCAAACGACAAACAGATATGCATATTAACAAAGAAATAAACCAAGTACGGAGTACCTGGATGATAAGAGGCCGAACGACAGACTGCTAGAGACAGATGAACAAAGAATAGCTGGGAGGTGAGGAATCTAGAACATGCAACAAAACATCAAATTGCTGACTGGTGAACAGGCAACGAACTTGCGACCAATATGCAATAGGGGATAGGGGAGCCTGTGGGAATTGACCGGTGAGATGGGTAAGTGATAGCAAAACATCAATCAAGTGATATGTTAACATACAAACTAGGAACGGATAAGAATAGCGACAATAAACATTGACTTCGGGAAAGAGCAAAGAAAGAACTAGAGGATGGAAAAAAAAAAGGCCTGCTGGGAAAAGAGCTAGGAAATAAAGAAACACCAATTGTGAGCATGCTAAGCAGTATTTCCAACAAGAAATAGAGGGACGAGCGAGGCATATCTTCGACCGATCGGTACCAAAGTTCTAGACCTCATCTCTATCTATTAATGCTTAGGTGCCACAATGGTACCGGCCAGGCACCTGATAAAATGAGGACACTTTCAATGGTTAAGTGAGGGTGGATAATAAGCCCGGGAAGGTTATCAAAGGGACAGCTGACCAGCCCTACGCACCCGGCTTTTGTCCCCATGATATCTGGACGATGGCAGAGACCCCCAAGTTTGGTTCCACAGGTAGAACAAGTGGAAGGTAGGGGAACTCCTCGGCAGGAGGTAAAGACCGTTAGTAGTGGGCTGCCCGATATACCAAGAAAATTACAGTTTGTCTGAGGAGACCTGAATGGTCAAAACCATGCAGGCATGGTAACAAACACCTTATTACACAATGCCAAAGCGAAGACCCGAAGATAATTGCAGTCAGCTGCGAGAACGCAAACTTTATGCGTCTTTACTTAAAAGATATTCCTGCCCTGAGGGAGACGCCTACCTCTTTTTAAACTATAGGCGACAAAAAATTAAAGTTCTATTGGACTCAGGCTCTAATGTGTTCGTCATCAATCAAAGATTAGTACAAGAACACTGATTGCCGTTCACGCAACGGCCGGACGCGGTCAAGATTTATGGATTTGATGGGACCGCAGCTGTCTCGGGAGGGAAGTTTTACACCCATCCCTTATGGTTAGAAATTGGAAGAAATTGACTTCTGTCTGAGATAACCTGCGAAATAGCAGAACTTGGATTGTACGGGATGATCATACCATTCGGGTGGTGGCATGAGGAACATCCTATATCCCACATTGAAGACCCTAAAAGATGGTCGTTCAACGCAAAGTGTTGCGAGAAATGTGTAGAGGAAGACGAGGGAATAGCCAACATGTTCGAATACGATGAGACGGTAGTCTTTGACGAAAATGCTGCCTATATTGGGAGAATTAGCACAAGCGAAAGTCCCAATGACATAGTCTTAGGATCACTACCTCAAGAATATTGGCGACACAAAGACCTATTCTTGCCTCAGACAGCGGAGAAATTGGCGCCACGAAGGACGTTCGATCATGAGATCGAACTAAAGAACAACGCGAAAGCACCGTGGGGTCCAATATATCCCTTATCAGAGAAACAACTTGCCGCCCGACGAGAATACCTCAAGATCATGATGGATCAAGGAAAGATCACAAGAACCAAGTCCCCAGCAGGAGCGCCAGTGCTGTTCTTACCGAAGCCAGACGGTAAACTTCGGTTCGTAGTGGACTACCGAAATCTCAACTGTATCATGGTTTTAGCCAAACACCCACTACCATTAATGTCCAAATTAAGGGACCGAGTGGCTGGGGCTAAAATCTTTACGAAGCTTGATTTGAAAGACGGCTATCATCTGATAAGGATAAAAGAGGGCGATGAATGGAAAACAGCTTTCCGAACGCGTTACGGTCACTACGAGTACAAGGTAATGCCTTTCGGACTCGTCAATGCTCCGGCAACCTTCCAAGACATGATGAACCAAGTCTTACATGAATTCCTCGATTATGGAGTCGTCTACTATCTGGATGATATTCTGATATATTTAAAGGATGAAAAAAGCCATGTTGAGTTGGTCAATCAGGTATTGCAAAGGCTCGCAGACTACCAACTTGCTGTATCCCTAAAGAAATCAGTCTTTCACGTACAAGAAGTAGAATTCTTAGGTTATATGGTATCTGTCGAAGGGGTAGCAATGAGCACAAGGAAAGTCAACTCCGGGCTGGGTTGGAAATCACCAGCATCGGTTAAGGAAGTTCAAATATTTATTGGATTTGCCAACTTCTACTGATAGTTCATACAAGGGTTTTCCGGAGTATGCAAGCCTATAACGGAAACCCTAAAAGGAAATCCAAAAGATTTCCATTAGGACACGGAGCAAGAAGCAGCGTTCAAAGAACTAAAACATCGCTTCACAACTGCACCCATACTACAGCATTTCTACCCAGACCGTGAAACGGTGGTAGAAACGGATACGAGCGACTTCGCCTTAGGCTGCGTCTTATGACAGTTTGTGGAAAAAAGACTATATCCGGTCGCCTTCCACTCGCAGAAATTGAACTCGGCAGAACGAAACTACGAGATTCAGGAAAAAGAACTGCTTGCAATTTTGGAAGCGTTCAAAGAGTGGAGGCAATACTTAGTAGGCACGGAAAAGCCTGTGACGGTTTACACCGATCATCAGAACCTACAATACTTCCCCACTTCTAAGGTGTGGAGCGGACGCCAGATTCGTTGGGTGCAGAAACGGGCAGAATACAACTTGAAAATCGTTTACCGACCAGGGACAAGGGGCGGACAGCCTGATGCCCTGAGTAGACGACCGGAGTACCGTCCTGAGGAGGGAGCTACGCATCGCGAGCAAACCGTTTTAAAACTAGAACACTTCCAGGTAATGCTGTTAGCGCTACAGGAAGAAAACGAAGATGGGTTAGGAAAGGCAGTATTAGGTTGGAAAGATGAGGAAGACCTAGCATTGAGGCCAGAAGCAAATTATTCAGATAAATATATCCGAACAAGAGGATTGAACCACAAGGCAAGACTGCCTACTAAAGGTTCAAGAATGGCAGCCGGACATGACCTATATGCCATAAGGGACGTCGTTATCCCCAAGCGAGGACAAGCACTGCTCGACACTGTGTTAGCGATACATTTACCAATAGGGACATACAGACGGGTAGCAGCTCATAGTGGCCTCGCTGTATGTTCTAGAATCTCGGTTGGCGCTGGGACAATAGACGCCGACTATACGGGAGAACTCAAAGTCTTGCTCTACAACCAGAAAGATGTTGATTGCCAAATCTGAGAAGGAGATAGAATGGCACAGCTCATCATGGAAAAAATCGACACATCTGATTTAATAGAGGTTGATGGACTAGACGAGACAGAAAGAGGGACCTAAGGTTTCGGAAGTACAGACATCGCTATAAGAAGTTTGACATTAAAGGAACAAGAACCCATCATATGTCAATTAGAAGCATCGGCGGCTGAGAATTCATCCTGGTACGACATCGAGGAAATACCAGAGAAGATACTAATATCAACGGCCATGCTAAAATACAAGACTATGAAAAAGTTTAACCCTGAGTTCCTCAAACAACTTCTTGAGGCCACACGGTCAGATAGAGATTGGCTAAGATGACCAGAGGACTTGTCAAAACTACTAAATGAAGGAAAGGAATTTCCTAAAAACTGGACACCAATTGACCACCTCCTATACTATAAGAATCAGCTATTCGTACAGGACGACCAGGCTTTGTACACCAAGATAGCGGAAGGATGCCATGACGCAAAGATAGCGCGACACTTCGGAGAAGAAAAAACCATTGAAATCATCATGAGGGATTTCTACTGGAAGGGATTAGCGGAATGGATCAATGAGTACGTACAGTCTTGTGATGAATGTCAACACAACAAGTCACCACGACATGCGAAATACGGACTGTTACAACCACTACAGACCCCGTTTACGGCATGGTCGTCAATATCAGTTGACTTCATAATCCAACTACCAGAATCACAAGGTTGTTCACAAATTATGGTAGTTGTGAATCAATTCACAAAAATGGCATACTTTCTTGGATTACAAACTACGGCCACGGCAAAGGATATCGCTAATGTGTTCCTAAGGGAAGTCTGAAAGCTACATGGCTTACCGACGGAAATCATTGCGGACATGAACTCTAAGTTTGCAGGAGAGTTTTGGGAATCCCTATATAAGGCGTTGGAAATAAAGCGACGAATGTCGACGGCGTATCACCCACAAACGGATGGACAGACAGAAAGAACCAATCACGTGCTGGAAGGATAACTTCCAAGTTTTGTCAATTACGACCAGGACGACTGGTATCAGTTGCTACCGCTAGCAGAACACGGGTACAACAATTCTGCGACTAACGCCCACGAGATGTCGCCTTTTTATGCAAACTATGGTTTCCACCCCAAGACAGAGTGGATGAAAGAACGAGAGGCTCAAAACCTAGGTGAATCCCTTTACGCGAACTGGATCAAGACAATACACGAACAAGCAAAGAGCTCGTTAGAAAGGACAAGAGAAGGAATGGCTAAATAATACGATCGGAAAGCCAAAAGACAGCCGGAGTTCAAGGTTGGCAATAAAGTCATGCTAAACGCAAAAAACATACGCACCCGACGCAAGTCAAAAAAGCTAGCGCCCAAACTATATGGGCCGTTCCAGATATTGGAGAAAAGGGGGAATCGTGCGTTTAAGCTAAACATATCTGACCGGTAGAACATTCACCCTTTCTTTCATGTATCCTAACTTGAACCATATCGAGAGTCTGTGCATCCAGAACGCAGACAACCTCCCAGAGAGCCAGAGGAGGTTGTAGGAGACTTGCAATAGGAAATAGAGAAAATTGTCCGTAGCGAGATACGGACCTCTCGACGAAGGGTCAACAATCGTTACCGGCAGGTACGAGAGCTGTGGTATTTTGTGAAATGTCCGGGCTTTGCGGAAGATGAGAATACTTGGGAACCCGCTACGGGCATGGAAAATGCTGAAGAAGTAGTCGAAGAGTTTCATCGAGACAACCCAGAGATGCCAGGGCAGGCAGAAGTAAGATGATGAGGAAAAGGTTTTCCTACGGTGGACAAGCAAACGCCGGAAGGTTTTTTACCCTGACCACGTCGGGTCCTAAAAGGAATTTTGTTAAATAAATATAACTAAGAAAGGTGCTCAAGGCGAGACCTTGTAGGAGGGAGCTCATGTTAGGCATAAAGAAAATGCACAGACCTCTCGGTAGGGTACCTGCGCACAGACCCTCATTTATCGAAGCCTAACACCCCCCTCCGGCCCCAATCTGGGGCCCGCACGTCCTTAGCGAGATTTCGAAGAGTTGCGTCCCATGACTATAATGTCATCTCAATGAAGCCTACTTCATAACACCATTTACATCGCTGCCGTCAGTCCGAACGGAGGCTGTTCGCAGGTTATATAAGAGGGCACCTTTGGATACCTCTAAGAAGTGGAACGGAGGATATCCGTCCCAGGCGCATTGAGTTATTAGGCTTCAAAGTTATGCATCCTAACTACAGGCCAAAAGTAACAGGACGTTTTCGGTTCGAAAATCCGCAACTACTCCTACAGTGCCCCAGTGGCCATAGGGGATAGATATGACATCAATACCTATCTGAAGGCCGCTGTATATTGGTTGGTCCTGGAAATGGGATCCCTCGAGAGGTAATTCTCTTTGAGGCGAGGTGGACCGAGGAGAAGCTACTCAGACTCAGAAGACCTAATAGGTGGTAGACATACGTGTGTTGGCGCACCGTCTACGAAGCCTGCATCATGCATAGGTGCCCGACATATACGCTGGCCACTATGTGAAATCGGAAGAGACTACTGGAACGATAGTTAAGACCACTGCAGTTTCAGACAGAAGTCTATTTGGCTCTATAAATCGAAGACCGGTCGTTCGGGGATAATAACGCATCCTACGATAAGACGGTAAAGAATTTATGAGGACGACAATGGTGTGCAAGGATTCAGGGTCAAACGGTGTTCACACTTGTTAAGACTATGAGACGTAGCGTACGATTTTGCAGAAGGTACTTTGATATAGGAGGATTAGAAGTAGTCCGCGAACACTCAGACGCGGGATATAAATATCGAAGTGCCTCCCAAGCTTTTATGAAAGTCAAGCAACGTAGAAGAGACCTTAACAATATAATATTGTTTTACATACGAATCTTTATAAGAATATTTCCTCTATTGATTAAGCGAGTTCTTAGTAGTCATAAACGAAAAGAACGACACTGAACCTTCCTAGACAACTCTCCGTCTATTAGGAAAGATTCAGGCCTAAGTCTCCTTGACAAATATTTAGAGTCGGCTTCCGCCTAACACAAGATGGTATTGACAGCGTATAAATTGTTCATTGTGTCTACCTAGAAAATATAGCGCATTAGCTGTATTCTTTAGTATAAGCATTTCATCGAGTGTTCAAATTTAGTCTCCTCCGCCTGACACCTAATCCACTCATTAATTGAAGTTGACACCCATGCGGGTATAAAGTAGGCGAGTTGTTCTGGAAAATGCATCATATCATCTTATGTCAGCACACGACATGGCTTGGCATTAGCAGCACTGAGGCTGTAAAGTGACAGCGCTTGGCGTCAGCATCTCTGAGGCTGAAAAGCGACGTCGTTTGGCGTTGGCATCCCCCTGAGGCTTAAAAGCTTATTTTGTGACGTCCTGCCCCCCTATCATTTCTCTTCCATCTCCTTACTTCTCTTCTTTCTCAATACCGCTTTTCCCACCTTCCACTTACCATTTCTCTTCCTTCCCCTCACTTTCTCTTGCTTCTCCACACCACTTCGCCCACCTGCACATTAAAAAGAAGGATAAAAAAAAAGTATTTCAAATAACGCTCCTTTTTTAAAAAAAAGTGAAAGAAAAAACCCCACACCATCATGAATAGCTCCTCCTCATGGACAAAGAACGGAATTGATGCACCTGGGGAACGGAAAGTAAGTAAACTACCGCCATACCTCTTTGCAAATGCTTCAGCTACTAATTCACTTAGACGTTCAATCACAGCAGGCGGCATGCCCAAACTCAGGAGCACAAAACGGAGATTGTTCGACGCGCTGTCATGAGCCCTGACCGGAAGGAGTCTGCGTAATCTATCAACAACTAACTGTGGTTTATATTCGTAAGATATATAGCTAAAATGTGAACTGTGAAGAACTGGGATCTGACAAGTACCTCCCATTTGACTCAGGAGTTAAGGATTCAGTGTAAATCTAATCTAATAAACGGTAAGTTTTCCAAATCAATTGCGCTAACCTTCGTACTCGAATAAGGGGGGATTATGGCGACATTGCATACACCAAGTCATGGTATAGGTTCAAGGATCCTCATCGCCAAACCGCCATCTTCACGGCGTAGCGCAAGGAGATCAAGGCCTCCATCACAGTGTCTCCCTTGACCCCAACTACCTGACGGACTCCCAATTGGAGTCCATCATGGATTTTACCCACAGCCATCCTCCCATCAAACAGCTCATCACGCTCATCGAAGTCGAATACCGCACTGACAATATTGGGAGCTCTTGCGTCACCTAAGGATCTTAGTTAAGAACTCGGCCAAGAAACTCCTGGCGACTAAGCAGCCTCTCAGTATGGAGCAGGCTGGTGGTAGCGAGGTTTTGGGACCTCAGAGTAAGTCGTTTTCCTTATCAATCTTCCGTTACCCTTGCACTAACAATTATATATTAGTGGCTGAATCAGATTGGTCCTCTCCTTACTGCCCACAGGCACTGAGGATCTATATCGTTCGCCCAACGGGTGACCTCAATGCAGGGTATCCATTCCTCGGCCACCCCTAGTGTTCCATGGACTCTGACCGAAGAATGAACTGGGAAGTCATTGGTACACCAAGCATCCTAAATCTGCTCAGAGTGGTTCTCGGGCAACATGTGGAGGAGAACATCTAATGTCCGCAGTATCTGAACTGGGCAACTGGTGACAGCCCGCATCTATACCACAACGAGCGCCCGAAGAACCTCTTACTCTCCGGCAACTCATCTTTCTCAATAGAGATGATGATATCCGAGTGTGACTCCTTGCCAACAATGGCCAACATCCCCTATACCTTATGGTCTTAGATTCACACCTGGATCAAGGAGAGGAGGAGGTTCAGACTCCTGAGCCCGCGAACAGGCAATACCCATTTTTCGACCATACAGTCTGGGATCATTCGGGCAAGACTCAAGATACCACGGCAGCTATGCAAGAGGAGGACCAGGGGGAGGAATGGATGGAGGCCAAGAGAGTGGGGAGCTCTCAGGTGCCTAGTGGCGCGAGAGTGTTGTTGTCATAGATGATGATGTAAGTTTCTATATCCAACCGGCATTGAGCTAAGATCATGATCTAAATACCATCGCTGATTGCCAACATAGGATGAGGAACTGGGCACCATTGGCCCCTCGACCCAATGCACTCAGAGGACTCCCTTCCCATGGATTACACACTCATCAGAAAATCTCCGATCCGTTTGAGTCTGGGCCAGCAGAGCAGGGCCCTGAGCATTCAGTCTTCTGTACCAAGTGGGCGCAAATCCCTCCAGGAGGATCTAAGAGAAAACGCCTGGTTGGAAGAGTCCCTGACGGAGGCAGTGTGGCCAACAGCCCAGCGTCCACTATGTGACGGCGCCTAGGACAGCCAGACTGCCACTCCAACTGTCATTCGTAACAGCCACCCAGCCTCCCAACCCCATTGCTCCAACTGTAATACCTCCTCCCCCAGCACCCCCGGTACACCAGGTACCCCCCGCAGCTCTGGCCTCCGCACTTCCACTACCCAAACCGGATCGCCAAAATTGCGACATTCAGGTTGACACCAGGCAAGTGGAGGATGAATCCTTTTTTGTTGGCGAATTTTTTGTGTTGCCAGATTTCTTTTCCATTGGAAGATCTTTCTTTTGTTCATTTTCTTTTATTTGACATCTTAGGGATTTGCTTGTGGTTTGTATTCATGAGATTTGTATGTTTGTTAGCAAATATTTATGCTACAATTAAGCTCCCTTACCTAGGCATACCATACTAGTATGGTATTTTGTGTTGCTGGTGGTCCAATCCTCTATGCCAATGCCGCCACTACCTGGTACTTGAATATATTCTAGACATACATGTCCCCTTACACCCCCTTACCTTGACATCTGAAATTCATTTCCTGAATTCGGCACCTCTCACATTCATATCCCGTAAGCGGCCTGGTGACCACAGACCTATCAAGTCGATTGGCAACAATGTATTGCATTCTCGCCTGTTCAGTTGCATCGATAGAAGGCCCAGAGCTGAGGTTTGGAGTTCTAACCCATTTTAAGTCTAGCAGGTGTCTCACTAAAATTTGTATCACTATCCGAGACTTGTTGTGGCTAGATTTTGAGCTTAGTGTCTTATATAGACGGACCCATTTGATCAACAATATTTATAGTAGAATCTTCAAGATTGTGATCTCTGGGAATGCCTCGACTACAAACATAATACTAAGGTTGTAGAAAACCCCTTTTCACAGGTAAATCTTTTCTTTCAATACCGAGTGATGTTGTGTGATTCTACCCGCTGCTACTTAGGTCCTAGTGTATAAGACCCAACATGTTCCATTGAAGGCCAAGAAACTGTCATATACAAACTCCTCACCTTTCCAACATACAAGATATACCTCATTGTGCTACGTTCTAATTCCTATCTTTCCCAACATTTACCAGCATTCTGATAGAACCTCATGCATAACCAACCATATTTTAATTCATGTTGCCAGCCGACACCTCATATAGGCAACTTGTCTAGACGCAGACGCGACGCCAGAGCCAATGCCACAGTATCCATGAGATTGAGGCTGGCAATACAGCAAAACAGATCTGGATACGCTACAAGTACATTGTCATCCTGGTCATTACGGCATCAGAGGCCTTCACTACCAGACCCAACACGGCTCCTCGGGAGACCCCCAAAGCTTCTCTTCAGAAGCACGATACAGACCTTGGCAGACAGTGAACCTAGCATTCAACCAGCCGCATGAGTGGACCTGAAAACCCTTTGCTTAAGTGACGGTAACCGTGATGAGTACCAAAATTCTCATGGATTTGATGGAATCGAATTAGATACAGAACCTGACTCAGAAGACAATGCTACTCCAGATAGAACCAGATCAGGACCATGTCATCAGTCAAGAAAACCAAAGAGAGAAAGAAATAATCTCATAACAACTATGAGAATTTCAACCACCACTGATTCACAGAAAACGGCTCTAGTCTGGAGGACGCCAGGTGCCCATCGGCAGATAATCTGTAGCAGGTGAACGCTCCGCCAATATTCCCATCATCCAGTATACTGCGGCATTCGTCCCCGCTGACCACCCAAAGTGCCACTATGCCTAATGTCAGGAGCTCGAGTGTAGCCGGTGAATCAACTACATCACAAGATCAGCACTTCGGGCCTGATATTGTTTCATAGCAGAATATAGCATCAGGGACAGAAGTAGGTATAGTATCACAGGTAAAGGATCTGAGTGTCTGGTACTGTTAGGCGGAGACAACTGGTATAGACTTTAGGGTTGTCTAGGCCAATCAAGATTTGTTCATATAGATGGAGATTTGTCTAGGAAGGCTCGGAAGCAACTCGTTTCATTTATGACTACTAAGAGTGCAAGAAAGTAAAATATAATCGTAAAAACAATATTCTATTGTTAAGGTCTCTTCTCCCTTGCTTGATAATGTCTAAAGCTTGAGAGGCACTTCGATATTGATATTCCACGTCTGAGCATTCGCGGACTACATCTATCTAACATACAAAATATGTACTTCTTCTAACCTAATGTGCAATGTCAAGTTCTCCATGAAGGTGTGAACACCGGGAGACCCTGAAAACCATCACACCCTGTTCAGTAATTACTATTTCCTATCTGGAAGACTAACTGCTTACTAGTAGTAATTATCCGATCCTCAGAGTCCTTTGACCTGTAGCCGAGTTCTCAAGTCGAACTATGTTGGCTCCAATAGTTCTTTCCGTTGTCAAGAGGATCAGTCTTGATACGGAGTTGCCTTTGCATATATTCCGGAGTCGATGACTTCTAGTTGTGATAACTCAACAACTAACCAATGGAATTCGTTCCGATGATTCTCTCTTCATAGAGAAGAGGTCATTCTATTGAATAGTCTCATAATTCCATGGTCATCATCTCTTGGTTGTCCTATGTACAGGGGGTGGACCTTCATATTGTATTGGTTATAAATCCCGCAACTGCAGTACACCCCATATCATAGTTGCAACACTACTTAAAGCTCATTGGCTTCTTCAGTAGTGTTTACAGGAGCTCTACACTCTTTCTAATTATCGAAGGGTGGATGTGAATGTGTTGGTTCGTTATCCCGAACCACCTAACATTCGTATCTCGTCCTTGTGCCAAAACGTCCCGTTACTTGCAGCCTGAGGCGAAGATGTCATATCTTTGAAGCCTAGTAACCCCCTGAGTTGTTGACCGATTGACTTCATTCTACTTCTCAGGTCTTGCCAGAGGTCCCCTCTTATACATCCGACGAACAGCATTTGGTCGGACGCACAGTAGCATCGTATATGGTGTTATTCTGACACCTTCAATTCTGTGACCATATAGTCGCAGGACGCAACTAAGGTTGATGTGTATGATGACGCGCAGGCCCCGTAAGGGGGCCAGAGGGAGGTGTTGGAGACTAAGATTCTCGAACTGGGGTAAAGTTACCCTACCTAGGGTACTTCTAGGCTATCTGAATCGAGTACTCCTAACATGAGCTCCCTCCTCCAGGGCTTCGCCTCGAATGCCCCTTCGGTACAAAAATAAAAATTAAACATTAAATGATAAATATTAAATAATAAACCTTAATCATTAATCATTTAAGGACCCGATGAAAGCAGAGTAAAAAACCTTTCCGCGTTTGCTTGTCCACGGCAGGAAAACCTTATCATTACTGTCCTTCCTCTACCCACCATGCCATTTCCGGATTATCGCGATGAAATTCCTCCACCAATTTCCTCGTATTATCCATTCCTGTCGCAGGCTCCGAAGTGTTCTCATCTTCAGAACAGCCTTGCCATTTAACAAAGTACCACAGCTCACGTATCTGTTGATAGCGGCCACTGACTCTTTTCCTGTAAGAACATACCTCACTTCTTACAATCTTTTCTATCTCCTATTGTAAGTCACCTTCGATATCTTCAGGTTCCCTGGAAGACTGTTGTCGGTCTGCTCGTACCGACTCCCTGTAAGGTTCCAACAGGGAAAAATGGAATACTGGGTATATATTCCAACAATCCAATATGTTGAGTTTAAATGCGCGGCTTCCTCGTTTTTCCAGAATCACGAAAGGTCCATGAAGTTTTGGGCTTAACCTTTTGGACTTCCGGTGAGTACGATTGTTTTTTGCGTTTCACATGACTTTATCGCCGAGCTTATAGTCTGGTTGTTGTTTGGCCATTCTATCGTAATATTTAGCCATAGCTTCTCGTATTTGCTCGAGTGATTACTTTGCTTGCTCATGAATCGTTTTTATCCAGTTTGCCTAGAGGCTTGCTCTTGGATTATGTGCCTCGCACTCCTTCATCCGTTCCGTTTCAGGATGGAACCCATAGTTTGCGTAGAATGAGGTCATTCCATGTGCATTGGTAGCCGAATTATTATAGGGATATTCGGCTGAAGATAGGAGCTGATACCAATCATCCTGATCGTAGTTGACAAAACTTCGTAAGTATCCTTCCAGCACTTGGTTGGTACGTTCCGTTTGTCCATCAGTCTGGGGGTGGTACGCTGTTGACATCCTTCTCTTTATATCTAATGCTTTGCACAATGACTCCCAAAATTCTCCTGCAAACTTGGAATCCATATCCGAGACGATTTCTGATGGTAAGCCGTGTAGCTTCCATATTTCCTTTGTGAAGGCAGTAGCGACATTTTTCGTGGTTGCTGTCCCCTCTAATCTGATGAAATGGGCCATGTTGGTCAACTGATCAACCACTACCATTATCTGGGTACATCCTTGACTTTGCGGCAACTGCCTTATAAAGTCCACGGATATCGATACCAAGGCCACATATGGTATTGATAGCAGTTGAAGTAGTCCATACTTTGCGTGGCATAGTGACTTGTTGTGTTGACAATCGTCACATGACCGTACATAATCATTTACCCAATTAGACAGGCCTTTCCAATGCAAATCTCTCATGAGGATCTCGACAGTTTTTTCTTGTCTGAAATGTCCTGCAATCTTTGCATCGTGACATCCCTCAGCTATTGTGGTAAAAAGGCTCTGGTTATTTGGTACGAATAGCGTTTGCTTGTAGTAAAGCAAATCCTCGGTTAGGGTCTAATCCTTTGGGAAAGGTTTGTTATTGTCTTGGAGTTTTTCCAACTCCTTTCTTTGTTTAAGCCATTCCTTATCGCCTGGAATGGCCTTCTGAATCTACTCCAGAAATTCGTGATTGAATTTTTTCAATTTTTTGCGGGCTAGTATAGTACTAGTCATGATGGTTCGTACGTGCATTTCGGATACGTCATACCAGTGTTTGTTCTGATCCTTTAATGCATGGAGCTGACTGACTACTTGTTCAATTTCTTGAATAGTCATTGCTCTTGTAGCAATATCTGTGCTACTGAATCCTGCCGTTCCTCTCTCCGTTTCGTCAAGGTTATCTATTTCTATCATATCAGCGGTATTAATCTTTTCTATCACTAGTTAGGGGATACGATCCCCTTCCGTGATGTGACAGTCCGCGTCTCACTGGTTAAATAGTAGAACTTTGAGTTCTCCGGTGTAATCCGCATCGATTACTCCGGCACCTGTTGAAATTCCACTTTTAACTGCTAACCCGCTTCAGAGAGCAATCCTTCCATATGTTCCAACGAGTAATCCTACTGCGATACCGGTTCCGATTATTAACTGTCGCCTTGTCGGGACTATGTTCTTTGTAGGGCGTAGAGATCATGGCTTGCTGCCATTCTTGAACCTTTGGTTGGTAGTCTTGCTCTTGTGTCTCACCTTTTGACCCGAATAATGGAATTGGGATCATTCCAATTGAGCTCCTCCCTGATGTCATCGGCACATATATCGCCTTCAGGGTTCCCTTCAACTAAGCAGACTCGAATTTCCCCCATCTTAGTTCTCATAACTGAACTGATTTGGAAATGTTCGGGCTTCAAGATCGCTTGTTCGCAATGTGCAGCTCCCTCCTCAGGACGGTACTCCGGCCGTCGACTGAGTTTATCTGGTTTTCCACCTTTGGTGCCTGGGCAGTAGACAATCTTAAAATTGTAGTCTGCGAGCTTCTGTGCCCAGCGAATCTGGCGACCGCTCCAGACCTTCGTGGTGAGGAAATATAGCAGGTTTTGGTGATCAGTATAGAAAGTAACCAGTTTTTCAGTTCCAACCGAATATTGGCGCCATTCTTTAAATCCCTCTAGGATCGCCAATAGTTCTTTATCGTGGATCTCGTAATTTCGATCTGCTGAGTTTAGTTTGCGGGAGTGAAATACTACTGGGTGTAGTCGTTTCTCCACAAACTGCGATAAGACGCATCCTAAAGCAAAGTCGCTAGCGTCTGTTTCAATGACCGTTTCTCTTTCGGGAAAGAAATGGTGTAGAATAGGAGCAGAAGAAAATCTCCTCTTAAGTTCTTGAAAGGCTGCCTCTTGTTCTAGGCCCCATCGGAACTTTTTTGGATCACCCTTCAATGTTTCCGTGATTGGAGCACATATTTTAGAGAAGTTTTCTATAAACCGTCGGTAAAACTTTGCAAATCCTTGGAATATTTAGACTTCCTTAACCAACGTAGGTGGTTTCCAATTTAATACGGAGTCCACCTTTCGGGTGCTCATAAACACCCTATCGACGGCCACTATATAGCCTAAAAATTCCACTTCTTTTACGTCGAAGAATGATTTCTTTATCGAAATTGCGAGTTGGAAATCTGCTAGTTTTTGCAGAACCCTTTTTACTAATTGGATATGTTCTTTCTCGGTCTTTAAATAGATGAGAATTTCGTCAAGGTAGCAAACAACTCCTTGGTCAAGATGTTCCCGAAGATCCTCATTCATCATATCTTGAAACATTGCTGGAGCGTTGGCTAGTCCAAATGGCATTACTTTATATATGTTGTTCCCATATCTTGTTTGAAAAGCTGTTTTGCATTCGTCTCTTTCTTTTATCCAAATCAGGTTATTGCCGTCTTTCAAGTCAATTTTTGAAACGATGGTTGCGCCTGCCACTCGATCGCGTAGTTCCGACATTTGGGGTAGTGGGTACATATTTAAGATAGTAATCATGTTTAAGTTTTAGTAATCCACTACCAAACGCAGGCGACCGTCAGCCTTCGGTGTGAAAAGAATTGGTACACCGAATGGCGATTGACTTCATTTAATGTTTCCTTGTGGGATCATATCATTAAGATATTTGCATAGGAGTTTAAGTTGCTTTTCGGATAGACGATATATGGGTTCCCAGGAGGGTTTCGTTATGTCAACTAACTTGATTTCATTATCGAATGTTCATCTCGGTGCTAACTTTGCTGCAGTTTGCGGTAGGAAAAGCATCTTGAATTCCCAGTAGTGTTTGGGGAGAGAGTCGAAGTTGACTTCATTTGGGTCTTCGACGGTTCCGATTCTTCCAATTTGGATCGCGTTCTCATCCCAAGCTACTGATTCATCGTATTCGAACATATCTGCAAGCCCTTCAACTTCTTCTTCCACACAAGTTTTCTTACACTTAGGGTCTTTGAATTCTCAATTATCCGGGTCCCCAATGTTCGATAGGGGGTGTTCTGAATGCCACCACCCAAATGGGATAATTATCCCGTAGTCTCCTGCTGCTGCGATTTCGCACACAACTTCGGACAAGTATTTGTTGCGTCTAATCTCAAGCCAGATCGGACGCGTGTAGTATAGAATTTTCCTCTCGACAGAGAAGGTACTCTGTCAAAATCTTGAATAATGACCGGATTCGGTCTTTCTGTAAACAGAATTTTTAATTCCTTAACGAGGTCTTTGTTGATTAGGAACAAGTTGGATCCTGAATCTAACAGAACGTGGATTTTGTATCTTTGTCTGTTTGGGTTTAGAACATGGATATGAGCATACCCCTCGGGACAGCCATATCATGTAAGATTTGGCGCGTTAAATGCGCCTTTCTTTGGATGAGGGGTCGAACCATCGTTTTTTCGTTTCGATATGTCTGAGGTTTGATAACAACTAGGATGTTTGTTACCACACCCACACTGTTTCGACCATTGAGGTCTCCTCAGACAAACTGGTTTCGTATTAATAAAGAAAATCCTAAATTCCTACTCAGCATTTCACCGATACACTTAATAGTGCACGACCAGTTCTCCGGCTAGATGACTCTCCTTTCTCTCAAGCTTAGGGCCTTGGTGGTAACGAGGTCTGCTTTCGCAAGTTTATTGTCCCTCTCCAATTCCTTTCCCTTAAGAATTGGTTCGATCTTCCAACCAGAAACAGCGGTGTGTGCAACATAGAGGTATCCCCGGTGTTCTCTAGCTGGTACAACTTCCCGAATACGTGTCCTGCAACTCCACCTAAGGTTTCTGGGGTTAAGATCCTGTCACGTGATATGGTCGTCCATATCATCCTTCACCAACCCTAATAGCTAACTGGGAGTGGAAAACGCTTGTGAGTAAGGAATGCGGAATAAATAGCGTACTAAAGAGACTAACGAGCTTATTCGCTGCTCTTGTCCGGGCGCTTGAATCATCCCCTCTTTCTAACATAACTCAGCTTCAGGACTGATAGATTAGAGAGTGTGGGCCTGCGCAATTTTCCAGGCCGATTTCATCGTCATGAATTCGGCAACCTTTCTAACTAGAGGTCTCTTGCACACAAGCCTACTTAATATGCCTGCCAATGCTGGTATGGAATGAATGCCTGGTCAAGGTGATATTTTGGTTCCCGCTGACCCTGGCGGACTACCCAGGCGATAATGCCGCTAGTGCTTAGTTCCGATCACTAACTTCACCACGGCCCCAGGGGGTTCCCAATTTCGATTTCGGTTTCATATCTTAACGAACCCCGACTACCCTAACTCGGTCACCATTGGTGCCGAATGGTATGACTTAAGTTATCTTCTCATCTTCGCCTAGTTCTCAAAGTTTATTTCCTCTAGATGTTTGGGCGGTGCAGACATTATGAGGACAGTATACAGTAGCTACCGTCCTAGGCCTGTGTCTAGTCGGGGCGAGAGGATGTTCGGTCCTTGTAGTAGACACCTTGATTTGCCCCCAGCATGTCTTGTAATCGTGGTTCTTTTTTCCACATCGTGTACATATGCCGTCTTTGTTTCGTTTGTCAATGACGGACTGGGAGATTCCTTCGTGTACCTTTTTAAAATTGATATGCGTTTGTTTATTGACCCCGCCAGGACGTTTTACCGGTTTATCGGGCTCCAGTTCTCGTCTTCATTTTTTAGAGGGACCAACGCCTTTGATTTAGGGCTTCTCCTTCCTAAACCTAGGTTTGTCAGGTTTCCAATCGTCGGAGGAAGTTTTTACAGGTTTTGGTCTATCCCGTAATAGGTGGTCCGGTTCCTTCAACTCCTCCTCTTCTCGGACTGCCTTCCGAAGTGCTGCTTCACATTCTGCATCGGTATCGAAAGTTTTGAGAGACAGACGTAAGCCTTTACTGGCTGGTAACTTTTCTTCTATTACTAAACGCCTTGCCGGGCCAGTTATTTTGGCGTTGGTATTAAGGTTAGTCATAATTTGGACGTAGTTTTGAATATTATCTTTATATTCAACTTTCTCCATATCTCAGACCGCCTTTCGTCCCTCTTCAATCGAAGCAAATCTTTCTGTAAACTCTTGCTCGAAGCGTCTCCAAGTGGCCAGGCCGATATCCTGTTCTACTTCCTTTTTTTTTTTTTTTTTTTTATATCATATATTCATTGTTTAAGGTACAAGAACCTGCATGCAGCGCTAGCTATGGCAAAAACAAAACCTGTAAACACGCGTGTCCCTCCTCCGTCTGAGGCAAAAACCAAGAACCCCAAGCCCCTCTGGTATGGAGCCAACCGCACATCTTGCCCCGAATCAAGCCCCCCCTACAACCCAGACGAACTAAGCCCCAAGAGAAACCCAAAACAGGAAAAGCAGGAAGCCCAAGGAAAAATCCCCCTGGAAATCTCAGCCCGAAGGCAAAAAGGAAAACCAAACCCATACCCACCAAACCATGCCCATAGCACGGCCGGCCGCTAAGAAGCTAATCCTAGATCAGGCCCAAGAAAGGACCAGCTGTACCGAGTAGTGGCGTGACCACCACCGAGGGGGAAACTCGACGAGGATGGAACCCAACCGACCGGAGACAGTGTAATACTAATTGGAGGGAGAGGAGCCAGGGCTGAGGCCCCCCAGAGAGAGGTAGCAGTAAGGTGCAAGCTCAGGGGAGCAGTAGGGTGCTAGCCGGAGGTGGTAGTAGGGTACCAGCCCGGGGGCAGTAAGGTGCCAGCTGGGGGGGGAGCAGTAGGGTGCTAGCGGAGAAGGATGGCAGTAGGATGCCGGCCAAGGAGTGTGGCAGTAGGATACCAGCCGAACGAACTGAGAGAGGAAGAGGGAGGGGTAGAGCCAGATGCCGAAACAACTATCGGAAACGTGTTCGTGTCTTAACTAGGCGGTCTCCATTAATCTCCAGTGCCCTCGGTAGACAAAGCCACCATAAAGGGCAGAGAGGAGGAGAGAGGCGAATTCGACCGTAGCCTGTTGAGAAAATTAACCACCAACCCCCGACAGTGGGACTAACCCGTACCCACCAGCGGGACAAAGCCCGGACCCAGTAGAGGGACTGACCCGAACTGATCAGAGGAAAGGAGAAAGAATCCATCGTAATCGCGTACCGCAAACCGTATTCCCAGCCGTCTGTTCAGGGGAAAAAGGAGGAACCCGACTGTGCTGATGCTAAGCGAGGCTGAAGCAAAAGTGGGGAAGGAGAGGAACCCAGCGACGTGGAGGCCAGGAAGGAGTAAGGAGGGGTCTCATGAGGGTAGACCTCAAGAGAGAAAGCAGGAGAGAAGTTTTGCCGTTGCAAAAAGATAAAGGATGATGGCCTAGTCCCCCCGTAGGGGGAGGACCAGACGCGAAAAGTGGTGAGAATTCCTTGGTGTTGAGATTTCAATCACCGCAGGTGTAGCGGAGACAGTCGTTGGATATCCTGCTCTACTCCATAGAGGCCATGTATAGCCCTACGGTACCACATAGCTACCGAGTTTACTAACTCCACCTTGGTTCTTCCCAAAGCAAAGATGACCCTTTCTCGATCACTTTCCCAAGTTCTAGGATTTCTTTCGAAGTAGTCTAGACATTGTAGTAACCAATACCGGACGCATTGTGAAGATTTAGCTTCGAAAAATGGGGGTGCATCAGCCGGCCGTTTGGTTGTTAATGCAAGGGCTTCTGCCAGTACATCGGCTGTTCCACCTTGTTTGGGTGTCAATCTACGGCTAAATCTGAATAGGCCTCTACCTGGTCTTCCTCCGTTTCCTCCTTCCTCATCACTCCCATCGTCATCTGGGTCCCCCGCTAGTTCCCTAGGGATGGGAGGTTCTCCCTCTCTTTGCTTTCTCTTATCTCGGGAAGGCCCCTCTGTAGGGTGAGTCTCCTCTCTGGCTTCTTTCCAACTTTCAGGGACCGATTCCAATGCTACCTGTCGACCAGTTGGTCGGTTTTGTGAGAGCTCAGTTATCTGATCTTTCAGCAATCCAAGAGTTTCCAAGATACGGGTTTGGTCGTTCTGAATCATTTGGGTGAAGTCTCTGTAGCTACTAGCCTCGTGTTCTTGTCTCTCGGCAAGGTTAGATATCATGGCTCAAAGTGTCAGGTTTTGCTGGAATTGGTTGTCCATAAACTCCTGGAAATCCCATTCCAGGGTGAGGTTTCTTTCTAGGGCTTCTCGCTGTAACTGAGAGGTTACTCCCACATGGTGCTCATGTCGAGCATCTTGTTGCACTAACTTAACAGCAATCTCCTCCTCAACCCAGCTTGGATATCCCGGATATTGGCTTCCACCAAGATACACTAGTGTAGTACGAGTGTCATGTCATTATCGTGTAGATCTTGGCCTTCCAATAATTGCTGCTGGACTTTAATTAACCCTCTTGCATTTTCCTGAGAATCTGCAGAGAGGGTTTCAAATGCAATATTGGAGGTGTCGATACTGGTGGTAATGTCTTGACGAATCTGTCCAATAACCACTCCTAACCGAGCCGCGAGTCTTGCAAGATCGACAGCATGGGTGTTTGGTCGTGGTGTAGTGGACCTGGAATGAGGAGATGTTACTCTTGATGACGGCGCAACACTAGCGGTTCTTCCTCCTCTTCTTGGATCTCGAAGAGCTAAATGGAGAGAGGTAGTATTATTGAAGGCACTGGGACTGTTGTCGCCTGAAGTATCTATCGGCTTCCCTGGAGTGATCTGCTTTGGAGGCTGTGACATACTTTTCTTCGGAGGATTGTTTGCTCTTAGTCGAGCTAACCAATTCTCATTGACCGAGGCAATGGTTGTAAAGGTAGAAGGCTGGACACTTAGTGTCTTGCCGTATCGTACGGTGAGGAGGTAATTTGAACTGTGGTTCACTCGTAGGTAGAGAGCCTTGGTAACAAGGAGATCTAACAATATACTGTTAGGCGGAGACAACTGGTATAGACGTTAGGGTTGTCTAGGCTAATCGAGATTTGTTGCTATAGACGGAGATTTATCTAAGAAGGCTCAGAAGCAACTCATTTCGTTTATGACTACTAATAATGCAAGAAAGTAAAATAGAATCGTAAGAACAATATTATATTGTTAAGGTCTCTTCTCCATTGCTTGATGATGTCTAAAGCTTGGGAGGCACTTCGATATTTATATTCCGTGTCTGAGTGTTCGCGGACTACATCTATCTAACATACAAAATATGTACCTCTTCAAACCTAATGCGCAATGTCGAGTTCTCCATGAAGGTGCGAACACTGGGAGACCCTGAAAACCATCAAGCCCTCTTCGGTAATTACTATTTCCTATCTGGAAGACTCACTGGTTACCAGTAGTAATTATCCGATCCTCAGAGTCCTTTGACCTGTAGCCGAATTCTCAAGTCGAACTATGTTGACTCCAATAGTCCTTTCTGTTGTCAAGAGGATCAGTCTTGATACGGAGTTGCCTTTGCATATATGCCGGAGCCGATGACTTCTAGCTGTGATAACTCAACAACTAACCAATGGAATTAGTTCCGATAATTATCTCTTCATAGAGAAGAGGTCATTCTATTGAATAGTCTCATAATTCCATGGTTAGCATCTCCTAGTTGTCCTATGTAGAGGGGGTGGACCTTTGTGTTGTGTTGGTTATAAATCCTGCAACTGCGGTACACTTCATATCATAGTTGCAATACTCCTTAGAGCTCGTTGGCTTCTTCAGTAGTGTTTACAGGAGCTCTAGGCTCTTTCTGATTATCGAAGGGTGGATGTGAATGCGTTGGTTCATTATCCCGAACCTCCTAATATTCGTATCTCGTCCTTGTGCGAAAACGTCCCGTTACTTGTAGCCTATGCCAAAGACGTCATATCTTTGAAGCCTGGTAACTCCCTGAGTAGTTGACCGATTATCTTTGTTCCACTTCTCAGATCTTGCGATTTTTCTTTTTTTTTTTTTTTTTTTTTTTATATCATATATTCGTTGTTAAGGTACAAGAACTTGCATGCAGCGCTAGCTATGGCAAAAACAAAACCGTAAACACACGCGTCCCTCCTCCGTCTGAGGCAGAAACCAAGAACCCCAAGCCCCTCTGGTATGGAGCCAACCGCACATCTCGCCCCGAATCAAGCCCCCCCTACAACCCGGACGAACCAAGCCCCAAGAGAAACCCAAAACAGGAAAAGCAGGAAGCCCAAGGAAAAATCCCCCCGGAAATCTCACCACAAAGAAAACCAAACTCATACCCACCAAACCATGCCCATGGCATGGCCGGCCGCTTAAAAGCTAACCCTCCATCGGGCCCAAGAGGACCAGGTGCACCGATTTATGGCGCGACCCCCACCAAGGGGGAAAGCTTGACGAGGAGAGATCCCGACCGACCGGAGACAGTGCAATACCAATCGAAGGGAGAGGAGCCAGGGCTGGGGCCCCCCAGGGAGAGGTGGCAGTAAGGTGCCAGCTGGGGGAGCAGTAGGGTGCTAGCCGGGGGGCAGTAAGGTGCCGGCTGGGAGAGCAGTAGGGTGCTAGCCGAAGGGGTGGCAGTAGGATACCAGCCGAACGAGCCGAGGGAGGAAGAGGGAGGGGTAGACCCAGATGCCGAAACAACTATCGGAAACGTGTTCGTGTCTTAACTAGGCGGTCTCCGTTAATCCCCGGTGCCCACAGTAGACAAAACCACCGTAAAGAGCAGAGAGGAGGAGAGAGGCGAAATCGACCGTAGCCTGTTGAGAAAACCAACCACCAACCCCCGACCGTGGGACTAACCCGTACCCACCAGCGGGACAAGACCCGGACCCAGCAGAGGGACTGACCCGAACCGAGCAGAAGAGGGAGAAGGAATCCATAGGAATCGCGTACCGCAAACCGTATTCCCAGCCGTCTGTTGTAGGGAAAAAAGGAGGAACCCGACCGTGCTGATGCTAAGCGAGGCTAAAGCAAAAGCGGGGAAGGAGAGAGACCCAGCGACGAGGACGCCAGGAGGGAGTGAGGAGGGGCCTCGTGAGGGTAGACCTCAAGAGAGAAAGCAGGAGAAAAGTCTTGCCGATGCAAAAAGATAAAAGATGGTGGCCCAGTCCCCCCCATAGGGGGAGGACCAGACGCGAAAAAGTGGTGATAATTCCTTGGTGTTGAGATTTCAAACACCGGAGTTGTAGCGGAGGCGGTCGTTTGTCTCAGGTCTTGCGAGAGGTCCCCTCTTATATATCCTGCGCACAGCATTCGGTCGGACAGACGGTAGCGACGTATAAGGTGTTATTCTGACACCTTTACTTCTGTGACCATATAGTCACAGGACGCAACTAAGGTTGATGTGTATGATGACACGTGAGCCCCGTAAGGAGGCCGGAGGTGGGTGTTGGAGACTAACATTCTCGAACTCGGGTAATGTTACCCTACCTAGGGTACTCCTAGGCTATCTGAATCGAGTACTCCTAACAGGTACACCTTTTTTGTTGACCAACTCCAAGGAGTAGTTACTTTAACTTCAGAGGTACACCGAGTATGGCTCCAGGTGCTCGAGGAGATTTTAGATGCAGGACATATCGAGCAATCGGAGAAATGTATTAAAATAGTAATTCAATATACTGAAAAAGACACATAGTGTGACCGTGGGTGTAGTACTAATGGGGAAAGATATGCAATCGGCACTCAAGAGTAAGATTGCAGTTTTTTCACAACGTGAAGCGTAGGATTTCGAAATTAGATAATCTCCCCGATGGTGATCCTACTGGTCTAGCACGCAGGGTGGACTACCTGCTGGAAGAGAATAGATTTATGTGTGACCCACGGGGATATGAGGTTGGCGTCCTGTTGACGAGATGACCCTTTCCAGCAATAACTAAGATTGCTTGAACTCTGTTCAGGAAATGACAATGCAATTCCTAATGCCCCAGATTGCTAAGGCCATATGGAAAAAGTACTTTGAAGGCAATAGGATACGGGAAATTGCCAAACCAGATTTTCTTAGATGCATCAATGGCACAATAATTTGCTTAACATGTGCAATACTATGCCATAACCTACAGGTATAACAATGTAGAGTATATAAGGATTTAGGCGACTTCAAGCCTAAAACAGCTAGAGGTGAGTCACGGATCAATAAGCATTTTTATTCACAACCAACACAGCTCACTTGACTGCAGACCTTCATGCCTAGCAGAGAGCAAAGAGGGCCAATTGCTCAGGAGAGGTGCAGCAGATGATTCTGGAGAAGACCCAGCAGACCATCAGGGCAAAGATGGAAAGCGTGCATAGCAAGCGAGAAGACCGCTACTAGGGCTTCACAGAGAGCAGGGTAGTAGTAACTCCGGAGCTATGGGGTCCGACATCTGGCTGGACTCCACAATGTCACATCCTACGCAGTCTGACTCTCAGTTGCCTGCATATAGGACACTGGGTTGGGCCTCAGGATAGCCAAAACAATTCACAGGAAACTGACTTGTCTTTAGATATCCCTCAGACCTCGAATGCACATATACTCAGCTTCCTGGATTCTGATTCTAGGAGTCCAAATAGCTTACCTAAGGTTACTGAAGGAAGGAAGGAAGACAATGCTACCAGCCCTACCAGATTGCAACGCCTCTTACTTAGCTTTGAGAATTTGGAGGAAGGAGGAGCAGGTACAGCTGTGAGCAGTAGTGAGGCTAATGAGCGTGTAATAGATATATAAAGTAGCAAAAGTTGATTAAATTTCATTGCCTATAATAGGATGTGCCGTGTGATAGCGGATACATAGGAAATTGATAGTCACAATATGAGGGTACAGGAGAAAGGTAGTAAGAACGACAAGGACATCATAGTAATCAGAGAGTAGTAAACATCATTAGGAGAATATTTGGAAGAACGAACAATGCCGGGGGCAACATAAAGACAACATTGTGAATCGTTTACAGGGGTCAGATGGCCTCAGGACTCAGTCATAATCTTACGTAGTAGTATCTAAAGAGAAACAAGAGCGGCCAGATAGTGTTAGGATGCATTACGAATTGAGTGAAAATGTAGACTATGGGGAGTTAGAGATAGAAAACGTCAGGGTGTAGACACTGGAAAGGTGCACAACAGGGCAGGAAATGTAAGGAACAAGGTGACCAGATGTCTAGGGTGCGGATCCGACCTCAGGACAGACGACGCCAGGCTCACATGTTACAAAAAATCAAAAAGTGTTCAGGCATCACCTAGAGGCAACAGAAAAAGCTTTGACGTGATAAGGGCACCAGAATAGTGTACCAAATGTAGCTGGGGTGCAACGGGAGTTCACCAGATGCTATCAGGGTACTGGAAACGCAAGGGCTCTGTGTGGGAATGGAGTTTGGACGAGGGATACGAAGTAACACAAGTCAGGACGCGACATCGATCCAACGTCATGTCCTGATTCACAACTGGCATTCCAAGTATCTGGTGCACCAAGCACAGAGGACGTCCGGGGTGTCAGTATAAATTTTCGCTGATACTGTGTAAAACCATAACATAAGTAGAAAAAATATAAGGGGGAACATATTTGACCCTAAGAATCTGCCAAGATATTCCCTTAAATCATGCATGAATCAAAGAGTGTGTGAGGAAAATTACAGTAAGTCTGAAGAAATAATCACGGCTGTAAAGTCCAAGAAAATACGTAAAAATAATGAAATATCCCGTAAACTAAGCAAAAGTAATACAAGCATAAATTCTTAATCATTATCACCGAATATTAATGAAATAACATGTAGAAATTTACCCAATAACTACACCTACCTCACCCACAAGTCTTACAACATCAACTGCGTGGATATTGCACTGTGGTGTAGCCAACTTGAAATAAGGAGATTGTGCTTGTAAGGTAGAAGTAATACTAGGATTCTTTCCCTCACTATTTGACTGTCGGAGAGCTGGGGAAACGGAGTTGGAATGACTAAAGGCACTGCAATCATCATTTCCTGAGGTATCTATTGCTTTCCTGGAAGTGAGCTGTTTTGGAGGCTGAGACATTTCTTTGGCCCTATTTGCTCATACTCAAGCTAACTAAGCCAGGATATTCAAGGCAATAGTTTAGGCAAAGGAGGCAAGACATTCGATGTCCTACTATATCATGCGATACGGAGATAATATGAACAAAAGTGCACTTGTAGGTGGAAAGTCTTGATAACAAGAATAACTAACAATGCACTATTAGGTGGAAACAACCGGTATAGAGTTAAAGTTGTCTAGATCAGTCAAGATTCGTTTTATAGATGGTGATTTATCTAGGAAGGCTCAGAAGTAACTTATTTTATTTATGACTACTAAGAGTGTGAGAAATTGGAATAGAATCGTAAAAACAATATCATATTGTTAAGGTCTCTTCTCCTTTGCTTGAAGATTTCTAAAGCTGTAGAAGCCTGAGCACTTTGATATTTTCATTCTATTCTCTGAGTGTTTACGGACTACTTCTATCTAGCATACAAAATATGTACCCCTTCAAATATAACTTACAATGTCAGCTATTCCTTAATAGTGTGGACACCAGAACACTCTGAAAACCATCACACCCTCTTTAGTAATTCCTATTTCGCGTCTGGAAAACATATTTGTCTCCAGTAGTAATTATCCAATTCTTGAAGTCTTTAGACCTGTAGCCGAGTTCTCAAGTTGAACTATGTTAGCTCCAATAGACTATTCTATTGTTGAGAGGATCAGTCTCAATACAGAATTGCATTTGTATATGTACTGGAGTCGAAGATTTCTAGTTGTGATAGCTTAATAACTAATCCATAAAATTTGTTTAGATGAGCTCCTCCTCATAGAGGGGGGGTTAATCTGTCAAATATATGCATAATCCCACAGTCAGTGACTTCTGATTATCTCACGTCATGGGAGTTTGTCATTAAGTAGAATGGATAATAATTTCCGCAACCACAATACTACTTCTAACAAAGTTGCAACCCTCCATAGGACTCATTAGTTATCTCGGTAATGTCTCCTAGGAGTCTTAGACTCTACTAATTATTAAAGTGTCGATGTTAATATGTTAGCTCTTTGTTCTAAACCTCCTAACATTCAGTATCATAACCTTGTGTGAAAATGTCCTGTTTCCTATGGTCCATACTAAAAATATTATATCTTTGGAGCCTAGTAACTCCCTGAGTAGTTGATGAATTGACTTCAATCCACTTCCTAGGTCTTACCAGAGGTCCCCACTGATATATTCCAGGAGCCTCTCTCAGTTAGATAAACAGCTGCAATGTATACAGTGTTAATTACAATAATACCCTAAACTTTATGACCATATAATAACAGGACGCGACTAAGGTTGATGGGTATGATGATGTGAAGGCCTTATAAATGGGCCAGAGTGCGGTGTTGAAGACTGAGAATTCCACTCTCAGATAAAGTTACCCCACTTAGGATATTTTTAAGCTATCAGAATCAGGTACTCCTAACAGGAAGATAGTAGATATAATCTAATAATACTCAAACATAGAATATTAATAACAAAGTACCTCCCAAGCTTTTAGATATCAAGCAATGAAGATAAAACTTTCACAATATGATATTACTTTTTTCAATTCTATTCTACTCTATCTTACTCTAAGTAGTCATAACTAAAACACGTCATCATTATATCTCCCTAGACAAATCTTTATCTATAGAAACAATTATTAATTTACTTTCATAACTTTGAATTAATACTGGTTGTCTCTAACTAACAGATTTCAGCCTAAGTCTTCTTGATTCATTTTAGAGTTGGATTTTACCTAACAGGAAAATAGTATCCCTCTGAAGGCAATCTTCTAAGAAGAAAGACAAACTAAGGGAAAGTTGCTCAATCTCAGAAGGCCTAATAAATAGTAGACATAAAGTACTGGTAAGCTATCTATCCAGTGTAAGTTATATATATGAACTTGACATAAGTTGACTACTCCGTAAATTCAGAAGAAACTACTAGAATGTTAGTCAATTAGACTCAAGGTTCAAGAAAATATCTATTTAACTCTTTAAATTGAAGACTGTTAGGCAGAGACAACTGGTATAGACTTAGGGTTGTCTAGACCAATCAAGATTCGTTTATGTAAATGGAAATTTGTCTAGAAAGTCTCTGAAGAAGCTTGTTTCGTTTATAACTACTAAGAGCATAAGAAAGTAGAATAGAATCGTAAGAATATTATATTGTTAAGGTCTCTTCTCCGTTGCTTGATAATGTTTAAAGCTTGAGAAGCACTTCGATATTTATATCCCATGTATAAGTGTTCGTAGACTACATCTATCTAACATACAAAATATGTACCTCCTCAAATATAACTCGCAACGTCGAGTACTCCATGAAGGTGCAAAAGCCAGGAGACCCAGGAAACCATTACACCCTCTTCAGTAATCACTATTCCCTTTCTAAAAGACCTGTTCATCTCTAGTAGTAATTATCCAATCCTCAGAGTCTTTAGATCTGTAACCGAGTTCTCAAATCAAACTATGTCTGCTCCAATAGTCCTTTACATTGTCAAGAGAATCAGTCTCAACTGAAGTCATCTTTGGAAATATGCCGGAGTCGAAGACTTCTTGTTGTAATAACTCAACAACTAACTGATAGAATGTATTCAGATATCCTTCTCTTCATAGAGGGGAAGCTATTTGTAACTGTGAAAGGTCGAAGCTCAACAGGATAGCCTAAGGCACACCAAGGTTCAGAGAGCAAGGAGTGGTCGGGGAGCTGGGCAGGAGTTGCTGGTAACAAAACAAGGTGTCAAGGAGGATGCACAGGATTCCAGGTGTCTAGGCCAAGGTTTGATGGTTCTGGTGATTTGAGGTGGACAAGAGATATAAGTCCTCAGTCTGTGTATTCTGAGTAAATTACCAGATTGCGTGAAGAGCTAGTTACAAGTGGAGGCTGGCCTCTTTATAAGAAATATTCAATACCTATCTGTCCACTATTGATACTTCGGGGTATAACCCTAACTTTCCATCATACTATTCCAACACTTTCTATTTTCTGTATCTTGGCAATAATCATAAAAGAAGATTCTAACTATGAACAATTCTTACAGACAAAGTAGATGAGGTCAAAAGAAAACAAAACAGCTGCCTACATATAGTTACAACAAGGTGTCCGTGACACTATTCTATTGAATATACTCAATATCCCTTAGTCGGTAACTCTTGGTTGTCCTGTATGATAGGGGTTGGTCGTAGAGAAGTATTTGTGATAATTCCCGCAACCGTGACACTACTCCTAACATAGTTGCAACACCCCGTAGAATCCATTGGTTCTTTAGACAGTGTCTTTCAGGATCTCTAGACTCTCTTAATATATTAAAGGTGAATATAACTACATTAGTTCATTGACTTAGAACTTGAAACGTTTAACATCGTAGCCTAGTCCGAAAACATCCTGCTACTTACAGTCTATACCAAAGATGTCCTATCTTTGAAGCCTAGTAACTCCCTGAGTAGTTGAGGGAATGACTTCATTCCACTTCCCAAGTCTTACCAGAGGTCCCCTCTTATGTATCCTGAAAACAGCTTTCAGTTGGACAGACAGCAGCAATGTATACAGTATTATTCTGACACCTTCAATTCTGTAACCATGTAGTCACAGGGCGTAACTAAGGTTGATATGTATGATAACACACAGGCCCTGTAAGAGGACCAGAGGGAAGTGTTAGAGACTGAGATTCCCAAACTCAGGTAAAGCTACCCTACCTAGAGTACTCCTAGGCTATCGGAATTGGTTACTCCTAACAAAGACTGTCAGTTGGAAGATAAAATCATATCCTCTGAGGCTGAAGATTTTATTAATATGAGTATCAAAGTAGTATGACAGAATTCAAAATCAAACATTCTTATTGTCTGCACATATTAAGACAAAAAACTGTTGCACACAGAATTACTAGGAAAGATACTTAGTTGTATAGATGTTAGAAGTAGTCTATGAATACTCAGACATAGGATATAAATATTTCAGTCTCTTCTGAGTTTTAAAAACATTATCCAGTAACAGAGAAGAGATCTTTACAATATAAATTATTCTACTACCTAATATTTGTTACATTATCCTCCTTGTCCTCTTAAGTGAATTCTTAGTCATTATAAATAAAATGTACATTATTAAGCCTTCCTAAACAATCTTCATATATATCAAAGATTCCAACCCATGTCTTCTTGATATACATTAAACTTGGCTTCCTTCTAGCTAGTATTCTGACTTTAGCTACTATATATACTGGAGTGTGCTAAGTTATAGTAAAAGAAATATAATAGCATAAAACAAAAGTAAGAATATGCTGCTCAGAAGAGAAATATAATGTTACGGTGTTACGTGACGCCTACTAGTTGATATCATACATTAAAAAGACTTGGATGAGAATATATAGTAAAATGAACTTGTACTTATACGAAGGATATATGGTTACATAAGGTAAATAGAATTAGAGGTTGGATAGAAAGACGATAGAATCTATGGAAATAGAATGGAAGTGTGAGAGATTGGCAACAATAGCTTTGAAATGTATATAAAGGGGTGTGCTCTGTGCTTCTTTATGTTCCTTATGCAACTTAGTATTTCACTGGCATAAACTGTTCTTGCAAATATACATAATTATTATCTCAACGCTACAGATTTGAACCTGGGGAGTTTAGCCCTTGCGTTTTCCCAATACTTCTGTACGGTGTGCCTTGGTTTCCACCCACATCCTGTCCAGTCCGTTACATATAAGTACAAATATGTTTGACCCTAAAAACCTGTGAAGAGAAATTCCAAAATGTACACATCAATCTAATATGATATACAGAAAATATTAAGAAAACATTCTTAAGGAAATCTAATTTATCCCATAATCAGATAAGAAAATAACATATAAGTTTCCTGTTTATATTTAATGAAATATTTACAAGATTGACATAAATATGATTCAGCTATAGTAATGTCCATAGTCTACAGGCTTTAACTGAAATGTAACTAAGTAAGTACAAATACAATATTTATTATTAAATATACTGAAATGTAATATTATAGGGAAGACATTTCAATAGGAATAAGTACCCAGATCTGAAAGTAGATCTCCAGGTACACAGTACTCAGCTCTATCTCTTAATTGTTAACAGAAGAATATCAATTATTCCTGCAATTTCTCCTTGTGATAATCCCTCTTCTAATTGACCAAGGACTCTCCTTGTAAAAGTACTCTCTTCAGCTGTTGGAAGTTGATAAGAAAGGGTTTTTATGTTTTCACTGTTCACAATAAGGTTATTTGATGGTTGGGATTTTGCCATTGCCGCTCATCACTTTTGTTGTCAGACCTGTACAAAGCCTCACTCATTTTACTCTCAAATATCCAGGTAACAAGAGCATCTTCTTGATCTGTCATTAAGTGTTGTATGTAGGTATGAATTTCATGGAATGTTAAGGCTCCAGCATGACAACCCCGAACCGTTCCCCAGCTAACATTAAACTTAAGGTAGGCTTTCCTCTCACTCGCACCCTACTCAATTGCTTTGAGTGCTTGCTGTATCACATATTCGCAGAGATCGGACATGTTGTGTTATTAGGACTGATAACAGAATTGATTGTGTTAATGTGGTTGTCAATAGTTGTGCCCGGCCGTAATCCCCGCGGTGGCCGGAATATAGGGTTCCTAACCTATAAAAACAAAACCTCTAAATCCCAATAAGAATCCACATATGTTCCAGACCCTACGCCTATCAAACCCCTGTCCACCGCATCATATCATGGATCAGCCAAATCACCAAATCTCGGTGTTGCCCGACCTGGGCAGACCTTCCTCCCCAGCATATTCCCATTCCCCAGGATCCACACCCACGAGATTGATCTTCCTCGAATTTCCCACATATCAAATCGACAAGGAAAAATTAGAAGCAAGATTATCACCAATAATACCCACGGTTTAACCGAATATACAATATATACAGCTAGTACCTCCCCACTAACCACCAGATAAACCATTTGTATGATATGATACCTTCGCAACGTGCTCCAGATACCTCAAGTGTGTGGGAAGATGTAACCTAGGCTAAACAACAAAACCAGCTTTTCACACTTTTTTTCTTTCTTTCTTTCTTTCTTTCTTTCTCTTTTTCGCCCTGTTGCTGATGCAGCGACATCGGGATAAAGGGGCCTGACGGGCTGATGAAGGGAAACCGATAAGGAAATTCTCCCTCTAATGGAAGTGATCGGTGAAGACAAGAACAGAACTTCCCGCACAAAGATCCTTATCAGATTGTCATGAGACCGTGAACCCCTTTTACTCACTCCATCGCCGAGTTCTTTATGATACTGGGGTAAGGCGAGCAAAAACAACAACCCTTCTTTGAGCCCCTCCTGACATGGGCAGAAGAAGCGAGAGAACTCTTGCCGAGACTTCACCATCCACCACACCCCTCCTCACCAGAGGCAACAGCCATTCCCCCAGTAGGTACTCGCAGGAATCCACCTCCCCGCACACCAAGTTCACTTACTTCCCCACGGAAGTCGAGAAACCTTGTATCATTCCTTTCCGCAAGGGCCGAAAGCACAAGTGGTCAAGAAGCCTTGTTCTTTCCAATTCAGATGTTTGTGGTACATATATGTATGGAACATATTACCATACACCCTTTGATTTTTTTTTCCCCCTTTTCTCTTTCTTTCCCTTCCCAACAGTTATTCGCGGGTCACAGTACGAGCACTCGAGTAACATAAGTTAAGACACGGCCTCCGCCCGTTTCCAACAGAAAGCGGACACGAACACCATCCATCACATCCGCTTCCTCCACGTTTCATCCTTTTCTTGAAACGTATTATGGCCTTACCACATGTTCAGGCTAGATTACACCATCCGTTGTCGTACTTGTCAAGTTTTCATCCATCGTGTTACTCTGCTTTTAGGGGTGGCGGGGAGAAAGAGGGTGAGAGAGGGGTGAAGTTATCGTATGGTACTCGAGTACTCCCCACACCTACGCTTTTTCTCTTCTGCGCAACACTTCCATCAGTTTTTCTCGTTTAAATATAGCAATCCTTTTTATCAACCTTTTTTTGTTTGTTCGTTTGCTTGTTTGTTTCACTTTTTTCTTTTTTGCCCACTGGCTCGCCCTTCTTTCTCGGGTTCCATGCAGCTAGATCTCCGATTAAAAAGTTGGTTGGGATAGAGTAAGATACCGATAGGTACAGGACAGGACTCACGAACCTGACCGAGCGGCTAGACCCGATTCCCATCTGCCAAAAGGCGGAAGAAGAAGAAAAGAAGAAAAAAACGATAAACCAATATTGACCCAGGCGAGTGTATAAGTAAAACACATCTGGTAACTGAAAGGAGATCTTGCGCCCCCGCACAATTCACACAATCAACGCTCTCGGCGATAAGTTGATTGATATGATAGGTTGCTCCCCCTGCCCCTCCCCCTTCCTCTCTCCCATGGTAAACGGACCAATACCGACGACCCCAGGTTAACCATGATACTGGTACAGTACACTATGACTGTGCTGTACCATTCGAGTGCCTTGCCCCAACAGAGTAAAAAGACTACCCGGCCAACCATAACCGCGCGCCTTTTTTTACTCCTCCCTCTCTCTCCTCCATCCATTCAATCTGGATCCACGTCTTTCTATCCCCCCCGCTTTGCGTTTCCGATGAGCTTAGCTTGGGCTCGAGATGAGGTGTGGTGTAAGTGGGTATTTTTTTTTTCTTAACTAAATAAATAAAAAAGTAATAATATTATTATTATGAAAACATTTCTTGTGCCATGCCGAACCGAACAGAAGCACAGTAAGGGAGTATATATAAGTGCTCGAGTAAAGTGTTGTGCTCACTTCCGTTGTGGGGGGGGGAGGTTGGAGGGTGATAATAGTGGGTACGGTGCATAACCTTATTGCTGGGGGCGGACAGGCGGGGTGCGCGCCGACAGAGACCGAGTGGTTGGGGATGCTCGGGGGAATGGTGTTGCGGGGTGCGGATGGGTTGTGGGGCAAGGCCTGGTATCGCGGAGCAACGATAGTCTAACTCATGATTCCAGTAGCACACCGGTAGTCTACGGTAGTTCCCCACCAGTGCTCGGGAGAAGAGGATACTGGTATCATAATAAATAATAGATATGATATGATACCTCCTCCCCCACCAGCCACAAAGCACGTTTCACAACACCCACGTAAACCAGACGACAAGTTCCGCCTCCTGGCTGTCTGAATGATACCCCACTGACCGGTAGGCACGTTACGGTCACGGTACCGGTACGGAATTATCAACACATCGCCCACCCATCACACCAAGTGGAAAAGAAAAATGAAATGAAACCCCACATTTTGATAAGCTCAACCCACCCACCCACTCACCGCCTGTCCATCTGCCCCGCCCGCCGGCCCGTCCACTAAAAGTACTCTACTCGAGTACAAGTACGAGTACTCGAGCACCGGTACTTGTATGAGTACTCTAACTAGAGATACGCACGATACGGGAGGCCAGAACAGGAGGACCTGACGGCTCGCTCGGCAGATCTTCAGTACGATGCGATGCGGGAGGGGAGGGGGTTCCGCAGATTCTTACTGTACCTATCGTTTCATAATGCTCCGACGACGATATGCTTACTGTTTGTACCACGCTCGTTTGCATTGTCTGACGACGCACGGGTGTTAGTTTTGTTCCCCCCTGCTCCGTCATGGAAGGAAGGAGAAAGGCAGGGGGAAAGTATTTAATTTGGAAGGGTGAGGAAGGAAGTGTTCCTTCCTTCATTCCCTTCCTTCATTTATTCCGCGAAACCCGGCGCCGGGGGAGTACCGCTGGAGACATCAACGCGGGTACGATAAATTATGTACCGAATTAAGAAATTTCCCAAGACAACCAACCAGAGCAAAACACCCCACAACAATACGGCAGTCCAAATCCAGTGGCCGAGAAAAAATACCCAAGACCCCCATTCGATGCATAGTAATAGTACCAAAGCAAAACCCAAAACCAGCAAGAATACCCACAACCGCAACCCCATCCGAGTGACAGGAGAAGAAGAAAAAGAAAACTCAATTCACCAACTACCGTACTCGTACCGACGAGAACATGATACGTGTTCGAAAGCGCAAAAGGAAAGCAGGAGGGAAGAGTTTCAATGCACGCCTTCGCACGCGTGCGATGCAGACAAATTTTTTATGCTTGCGGTTTGGGGTTGTTATTGTTTTCCGGGATGGGATGGGATGGGATGGGACGTGCACAGATCAATTACCGGTAGCGCCATGGTCTTCCTCCCTTTTCTTTTTTTTTTTTTTTTAAGGCTTGGGTTTTTGGATTTGGTTCGGTTCGGTTTGGTCGGACAGTACACGGTCCCATAAAGTGCGGGCCGGAGTGGGGAGGAAACAATAATAAGCCAGCCTTATTGTCCTAGTGCTCGCGTCATGCTGAGGAATAAGGAGGCAAGGCAGGAAGGGAGGGAGGGAGGAAGGAAGGGAAGGAAGGAAGGAAGGGAGGAAGGGAGGGAGGTTCACGATGGATAGACCGAAACACGGGTTACTGGGAGGGGGAGATGCTGGTTTGGTATCGCACAATACACATATCCTACACGTGTGGGCAGGTGCTCGGGATGGGAGGGAACTATGGGGATGCAGGGGGGTAGATATCTGTGTTCATGAAATAAAAATGACCCTATTTATTGGCTTAGCTATTCCCCCATATGGCGTTAGAAATCCTTTTTAGGCATCCTTGTCGTCTCAATCATACGAATGAGGGAATTTTTGAACTAACCCCGTCTAATATATATCATATCTTCAATAAATTTATTTATCCTTGTAGTCTATCGCCGACCCGGCCTCAACACACTGTATACAAGTATATCTGCTTGTCCTCATACTTTTCCCAACCCCCAATGCCGTGGCGTAGAGTACCTATTAAAGTTTGTTGGGTAACCTACTTGTACAAGTACTCTACGAGTACCACATCGTGGCTCTTGACAATGTCCTTTGATGTTTGGAAACGCGTGGGGTGTACTTTACACGTACCCCAGTACTTGTTGTGTTAGATGCGTGGGGGCTGTTGTCAAAATAAGAGAATTGATAGGTAGCTATGCAAGTACCATTTTGTTTGTTTTTTTTTGCCCTCCTTCCTTTCCGTTTTTTTGTTTCTTCACTCTCCAGTTCTTGTGGTATCATAATTGCTGTACGAGTACAGTACCATGCTAAGATATGATACCAGGCCGCACCCTTTCCCTGCCTTCCTTCACCCACGCCTCGCCTTACGGCACGGTACCCTCGCATCCCACTCCGGGAAACCCCTAAGGCATGTACAGTACGGCACTGTATGTCAAAGGGTAAGTCGAAAAAATTTTCCTTTCCCTCTTCCCACCGCCCACCGCAATACCGTGCCTTGCCGCACTCTAACTACGGTGCATGACCGGGATGTGGGTATGGGGTGGGGTGTTGAAGGTCCTTTTTTTTTTCTTCAATTGCAAGACATTTCGGTGATGTACGAAAGGGGAGGGGATGAAAAAGGGAAAGTTTGACCGTGTCTTGATTAGATTCGCGCATTGGAGGGGGAGGGGAGAGAAGTTTACCGTCCCACATATTATGTTAACATTTAAGTATCGCAGCTACGGTGCGCAGAGTACCGTACCGGTAGCTAAGTGAGGGACAAGGTGATGGCAAGCAAGCAAACTATGGTGAGTGACATTTGCGGCCGGAGTATCATACTTCGCCAAGAGAATACTGCTCAACTTCAACCTCCAAGTGGTTTTCAACCTCCAAGTGGTTTTCAACCTCCACCCTATGAAAATCACTGCTCTGTTAATGATAGGGTCGATTACCCTCCTTCACATTGATACAGGTGGAGGGGAACTAGGGATATCTCGGAGATAGACTATTAGCATTTGAAGGCACGGTACGATACCGGAGGTCAAGCGTTTTGTCCAGGGTCCGGCAAGTTATCGAACAGTTATTTAAGGTTAACCGGCCAAATACATCCTTGTCTGTTCCGGTTAATGGATTCCTACAATTGTAGGAGAGGGCAAAGTTCAGGACATGTTAATTACTGTAATTTTCCTTGGCAAGGACAATTAATATTCGAGTAGACATTTCCGCCAAGGGTCTAACCTATACCACGGCCACACATGGCAAATTAACATATTACTAAGCCAGAATGAATGTTCACCCCTTTCCAGTGCAGAGGCCCTTTACCTCACCGTTGGAACTAGGGTGACCTGATATGGGGGGGGGTGCTTGTACTGTACGATGGTACCGGTATCGTAGTAGGGTAGCGTAGGCGTTGTCTAGTCGTACTTTCTGAAAGGGTTATTGCACCCAAACGGCGGTGAGCGCCCGATCAAGACATGTCAGGACAGATGCCAGATATGTACCTACTTGCTGTTCATGCTACCTCGCATTCATACAAGTAGCTATGATAGCTATGATAACTAACCAACCAACCAACCAACTTAACGAACTAACTCGCTGCGACGTGGTAGAGGTGCACGGTTAGATAGGTAGAGAGGGAGAAAGAAGGAGAGAGAGGAAGAAAGGAGCTACGATAAAGGAGACATGTACTTATCATACATGAATTCTATCGTAGAAGAGTATGTAGGGAAAGAAAAGATGCAAGCTCTATCACAGTTTTCTGCGACAAGAACCAGACCCGCAGAATGATAACACCACGATGGGGAAGGGAGAAGAGAAAAGAAAGGAAAGGAAAGAAAGCAAAAGAAAAGAAAAGAAAAAAACACATTCATCTGCAGTCGGTACGAGTACCAGTACTCGAGTACAGCAACCAAGGACTTCGGTACCCTATCCTGCCCTGTTGAATTTGCCCTTTCAGCAGGGCGTGACCCCCGTGGAAGCCATGTAGATGAATGGATGAATGAATCGGGTCACCCTTGGCCTGGTCTGGCCTGTTATGGTATCATATCATACCGGGAGGAATCGTTGAGCCTACTGCCCGTATCTCCTAGAGACTTGAAATCTCCGCAATCAGAGATGGTATTCTCCAGACGTGGCATAGCTCGGGTGAGCTCAGCTTGCCGGGCCTCATTAACTGGTATCGTTCGCTTGGTAACCTACTCTGTTAAGCCTATTGTGGTTTAGTGCGGTAATTCAGCTGCGTAATCTTGGGAGTGCGACAGATTTAACAAGGGAATTTTCTCATCCTTCTTTCGTTCGACGTTGCAAGACTCTGCCCAGCCCAGCCTTCCCTCCAAAGAATCTCCCATCGTTTTTCCTTTTTCTTCCTTTCAAATCGATGTTTTCTTTTTCACTTACCGTACCGCCGTACTGCGCCGTACCGTATCCCGAGTATTTGGGAGATGAGGAACGAATGGGAAAGAACCCATCTCCCAAAGGCCGGTGTCTTTCTAAAAAAAGGAATGAATGGGTAAAAAGAGACGAAATACAGCAACTCGCGCACTCCATGTCTGATGATAGCACAACAAGGAAAGCAGGAAGGACAAAGCTTGCATTGCCCTAAGCTGTATTCTGGATGAAAGACTGAGAAATAATTCGTCTTGGCAGAAACTGACAACACAGTGAAGAGCTTTTTCTCTTGCTTCGCGCTTCGCTCTTGCTGTGTGCTCATGTATGTATGTATGTATGATATGTGTGTATGTATGTAGGTGGGCATGTCACAAGGTCGGAGGGAGATAACGAAAAACAATCGGAAGGGCCAGGCAAACGTGAGAATGAATTATTCCGCTCCGTGCAGCATGGGGAATAAACGGGTGGACGGATGGATGGAGATGGGGCGCAGAGTGTGATATGATTGATTACGATGATGATGGTGATGATACCAAGTAGAGGATAGGCAAGAGGCTGGTAAAAGTATACATACATACAGTACTGTACAGTACAGTCGGCACTCACGCTCAAAAAGATCAGCCAGTCAGTCAACAAGCAATCGAGCAAAAAGTGCTAGCAATACAGTGTGACAATGGTAGTGGCAGTTTTAAGAAGTAGCGGAGACGAGGGCTGGTTTTAAACGGTCTGCCAACACACTCGACGGTGCACTGCGCAGTCTAAGTTATTCCCATTCAGAAGTGGAACCGTTTCCCTTTCTCTCAGCCTGGTGGGTGAAAGACACACCGTGGGGAGAGAAAGAGGAACCCTCTTTTTTTTTTTGGCATGGAAATGGGGGGGGGGGTGGTAAGGTTATGATGAAGCTAGTTGTCGGGCGTTGAGGATGAAGGGGAGGAGGGAAGGAGGGAGAGATAAAGAGAGCGAGAGAGGAGGGATGGATATTGTGTAAAAGTGTGAGTGTAGACTACCGGTAGACTATGTGTGTACTAATACTCGTAGTGGTGGTGGTGGTGTGTGTTGTGATTTATTGACCCAGGGACGGGGGCGGTCTTTTCGCTTGGTTGGTGTATTTGTGGAGAACGGTAATTAGCATAGGTTTCAACTTTTCGGGCGAACCGTTTTTGCCATAGATCCGTTCAGTCCTGGCTTGATCGTATGAAATTCCGGCGGGGCGATTTTTGGTTGGGTTATCCTTCCGCGGTCCGAGTCTTCTCACACAACAGCCGAATCCTACTGGCGGCCCCTCAGAACGCGCTGGGGATCACATTTTTTCATCTACAAGTAGGACGGGGCGGTGGGAAGAGAACGACACTCTGCAGGGCTTGGTCCTTCGAGGGATGCCTTCCATTTGTTGAACTCGAGCAGAGGGACCTGACAGATCTGTTCCCTCTATTTTGGGTAGTGACCCAGGGTGGACCGTACGGATAATGTGTACTTTTCCAGGAACTGGGGGGAGGGGTGGTTTGTCGAAGTGAGGATGGTCATGAGTGATGCGAGTGGGCGAATGGATAGTGATGGTGGAGGGGGATGGTTGGAAGGAGGGGGAGGGGGAGGGGTGGCATGTGTTTTCTTTCATTAGATTTCCTTGATATTTATTCCCTCCAATTCTTTTTCTTGCCTTTTTTCTCTTTTGGATTTTTTTTTTTTTTTTTTTTGGTTGTTTGGATCGCTTTGTTTTGATATTCGATGTTTTTTCTCTTCTAATTTCCTTTCCTCGGCTGGCAGCGAGTGACGGATGGGTACGGTACTGGAGTGAGAGTGGATTATGTGAGTAAATATGGATCATAAATTCCTGGTGGATGGGATTGGGGTTAAAACTCCATTGTTGTCTCGTATAGGAAGGGAAAGGAAGGGGGGAGGAAGGAGAGGTAGACTATTGTAGACAGGGGTGGTTGGAGGAAGGATGGAAAGAAGAGGGTTATGGTGGTGGTAGTGGTGGGTTCATAGAGAGATACAATTAAGACAAGGATTCCTCGGTGTGTGCGTGAATGAACTGAGGCCAAACAAATCAAGAAAGAGGCCACGGCTACGGCAACAGCCACACACCTGTCGCTCAACACTGAACTCTCCGGGTCTGGTCCTCCCACCATTTCTCGAGATCACTCATTTCTCTTGTTCGCTCACTCGCTCAGTCGCTCAACTCTTCCATTCACTCGCACACCACACCACCTATTAAAACGTCCAACAGGATATTATAAGTTACGCATCCGGTCTTCTTCAGAGGTTGGAGGCGAGGGCCAAACAAGGGTTGCGTGTAGGCAGTTCTGGGAGGGTAACGCGCGCTGCGGCGGCACGAAAGTCAGCAGCACACTAGCCTCCCCACCTTCTCAAGCTCCCCGATTCCCTCGCACCTTCACCTGAACTCATGTCGGAGGCTGCAGAATCACCAAGGGCAACGGGCAGTTTTGATTGCTGCCTTCTGCAGTGCGGGCGTAATGGTTTTCTTCCTTAATCCATGATCCCATCCCTCAACCCATCTGCTCCCTGCCCCCCGACAATAGTCCCAAGCAGGGGCTGGGGAGGGTAAAGGGCACAACAAGTGCACCGGTGCCGGTATGATATGTACTTGGTGCCGTACTCGTCTCTCGAGTGAAGAGAGAAAGCGTGCCCACGCACGGGAACTGGGTGACAGGCGATCTCAAGCGAGCGAGGAACATTGTTTCTTCGGGGAGAACGGAGGCTGGCATATTTGTATGGCACCAGTAGTCATGACACCTACACTCTAGCACTTGTACTCGAGTGGTATTAATACCGGTTTTCACGGTAAGCTAGGTAAGCTATGATACTCGAGCAGAGCTCCCACACACCCACACACCTAACTTAAACATACACCTCCCGTACCATCTCTTACTGGCAGTATACCATACACTTTCAGGCGGTCTCTCCTTCGCAGAGGGCGAGCGAGAGTGTTGTCTGCATCTGTGTCGCTCTTTCCCTCGCCATCATCCGCCCACCACCCCTCCATTCTTTGCGCTGCAAACCTATTTTTCTTTTTTTCTTTTTTCTTTTCTTTTTTTCCTTCTTTCGGGACTTGCTCCCTACTGTTCCCATAATCGCCCTCAACTCGCTCCCACCTCCCACCCGGCACCTCCTGTGGGGCGCACTCCTTCTACTATACCTGCCTTCCACATAATCCCCCCCCTTCACCCTCCTCACTCGCCTCACTCACCCTCGTCACTTACTCCTTCCTTCTCGTCTGTGTGTTGCAGCATCCTCTGAGAAGAGAGAGACATCCAGAGCAACAACAGACAGCGTACGTACTCGAGCCCAAGCTGCCCAGCACAGCAACCGTCCAAACCCCTTTCACCTCCCCCTTCCTTTCGTTCTCCCTTCACCATCGTCCCCCCCTCCTCCCCTCTATCCGTCCTCGGATCCTCCTCTCTCTCTCTCTCTCTCTCTCCTTCCCCTTTCCCCCCCGCACTCCTTCGTCCTCGTCCCCCTCTGACACTCCCAATTTCGAATAATTTATTGCTCTCTCTGTCGCGCACTCACGGCGCGCCCCTCCATCTATCTTCCCCCTCCTCCCTCTTACTTTCTACTTTCCCCCCTTTTCTTCCATGCCCCTCCTCTCTTTCAAAAATCCCACTTATCCTTCATTTTGTCTTTCGCTCCCTCTCACTACCCCGCCGCCTATACAACGTTCATCGTCTCTCTAGCTATCATCCCCTCCCCCTCCCCCTCCATCCCATCCCCCTTTGCCCATCTGCCCGAGAGCGTGCCTTAATCCTCCTATTTCCGCCTCACCGTCGTCGAATATCCCCCCGCCCCCTTTATTTTTCTACCCCGGTACTTTCGTTTGTCGGTTATATTCCTTCAGAGAGTTAGTCAATGAGAGGACGCTGCCCCACAAATATACATTTATAATAACCCGGATTCAACAATACCGAGCATAATCTCCAGAATATCGAGCGATTTCAACATCGACCCCGACTATCACAACATATTCGCGTCCACCAGATAATGCACGAAGTCATGACTGTTCCGACTCCCGCAACACAGTCGACCAAGAAGGCTGTTAGTGTTCAAGAGAGAAAGTACAAGTGCGCTTACTGCTCAAGAGCATTTAGTAGGTCGGAACATAGAAGCAGACACGAGAGATCACGTATGTGTTCCTGCTATTTTTCCCTCCACGGAGATTCACTCGGCTCCTTCCTTTTACTGACTTGAATAATAGATACGAAAGAGCGACCATTCAAGTGTCTCAAGTGCCGAAGCACCTTCGTAAGACGAGATCTCCTCCTCCGACATGACCGAACAGTCCATGCCAAGGATGGGGGTGTGCCCTTGCACAGTGAGGTTAAGAGGAGGTCTACAAAGAACTCGGCCTCGGCTGGCCCAACAAAACCTTCAATAGCTATCGAACAGGCAACGATCGAGCAGTTGGAGGGTGATGGAGGCATGGATGATTTGGAGACAGCTGCTGCGTTAATGACGGAGTTACATCATGCCGCAGCGGCAGCTATTGTGGATCATGAACAGGAAATGCTGTTGCAAGAAAAATCCAGACGCTCGATGTCCTCGAATCCTGAGTCTGTATTCGATCCCAATGTGTCTTACGCGTCTGGTGCGATTCCCGTACAAAACATGTCCACTTGGGACCCACCAACGCCTTCTTCTACGGCAGGCCCTGAACCACCCAGAAGCCACTACATGTCCCACTCACAGTCCTCACAGGACTCTTTTGTGTCCTGGGGTTCAAACAGTTTGCAGATACCCTCATCGGCCAGTAGCGTCATGGAGCGGTCGCTTTCAGCTGATCCCGGACATAGCGCGACTGTGACCCCGACATCATACGCCTCGCCTCATCCATTGTTCACTGGCCCCCCTTCCCCTGCAAACCATAGTGGGCCCAGCGCTTCACAGGCAGCCCCTCCACCAGCCCCGCCATCAGTAGATAGCGATCATGAACGCAATATGGTTCTAGATAACATTCGTGAAATCGATGTTGAACGAGCTGTTCTAGACAAATTCCGCTTGCCTAGTAGAAGTGGTTTGAATAGATATCTAGCTGCGTACTTTAATCTTTTTCACCACCATCTTCCGTTCCTGCATACAGGATCATTTAGCCCTTCCACGTTAGCCCCGCCTTTGTTGTTGGCTGTGTTGTCCATCGGAGCATTGTATACCTTTGAAAAGGAGCAAGCGTAAGTCCACCCGTCATCCACCCTCCATTGTCATCATCGTCATCACCATCACTACAAGCCCGGTTGGAAATCTAACTAACTCTTCTGAAACGATCTGCCTTATTTATAGTTACACTCTCCATATGTCGTCCAAGGTTCTCGTGAATAATTTCATTGCTCGCCATCACGAATTCAACTCGCGTAATTGCCCGTTATGGACCACCCAAACTCTATTGCTCAATATGGTCTTTGCCAGTTGGAGTGGCGATCCAAAAGGTTTGGATTGGGCTTGCTCCATGAGGGACTTGCTCGCTAATGTAATCACGGCACTCCTTCAACTATTGGCTTGATATGGATTTACTAACACAAACTCGCAGATCGTTGCTGGTGGCCGATACGAACTGCAAGTCCGAATGGACCAGCGTGGGGATGAGATGCCTACTCGTGAGGAATGGATCTTCGAAGAGGGCAGCAAGCGAACATATTACGCCATCTACATCTTCTTTGGTCTCCTGACTTTGACATACAACCACATACCAGCTATCACCTATCACGAGTTTGACACACTTTCTCTCCCCTGTTCCGAGACCTTGTGGAATCTCGATGGCTCCGATGATCAGATCTGGAGAGAGCACCTATCCAATGCTTCCATGCCCACCTTCAAGGAGGCACACACCCGTCTTATCAACGGTGACATTCCTCAATACAGTGTATTCGCGGCTCGTGTTATCATCAGTGCTCTGTTCCTCGATGTGTTGGGACTTAAACGTGATACAGAGATTGTCGATAGTGTTGTCTCCGAGTATCGCGAGAAACTCAGTGTCGCGCTAGAAACCTGGCACAGAGCCCTGGAGTACTGCACGCCGGAGACAATGATCGTTTCTCTCACAGCCCCTCAGAAAGGACATCCTTTGGTGTTCAACAGCATGGCCATTTACCGCTGCGCCATGGCAAGACTCGAGGTGGACCTTGTTTCTATCCAGGAGACTCTTCGCTACCATATTCCTGAGGATGTCGCTTCCGTCATGACATCTGCGTCGGGGTTAATTCCTCGATCGGAAGCCATGACGAAGGTCATTCAGCAGTGCTTTGAATGTTTTCAAATCCCCGCGTTGATGGGAATCCGCTGGGTCGCGAGAACTTTTGCACTGAACTGGAGTGTAGAGCACCCGCTCTGCGGCTTTGAGCTGATGTTGATTCTCAGTCTCTGGTTGTACCGGCTTGAAGAGGAGATGGAAACCGACCCGCCTACCGAGGAGGAAGAGGCTATGTTGACCAAAGTCCGAAATCTTTTTGATGACGATTCTGTGGAGTTGTATGGATCCAGACTCAGTGCTGCAGTCGCTATGGTCTGGGGGGGCATGATCGACGAAGTTGTTGTTTGGGGGTAAGTCATGTTCCTATTTCCAGTTCTAGTATCCTATTTGAATGCTAACATGGTACCCTCCGCAGAATCACGAAACTACTCGGCGAATCGTTTAAATTGCACTCGCATACTCTTGCGCTCAGCGATGATATCGGAATGACTTCGTCCTCATCACCGTCCCCATCTGCCACCCCCGAGGCAGAAGATTTGGACAGCGAGATGGAATAAATCCGCTCACTTCTTTTGAGAGGAGGGAGAAGAATTGAACCATGAAACCATGCGGATGATTAATCACACCTTTATTTATGACCGTTACGAAATCTTTTTCCTTTACACCCCTTTTTCATTTCCCCCCCTATTTCATTCCTAGTACTTTTTTGTTTGCCAAGATTATTTTATTAACCCCTTCCGTGATTCCCCATTTCTTTTTTACCAAAAAAAAATTTCGTATTGTCTTTTTTACATTAAAAAACCATACCCGGCTCTTGTGAATAGTTTTTGTTCTACGTTTGCACTTTTTGCACTTTGCTTTTACCTCACATCTCTGTTAAATGGCGTCTCTGGCTCGGTTCTGTCTGTCTATGGTTTTCAGCATGGATTGAGCGTTTAGTTTAATAACCTTTCCTTCTCCTTTCAAGTTATATCGGTCGGTTTTCTGAACAAAAGGTTTATTTACTCAGTTTTATTTGCTTGCTTGCTTAACCCTCTTACACTCTTCGAAACAACGGGTAGGGCTCTTTATTATATCCAGCTATTTATTTGTTTGTCTGATTTTTCCCTTTTGAGTTTTTCCTGTTTGAGTTTACACGCGAAAGATTGGTTGGGGGGTTTAGTTTATTTGTTTGTGTTCTTTTTATTGGAAATTTGGTCGTTTGATTTTGATCATACTTTACCATCGGGTTCCGGATTCGGACACGATGGAATGGAAACTCTTTTTCTATATATTTATTTATTATCATCTGTCTTTTATACATATCGTCATCATTGTTTTTGTTCTTCCCTTCATACCGCTCTTTTTTTTCTTTTTTCTTTTCTTTCACTTTTTGTTCCCGCATCAAGAAGGGAAGAACATTCGCGACCTCCAAAACAGAAAAAAAAAACACTCTGGAAACTCTGGAAAGTTTTCAGTCTACGATACTCGCTATAGGGAATGGTGGGGGAAGGGGGTTATCTTAAAATAATTTATTTTTTAATTATTGGAAAAGCACAGTAAAAACTAGGAACCTAAAAACCTGAGAAAGCTCACAGAACTTGACCACTGTCCATCTGTGTTCAAATGCTCCATGCGAGTGAACAGTGAACGAATGAGAGTCCATCTCTCTCTTTCTCTCTCTTCCCAACCTCACATCACCCACCCCGGTTTCACCACTGCGGAATGATGAGTTGTGCATTTTTGCCGCCGCCCATTCATTTTTCCTCCTCCCCTCTCTCCTCCCCACCCCCCCCCCCCTCCGGCTCACTCGCATTGGCCCCGCCAGCGTAGCGAGAATGGAAAAGAAATCGTGGTCACGAATACGTATGACAAGTTCTACCCTGCAGACTCGTTGTTACATATATCGGCGCTGCCGGGTTCGCGATGGGTAATAAATGCCCGGTTCGCGGCGCGCATGGGGGGGATTCCATTCGTTGTCGTTGTTGCGAGCCGAGGATCGTGCATGCGAGGGGAGGAAAAAGGAAAACCTGGCTTTTTTTTTTTTTGGGGGGGAAAAATGTGAGGAGGAGGTTATGGTTGCGCTGTACGGTACGGCACTGTAGGGTTTAGTCATTATACTCGTAGTCTATCATACTTGTAGCGCTGGTATGGTTGTTCTCGTGATGAGGAAGGGGAGGGGGAGCTCCTTGGGTCTTGTGGGAGCGCCGGTCGCTGTGCGGGCATCAAAGTTTCTCTTTCCTTCCTACCTTCTCCCGAGAAATGCGGTATCATACATGCTCGAGATGGGCAAGGGGGAAGAGAGGGAGAGAAGTTATTCATCTACTATCATACTCGACTCTATGTATCACGCGAAACTAATAAAAAAGTGACTGGTAAAGCGAGCAAGCGAGCAAGAGTGAAATTTAATGATGTTTTTTTTTTGTTCGTCCGTCGGTCCCGGCGTGTGGATTCTCCCCCCTCCTTTCACCCCCCAATGCCCGCGCCCGCCCCCTCCGAAAGGTACGATACGGGTACGATACGGTACGGTATTCAAGAGTCCCGGTGCGGCCACGAGACTCCACGTGACCTTTTTTTTTTTATTTTTATTTTTTTACACTTTTGTAGGTGTGGGGAGGAAAATATTATGGCACTTTCGATTATTTGCGGGGGCGGATGTCGCTGCGCTTGTCGGCTTGGCTTCGGTACTTTTGTACGAGTACGGTAGTCTACGGGTGCCGCAGTCGTGGTTATTCATGATGGAGGGGAAGAGTGGCTTGTGACCGCCGTGTATAATAATACGAGTACGAGTACTATCGTCTATCATACTTGCCCACGCTGCTCAAGGTGACGACGATGTGATGCTGTGCGGTGTTGTATGATATATAGTTGAACGTTTTTTTTTTTTTTTCGCTGGCTCAGCTGGAGAGGAGGTTGGAAGGGACAAACGTTCTTCTCAGTATTATCGGAGGTTAAACACTTCCAGAACTGGGATAGGAGCGAGGGAAAAATGCCGAGATATTTTTTTACAAACGCGCTCAGCAAAAAGTGATCATATTTCGTCTCCAGCAAAACAATGTCAGGTTGGTTTTGGGGATTTCGTTGGTGGCGAGTGGTCGTCGGATCTGCCGTCTCCCGGTGTTTTTTACTCGCTACCGAAAAAAATTCATCCCCAACTCCAAACCTCCCCCTCCCCCTCCCCCTGAGAGCAGGATACTTGTATCTACTATCATACCTACAATCGATTCACCAGTTGTCTGTATACCGGTGTATATATAGTACGAGTACGGTACATATGATATAATACTCAAATCCGGAACTTTGCACAGGTACAGCAGTACTCGGATGTGAGCATACGTGAGGGGGATTCCAACCCCCCAGCACAACAAAAACAGCGTGCGCAACGCAACGCGACCAATCTTGTAATGTATTATTAAATAATGGAAGTACGGTTACGCTCTCTCGCTCCGGGGTATATCATACTTGTATGTACCTTCCCCCCCCCTCTCCAGTTGACCGGGGTGATCTGCGTTCCTCCTTCGCCTTACCCGGTTACGATGATTGTCGAGGGAGAACGGTGTGAGCGATGATAGGAAAGGTTAATTTATACTACCGGTACCGCTGGCGACCAATCGCTCAGCAAAAAAGTAACAAGAGTCCGAAAAGTCTCCTCGAGCGAGCGAAAAAAACAAATGTGACGAAAAACACGTTTGCAATATCAATAATTCCATAGGCAGGCAGGTAGGCAGGGAGGGAGGGGTGTCCAACCCCAACCCCGCAGTCCAGATCGAGCAGTTGTAGGATGGGACATTATATCATAAACCGTCGGGGGATGTACGAGTAATATGAATGGGGGAAAAGGGATAGAAGGAGGGGGAAAAAGAAAAAAAAGAAAAAAAGGACCCGGTTTGGGTTCCGCCCCACTGCTAATTTTTCCGGGGATATGATACTTGGAAGGTAGAGTTACAATTGTAATTAACGCAGTGTATGGCGCCCCCGGTTTTGTCAAAGGGGAGGAAGTGAATACGTAAGCCTCAGGACACTCGTACAGTACCGGTACTAGTACCTACTGGAACGATGAGATGGTATGTATGATACGAGTATGATAGGAGGAAGGAAGGATCGATGCATGGCGAGTTTTGAAAGGAAAAGGAAAAAAAAGTCTTGGTATCAAATGTATCAAAAAATAAAAAGATTACCGTCATGTCAGCTAAGGAGCTATGTGCTGTTCGCACCAGATAAAAAGGAAGACTGATAATTACCGGTAAGCATTGCCAAGCACAAAGTTAAAAACCCCAAGGTTTGACCTGGCAAAAGACGGTCATTCAACTGCTTTTGGGAAAAAAACGACCATAAAAAAAAAAGGAGAGAAAAGGTCTGGAGACCTTGGCTGGATCTGGTTTGGACTTGGAGCGGGTTATGTCCACTTGTCGCTCTGGTATCGTACTCGAGGAATCTTTGCTCAAGTTCGGTTTTTGTAATAGAGAGTTGCGATGTGGGAGTGTGTACATCATCAAATATCACTCGTTACAGCACTGGGTTTTTTCCCTTCCTTGTTGAGCACACTTATGCTGGCCGACTACCAGATGGGTATCATGGATGGATTGTGAGGGCGCTACAGCCGGCCGGTCCACGGGTGGAAAGAAGAAGAACACAGTAAGTCTCTAGTGTGCCCCGTGCTCAATATTACAAAGCTCTAGGTATCCTACTCTGCTATAAAGCACGGTACAGTCTTCACCACACCACACCACGAACGAAACCGGATGGGCCCAGTACGGTATCGTAAGTTAACTGGCAACTCCCTATTACCCTGCCTCGACAGGGTTTCCCCATCCGCACACGAAACAGTTGCCCATCACCGGCTGCTTTTCGTTCCGGGCACGGTGCAGACTGCAAGGTAAGCGTGATGACCGTAATATATGTATTTGATATGGTATCCTGGCGAGTGGGTACTAGCGCTGCAATGCTCCGCACTCGTACGCTCGCCCCGGGAACTGCGGACGCGATGCGATGCGATGCGATGGGGCTATCGTGGACTGATGTTCATCGATCGGGACGGCGTTTGGTTGGGATCGGGATGGGTGGAGTCGCTGTGAGGATTGATAAATGTTTCGGTTGCGATTGCGATTCTAAATATACTCCTACTGCAGGCTGTCCTAAGAGTATGATATGGTGTTTGGTTCATTTTGCGGAGTGAGCGGGGTGGAGGTTTTATTGTTCTGACCGTTCCTGCATGTGCAGTACTGGTGCAGTACTTGTGCTCGGACGTAGTCAGAGGGGCGGAAATTTTTTTTTTTGATGCGGCAAAAGCGGGGATTATGCTGATGGATTGACAGACACCGTGAAAAAGAATAACATAGTGTATATAGCATCTGTGGAGAGGTCAGAATCCTAGAACCAGTTTTGCATTTGCTGCTTACTTTTCCTCCAGGAACGGGAATTGGAGATTCTGAAGGGGCTGCCCAGACTCGCGAGCAATCCCTAACTTATGGGACTGGGTCTGCACTGCGCTGTGCAGTACTGAACCAAATTTCATGATTATTACCTTTGCACGGCCTGAGCATCCTTCTCCAGATAATTCATCTGGTATCCACTCGGGGCTGCTCATGTCAACCAGGGCTTTTTTTTTCTTCTTTTCCCCCAACACTCATTGAACAGCCGCTCACCTACCCCGTTAGGATCTTGCTGATACTTTTTTTTCTTCTTCCGCTCTTTATAACCATGCCCGTATACGGTGCAGCGCTCAAGGGGTGGGAATTGGATTCGGGGGAAAGGGATAGGTGGGTGCATAGCATATGCTGGATGGAGAATTAGTGGAGCGTACTGTACGGGGCGGGTGTGATACCCTACCGGGACTATTGATAGGCCGTGGAGCACAGCACTGTGCTTGCGCGGCCGAGTCAAAGCCGGACACCCTAAGGTGGCAATTCCCGTACAAAGTGTCGGGCTTCAACTCGGCCTGCGCGAGCGAGGATCCTATCATTACCCGTGATGGCCGACGGTACGTGCGGTACGATGTGGGAATTGTGCTATTGGGCCGGTGAGCTGGTGGGATGTGGGCACGTCGTTGGCCGACGTCGGGATTTGGGCATGGGATGTGGCATGATGCCGAGTCGTGAGAAACATATACGATACGTACATACACCACTGTACCTGAAATATGCACATCTTGGCGCTCTACAGAGTGACACTTTAGCGCAGTAACTTATGACATTTGTGAACATGCAGACTTGTCCGTTAGAAGCATACCGTTTTTTTGAAAAGAAAAAAAGAAAGAAAGAAACCCATAACATTATGCAAGTCGCGGAATAAGTTTGCAGATCAACCGGTTGATGAGGCCAAAAATTGATCAAGGCCTACAAGTAACCCACTTTCCATATTCGTTTAGGTGGCGTGGGTAGTGAGTGGCAGCAACCGTTAGACTAGACTGCTGTCAACCGGTGATCACCTCGAAACAGGCGTCCCCGGGGCACTGAAATTTACAAGTAATTTGGTCGAAGCCCCCCCCTCCACGAAACTATTCGACCCACACCACAAGCTCGCAGGACACGAACCGGTATGGGCAAAGCGCAAAATGCACGTCATTTAGAGTTGAGCCTATCGCCCCCGCAGTCTAGTTCTTCGAAACAAAGCCCGTTGTACGAGTATACGGCGCCATGCCATTCTACTACTGGTAGTGTGCGCACCATGAAACTGACAAAGGCGGATTATCAGCCATTCACAGGCAAAAGAGAAAACAGCGCCCCCCCCCCCTTCAACGTATCGTAACCTAGGGTCTATCTTCTGGCCGTCCAGTAGGCACTGCTGCCATAAATATCTTATATATCATGTCCCTCTTCGAGCAAGGTAGGTTCGTGGTTTACAACTACCAGAAGGGAGTGTTAGTTACTGACAGGTTACGTTAGAGCACTGTACCGATACAAAGGCTGCAGGCACGATAGCCTATGATGCGCCTTTGGGTGGTCTTGACGTCGCCGTGTGTATCTGACTTAACCCGCAGATGAACTGTCTGGTCCCGGTATTTCAATACCCGGCGCACACCTATATAACGCCGCGGCATAATCGAGAGGACTAGAAAGCACTGCCCGTGAGTGGTTTCCACACAGGACCAACCCAACAGGAGGCCTCACCGATGGGAGGCCTGTGGCTAAAACATTCTAATAACTGGCTAACTTACTGGTTGATGAAGCCTCAAGCACTTGAACACGAATGACTGCAAACTGCTATCGGGATGTGTATATATCGTCAAGTTTGCCGAATCGCTCAAGAGATGCAGCACATGAAAGAGTAGATGCGGAGGAGGAAGGGGGAAACGAATGGGATAGAAAACTTCCTGCTCGGGGAATAATCCGAGTGATAGCCAATGATCCCACCCCGACAAATTTGATTGGATCGTGACAAGCATCATAATGTATCATACTCGTACCGGTACAAATCATAACTTTGCCATGTCCAAATCGCTCGGCAAGAAGCAAGCCTGTTGCGCAATCCCCCACCCCACTTACGATCTCGCGTTGACCACCCATTTCCGCTGGCACTTTTTTTTTTTTTTTTTTTTTCCTTTGTCCTTCAGCGAACGGCATGAACCTTCGTGTTGCGCGCGGGCGAAGCAAGGGTTGGAGGCTGAGCGCCCTACGGTACGGCTGCACTCCCTTACTTCGCTTTCCATACACACCCGAAGTTGGGGGGGGGGAGGGGTTGTTCGGGATAAACGCCTGGGTAATGGGAATAAATCGGTTAACCGGTACGGTATAATGAGGACGGTTATCGCAATACCGGTATTATCAGGATAAGTTACCGTAGTCCAGTTTTTTACTCGCATCCCGCTCGGGGCCGACACGATATCTTCCCGCTCAACCCGTCATCATACTGCGCAATATAAGCTATGATAATAATATTATTATTATGATAATACCCCCACCACCCAGCCTCCTCCCGCCCCTCACCCTTCAAAAACTCCCCACTGTATCATACCCCAACCGCCTGGACTAACAGCACAGCCCCAAACCTTCAAGATCACCGGTAACCTCTCAGCCTTTGGCTACTTTGGCTTATGATGCTTGTTCGAGGGGGTTCAAAACCTGTGTCTCCGTCTATTGGTGTTCAACAGGTGATACCCCGCACTGCATTCCTTCCCCTGGACAATCGATTCACGTGACCTCCCTTTATCGTTCTGAGCGCTTTTGGGGGGTTATCCTGCGTCTTTAGAGGGGAACAGGGAGAAGGCCATTTATCTGAGTGATGGAGTGCTGCGATTTACTCATTGTGGGGATTTGTTATGATACTGCTTTGTTGAGATTTCTCGGGGGTGATGCGGATTCCGAGCTTGGCCATGTTAGGGCGAGTGAGTTTAGGTGAGGTATTATAGGCAAGGTGAGGCTCCTTTTTTTTACTTTCAGCTATTGGTATTCTTCGAGTTGGTGGTGGAGGTGAGTGGATGATACACTGCTTTTTGAGAGGGGAAGGTTGAGTTCTATCATGAGCCATGGATAGGCAAAAGAGAGTTGGTTGGCCAAGGTTTCTCGCCGACCACCGCAGCCGTACGGGAACCACTAAAGTCAGGATGATTGCGGCGCGGGGGTATGAATTCACCATCCACTAGCTACAAATAATATGTGATATAGAACACCAAGTAAACTAAGAAAGCCCACTTCAGCAGAGAGAAAGAAAATGCTTTGAAAACCCCAAACTCCCCAAAACTATGCACGTAGAGAGGTAACAATTCAACGCCTGCACCAAACCCGATAAAATAGAGGCCGCAATACCCGAGGTGATTACGAGACTGCAAGGACTTGTCTCACGCGAACGATCCTATCCACAGCGCTCTCCAGCACGCCGAGTCGTTGCTTAACCTCCGCGTCCCGACCTTCGAGCATTCGTACTCTCTCTTCCAGTTTGCTCCTTTGCCGTCGCTCGTCGGCCACCATCTCGTTCGCGCTCTGAAACAAGCTCGCGCTTAATTCCTCGAGCTCTCCCGTGACCTGCTCCAGGCGTTCCTCAGCTTTGACCCTGGCCTTCCGTTCCTTTTCCAAAAGGACATCTGTGGAATTATTATCAGGTGGCGGACTGGGCGGGGGACCACCTCTCCCACGCGAGGAAGCAGTGAGGAAAGCGGATATTCTATTTGTCGCTGAGGTGATTCCGGAAGGGGCATTTGACGTCAAGGAGGACGAAGAAGAGGAGGAGCTGGATGGTGGAGTAGGTTTTCCTCTTAATGCTTTCAACTCGTCTTCGTAATCAGCTAGCTTGTCCACTGTTTTGGTCGTGTGTTAGTTTTTGTGTGAGTAGGTTTGTGAGGAGGGGAATAAAATAAAAAGGCTTACCTGCGTTTGTAGCCTTTTCGCTAAGTATGCGGACTTGAGCCTCTAGCTCTGCGATCCGACGTTGTGCTTCATCGGAGTGTAGCTTTGCTCCACAGTTCTGACATTTGGTCGTGTTTGCGGTGGAAGGGGGCGAAAGTGCTATTGCTGAAGACATCCCGCTGTTCTTATGGTTGTAGTATCTCAGGTCGCTCAGCTCATGATTTGGAGGGGTTTGAGCTTCCGGGAACTTAAAGTATGGTAGAGGGGCTGGCAGGTGAAAACGCGGGGGGGCCTGATTTTTGTGGAAACCCTAATATTCTAGGGGGGGGGGGTTTCTCGTTCCTACTCTTTGGCTCAGCCGGGCGGTGTCGAGAATAGCAAGGGGGGTTGAGTTTGGGGCTTTCGGGGGTGGCGGGTTGGGATATGGATTTCGAGTTGGTGGTGTTCTGAGGTTACTGACTGGTGGAGTTAGACGACGGTTGGCACGAGTCGCTCTATTAATGGCCCCAGCTGAAACATGTGAGAGATCTGCTTGTTGGGTATGGTGTGGGTGGGGGAGGAGGGATGATGGGATGAGAGATGAGTGAAGGGATGAGAGGAGTGAAAATGAAGCATCAAAGGGGCAGAGAGTAGCCCTGCTTGTCCAGGGGTGAACCCCAGAATTCTTGGCGATATTCCCTTAAATTCTCCATGGCCAACGCCTTTTATCGATGCTGAAGTTGATGTATGGTGAATATGGTATCGTACTCACGTGCTTCATGTCTGATGAATGCATTTCGAGCTTGTAGCTAATAGGAATTTACTCTCATCTTAGTAAGGTGTCGGGCTCGAAAAAGCATCTAGATCCTCTCAACGACCCCGCCGACAAACCAGTACTGTAGTCTACTTGTAAATCCATTTATCTATCATACACAGCCACCACAGGATCAGTTATCGATACAGATGACACCGTTCCGAGTTCGAATTCTAATTATGCACCTGTAATTATAAAAAGGCAAAGCCATGGATGGAAATACGAAAGTACGGGGGACAACAAAGACCAGATCCCGATTTAGAAAGATGCACTTTGTATCAGTTTACACCAACGTTATCAATTTTTTTTATGCCATGAACGAATACCGTAAGAGAGTTTACCAGTCTGGCATGACAGATTCCACCAGCTAACAGCAAACCTGGAAAAACCTTAATGCTAAAAAGTAAAGAGGAATAAGAGATACAAAAGCAGAGAGGGGCGATAGAAATGTAATAAGATATAAGAATCGTCGAAACTCCCTTTAGGCAAAGCTCGCAAAACGCCGCCTTCTATAACCTTGCTGCTCCTCCTTGGTAGGGGTTCTGCTGATCTATTGCTGAGCGCATTGCCGACTGCTATCATCGTCCTCATCATCTTCATCAACCCAGGCCCCCCCTCCAGCTTCATCCGAGTTGCCAAACTATCCAATACTTCGTTAGCAAGCCTGTTCCATCCATATTCATGTTATTGAAGACTCACATCGTCGATATCACCGTTTGGATCAAACGTCACATCGTCCACTTGCTCTGCTTGTACTTCCTCACCGGTCCATTCGGGTAGAACCTTTCTGATACCACTGACGTCTGGAGCCCAACCATCTTCGGGAAACTCAATGTCAACAATAAGAAAGAGATCACCTTTGCCATCTCCCTTCTTATGAGGCATCCCTTCGCCTTCAACCTTGAGAACTTGGCCTGGCCTAAGAATCTTTCCCTTGGAATGAGTGATCCGAATTCCTCTCCCGTCAAGATGTTTCAGAGCGACTCGAGAGAATCCAGTCAAAGCCTCAGCCAAGGAAACACGCAATGGTGCCGTGAGGTCAGCCCCAGCGCGCGAGAATACGTCGTGATCTTTCTCTTCCAAGAGGAATATGATGTTACCAGTTTCGTGGTCTGGGGCTTCATCTGCTTCACCTTGTAGAACAATCTTGTCGCCCTCCTTAGAACCACGAGGAATGTATATCTCCAGAACCTTCCTCTCCTCAACCACGCAATTCCCTTTGCATTTCTTGCAGCGATCCTTTTCTCGAAAAACGTCTCCGCTTCCTTTGCATGATACACATATTACATTTTCTTGGGTGACGATACCACGACCGACTTGGCGAAGATTCTGGTTCCAACCGCGGCCAGAACAAGTTGCGCATTTTTTAGCCTTGGCTTTGTCTTTTCCACCAGACCTAAATGCGAACGGTTAATGCGAATTTCTGTGGAGCAACTGGAAACGAGCCTACCCTTTACAGAGAGAGCACAGAATACTTCTAGTACTAGCCAGCTTAACAGTCTTGCCTTTGTACAGTTCCTCCAGGCTCACTTCGTACTGTTGCACCACGTCTTTGCCTTTTTGCTTTCTTCCACCTGCTCCCCTGGGCATTGGACCCATACCTGGGAAACCTCCCATTCCACCCATTCCGCTCATTCCAAACACGTGACTTAACATTTCCTCGAGATCAACATCCCCTCCCATACCTCCACCTGCAGTAAAGTCTGCCATTCCAAAACGGTCGTAACGGGCGCGTTTTTCATCTATAGTAAAGTAAGACGTGGGTGATTAGGAGGAGACCGTTAGGAACAAACCATCAGATAAAATCTCGTAAGCCTGAGAAACATCCTTGAAGCGATTTTCAGCATCTTCCCTTTCGTGTTCCGGAACCTTGTCGGGGTGAGATGAGAGAGCGGCCTGTGGGGATAGAAAAGGAAGTTCAGTTAGCACTGCAGAGTTTGGGGGCCTCGAAGCGGTGTTTGTACCGGTTGGGTCTAAATATGCGAAAAGAGAAGAGGAGTCAGAACTTTATGATAGGCCTTCTTGATTTCAGCTTTTGTAGCACTCGATTCTATTCCGAGAATCTCGTACAGATCTATGGATTCCGCTTCAGTTGAGCCGTTCACTAGTATTGTTGAGTGATATGTTAGAAGGGGTGTCTCGGACTCAATGCTGGAAGGGGCAGCCCACTTGTACTTTTGGTGAATAATTAGGAAGGAATTAGGGAAGAAACTATTCGAAGTGGGGAACGGAGGAAAGAGAAAGAAGAACAGCTGCCGAGGTTGTATGCACGCTGACAGTGTTGGAGATCGCGAGCAGAAGGGTGGAAGAAAGGGTTGGTGGATAAGGTGCGGTAAATGATTGTGGTGGAAATTTTTGGCAAGCAAGATGGTGCAGTAGGGTTTTCCACCAGAAGAGATACGATAGACAAGACGCGGCTCTTCAAGATGGTATCATATGCCTTCCTGCCTGCCAATGAAATGCGCGGGCTCCAGGTAAATTAATGCTGGGCGATAAAAAGTTCTTGGCACAGAAACTCTCTTTGATCTATTGACCGCTAAGGATGATCTGATATGATAATGAACGCTTGAACCGTTTCAAGATCAAGAGAGATAACTATTTCTTCATTTCCCTCATCTACACACATTCATTGGTCACATACTTCCCTACCGTGCCAATGGTGTTCATATTTTCCAAGACAATACCCAATATCTCGCGCTCCTCGCGGCTTTGCCGACGATGCATTTCTACTTCTCCCATGTTTTCGAATTCAGTAATTCGTGCATCCTCTGCCATTACTCCTGCGCGTACGAGATTTGCTCCGTCCCCTACCGGTTATTTGCACCTGGGTAGCTTAAGAACCGCTTTGTTTAATTATCTGCTCGCTAAGGGAACTGGTGGTCAGTTCTTGCTCCGGATTGAGGATACTGACAAGGTTAGTCCACATACTTGTGTTAGATAGTTCAGTTTGTTTCATTAGCTAAGGCTGGGGAAAGAAAAGAACTGTGGAGGGAGCTGAAGAAGGTATTTTTGATACTTTAAGGTGGGCCGGATTGCAATGGGATGAAGGTATACGTTACCACGATGAATTGATTGAGACTACCTAGACTAATGAGTTATAGGACCCTTGGTCGGAGGAGAATTCGGCCCCTATCGACAGGTTGTCTCCTGCTCCACTTCCCTATCCTTGTATTGATACCTTGTATCATAGTCAGAGCGCACGGAACTTCACAGGAAGCATGTCGATATTTTACTTGAGGTGATTCTCTCCGGCTTGCCCGAATAGCCCCAGTCTAACATTTTCATAGGAGGGTCATGCCTATCGATGTTACTGCGCTCCCCAACGGCTGGAGGCCTTAGCTTTGACCCGAAAGCATAGTGGGCAATCCACTGACTACGACCGTCATTGCCTCAACTCTCCGCCAACGGCCTCGGCCACGGAACCACATGTGGTCCGTCTCAAGGCCCCTGTTCAATATCCGGCTTACCATGATCTGGTCTACGGCACAATAACTCCGGGGGCTCAGAGTCACGACCACGCAATCGGTGCCTTCGAAGATCCGATCCTATTAAAATCTGACGGTATGCCGACATACCACCTCGCAAATGTAGTAGACGATCACTTTATGAATATAACGCATGTCCTAAGAGCTACGGAGTGGATGCCATCTACGCCTAAACATGTACATTTATATAGCTGTTTTGGTTGGAAGCCGCCAAAGTTCGTACATGTAGGGCTGCTACAAGATACACAGGGGAAGAAGTTAAGCAAGAGAACTGGGGACGTATTTGTTTCCGAGTTCCGGGAAAAGGGGTATCTACCAGAGGCTCTTAATAATTTTGTTGCTTTAATGGGCTGGAGCCATGCTGGCGAGAGCGATATTCTAGATATACAGAAGCTAGTAGAGCAATTCAGCATCGACGGATTAACAACGGGTAATACCAAAGTTGAATTTGGGAAGCTCGACTATTTGCAGAAACAATATGCTCGGAATCGGGTGATGGGAGGATCGGGTGATAAGGAAATCCTAGACGCGGTAGAAGCCCAGGTTCGCAAGAAATTTGGAGAAAAGTATTTACCTTACTTGAAAAAACTTTAAATTTCTCTTTTCGTTTGAGCTAATGGTACCGTAGCCTGGAAGACGGCGCCCCGATCACAAGAGAATACATAAACTCGGTCCTTCAAGTCAACATCCAAAATTACCTCACCACTCCAGAATTCGCAGGAGTATCCTCATACTTCTTCCAAGTGCCCTCACTCGACGAAAAGCCAGCGATCAAAGGAATCAGGCAAGTAAAGGCCTTCCTCGACACCACTCCCGTGTCCGAATCCGTAAGATCCTTCTTGGCGGATACAATGTCCCAACTGGAGCAAGCAGAATGGACAAGAGAAGGATTGGAATTTATTATGGACTGCCCCCAGAATGACAAGGCTGCCTTCAAGGCCTGGAAAACCAGAATGAAGATCATTAGACTAGGTCTTGCGGGTGGTGCTTCTGGCCCTACAATCGTGGCAACCCTGCTGGTTCTGGGGAAGGAGAGGTGCATAGAACGGTTAAAGAGGGTTATTACAAAGCTGGATGATGGAGGTGGGAGGGCATAATTGAAGAAGATGGGGGTAGACTATATCGGGAGTTTTTTGGTTTTTTGGGGGTGTAAAAAAAACGAATCTCTTGGTCTTTGATCATGGAGTATCACTCGTGAAATTTGCAATTGACTTATTGAACGCCAGGGCCCAAAGTAGGAGGCATTCTTCTGCACTGTGATGGCATTTCGGGTGGGGTAATCGGTTTGATCGTTGGAGTTAAACCATCGATCATCAGTGGATTATTTATTCAATCCCATGCATTAGACCAATCACGGCCTCCCCACAACAAAGCCTGGTGGCACCTAACAGCTCTGTGCGGTACAGTGGACTCCCGTCGATTACCGCGCGGCTAGCTACCCCCACCTAATACCATATAGGGCTCTCCGAAAACGGCGACAGGCAGCATTCCCGTCCAGCCGCGAGCCAAAAACACCCCCACTCCTACCCCGCACTTGCTTCCATTCCATCATAATATATCATCCTCCCACCCCAATTCATGTATGATAGCATCCTTCCTCCGTCGCCACCAACACTCTCACTCATCTTCCCCCCCAAACAAGCCCAACCCAGAATTCAATCACCAACCCAATTTTCCATCACGGAGATCTGCACTGACGGTCCGTACCTCACGAAGGCCGTAGGGACTTGATGGCGCCGTCATTCCCTACGACCCGCGTGAGGTACGGCTCGTTGATGTGGAGTCTGATGACGGTTGGTTGGGGTGGGGTGGGGTGGGGTGGTTTTGGGTTGAGCTGGTGTGGGAGGAAGTGGGAAGGGAGGAAGGAGGGGATTCTAGATAAGTTTTCTTCTTTCTCTTTCTTTATTTTCATTCTAGATTCTTGTAGGGTTGCTTGAGTGAGGGAGAGTGTATGTAAATAAACGCTTGCTTTTATGGGCGGCGTATGATGGAGGGCTCGGTTTCAAAGGCGGATATTGCGTTGGCGTGAGTGGGCGGGCCTTGGATGCTCGATGTGGAGAAGGAGGACTGGGGATGAGGTGAAAGTAAGGTGCAATGAGGAGTTGATGGTATCATACATATTATGGTATAATATTGGGTGTTTTTTTTTTTTTGGATGGGTTTAGGGAGGTGTTTAAGTTAATACTGTTATCGTAATTTTTGTTTCGTACGGAATCGTAGTTGCAATGAGGGACGCACTCAAGCTTCGAAAATGGTGCTTGGAACTAGAGAGTTATGGAGACGGAGTGCGGTACATGGCAGCAGGGAGTAGGGAATATGATACCGCGTCATGCATTTCCCAAAGTCTAAGAGCTGTTGGAAACCCTTTTGGCCCTAGTGAACTTTCTGGGGCGACGGTGTCGAGAGCTGTGTGGGAATCACGATGAATCGATATGCTGGGCAGTGGGGGATTCATGATATGTTGGAAGCAAGCACTGGTATGGAAGTTGGGCAAGGAGCAAAGATCTCAGGCAATAGCATCTTCTGGAAACGTTGAAGGAACCCATATATTTCAAACCAAAGGTCTAACAGGCGGTAGGAATCCGGACCCAAGAGAGCCGGAGCGAAGCCACCCATCCATGCCTACCCAAGTCTCCCCCACCTGGGACGCAAGACAGTATCAAACTCGGATACCCGAGCACAACGTGTACCTTCCCCACCAATCACGAGCCCAAAACACCCTCCACTTCCTACCCCGCACTTGCTTCCATTCCCTTATATATCGCGGCCCTCCCCTCCCCCGACCTATCCGTCGTGATCTCCCCATCATCGACACCACTCGCCTTCCTTCAAACCAACACAACACAACCCAACCACCTACCGCTAGGCCTCGCACCAACGATTCGTGCCTCCGCCTGGTCGTGCGGCTCGTAGCCGGCCGAGCCCCCCGATTGGTTTGAGGAGGCACGACTCGTTGGTGCGGAGCTTGATCGTGGCTGGTTTGGGTGGAGCAGGTCTGGGTTTGGTTGAGCTGGTGGAGTGGGAGGAGTGGGTTCTGGGTAAGTTTTGAATTTCTCTTGGGGTTTTCGCTTTAGTGGGGGAGGGGGTACGTGGAATGGGTGCTGGTTTTTGTTGGAGGGTGCGGAAGGTTCGGCTGTGAAGGTTGATATTGGGTGGGTGCTTGCTGTGGGTAGGGGGAATTGGGGATGAACTGCTGGTGGGGTGCGATGGGTATGATAATATTATGATGCTGTAGTTGGTGGTGTGATACGGATGCTTTATAGATGGGCTTTAAGGTGGAGTTTAGTGCGGGTTTTTGTGATTATTGCTATTCTAATTTTGTTATGGATAATATATCGAGTTGGATTTACGATGAGGGACGTATTTAAGTTTCAAAAGTGACGTTTGAGATTGGAAAGTCATGACCCGCAGACGGTACTGTGCTGTACCAGACTAGCATAAGGCCAGCCATACCGTGGCTACTCAACACCAGTCCGTTATGTTAGGGCTTTGATCTCGTTCAATTTTCCGCTTGGTCAACTATGTCTTGCCCGAAGTTCCCCCACCGAGTGATGTCTCGTGTTTACCCATCTTCTTGCCCATGAACTCCCTCAAGAAGCCGGCCGACTTCTTCGGCGTCCGGTCTCCGGTCTCCGTGTCAACAAATGTGACGCCGAACTTGGCCGTATATCCCTCTTGCCCTGAGCGCACACACGCATCGGGTCAGCGAACTCTTTGTTAGATGAGCGTGTGGGGCATACACTCAAAATTATCCGCAAATGTCCAAGCAAGATAAGACTTTATCGGAACGCCTTCGTTAATCAACTCGGCCATGACGTTGATATAGCTACGGTAGTAGTCAATTCTGAAGTCATCTTCGACGGCTTCTTCCTTCTTCATGTCTTTTTCACCGGGGCAGATGACGCCATTCTGTTTACTCTATCAGATCAAGAGCTGAGATGAAGAAGCTAGGGGGGGGGGGAACACCTCAGTAACATAAATATCCCTCCCGTACCTCTCCCACAAATATCTCAGGACCTTCTTGAATCCCCAGGGTACCGGTCGGACCCAAGGTAACCCGGCCTCTGGTCCGATTTCTTTCCCATCGGGGCTGGTGATAGTCTCTTCGACGTCGTGGAAGAACTGCGATCTGAAGTCCGTTGGTGCGGCCGGTGTAGTGCGAACTTTGGTGTAGTACGTAGTGTAGTGGTTCAATCCGAAGAAGTCGCTCGAGCCCATCAGCAGGGCCTTCTCTTCGGGTGCGAATACCGGAAGCCTGTCTCCGAGAATTTCTTTCAGAAGGTCCGGGTAGTCGCCCTTGTGCACCGGGTCAGCGAACCAGAGCGAGCAGATGGTGAAGTATCTTTCCGCCGCAGCGATGCCTGTTTCTCATTAGCGCGCACATTCGCTCCGGTCGCGCCCCGGGAAGAGGCGTACTCTGATCCGTCTGATCGTACGGCTCTGCCCAATTCGCGTTGATAACCAACCCGATACTCCCGCCCTGCTGGGCGAACTCCTCCCTGTAAACTTTCACCGCCGCGGCGTGCGCCAGCAAGAGGTTATGCCCGACAATGTACGGCTCGACGAGACTGTCCCCCTCCGGACTCTTCGTCCGATCGCTCGACCTCCCCGGGGCATGCGCGCCGATGCAGTGACCGAGAGCAGCGTATACGTTCGGCTCGTTTATCGTCACCCAGACTTTCACCAGATCCCCTAGTCCCTCGAGGACGACGCGGGCGTAGTGTGTGAAGTCGGCCACTATCTCTTCCTTGTTCAGGAAGCCTTTGTAGCGGTCTTGCAGGGCCTGTGGAAGGTCCCAGTGGAACAGGGTCGGCATGGGTTGGATGCCGGCTTCCAGGAGGGATTGGATGAAGGTTCTGTAGAAGGATATCCCGGCCGGGTTAATTGGGTCGGTGCGGCCGCCCAAGGGGATTACTCGGGACCAGGAGATGGAGAAGCGGTGACAATTTACGCCTGGAATTGTTTAGTGGTTGGTGAGGAGGGGGCCGGGGAAATGTGTAATACCGTAGCTCTTCATGAGGGCAATATCCTCTTTCCAGCGTATGTAACTATCTGTTCCAAAGTCGCTAGATCTTCCATCTTCTGTTGTGTTGCCCTGGCGGGAGAAGGTGTCCCAGATGGACAGCCCACGGCCATCGACTTCTGGTGAGCCTTCGACTTGTCCGGATGCTGCGAAAGTTAGCTACCAGATTATACTACTCCAAACTTGGCTTTTGAAACGTACAAGTAGCATATCCCCAAAGGAAGTCTCTCGGAAGGGTATCAGAGCTCATTGCGAGGGTATTGTTTACCATACTCTCTAGGGTTGAAACTTATAAGTGGGGTAATGGTGGGACCCCTGCCCCATCGTGATAAATGCATCAGTGCGAAATATGGTACTTGTACCACCATCTGGTAGCTTTAGCCGGATAAGCTCTAGCAGAGGTTACTTCCACCACTTGTACTACTAGGTGAAAAGTTTTAGCTTTACATCCTGGTCCGTTCTGGTTAGCGGAAATACCCCCCCCTCCATATTGACCCGTTCGGGGGGATTTCCCGTCATCCTCGGTGAAAAAGCCGAGACAATAAGAATGGGGAAGAGGTTGTGGGGTCCGCTTACGCTCTCACCCCCGGCGATCTTTCCGGGACAGGATGAGCCTGGATGAGGCACTTGACCGAGCAGCGAGATTGCTAAAGCCACTCATGGTCTTACCGGTAATGTACGGAATGCAAGGGAAAAAACGACAGTACTAGTACGGTACTTCTATGGTTTTTTGATAGCCATAATGCGGTAGTACCATAGGATCTCAACTGGTTGAACCATGTCTTATGTTGTTCGAGTTGCCTCCCCTGGTGGGCTCCAGTGTTCACTCCCGGCCCCTTCGCCTCTCACGGGGGCAGGATAACTCGGCTTTGACTGTGCTTCTCTCCTTTCTAGAGAGGGAAATCCCGAGCTGCCCGGCACACCGTTCCATCGCGCGTATATTTGAGATCCCGTTGTGTGCTCGAGCGCAGTACAGTACCGGTACCGTGTCGTATTCGTTCAGCGTAGCGGTACTTGTTTGATACAATACAGTAAAAAGGAAATGGGAAGATGAGACACGGGATTCTGGAGGACTGATGTGAGCATCGGGTGACTCCAGCCAATCGGTTTCCGTGTTTCTGCTCGTAACCCCACTTTTCCGATTTTTTCCAGGGCATGCCGTTCCTGGGTCGGCTCTGCCCTTGATTTTGGCATATGGATTTAGGCGATTGATTTGGGTTTTGCCCCATTCTCGGGAGTGATATCACAGTTATCCGGGTATCGTTTCTTGTGCTCGTATTGCCCTTGTAACTCAGAGGTGAGCATTCTAGGAGTGGGGGGAGGGGTGCAAAATTCCTTGAGTTCACGGGAAAGTGCTGCGCTGGTGCTGGTGCAGCCATATTAGTACTCGTACGGTACGAGTAAAGTTCTCGAACCATGCCCTCTCAAGTACCCCTGCCCAGGGAAGCGCTTTGCTAACCTTCTCTTTCTCATTATTAGGCATAATAAATTGTAATAAAAATTTATAATACCCTTAGGGGAGTACCTAAAAACAGTTATCTAAAATGTTCTTTCTGTTCTCTTGTTAATGGGTACGGTCCCTGAGGGGCAGGGAGGGGTATTTGAGAACTGCACAAGTACAGATATTGCTATGATCGTACGGTAGTGCTCTCATTGTCTGGGGCCTATTAGGGAAAACAGGAGTACTGACTATGTGCGACCATATAGCGGGGCTTCTATCGGTGTAAGATGCTGTAAAATTTACGGGTACTCTAGTACCCGCAATATCGAATCAAATCTAAAGAGCACTCTTATTGCAAGCCACAAATTTTTTGCCCATTGCTCGGATCTGGGTGGTATGAAATACCAATTCTTTTTTTTCCAATATCGCCTCAACATTACGAGTAAGGGCTCGAGCACTTATAGTGATAAACTGGAGGGATGAGAATGGGAATGCGTCTAAAGTTCACAGGAGGGTTTCAAGCATCATCACCACCACGGCCAATATTTTCGAACCATGGAAACGCAAGCATCATGTCAGATTGCCGGCGGGGGCTAGGGATTAATTAATAGTGAACCAACATGCCGGCACCGGGATTGGCCCCAGGGTACTATGTTTGGTCTGACAAACATACCGGTAGCACAGAAAAATTCCCTGGACCAGTGAAATGTGGCATTTCTGCCTCCGCACAGCAACCGTAGTCGTTGCAAGTTTGCTCGTGTCGCGGTCGGCCCGTGACATTTGCCCCACTGAAGTTACTGTGACCGAAACGAAAGAGGGGGTATGATACACTACGGTACTCGTACATTCCTTACCTTTCCTAGGCACTGACACACTCCCCGACCTCATGCTGGCTCGGTGTACCCTTGCGAGCAAAAATGGGGTGCCTCGCGTTTACGGGAAACCGTACTGAGCTCTTCACCACCCGTCTCGTACAAAAGCTATATTTTGTGATGCGACAGGTTCTTGTTGCCCTAGATGGGTATGTTTGTTGGGACAATACCATGCAGGTATTAGAATGAAGATATTTTTAGTCTAATATTAATTGTATATATCAATCCTGAGATTTATGTCTAAATTTAATATACTATATACTGACATTTTGCTTATAGATCTTATAGGCATATTATATGTATCTGGTATAGTGTAACATGTTCGCTAGGTGCTAATCAGGTTTTGAGAGGTGTACGATAGTTGATAAATGGCCTGCTCTTCCGGAGAGGAGGCGAGAGCTGTGTGAACGAAAGGAGGCTTCGGAGGTGTACTGGGGAAACTAAAGAGTAACCGTTCAACCAAGTATATTGAAATACTGTCTGTCGAAGTCTGTCCTTTCCATCGTGGAATAGGACGGTCTTTAAATACACAAATCAGTTCATGTCTAGCATGAACGAAATTAATCAAAGGTATCAAGCGATACACTTTGGTAAAACAACATAAGTATCAAATCGATACTTAAAACAAAACATAAAACAAACTAAGTATCGGAACGATACTTCAAACAAACCAAGTATCAAAGCGATACTTAAAACAAAACATAAAATAAAATCCTTAACCGAGTACCAGTAGCGGTTACACCGCACACTATCTTAGATTTATGAGCATTTTTGGGATTCTTCTTAGCAGGTTTTCAGGGTCAAACACGTTCGCACTTATGTTTCTCTAGTGAGAAACACGTTTTTACTTATATTTCTCCCGATTATATTTCTTTTACTACGAGTTGGCGCACTCCTGTATATATAGGGGCTTCCACCCACACACCTCGCTTAGAAGAAGTAAGGAACAGAACCTCTACCAATCTACCTTCAAACAGTTACCACTCCTCACAAAACGTGCCCGAGATATCCTCTTAATATCGCGTAGTTTATTTAAGATAGATACGATCACGCCTCTATAGTCACAATTGTGAACAAGTATCAAATCGATACTTAAAACAAAACATAAAACAAACTAAGTATCAAAGCAATACTTCAAACAAGTCAAGTATTAAAGCGATACTTAAAACAAAACATAAAACAAACAAAGTATCAAAACGATACTTAAAACAAATCAAGTATCAAAGCTATACTTAAAACAAAACATAATACAAACTAAGTATCAAAACGATACTTAAAACAAATCAAGTATCAAAGCGATACTTAAAACAAAACATAAAACAAACTAAGTATCAAAACGATACATAAAACAAAATCCTTAACTGAGTACCAGTACCGGTTACATATAGGTACTCGGTTAAGGATTTCAAGTTTGTTTTATGTTTTATTTTAAGTATTGTTCTGATACTTAGCTTGTTTGAAGTATAGTTTGATACTTAGTTTGTTTTATGTTTTGTTTTAAGTATCGATTTGATACTTATGTTGTTTTTTCAAAAGTATATCACTTGATACCTTTGAATAGTTTCATTCATGCTTGTTAGGCATAAAGGAAATGTACAGACCTCTCGGTAGGGTAACTGCGCACAGACCCTCATTTATCGAAGCCTAACACCCCCCTCTGGCCCCGCTCTGCGGCTGGCACGTCCTTAGCGAGATTTTGAAGAGTTGCGTCCCATGACTATAATGTCATCTCAATGAAGCCTGCTTCATAACACCATATACGTTGCTGCCGTCCGTCCGACCGGAAGCTGTTTGCAGGATATATAAGAGGGCACCTCTGAGAAGGGGAACAGAGGAAATCCGTTGTAGGCGCATCGAGTTATTAGGCTTCAAAGTTAGGCATCCTAACTACAGGCTGAAAGTAACAGGACGTTTTCGGTTCGAAAATCTGCAACTACTCCTACAGTGCCCCAGAGGCTATAGGGGATAGATATGACACCAATACCTATCTGAAGGCCGCTGTATGTTGGTTGGTCCTGGAAACAGGATCCCTCGAGAGGTGATTCTCTTTGAGGCGAGGCGGACCGAGGGGAAGCTGCTCAGACTCAGAAGACCTAATAGGCGGTAGATATACATGTGTTGGCACACCATCTATGAAGCCTGCATCATACATAGGTACCCGACACATACGCTGGCCACTATGTGAAATCGGAAGAGACTACTGGAACGATAGTCAAGAAGACTGCAGTTTCAGACAGAAGTCTATTCGGCTCTATAAATCGAAGACCGGTCGTTCGAGGATAATAAGGCATCTTACGATAAGACGGTAAAGAATTTATGAGGACGAAGATGGTGTGCAAGAATTCAGGGTCAAACGGTGTTCGCACTTGTTAAGACTATGAGACGTAGCGTACGATTTTAGGGAAGGTACTTTGTTATAGGAGGATTAGAAGTAGTCCGCGAACACTCAGACGCGGGATATAAATATCGAAGTGCCTCCCAAAGCTTTTAGAAAAACAAGCAACAGAGAAGAGACCTTAACAATATAACATTGTTTTACCTACAAATTTTTATAAAAATATTTCCGCTATCTATTTAAGCGAGTTCTTAGTAGTCATAAACGAAAAGAACGACGCCGAGCCTTCCTAGACAAATCTCCGTCTATTACGAAAGATTCAGGCCCAAGTCTGCTCGACAAATATTTAGAGTAGGCTTCCACCTAACAATGCTAGACATAAACTGATTCAAGTTTGTGTATTTAAAGACCGTCCTATTCCACGATAGAAAGGACAGACTTCGACAGAAAGTATTTCAATATACTTGGCTGAACAGTTACTCTTTACTATCTCTAGTACACCTCTGAAGCCTCCTTTAGTTCATACAGCTCTCGCCTCCTCTCTGAAAGAGCAGACCACCTGTCAACTATCATACATCTCTCGAAACGTGATTAGCACCTAGCAAACATGTTACATTATAGTAGTTACTGATATTAATAGAGTATTCGAAATATAGGAGGTAGGATGCTAGTGGATAATATTTATTATTAAGATATAGAGTTATAAATACATTGAAATTAGGTTTTAACTGTGTGATTTAGAAAGTTATTGTTCAATTTGAGAATATAGTTTAGAGTAAGAATTTATTTTATTAAGTTGTATGAGAGAATGATGTTCTTAGTTTATTTTGGTTACTTTGGTTGAAATTTCTATTAGCTAGTTCTAACTCTTTACATTGTGGACCTGACTCCTGGGATCGTCTGTTAGGAGTACCCGATTCTGATAGCCTAGGAGTACCTTAGGTAGGGTAACTTTACCCGAATCCGAGAATCTTAGTCTCCAACACCCCCCTCCGGCCCCCTTACGGGGCCCGCGCGTCATCATACACATCAACCTTAGTTGCGTCCTGTGACTATATGGTCACAGAATTAAAGGTGTCAGAATAACACCGTATACGTCGCTGCCATCCGTCCGACCGAAAGCTGTTCGCAGGATATATAAGAGGGGACCTCTGGCAAGACCTGAGAAGTGGAACGAAGTCAATCCGTCAACTACTCAGGGAGTTACTAGGCTTCAAAGATGAGACATCTTTGACATGGGCCGTACGTAACGGGACGTTTTCACACAAGGTCATGAGATGAATGTTAGAAGGTTCGGGATAACGAACCAATGCATTCACATCCACCCTTAGACGATTAGAAAGAGTCTAGAGCTCCTGGAAACACTACCAAAGAAGCCAACGAGCTTCGAGGAGTGTTGCAACTATGATAAGAGGTGTACCGCAGTTGCGGGATTTACAACCAACACAACACGAAGGTCCACCCCCTCTACATAGAACAATCAGGAGTTGCCGACCGAGGAATTATGAGACTATTCAATAGAATGGCCTCTCCTCTACGAGAAGAGAGTCATCGGAATGAATTCTATTGGTTAGTTGTTGAGTTATCACAACTAGAAGTCATCGACTTCGGCATACCTACTGATGCAGTCTCGTATCAAGACTGATCCTCTTGGTAACAAAAAGAACTATTGGAGCCAACAAAGTTCGACTTGGCTACAGGTCTACAGACTCTAAGGATCGAATAAATTACTACTGGTGACAAGTATGTCTCCCAGGCAGGAAATAGTAATTACCGAAGATGGTGTGATGGTTTTCAGGGTCTCCCAGTGTTCGCACCCTCATGGAGAACTCGACGTTGCGCATTAGATTTGAAGAGGTACATGTTTTGTATGCTAGATAGATGTAGCCCGTGAACACTCAGACGCGGAATATAAATATCGAAGTGCCTCCCAAGCTTTAGACATCATCAAGCAATGGAGAAGAGACCTTAACAATATAATATTGTTCTTACGATTCTATCCTACTTCCTTGCACTCTTAGTAGTCATAAACGAAACGAGTTGCTTCCGAGCCTTCCTAGACAAATCTCCGTCTACACGAAAGAATCCCGATTGGCCTAGACAACCATAAGTCTATACCAGTTGTCTACGCCTAACATAGTCTTGCTAATATTGCACACTTACCTTTTAACAGTACTTTTTTTTTTTTTTTTTGTCTCTAATGGTCAGCAGGGGAATGGTATTGTCTTACTATGGATTACATGAGCGCTACGTTACTACCTATCCTAACTGTTGGGCAATTTTGTAATTGCTTGTCACTGAGTTGTAATGTTACAGTAGGAGCATGCCACTAGTCAGTTCGGTGGTCCTTTGTAGGTAATCGTGCTACAGCGGATGTCTCGGTGGTCATGCAAAATATAGTAACCCCCCCATCTTCGGGCACCCGCGCTAGGGGTGAAGGTTTGGGATACTGTATACAGGGAGTGGAAAACGTCTGTGCGGAGAACACAAAAAGAATAATATTCGCTTGACTATTGCAATGATGGGGGTTATATACCTTTTTGGGTATATGGCCGTCTGGACATACACATGAAGGAGCTTTTACGCTGTCAGCTGCACCCCTGTTTGTCCCAATACTTCAACTCTACCGGCAGCAACTTATGGCCCGGACAAGTATTGCGCGCCGTGTGAACTTAACGAGTGCTCAAGGGTGCCAAGTTGTTTGGAGAATAAATCCTGAGTCCGGGGAGCAAATCTAGCCACGTGAAATCGAGCTAAACTTTAACCAATGGGAATGATTCACTGGAGCGCCGCGGGCTATTGGTATGTGTTAGTACAGTTACTAGTACAAGTACACCTACCGAGGTGCAGTAGCTGGGAATCAAGCTTTTGGCACGAGTACCATTGGGCGTCATACCTTACTACTCGTTTATTGAGCGGGCGGGCACAGTAGTGGATGGAAGGGAAGGAAGGCTTTCAATATTACAAGTATAGTAATCTGTAACGCCTCATTTTTTCCTACTGATATGATCTGAAACCTAGTGCTTGTTGAGCGTGATAATTGCTCGTGCGGCGGGCTGCTTTCTTATTTGATTTTTTAGCCTTGTTCGAGCTCTCAGGAATTAATAAAGAGCAAGGCCTCTCTTCCTTTGATGGTTCACCTCTAATCAGCAGGGTACAGATTAGTTCGTCAATTCATAATATTCTGTCATGGACGCCAAACCTGCTTCGTTGCCCGGGGAAGACGTCAAGGGAGCTTCTTCAGGGCAACTCGACCTTGATGTCACTCAACACACGCTTTTCGAGGAGGCGAACCGATACGATCACAATCAGACATTCAGAGAGGCGCTCAGAGATGAGAAGGGTGTTCTACTCTGGGCAGGTGTGATGGGTGCTGCCGCATTGAGTTGGGGATTTGACGCTCAAGTAGTAAGTCATACCTACTCGCTGCCCCTTCTCCTGCAATCGAAACATTCCTAACAACGAGATTACAGAACGGGGCAGCAATCTCGGTAGAGGCCTTCAGAAGAGACTTTGGATATATATACGAGGGGAAGGCTGTTCTTCCGGCTAACTGGCAGACGATATTCAACGTCACCAGCACAGGTCTGTACCTCCTCTCTTAGTGCTAGCTTGGCTATTCAATTGGTGCTGACAACTGAAAACTTCTAGTTGGTGCGTTCTTCGGGGGTCTGGCTAGCGGCTACATCGCCGATAGGGTAGGCCGTAAGTGGTGTACTTGGTTGGGGTCATGGATACTGTGCGCGGGAATTGCTCTTGAGATCGCAGCGACGACACGTGCCGTCTTCACTGTTGCAAAGGTAATCTTAGGAGTCGCACTCGGGTTTTATTTGTCTGTGGCACCTGCGTACTGTTCCGAGGTATGATATCATGTCCTTTCCTGATCTCTCGCAAACCCCAAGGCTGATGAGTCGTAGATCTCACCGGTTGTCCTTCGTGGTATCACAACCTGTGGCGTTTCACTTGCCATTGTTGTCGGCCAATTGCTTTCTAACGTGGCTATCAAAGTCTTTGGAGAGCGTCTCGATAGATGGGCCTATAGAGGACCTTTCTGTGTGCAGTTCTTTCTGCCCGTGATGCTGATTTTAGTTATTCCTTTCGCCCCGGAGTCCCCATGGCACTTGGTACGCAAGGGTAACATCGAGGGAGCTCGCGCTTCTCTCATTCGGCATGTACTCCTCCGGGGAAGTAAATTTTGAATAGCACTATACTAACGTTCCCCCTCCCATCTTAAAGTCTCCACGGAACAGATCGTGACATCGCGCCGCGCCTCGCGCAGATCCAAGAAACACTCCGCTTGGAAAACGAACTCTACACGAACGCCGCATGGCTGGACTGCTTCAAGGGCGTCGATGCCCGCCGAACAATGATAACAGTGGGCGTATTCTGCTGCCAGCACCTTTCCGGCATCATCTTTGTGCTCGGCTACTCAACCTACTTCTTCCAGCTCGCCGGTCTCCCCACCTCGCAGACCTTCTCCCTTGGCGTCGGTGTCACCGCGTGCGGTGTCGCGGGCAACATCTCCAGCTGGTGGCTCGTCAACACCGTCGGTCGTCGGATCGTCGCCTTCTACGGAATGGTGGTGTTGACCGGCATGCTCACGCTCATCGGCGTCTTCGACGTCATTCCTACCGCCGGGGCGCAGTGGGCGCAGAGCGCTTTCACGGTCATCTACTCGTATGTCTGGTTCCTGACCATTGGAGCGATGGGTTATGTCATTCTTGGAGAGGCATCTTCCCCCAGACTTAGGAGTAAGAGTGTTGGCCTTGCTGCAGTGGTGCAGAGTCTTTGGGGGTTGATTATGAACTTCGCTCTCCCTTACTTTGTACCCTACCCCCCCTCCTCCTATTGTGTAAAATTTACTTGCGCATGCGCTGATCGAGATGGTGAATAGGTAAACCCTGATGAGGCGAACCTTCGTGGTAAGGTCGGATTCATCTTTGGCGGCACAAGCTTGCTTGCTACGGTCTGGGTCTTCTTCTGCGTGCCAGAGTTTAAGGGGCTTACCTTCTCGGAGATTGACGAGAGGTTTAAGATGAGGGTTCCCGCGAGGAAGTTTCAGGAGTATAAGGGTCAGCCGGAATCTGATGGTTAAAAGGGTTTTGCCATTTATTTCACTTTTTTCAGTATTTGAAGGGGTGAGGTTGTATGAAGGGACTCTACCTTAGATGGTGTTGGGATGATGAAATTAATGTAATGTTAGCGAATTATGTGACTTATGAATTTTGATCCCAAACCCTGCTATTGGTGTCAGCCACCCACTCTCCAGATATGCTCCCGATCACCTGAGCTGTTTGGAGGGTACCTATGATGTTGGGGCGATTTCCTCTGGGCTCGGTTATATGATAATGACCGAGCAAAGTACCAAGCTTCACAAGAAATCACTCGATGCACGGTATTGTACTCTGGCTTCACCGCCGGATGGACCACAACCCGCAAAGGAGACAGCCCAAAAAGAGGATGGATTAATGCATATCCTTCCAACAGCACACCCTCTTGTCAACTTATCATCTAATTACGAGACCGCCAACAAACTACAGATTTTCCCAAGCGAGCAACTGAAAAGGCTACCAGCTCTCCGTTCGCCCCCGTGCCCTTCCCTCACAAGACCCAGCCAATCCTCACCTCACCGCCTAATCGAAAGCACACCATGCCTCTCAGGAGCAGTGAGTATAATATCAAGAAATATGAATTCCTCCAGACTAACCGATCTGTACTAGTACTCGCGAATTCGTTTACCGGCTCCGGTGGGCCGTGGAGGGTAGGGTAGGATATGGGAATTTCACCGGTACGGGTAATGGCCACGGGTTGGGTAGGTGAGTTTCACCTTGCAGTGCTACCGATGGGCAGCTTTGGAGGAAGAAGAGTTTTAGATGGAGGGGTTATGGTGCCGGGTAATCCGGTGCTTCGCCTCCCTCTTCTTCAGAAGCTCCGCAACATAATGGCCTCCCACCCAACGCCGAAAATTGTCGGCCCTGATGTTGGTTTATGTGGGAAATGCTGATTGCTAGGGGGGTTTTGTCCGCGATTGTGAGGATTGTTGAACGTCACTGAGTTTAGTAGGGCTTTATCGGCAGATGATTGAAAACACGTGTGAGGCCTTCTCTTGGTGGGGGGGGGGGGGTTCTTTTTCTTTTTTTTTGAATTGTGACGAGGTCTTTGAGAACCTTGGTGTAATGTCATACATGCAGCTTGCCATCGTATATAGTAGCATTGCGACTGTCAGGTGCACATTATTGGGTAGGACATCATATCAGAATCACATAATAAGTCCGCGCGTGAGGGGGGAGTGCTGGGCTGGAACCACTTCCTGGGATCTATGAGCGTTCGCCGCTTATGGTATCATAGATCTCTGCTGGGTATTCCCCTGTGCGTGAAACTGCTATCGGGGGTCCGTACCGAAGGCTATCGTACTTCCTCCGTGCTCTGGTTTCCGGACCGGAGTCACGTTTTCTTGGCGAGTTACTGCCGAGAGACTGGACAAAACGGGAGGAAATTGCATCCGCCGTCCGGCTTGAGCCCGCTTTTAAGCCCACATACCGAAACCCTAGCTCTTGCAAAGGAAAAAAATGCCTTTCAACTTCCAAGTCGTTATTCTGATATTATCATATGCCTTCCCCGCCTGGTAACCCACAAGGAGATCAGAGATGCCAAGCCAACACCGATCTTTATCCTAGTTTATCTCGCCAAGCCAACCCTAATCCCACCTCACTCCCGTAGCTCGCGCAAGTCCACAAAGAATTGGGAAACAAAAACCCTCGTCTTGGTAGAGATCTGCATGGGATCAGCGGGAATAGTTTTTCCGCTTCCTGCCAACCTACACACCGCACAGAGAAAGCGCGGCGTTCACCATTTAGACTGTCACCGAGCCGCCTACATTTTCGACCGGCATCTTTTCTTCACCTTTTTTTTTTGAGAGAGACCCAAGTGACGACGCTGTGGAATTTTTTTTTCACGAGAACTTTGTTTCTCCGGTCGAGAGCTGTGGCTTCAGCGTTGGGGGCGTCTCGGTTTGGGGCTTACAGGATTGCTAGTGCGGCCAGGAGCTTGGTGATGTCGAATTCGAAAGGGGATATGTTGGGTTCTTCGGAACGTAAACGAAAGCACCAGTTTGAGGCGGAAGACGCAGGTGAAGGAGAAGAAGGCACTAAAGCCGGTATGTCCCCTCTCTGAAACCAAAAATACCAACCCCTCTTATCGAATAGTAGTCAAAATACATCGCTACCCCCCAAATCCTGCCATCACAACCTGCACCCCGCCAAAAGAAATACCCTACACACCCCGCGACCCTCGCGACGCCCTGGCCCCCTACATAATATCACCGTCCGCCTTCTCCCCCTCCATAATCTTGAAACAAACCCCGACATCTGTGTTCATCCGGGACGCGTTCCCGAAAGCGCTCGTGCACACACTACTCCTGCCTCGGGATCCAGAGAAGACCATGCTGCACCCGTTTGAGGCGTTCAAGGACGGGGCCTTTCTGGCGCGGGTTCGGACGGACGCGGAGGAGTTGAAGGGGTTGGTGGCGAGGGAACTGAGGAGGAAAATTTGCGGCAGCGGCACGGCGGCGGGCGGGGAAGGGGTGGATTGGGGGGCGGAGGTTAGGGTTGGGGTTCATGCGGGGCCGAGTATGAATCATTTACATGTGCATGTAATCTCGCGTGAGGGGTTCTCGGATAGGGTGAAGAAAAGGGTGCATTATAGTACACTTCCCCACGCTTCCCCCACCTCCTCTTTTGATATGACTTTGTTGAGGGTTGTAAGGGCTAATTGTTGGGAGTAGATTCGTTCAATACGGCGTTTTTTGTCCCGCTTGAGGAATTGCCGTTGCGCGATGACGATCCTAGATGGGAACATCATGAGCGGGCAAGATTGCTGAAGATGGACTATACGTGTTGGAGGTGTGGGCGCGGGTTTGAGAATTCGTTCGTTGGAATAAAACAACATGTTGCTGAGGAATTTGTAGAGTGGAAAAAGGCATTGGTTGAGGCAGGGGGAGGTGGAGGCGGAAAAGCTACAAGTGGTCAGTTTTGATGGGTCCTACAGTAATGACTGGCTGAAGCTGTACTACCATAGACGATTTAAAATATTAGAATAGCTCTTGTGTGTTACTCGTGGCTTCCTCTCGGATAACGCAATCTCCCATGTTCCATCGCTAGAATCTCTCATCATCGTCTTCATCGTCCCTCTGTCCATCCCCCACATATGGTACCTTTCCGAGATCCCTCACCAAATTTTCTATGCCCAACTTTCTCCACAAATTTGCACGAGAATGGAGCGCCTTCCTCCTGTACACGACATCCACCGGCTCCTCATCCGCCTCTTCGTCCTCGTCCTGCTCTGCTTCATTCTTCTTTCTCTCCATGATCCTCTCTTTCGCCTCAGTTTCAAAGAAGAACCGCTTATTAAATTCCCGAATCCGGTGCCAAATGTATTCCTCATCCTCCTCGCCGACATGCAATAGTAGGCTATCCGTCGAGAAATCCAAAATTCGGACTTTCCCCCGCGCGGACTTTTCCCGCTCTTCGTTCTCCTCCGCAATCGCTAGCACTTGGTTTATGGACCGCCAATTTTCGAAGTGTAAGTGTTCTGAAGTGTATCCCGTACCCTCGTCTACCTCTCCCAGTTTTGCTATACCCATACTAGCAAGCGTAGTGTAGTAGGATTCTAATTCTTCCTTTGAAACAGGAGGGGGTGATGAACCAGCCGGGAGCTTGGAGGGAATGGTAGAGAAGCTGGGGTCCGCCGAAAATTCATGGGGCTCTCCGTGATTCTGTAATACCATGAGGAATTTCGCAGACGCCTTTTGAATATCTTCGCGCATGCTCTCTACCGACATTTTCGGATTTTCAGGGAGGGGACAGGAGAGTCTGATGCTGTGAAACTGGGGGGCCATTTTTCGTATAGGATTTGAGAATGCGTTGTCCGCCGCTTCGAGAATATCTGAAGAGGACATCTTTGAATCAAGGAGCTTCATAGCATCTTGTGGTCCGAGTCCACATGCAGCGAGGGAGCGCATAAGGAACTTTTTGTCCGTGGACTCTGGAAACCTTTTATTTAATATTTTCCAGGTTTTCACTACCATGTTTATATCGCCGATAGCACGATAGGCACGCCCCATGGCTATCAAGTGGCGGCTGGTCAACTTGACTTCCGTATCCCGCATCACTGCTAATACCGCTTCTAACATGTCCCTTCTTTTTAGGTCACCGGCAACATATAAGAGAGACACCCATTTGGGGGGAGGAAGCAGGAAACCCCGGCTCAGCGCCACCGTCGTAATCTTGTCTATTTGTTGGTGGATGAACTTGTACCCTTCTTGATATCGCTTTCCCAGGGTTGTAAGAGGGCCGTCGCTTGCGGATGACATGATGGCGACTAATAGCCTCAAAATCAAACTACCATTGACCTCTCCCTTGGCACCAGCGAATGCCGTCGCAATGGTAAACATGGATCGCACATCCCGGTAGTTAATCCATATGCCATGAAGAATGGTTCTCATCATTCCGCGCCCTAGTGGCATACCCACCCGACAGCAGATTATGGCAATGACGGCTGCTTCATTCGGGGGACGCTCAAACATGAACAATTCTTCAATGTATTTCCTGGATGCGGATTCCGGGTGCAGCCGTAGGTAGTGATCATATAGCTCGTAAGCCCCCCTCCAGTTCCCATTCAATAGCCTCGCCGCCAGAATCCCTTGTATAAGTATCCGGGATGTCGGGGGGCAATCGGACTTGTAAAAGCGCTTTACAGCTTCCTTATACATTCCCTCCATTATGCTCAATTTTGCGCCGCGATATGTCAGCGCCTCGATCATGATCCCAAATGTTTGAACGGAGCATGATTTCTCGCCGTGGTCCACCAGCCAGTTCCAATATTTCACCAAGTCCTCCAGCGTCCCCGAAACCCGGAGCACACCGATTAGATACCCGCTCACCAAATAGTGAGAGGCCAATAGACCAGCTTGGATGTCCCGAATGACGGTATGGGCTGCATCAATCAGGTCATCGCTCACACCCAAATTCTTCTGCCGGATTAAGGCCGCAATGACCAACTCCCGGGTGAGGAGCTGCACATCCTCCAACGTTAACAAGCCCTTATCACGCAAATAGCAGTAATCCGGTGTTCCTGCTTGAAAGGGTAGTGGATGTGGTGCATAATTGGCCCGAATACGTCCTCGAAATTCTGCTAGTCGCGTCAAGTCGGGCATTGCGGAGTCCGACTTGATGTTGGGGGCGATATTTGTGGGAGGGTTGTGCAGTGTCGTGCCCAGTGTACGAGCCCCGTCGGTCTTTAGAGCATCTTGGGGTGGCCATTGCTTGCTATAGGATTGGTGGCTGTGACACGAATTTGACTGTAGAAGCCGGAGCAAGCCGGGACGACGACGGCAAATTGGTGCGAGACAATTCATTGGTGCGGCGGGTAGGTTGTTGTATGGAAGAACAATGGGGTGGAGGACATTGTGGTCCTAAGCGGGGTTAGTTGTTCGTTTCGCGGGTACCATATGGGTGAGTTGAGAGGACCGTGTTGTCGGAGAGATATGATACTAAATTACTGATCGTGGAAAATTTCGAACCATCTCGATGGATTGGTGTCACGTGTGGATGTCTTGAGTTTAAGGTTCGGTACCAGTACTCGGTCGTTTTAAAGTGTTTGGACACTTTGGCATTATTGGTTCATGTCTTGGCGCCAAGCGTCCGAATACTTTAATCACATCCAAGTACATTGCCATAGTAACCCATTTTCCTTCTGGGGCTCAACCTTCTGGAGTGGAAGGGGCTCATTAGGAGCAATGCGGGCGAGAAAGGTATGGTGCCATATTGTGGGATCGTGCAGTGGACCCTGCAGACGAATTTGCCTCCCGGGAGACACATGCTAAGCAGGGTCGGTATTTATTGGTGCAGGGCAGGAGGCAAGTATAGAAGTGCCCTTATGCAAATATGAAGGAAGTTTCTGGAACATCGATTGCCGGAGGTATGATATCATGGTAAGAAAGCTACTAAATAGTGGAGAAAGCCAGCTCAGGAGAAGAGAACTTGGATGATGGTGGCCACGGGTGTTCCGGTGGGTATTAGTTGGTATGAACGGGTTGGGAGTGGGTTTTATTGATGGCCAGAGAGAATGCCGGTATCGATATAGTAGGAATAAAGTGACCTCCGAACATCACCACGTCGGAATACAGAGGGGGTTTCGGACAGAATCCGCGCTAGAAAGCTATAGCGCCGGATCTATCGCCCAGTGGATCTACTCCGGCGGCGGGGTTGAAGGTGGCAATTCCCATAGAAAGTGTCCAGCTTCAACTCGGCTGCTGGAGGTATGATAGTTTGAAGGAAGGCAGTCTCAACGTAACTACTAAAAGCTGACCAGGGCCATAGCCAGAGGGAGGGGCCCAAATGCGGCGGACATTCGTACCGTGATATATATCACTCCAGAGCTCTGCTGAGTGGGGAGGGGGTGCTTATATAATTTTGTGTATCATAATTATCATGATTTAGCCTGTGTGTTGCGTAGCAGCCAGCGAAGCATGCAGGGAGAGTGCACTGAAAAGATTTTTTGTGTGCCAAGCACTGCTCCGATCTCCGATAGAGGGGGGGGGTTCCTAAATTACTGGCGAAAATTGCTGTGTTGGCTAGCTGGGGGTTTATTTTGACGGGTTAAGAGAATTACAAAAATTAATCTTTATCCTACCCAAGGCCCTGCAAAACAGACAAGGAAAATGCGGCAGGAGTATTCCGATTGCATTAACCATTATCATACCTAGACGAGAGAGTGGTGCTTGGGGTATGGGAGGAAAAAAGTAGGTAGGATAGACATTACTGACTGGCATGGCATAGGAGCTGCTGGAACTTGGCCTACGAGCATGGATATTCCCAAGACTTTAGTATTAGTTACCAATGAGGAAACCTTTCAGGTTTTTTTCTTAATTTCCCTTTGTGGGAAAGCATAAAGTTTAGTTGCCATATACAGTTCCCGAAGAGGGTCAATTGCCGTGTCTACTCAAGCATGGTGATAAGTTGCTTTTCCAACATGGCTCCAGTCTGATAATGAATACATATCCCGTTTTCTGTTTTACTCCACTTGTTGGATTAGGGGAAAATTTGCCATTACTTCATTCGGTCTCAATTATTTCCTACCATATTCTGTTCCTGTTAATTTCCATGCGGTATAAAGCCTCCCCAATTGCGATAGTAGGACCAGGGAGAGGGATGTGGAGATTGAATAAGCTTCCCACAGTGTAAAGTACGAGCTAGGATAGGCCAGGACTCGCAGTGGCGAGTTGCGTGCGGTGAAGCGAGCGAACAGCGGGTTTCCAGCTGGACCTTGAATGCTCGGATTGGGCTAAAAATTATCAAATCTTCTTCCCCCAATACCTGTTAAGAATGATTTCGATAAACCGAGCTAGGTTGTCGAATAAAAATAGGTAAGTTGAGTCCTGTACGGTACACGCGCAGTATCTCGTCCAACATTCCACTTTTGGCTACTATGTTGGCTCTTGTACTATGCTGTACTCGAATTTGAGAATCTCGTGTCTACAGCACTAGCCACCAGTATCTGAAAGTGCAAATAAGACTCACGGTCGGAAGTACGCAAAACGCCTTACTTGGAATTTCGAAACAGATGTCACCGTGATCATACTTGACAGCCTTGTCGAGCCCAGAGAGCGTTCACTCATCCCCATAGCTCGATAAAACATCTCCTACTATTTTTTGAGATTCGATCCACCCGTTTTTTCCGATACCACCCTGACGCACAAGCTCCCTGCTCGCTCGCAAGTCTGCGGATCTGCCGATACCAGAATGGGCCAACCTGTGTCTCCCTCTCACAAATTTCCAGCGGTGACTTTGTGCGGGTACTCGGGTGCGCACTGGCTTTTCGCCATATATTCTGCGAGTACCTATTTTCAGGTACACAGCGCTACTTTTCCTACTTTCGGGCGCACCACCGTTCCAATTCCCACATTCGCGTCATAATCGATCACTCGACACATCGCATCAGGTTGGGGTGGGTCGCACCTGTCCGGGGCGGGGGGGGAGCCGATCGTACATTGTAGGTGGTGGGGTGGGGGGGGGGGGCGCCGGAAGAGATACTCATTATTAATAATGGTAACGTATAACGTCCGATAAACGTCCGTACCGGACTTCGCACAAAAACCTAAGGTGTTCCTTTTCTCCGCCTTGTCATTATATCACACCTGTGCCGGAGGGTGGAGTGATGGTAAGATGGGTCTGCGGGTAGGAGTATGATACTCGAGTATTTTCCACCCACCCACCCCCACCACGTGCATCGAAGCTCGAAAGAGGTGAGCTACAGTACGATAGCTAGAAGGTGAGAAAGCGGGGGGGGGGGGAATACCGGTAGCTACCTGGTGAGCCTACAGAAGCAATAAGTAGAATACCCTTCTTCTTTTCTTCTTTTCTTTTTTCCCACCTCTTTTTTGCGGGGAATTAGCTCCGGTGCTGGGGGTGTACGCGTTCGATTATGCAGCTCCCTAAGCTTGGAGTAAGGCATGATAAGTTGTTAGGATTGGAAGAGTATAGGAGTAAGGTGCGCAGTGGAGTACTGTATAGTATTCCTGAATCGGTCGCAAATGGAGAAGAAGCACAAAGACGTATTTAGGTAACCGACATGTGATATTAGTGGGGGCCCGTGCGCGGGATAAGGAGAGCTCGTTATCATATCTCAAATCTCAATCATTGTGCTCAGATTCACTGGAGTAACATGAAGAAGGGTAATTGGTCAGTTCCTCGGCTCAAAAGTACTGTAGAATAACTGGGATCTTGCTATTGGATACGTGTTTGAGTTTGTATGGAGCAAGGAATCGCTTAACCTCTTACCGGGACGCCCGACAACAAGTATGGTACTCGAGTAGACACCAACAGTTACCATTGAAGGAACAGATTGCCGTGTCAGTTTTCTTCCGACATTCTGGAGCATAGAAAGGTACGAGACGTGGAAAGCTTTATCCGGGAATGCTATTCCAGTGTGTTATCCAGGGGATGAAAGATCTCAATATGATACCTGTACCTTACCCTACTTAATACAGTGCTCAGCCCTATGATCAATTAGTTAAGCGACCGATTAAGCGGGATCGGTAGCGATATATTTGACCGGTTCGCCTCGAATAACTGTTCTATAACTTCTTGGAGGACCTTCTATCATACATCCGGGGCGTATTGGGTGACTTTCGCGGACCTAGCGGGGTAGCTCAAGTTGGGCGAAAAGCATGGCGCATCTATGTAGAGCTCCAAGAAAGCCCCGCTGCCGCGCCGCCTTTGAAAAGATGGGCAACCCCGCTGGTGATGGAGTTGCAGCCTTGGTTAGACTATGCTTTTTCCTCGTGTAACCCATCGGATGTACTCTCCCCCGGGCCAGGGGACAAACCTGAGTAGGGAGCACTTGAGTACAGTATGCGTGGAGGGGGATCTACCCTTTACGGAAACTAAACCTGGATAATGCTTCCCGTGCTGGTATTGGTATGCGGGGTCGGTTGGATATACAAGTACGAGTAATGCCTGCACCTCCCAGAGTTGTGATGGGCCTCTCAGCAGACAACGGTGTTTCCAACCTGAAAACGCCCAAAACCCTAGGTTTGTGTTGGACTGTGAGCCATATTTCCTCGGGGAGGGGCTTGGTTTCTTGGGCAGTGCCCGTACGGCACTGGTGCTGGTGTATTTGGGGTGGGCGACGGAAACTGGAAGTCGGGGAGGGTGAAGAGGGGGCGGGAGCAGGTGTTCTGTTTTATGTGTGTGTACGGGTACTGTGAGAGTAGGATAGGTCCATCGGGAGCCGGTACAGTACGAGTATAGTAAATTTACTGTACAGTACTCGAGAACTGGTGGGGTACCGGTACCGGTATATTAAAATCTGGTATTCCACTATCTCCGCCAGACCCCTAATCTCCGTGCTCAGAGACAAGAGACCCCCAAGAAGGATTAGCCTGTTCCTCCCAAGGTGAAAGCTGAGCGTGCTGAATGTGATGGATCTCATTAACACCCAGTACTCGAGGATTCGCAATGCTAGTGATCTGTTGGCTAAACCTATCGTGGGCCCACGCCGCTATTCCCGTTGATAATCTGATAACCCATGATACGAGATTATCCTTTACAAGTATCATACCGGTATTTGACCATACACCCTGGCATATTTGTCGTTCGAGCACGGCATTGTTAGAGCTTTTCTTTTTTTGAGCCATTCTTCTCTGAAAACTGGCTATCGCAGTTCGAGTGAGTAGGTTTCTGGCCCTCTGCTTTGTGGTCGGTAAGCTACAAGTACGACGGTTGATTGGTGAGGCTCAATCAGTCTACTTCGGTATCATATGGAAACCTCAAACAACTGGCGGCCTTTCCCGCTGATCGGGGTCTTATGGTCTCGGGGTCCCGGTCGAGGAAGGCCATGATTGATTTGTCGAGCTCATTCCGAACCTCAAAATAGAAAAAAGAAAAATTATGAATTTCATAGCTTTCAGAAGGAAGAGTTTGCTTTTGTGGGGATTGTTCGAGTAAGCCTATCGAATTGGTTTGAGTAGTTCGAATCGTGAGTGACTGGGTGTGCTCACCTAGGCAGACAAGAGGTGAAATCGAGACATACATGTGCTCTCCTCGTGGTTAAACCTAAGTTATCTGATATCATAAGATTCTCTACGAGAGCGCGCGATGTGTGAGCGTTATAAGGGGACGGGGGCACGTCGTTTTTTTCAGTTCTCTTTTGGCTTTGCTTCTATTTTGCCCAAGCATCCGTACTATCGCCCTATCATTCTTATAGTATCTTGCCTCTTTTGAACTTCTCCCGAGATCTTCTGTTGCGAGCCAGCCTTCTTCTCCTCCCCCGCATCTAGGTCCGCCGCGCCCGAGGTACAGTACCATCAGTCTCTCAATTAGCGAAAGGACAACAGCTTTCCCCTTACCCTTATTCAGTATCCAGGACTGCCCGGATCTTGGGAAATTGGACCAGCCACATTTGCCGGAGGACTCCAAGCGGAAATATCCTAAGCCCCAGGAGAGGCCACTAGCCAAGGACCAGACCCCACCCGACTGAACCCAACGAACGTGGACCTTTGGAGCCGTTGCGCGGCCACTGGCGGAGCAGAGTTTTCTCGCCTTAAGCAAGTTGGGTGTAGTAATTTTCTCTGTGAAGCCAGGCCTCCTTTTCCCAGGATTTTCCACGCCAGGAGAGAGAGCCAACCAGGAGGACCAAAGTTTCCAGGTTAACCTTGCTCTGGCCAAGCTATCGGACTGGATATTTGCGACTTTCTTAGGCCCCTCACTTCGTATTTAGTGTTTCATTTTTATTTTGTTATTCCAGTAATTTTTGTCCCTTTTTTATTATCATTTTTATTATTTTGGTCATTCCTTTTTTCTTTACTCTCGGGAAATATGGGGTGTCAAGGAGGAGGAAGCAGTGGAAGGGAGGTGGGTTACTATTACCTTTACAAACAACTGTGGAACCTAAGCTCACGATGTGGCAGTTCCCCTTGTCCTACTTTATTGGTTCGGGGCCTGACTGGCCCTACCAGGTTGTCGAAGATTATTTGCTTTCTCCGGGTGCATCGCATTATATCCCCCAGAGTCCCACCAGCCTTCTTGCTGGGGATCCAGTGCCATATGTATCCAATATGACCTACTGCCAACCTCCACTCCAGCAACAGGACCATGTTCAATTCAATCCCTATGGAGTTGGTGGCTTGCCTCCCATTGGTCCAGATTCCTTACTAGTGGAAAGTGGGCATCCTCCCCCTGAACCCTGGCTGATGAACGGCGGCCCGACCGAGCAATCGCCTCATGATGATCCTGGACCCTACGGGGCACCAGAGGTTCTACTAACAGGACCCGGGCCCGCGGCTTTCCCAGAGGGCCATGGTGGAGGATCGCCGGGCTCAAGCTCCCACCGAACATCTCCCACCCCAGAGCTCGGTAGCATGTCAACTTGCGCACCCTCTCCGGTAGTGCCAAGTACCCCAAACGGTGCGCCATTGTCAGCGGTGGCAGCGGTGGCAGCGGTGGAAGTACAGAGGTATGTCCACTCTCTAGTGTGGTGGAAAGTGGGAGGATGAGAGGGTAGAGAAAGCGAGATGAACAAGAAGCTAGGACTTTGCGGGGCGTGGCTCGAAGTGTCTCAAACTGATATTTGGGGGTGGGGAGTAGCATCATAACCAAGCAGAAAAAACGCAGAAAATCTTCGATGCCCCCCAAACCCAACTCTCCTTATTCTTGCCCTTTCGGCGGGTGTGAGGGTAGCACATTTACATCGTCATCTGCTATGATCCGGCACAAGAACGAGACTCACCTCGTATCTGAGGGATTTTTTTGCCCCGAGAAGAAGTGTTCTCGACGCCAAAGGGGGTTCCACCGGAAGCACAATTTGATGGTTCATGTGAAGGGCAAGAAGCATCGCCGTCTTTTCGGCAGGATGCGTTCCTTGGAGCAGGAATAAGGACAAGATATTGGCAATCCTCACAGCTAGAATTTGGGCTTAGGAGTGGAGGGAAGTAAGAAGGATATTAACTGCGCGGTATTGAGGGATATGCTCGACTTGGTGTTGGGTGAGGGTGTATTCGCTCGCCACAGGTGATTTTTGCCTGGTAGTAGGGGTGCCTTCTTGGATTCGTATGGCGTTAGGTTATGATGGTAGATGGGAGGGAGTGTCGGCGTTTTTATGGCTTTTTTGCTCGTTTCCTTTTGGGTTTTTCTGTTGAACTTCTACCTTCTCTTGGTCTGATGATGTACTGGTGGGGGCATCTCCTTGGGGCCGGCGACTGTGTCCCCGACCCCCTGCAGTTGCACTTTCAGAAAGTCCAGTCGTTTCGGGAGTTACGCAGATCCTTTCCCTACCTTTCGCTTCATGTTGCTATTATTCTTGGAATTGCGATTGTGGGATTTTTTTTTTTGATTTTATTTCCTAACGAAACATGTCGGTGTTTTCCTTAGTTGGGGGTATTTTTGTTGTACTTAGTTAGCTTTCCCTTTGCTTTATGTTCATGATTTATGCTGTTTAGTACTTGCTCTTGGTCGCAAAATAAACTAGTCACTCTTTACATTGTGGGAGATGATCGATACAGTTGTGATTCTTAACTATCATACTACACCTCACAAAATAACAAAGTGTATACCCTCTAGTGGAGATAAAAATGATGTCCGGGGCTGGGCGGAGATGCTCGGGGGCAACCGGGAATTTCTCGACCTGCTATTTTCAAAGGGTTTGCCTAGTTCGGCATGTATCATAATAATTATTATCATAATAATAATATTATTATTATTAACTAAAAACAATATATCACAATAAAAGTTGAAAATGACATTCTGATAAAAAAAATATTCTACGGTAAAAGAATCCATGTGTTCGGCAAATATTCCAAAACTTTGGTGGAAGACAAAATCTACAGTCACAAATGGCTTCATCCATCTCTAACAATTACGGACCCAGCCAGGATACAAACCTATAGAATAAAATTTTATATGTATGATATCATACATGCAATGAGGGAAACATCACTGTTCACTGGTTTGTACGGTACCGAACAAACCCCTATAAAAGTTATAATATGAAGACGTTGATATGCCAAAATTTATGCCATCATATTATAAAAGTCACTTTTATGCCATGAAAGTGATATGCCGAACAGGGTCTTAATGAAAAAAAAATGAAAAGAAAAAACAAGGGCAAAATACCTAGGTGTCGCGACCAATTGAGAAGATTAAGCCGAGTGACCGTCAGTGAAGAAATTGAACAAATGGAGCTAGCTGGGCAGGGGCGTTCAAGACCCTTCACATCCAATTAATTATAGGATTCGAATCCGGTAGTGGGTCCAGGGGGGATTTCTCCCCATCCCCATCGCCGCTTCCTTGCGACCATAACGTATTTAGAGAGAAAAGGCAGTCCGGAGGTTTCAACAATTTCAAAAAACAAAGAGAGAGAGAGAAACATAGGGGCACCCGGATATATCAAGTTCCCTACGGTAATCTCCCTGCCGATATGCTCCAAATCCTCCGGCGGAATCGGCCGTTTGGGTTATGTACGGACTCACTAAATAGTGCGAGATGCTAGTAGATAATCTCCGTAAATGTCTCTGCGGGCCGAGTTTTCTGTGGGGACCCCCGTGAGGTATGGGTTCGTGAAGGCGAGCTCATATCACACGGTGTGTTGCTCGACCTGGGCTGGTGGCGTAGCGGTTGCCGGTACTGTGTTTTACCGCTATCTGGAGCCGACATTCATGATTAAGTTAGGAACCGATCGAGGACACTGCCGTTGGGAACTCTCAGCGAGGCGAGACTTGGCATAAAAAACTTCCCGATTTTAACAACAGTACGATAACAAGCCAAACTATGCCGGACCTCGCTGAGGGTGTCGCCTCGCTGAGCACTCACACGGTCTACTTACCCGCTGAAGTGAAGGGGTGGATAATAGGGACTCGGGACTTGGCTCTACCGACGCCGTGCGGGTATGGGATTAGCACTCGATGGGTCTGATGGTGATAGCTCGGAATCCTGATTTTTATATGAAATCCCGTTGTGCGTTGGGGGGGGGGGGGGTCCCTCGCGTGGAGGGTAACTTCATGTCCGACTCTCCGGCCTTCCCACTAGAACGACATACCCACCCAAGCGATTTTGACAATATCAAGTGACCCTGAATCTGAGGATACAGTACCCACAGCTCAGACTACTTCTATCGAACCATGACACACCATTCAGTTCTCTTTAGCTTATCATACGATCACACGTTCATAGCACCGTTTTTTTCTTTTGGAACCGAGGCCCTGTTTGGAACACCGGAGAAGTGGTGTTTTTTCCTACCTTTATCACGTTTTTATTTTATCCAAATATTTTAGCATTGCACTTTTTTCTCTCTTAGCTATTGATGCCATTGATCTACGCATTAAGCGCAGGCCTCCAAGTCGATTCGTACTTTTGTCAAAACAGCTGATGGAGTGGCTGTTGTGTGCGTATGGACCCCCATGCAATCTCTGGTCGAAGGGGTTCGGATTTTAACAGAGGGTGGTTTTTTGGGGAAACGGGTATTTTTATAGGGTTGCGCGTTAAATAGCATCTGACATTTCTGTTAGCATAATCTAGATCCTCGAGGATGACGAGGAAAACTGCACATAGGAGAAGATGCCCTCACCGCTACCTCCTAGCTTCCATGAGGATCCTTTCAGTGAGTACTAATTCTGCGATACTGGGACTATCCTGCCCTTGGAACCGAAAGCAATTATAAAATCTCTATGAAGTTGTGAGGTAAGGTGGGAGGAGTTCTCCCACTTCACTCGTAAGATCCTCCTCAGAACGATTTTCTCATTAGACGTTGGAATGAAAACTCTTTTCTCACTTTTTTTTTAGATACTCTACTGAATGGGGAGTGCCACACTACGTACTGTAGTAGTGCTTTCCCCACTGGCGTTTGGCACACTCGCTTTTTAACCGGAGCAGCCTCATCACTTAGGATCACTCGTACACGCTCTGCAAAGCACTGTTGACCGCTTGCTACGCTGTAGGAAGCGAATTCGTGAAAAACCCTTGAGTCTTCCCCAGGAACCTCCCTTAACGCTCTATGGCCAGTTGGTCTTGCAACTGCGCCGTTCACTTTACCGCTGAGTATCCCCAACACATGGTACCGGTATGGCATTTCCCTGTTGGAAGAGAGTCGGTTTCTCCCGGCAGCTCACGGCCACACGTCCTGCCTTCCATAGTTTATTGGCCGGATCTAGCTCTGAAGCTGTGAAAGGGGGACAGATATCAGCTGGGTACTTCCCAGCCCCCGGGTGCAGCTGACTTTCCACCATACCCGGCGATTAGATGTTAAGGTTAGCCGCCAAAAGGAGGACCTGCCGTCAATGCTTCTATGATTATGATAACCCTAGATCCCGTTCAACAACATACAGCTCTCTTTAACTCATACTAAAGCAGCTTTCATCCCACCGGTTTAGGCACCCGGTTCATGCTGGGCTTCTCTATTCCAGGGAGAAAGGTGAGAAGTAGCGCTTATTTGGCTCTTTTCTAGGTATTGATACCCGGGCTCACCGCTATCTAGTGCAAGGAATGTGTGCATATGGGAAATTAAACACGAGTGGAGGATAACGTAGTGGGAAAACGGGTTGGTGGTAAGATGAAAGAATCGCTTTCTTGACCTTGTCTGAAGATCTATCTTGACGGAATGGGTGAATACGGTACTGGCGTGCGTGCCTACTATATTGTGAGAAGTGCGAGTGAGCATTAGCAGCGTGGTGTGCAGTGCCAGTACTATACTTAATTCTCCACCGTTGTTTGGAAAGCGGCAAATACTAGCCGTTGAGTGGTAGTCAGAGGATGGAAACATCTCAATGCACGAACACCAAAAAAGGCAGGAGATGCCATAGCCTTACCGCCACGGCTGCATGATCAAAAAAGAGGTGACTGGAGTGGCCATCTTCCGCCGTCGTGAGGACGTAGGACGTTCCAACGTTTGGAAAGTGCGCATTGGTGGTATTCAGGTAAAACCTGTTCTTGGGGAAGATATTGTTTTATAGACTGAGCTGACAACAGAACATCAAGTATACCAAAGACTCGAAAATACGGTTCAAGAAGCCTGCTGGTTTCCTTCTACCCGCCGGGTTTTCTACAGTTGGTAGCCTCACGACAAGAGCCAGTGTTCCCAACCGTCCAGTCCGGACGGGACGGACGGCGGTGCATGGGAGGATGCCCAGGACGGACGGGCATCTTGGCGTCCGTCCAGACCACTGTCCGGGACGGACTGCCCGCCCTGCGGGTGTTTCAAGATGGGGGATTGGCGAGATGCCCACAGGTGACTGCAGATGATGGCCGGGCCTTGCGAATGACTGCCGGAAGATCCCATTTGTACTAAGACTGCAAGGCTCGGGGGTCGGCCCCTAGGACCGCCGTCTTTGTGGAAGACGGACGCCATGCCCGGCCGTCCCCACTCACCCTGCCTGGGACAGTTGTGAACACTGCACCTATCGAAGAGAGTGATGTCGAAAGTCCCACCGCCGGCAAAAGCCTAGAAAGAGCAACGGAAGCAACGGAAGGAGAGGAGCGGGAGAATCCGAGAACTTGAAAAGTTGCTTGAAGAGCAGAAAGAGTTAACCCGTCAGTAGACCAAACGGGTGTGGAAATTGAAGGAAAAGTGTAAGAGCGCGAAGAAGGACATGGCGAGTTCACAGGAGGGGAGGAAGGATATAAAGTGGGACGAAAATGTGCAACACCTCCCCTCTTTACGGAGGTACAGCCCATAAGTTTTGTGTATTCCGCTAGCAGGGGTTGTTACGCTAGCAGTAGTAGTGCGGCGAATTGGGTACCGTATGATAGATCTCGGGTAGTCTAGTTATCTCTGGCTTCGTAAATTTAACTATGGATCGTTAATCCACTAGCACAGAAGAGACCACTCAGTCACCATGAACGGCGGTTCTAGGGAAGAAAAGGGAAGAAAAAAGATCCTTTCGCTACACTTCCCGCCACCTTACCCGATTCACTACTCCTCGCGCTACAATACCAAATTCACCGCGCTACAAGCCCTAGCGCAACAACCCCTGCTAGCGGAATATATCATACAAAACTTATGGGCTGTACCTCCGTAGTCCCCATTGTTGCCGCGGTCGTATTTCAGGCAATTTATGCAAAGGTTGGGGTTGACCCATCCACTCATTCGCGCGAAAAACGAGTACCCCCGATCCGATACCTTCAGGAGAGGTTTTGGGAATTTGGATATGAGAGAAACTGGAGGAAGTTGATGGTTTGGCAGACCAGGTAAGTTTGTATTCTTTTATGTGGGGTATGATACTTGGGGGGGTCGTTGGAAGTCGGAAAACAAAACACTTGTCTCTAAGATTTGTGTGGGATTGGAAGAATAGTTTTCCGAATCTTACTGACTCCCACAAGTGTGCGTTGGACATCGTACTGGTATTAACTGATCGTTAGTGGGTTAGGATAATGCGGGCGGGAGATACGGCGCCCGCCAAATCTGTGCTGGGGGTGTAATTGCTGCCCTGCCTCATTTTGAGGCAACATGGCCACGATCAGATCATGATCGATCACTCCCTATATATACATATATCTGTCTTGGCAATCATGTGATATCACCTATTAATATAAACACTCTCTACGCCGTACATATCCTCGACAACACTCTACTGTTGATTTATTAATACGCTCTACCTCCCACTTCACTTGCCCAAAATATGCCTTGCAGGACGGCATACTTTGGGCCCGTACGCTGCGATACCTACAACAACATCTACAGCTGTTGTCCACTTCCGAGTGCGTCGTCCAAGGCTGCCGCCTCAAGAGAGCGAGTACAAGGATGGTGTCGGTCGAGTAAATGCAAACAGCAGGCTGGGAACACGGAAGCGATCAGAAATGACTCCATTCATACCCGCACAGGAAGCGAGAGGTCCTCTCACCTAGTCGGTGCTTCGGCATAAAGAAATACAGAAGATTGATGGCTGTCTCGATGTAGGCCTTTGGGGGGCGGGGGGCACTGTAAGTCCTATAGGAGCACTTCTAAATTTTTTTTTTTAGTCAAGTTTTGGGAATTCTAATATATCATTAGAGCTACTCGGTTTCTTCATTCGTAAGAAATATTTCGGAACCCGGGAAAGGGGAATGATGGCGAATTCCCAATTGGCAGCGCTGCTCGCTGAGCTAGTCCATGCAAAAGATGTGGGGGCTGTCGAAAAAAACCATGGCCGGAGGTGACAAAAAGCCCAAAATGGGATAGTGATGGACCGCGGTTTCTTGTCTTACTCCTTTGTTCATAGACAAGTAGATGATGGTGAAAAAACGGATCGCTCAGTTGCTCGACTGGTTGGAGAGAGTGGAGATGTAAATTGACTATGTAATTGACAAAGGAAAGGTTACTCGTAGAGAGTGAAGAAAACTAAACTAAGAAAAATCACAACAGGAGGGTAACAGAAATTTTCCCTTCTCACATACATGCTTAGCCATGCCACACAAATCTCCCGCATGTGTATATCTCATATGCCTCACTGTACTCACACCAGTACTACCAGGATTACATGACCATCAGTAGGGGGGGCAATCATCCGCCCTTCTCTCTTTTTCCTGAAAATTGTAATACCAGCATTACCACTCTTTTCTTGAAATGATCTAGTACCGGTATGACTTCTCGTTTCTCATTTTCCGTCAGGTTGTTTGTTCCGGTATCATATGCTGTGACAAGAAAGTTAGCAGACTATCGGAATTAGATCAGTCGCAACTAAGGAAGATTATAGTTCGAATGTGGAAATATTACAAATATATCGCTATATTTCCTCAAAATAGGATATATCAGGAATGAAAAGAAAAGAAAAAGAAAAGAAAAGAAAAAATCAATATTTCTTGGAATATTTGTGTTCTGCAGGTCTATTTTTTTTTTTTGCCATCGCTAGCACTCCATGCACATTCTTGTACTTTAGCAAAGAATATATCAATAAATTAAAAAAGGAAAAATGCCACATGATTTGTGGCAACCTAAAAGCCGACTCTTGGCAAAAACGCAACCTATATAAAACTTTGCCCGTTGTTGAAACTCGTTTGATATAGCAGTTCATCGATTCGGAAGGCGTTTTGGAGGACATGTTTAACTAGAACTCGCAAGAAGCGTTTTGCAAACGAGCATGTGCCGAACGCCGCCCTTGATTCAAAACAAATTTTGAATGGATGAACGGCACGATCAGGACCTCATTGAATATTCCCGTGCATATATTGCCGGATTTTAACTACTCAATAGCGTAGAATCATAGCAGAGTGAGCGGAATAAGATGGGGCTTTAGTGATGTGGGATATCGTGCGGTAAGAATGGTATGATCATGAACTTGTTGACTCTAAACTAAACTAAACTAACGGTAAGAACAAACTATATATTAGACACAAGGCAAACCACCTTGAGCCTTCCATAGATCACCGCGCATATCAGTCTTCCTCCACGCATATCCCCATTTCCTTACGTCCTCCTAGGATGAGAAAAGAAAGACATTCCCAGAGAATCCTCTGCACAAATCTTCGTAGCTTCAGAATAATGGAAACTCCCACGACAGTCTTGCCTCTTCAGCGAACAGCTGCAACTCGCTCTCTGCCTCTTGTCAAATTCAACCTATATTGAGATGCTCACTAGACGAACCGCGATACCGCTGGATGGGAACACCGCATGATACACAGTCTATCGTTCATTGAAACAGTGTTGGGCATGATGTGTTGGTGAGCAGACGCATCCGTCTTGGGGGATGAGGCGCGCCGGCGCCAGAATCTATTCCCAAGAACAGCATAGGTTCTATTTTAACTATAGGGCTAGGAATTTGAGATGCCTTTTCCAGGTATTGGACCTTATGCGCCGCACGTTCGTGGAGACTACAGTCCGGGCCACAAGGACTCGGCATACCACCTATCACAGATTCTACCTCTATCAAATGGGGCAAAAGCCGTTACGTGTTTTGGAGACCCTTCTCGGCCCTATCTCTCCATGCTTTTAATCCCCTTTTTACTTGGATCAAGTGACCTTACTATTCTTTTCATTTCGTAGCAATCGACGCAGTACCTTTCCGACCTCTCACAGTACATATTACTAAGCGTGGCACCCCCGCCATGACGCTTACACCCGGCCGACAGGGTGCCATTAAAGTCCAAGGTGACACTAATCACCGACTGACCAGATTGACAGCCTGTTGTGAGCAACACTTGGCTAATAGATATGCTGTGGAAATTTAGGCAAGCGCTGTATCCCCCCCCTCGGGATCGTGCACCGTTACACCTGCCTTCACACTGACAAGTGAGAAAGTGAAAATCGCATAATTTAACGTTGGCACAGGAAACGGGTCTGGGAAACCAAACCGTGAAAGGACATAGGTTCCCCACGGTGATTCCATTCCTTCGATTCCAATACGATCCTGTTATGGTTATAGGCGACCAACAAATGCTTATCCTGTTTGCCCCTAGTTGGTCTATTTGGTATCTCCCAAGCACTTGGTCCAAAGCCGCTATATCCTTGGATAATCCAATCAGACCTCAGTTGTAGTCAGGTATCATAACCAGATGACCCCAGGGCGCCAAGAAACGCCTTTTGCAGTGGAGCTCTTCCAATACCAAATATTTCAGGTGTCTAGATTATTAGCAAGCTGCACCAACGCGACCAACCGTACGAGGTACTGTACTGTACATGTTGTGCACTATAAATTTACATTTTAGCAAGTATGATCGCCGTCTACATACCTTTAGCAAGTATGATCGCCGTCTACATACCTCTCGGCATGGGAATTACTTGCCCGATCCTGAATCAAATATCGACACGGTCATCGCGTCGCCTGGGACTTTTATCCGCTCTCGTCGTGCCCCTTCGTGAGTTTATGCCGGGCTGCCTCACTGATCTTTATTAACATTTTTTTTTTTTTTTCGAGCGGACAACTGACGCGATGCCTGCCGGGAGTAGGGTTCCCGCGTTGATAGAGTACTATCACCCGCAATGGGCGTTCTTTAACACCTTAAATTACCTCCCGACCGGGTATCTCGGCACGGTAAAGGTTCGCTATGGGTTGGGAAAATCTATTTCGCCAAGTTTACACCCCCCCCCCTCATATGATACTCAGGGAGATGATGGCACCTGTACGAGTATTTCACGTTTGGCGGACCCCCGCTTTTTAATTCGAGCTAGACTATCGTACATAAGTTATATCCAAAATCTCTCGCGGTTCTACCCGATCGAAACAAAACCCGATATAAAACTGTAATTTAATTGCCATCGTAATATGAAATCGTTCAATTGAAAACCCCGCAAAAGAGTTTGTGTGCGCAGTGATCATGGAGGCTTATTGCAAAACCCCCCCTCCAGAGCGCGGTATGATATATCTCTTCTGTGGTAGCCAAAGCCTAAAAGCTTGTGCTATGCAAATCGATGCATGGTACGATTGATCCTGGTAGCGGGAGCAAGAGAGAAATTATAACAGCTCATTTTCTTCGACCAGAGACGTTTCATTGTCGACCGTGGAAATTGTTCAGCTTCATCCACCGGTAGAATTTTGAACTGAAAGCCCCTCAGGATGAGCTCTCCGAGTCGTGCAGAGACAAGGGGGTCCTAATCTTCCGAATAACTCGCTGATCTATTCAGGATCTGGCGAACCATAACCTTAACACCCTTCCCTACACTCTCTGCCCCCTTGAAACCCTACTCGCTTGCTCATCCTTTTCTGTTCGTGGTATCGTAAATGCTATCATACCTTTGTAAGCAATTATTAGTCAATCATCAGTCAATCATTCTCTTCATCTAGCGGTCATCCAAGTTTCCCTTTCTGCGCCTTAAGCCCATATATCCACTGTTTGTTGTGTGATACAGGGAAACTAGAGTGCCGGGCAAACCACCACACTGGCGTCTGGTCGTGACGTCCACAGCCTATGGTAAGGCCGGAGGGGGCGTGTTAGGAACCGCACTCCCAATTACAGCTTGCTAAGACCTCCGCAGCCTGGGCAGCATGGTAAGTTAGTCTCCTGACGGGATCTATAATCCAGTATCCTACAATATACAGTTTTGCGTGAGCAACATGACAACGATTTCCCCCAAAGTCCCCCGGCTATGAGCTACGCACAAAGAGATCTTGACCTTGCTGACAACACACTTGAACTTACAGAACCAAGGGGAGGAGGAGGTTGCTGGAGCGGGTACCGTCGGAGGCGCTTTCCAGATTCCTGTGAGTAGCTGGTCTTGCCGCACCAGAGAGAGGCTTGCTACAAGAATCACACTAAGGAGTAAGAAGGACGTCGACTGCACTGAGTCAATAATACCCACAATGCATTCGAATGCTGGGACTAATAGAAGAGCAACTCACTTGCCTAGAGGAGATACTCGGAGCTCAAAGACAAAATAATCAAACAAAAAAAAAAAAAAAAAACACCGGTTTCAAGGGAGATAGAGTCGACCCACTGGGGCTTCTGGGAGGTTGGCAATAGTAGGATATGTGGCATTCATGTGTGGACCAAACCAGGTCACGAAATTCGAGTGGTAAAGAATGGGCCTTTTTTTGGTCTCTGTTGGATAAGGTGCGTCGTGGCAAGTGCAGTGCAGTGAGATGTCAGACCCGAAGGTGGCTGAGGCGGGAATCCAATATTTGCAAGGAGGTCTCTCAAGAGTAGGAATAATGTAGTTGGCGGAAATGGAAAATTAAACTAGTGGGAAGAAGAGTGCATGCAAGAAGTGACCTTGGCGGAGATGGGAGGACAGACAGGAGATTGATTATTCAATTCAAAGGTAAAGTGGTGTTTTTTTTTCCGGAAGGAGTCTTCAAGGAACATAAGAAACCTGCTCAACCATGACTGCAAGTACTCGTACTGTACAGCGGAGTGACTAAGCAATAGACCTCGGTCCGAGTCTGGTATGATACAGCCCCTTATGTCCAACAGTACTCGTACAAGTACACTTCGCCCCAGAGTGCTGAACAGCGCTGTACTTGTACTATGATATATGACACCTGTGTATGGCAAATAAGACCCTTAGCCCTGCCTGACGAGGCACTTTGAGAGTTTTTCCCGATTTTTCAAATCCTCTGCTGACATGCATTCCACACTACAGTATCCCCCCCTTTTATTCTTTTTCCGCGAACATCCAATCAGCTTTTCCATTTTCGTTATTCGAAGAGCTTTCCTCAAATTGTTTCTTTTTCGAGTAATTTCACCGTCCCGAGCCATCTGGGTTACTCCTTCCAAGTTTGAGAACCTTGATGAATTATTTTGATTCCGGAAAGGGTTTCGGCGTTTCACTCGATTTTAGCGTTTACCGTACTCCTACTTGTGCTACTCGAGTAGCTTAAAAACTGGAAAGGCCATTTGGGTGTTTATCAGCCCCTACTCGTACTGTAACACCGACGACCGGGGATGTCATCCTTCAACTTGACCACTTCCATACGGAGTACGGTACCGGTACTAAAAACCCCGTGCGACGCTAGAACTTCGAGGTTGTGGGGTAGCGAAACGTCCCAACACTTGGGGGTTTCAAGCTACTCGAGTAGTGAACACCCAGAAAAAGAAAAGAAAAAAGAAAAAAGAAAAAAAAATACAACCCGCGACAAACTCGGCCGGGATCCGCATTGCCGGTACTGTGTCTGGGGAGGGGGAAAGAATCCTAGATAATTGCGCTATGTGCTATGTCGTTCGGGCTATCTCCTCTACTCGTACTGGTATGATACCCGAGTACTAGAGTATGTAGCAAGGTCTGGTGCGATTCTTTGTCCCCTTCCATGTCATTAAGTAGGGGTAAAAAACTCGCCTTTTGATGTGTTCTTCGCCCCCTTTCCGGAGAAGGAATAATTTTTGCACTGTCTGCGAGTAGCGCGCAATTCAATTATTTGGAATTCTACAGAAATAGTTTTTCCGCTGAGGCCTTGTACAGAACATGATATCTGAATCCAGAGCCTAGAGCGAGAGCCATGAGCTGTATCTCATGGATGGACTAGGGGATTTGAGTCGACCGAAAATTACCAAGAAGAAGCAAATTCAATGGATCAATAATTTCAAAAGGACTCGTGGGGAGCAAGAAGGTCTACTTTCATAGGATATTGGACTACTCAGCAGCTTCGAGCATGAATCCCCTGCAGTAAAGAATACTGGAACTCGCGCAGTCGCACTTAGTTCCTATCATACTCATACAATATGTGAGAGTACAGTGCTCGTCCCGGGCAAGAAGCATCGTACCCGAAACGGGAATTAAAGATTTTTTTTCTAGCAAAAAAAAAATACTGCGTGCACCCCTGGACCCATACAGACGTACCCCCTATTTTCGGGTACCTCTTGCCTGTAATGAGTATGATACCCCTTTTGATCACCGGCCGAAAAGGGTGCTTCGGGGAAAAGGCTGCCGGTGAGGGTGACATCCAGGCGAACAGCGCTAGTAACGGTATAAGTACCCAGTAGGAGGTGCGCAAAGGTTTGAGTCTGAATGCGTGCAGATAATTTGCAATACAAACTTTTGATCGCGATATTCGGGCGCTATGCAGGACTTCACGCCAATGACCTGCATGGGTCGGGGTCGAGGGGAGGCTCCTGTGGGATCCCTCGCAAAGGATTTGAACTGCAGTATCATGCCACGAGTAGACCTTTACTATATCATGAAACCTTTTGATGGTATGTTTTTGCCGAGCATAGTATTATCAAGACAGCCCTCGTGTTATCCATGGTATTTGAAGGGGGTTCTTGTGAAAGAAGCGAAATGATAAGCACAGGTGCTACTACATATATTTTATTAGCTATCATAGTGTAGAAGTGATAGATAAGTACCTTATTTCAATCAGACACCTCTCCCATCAACAGAACCTAAGAATGAGTATGAACACTCAGAGTCCGATTCGTCAACCAGGGCCTCATAGTGACAGCTACAGCACCTCCTCCACTACCCTCTACTCTAGCATACCTCTCCCCCACCTATCCAGCCCTTATCCCCACCTCTCAGTATTTATCACCTCCTTGTAGTAACCGGGAATCTTGTAGTGACCGGGAATCGATCACTGGCATTTTCCTGTGGGAGGAGATTCGCCCATATATAGAGCTTACGACGTGTCCAGCGGAAGTTGAAGGGACTCAGGATCCACAGTAGCGTAGTAGGATCCTTCCCAGCATCCCTAATCTGGGTCGATACTTCGATTGGAGTAGGCCCTCCTTGAGCTTCAATGCCTTCGACTGCCTTTCGACTGCTCTCTTCCCTTCTAGCCTTACGAGTGTCAATATCGCGGTTGTCTAACTAATTTTCTCGCATTTCGTGTCACACTTGCTCTTCCCGACAATGCGCGAAGCGGAACACAGTAGGATGAGAACCGGATATTATACCGGTAGACACTCCGCCGAACTCGTATCCTACCCATCCCAAGTACTATAGATATCGTCGGCACTTTATATTCATAGCATCGGTAGTGTGACGGTATGGTATATTTGGTTTGAACGGTACAATGGATTCCGCTATGCCCTTCTCTCTCTAAGGACAACTCAGTAAGACAAAATAAGACCGCATTTCTTCCCGTCTACGTACTCGAGTGCCGGTACTCGAGTGCAGTAGCACACAGCGCTCGCACACCACTCTGTGATCAATCTCTCGGTGCATGCCTAATGTAAATTAACCCCTCCAAGAAGGAGGCACGTGGAATCTCTTGGCGAAACTCGGAACTTTAATTCGTCAAGTTTTCAGCGCAGAGAGCATGCATGATCTGCGGGACCGTTGGTACTCGAGTACTCGAGTACCTGTACTGTACTCGGTACTGTGCTGATTGCAACGGTTGATATTGTGCTGTACTAGTACTTGCGCGGCATTAAGTTATCCTCCTCACCGTAGCCTTCCGCACGGCTATTAAGTGCGAGGAAGTGTGCTTCAAGGATAAGGATTTTCCAGCATGATGTATCAGGACTTCCAGAGCTTCCTTAAGGCTTCTGTGAAAGCTGGGACTCGGCGATCGAAGGGGCCACTGATGGGATGGTGGTCAGGAGGATAGCTTGAAATTGCGTGGGGTTTTAGTCGCGCCATTTTTCTCACAGGATGAGAGTGGGTATCATAGTGGTAACTTACTAGAGTGTGCCGCCAAAATCATACTGTAAACTCCCCTAGCGCCGCGGGAGTAGGACGCCCTAACCCGACCTGTGGGGAGGGATTCATTGTGCCATTTCCTGTACGAGCATCATACAAATACGAGTACTGGTGATATGGTATCGGTAGGGGCCGCTACCAGTACGATAGATAAGCGGTGTCATGGGGCCACGGGTCTGATAGTAGGTCTCGGCTTTAAGTCAAGAACATGCGAACTTCGACCACCTTTGTCTCCCACGAGGACTCAAGGAGAGCCTTTGGAACAAGGTTCTTTCTTCACTAGAAATGTTGGCCGGATGACTACCGGTACAGTACCGTAGCTGAACAGAGTGCCGGTATGGTACCGGTGGCCAAGAACTATTCAAAACTGGAACAAGGAGTTATTTTACCCCCGCCCCCCTCCATTCAAATTTTCATTGTCCATCGCACTTTCTGAATCCTCTTGTACAGTTCACGACGTGACCAGTGACTTTAGAAGTATGATAAAATGAGCAACCTGATCAGGTTTGGGATTCTGATTCTTTGGTTTCTGGTTAGAAGCTTTCCCCCTTCTTCCTCGATCAACATCTTCGCATCTTCTATCAGAAACCCCATTTGTTTCTCTTGCCCCCGACCTATCTTTCCAGTCGTGTGGGGAAAAACGTAGGGCGGGATACATGGAAACTTACGGTGAGGCGTAAACCGAACAATTAGTATCCCCAACTACCTCGTTATCAACACCCTGTCTAGTACCAGCGCCTGAGAATTGTGGGAAGGCGTAGACGAGGTTGAGGAAGCTATCATAGGGGGGGAATAAACAGTGGGAGCCAAAGGAACACATCATACACAGAAACGGTAGAGGGAAGTGAGGGTGCGGTTGCGAAATTTGCCCGAAGCCCACTGTCGACACTCTTTTGCATCGTGTCCCCACACTATTGCTCCTGATGGTCTGCCAACCTATCTGCTAGCCCCCTCGTGTCCGGCTGTCTCTTTCCCCCCCTGGCATCACCAACGGCCGACGGACCTATCAGCTCCCTCTTTCACACCAGCTTTGTGAAACATCCTCTTCATATTGCATTCGCATATCATAACCCTCCACCCTTTGGTTTCTTTTCATTTGTACCTCTGCTCCACTCGACTCCGCTCCACCCTTTCTCCCCTGGCCCGGGCATCTCAATTGCCCGCAAACAAGGACCTATCAGCCTACCAATCACTCGTTTTGGCAGAGCCTACTCGTTTTGTTTCTTTCTTCTTACTTTATTTGTTTCTTTCTCCTTTCCTCCTTTTCCTTTTCCTTTTACTTTTCAATACCTTCCAACGTGCACCTTCAACCTCTACACCGTTCAAGTAGCAATCAATTTTCGTCTTGCTTCTCATGACTACCTACTTAGCTTGGCTGCTTCTAGTAGCATTGGGATTTATGGGTGGACCAGTTGCTAATGGTATGTGTTTTCTTTTTTCTTTTTTTCAATTATTTTCCTGTTCTCTGTTTCGGTTACTGATAGATGTATATTTATTTGCTTTGGATATTGAAGCGGATTGCGAATGCGGATATTCCTTGAATTCTACTGTCTTCACGGATCTCATCGAGTCGGACTTTACTCTTTTAAAAAATATCACTGACAATACCGATTGGGCTGTGCAGGAATGGAAGGTTGATAAGGAGGCCTCCAAAGGTCCGTACGGCCGCAAGGCTCAAATGCAGAATGTTGTTTCAAACCCGTCGGTTCGGCATAATATCTCCGCCGAGGGTGTCAATGGGGATCCCGCTGGCCTGGAATTGTTTGTGAGGAGACCGGAGAATAATGAGGAGCATATCGGCGTTGCGGAGGTAGACTCGAGAAGGACGGATATGATATATGGTACTTTTAGAGCTGGTATCAAGACCACTGGTGTTAACGGTACTTGTGGTGCATTCTTTTGGTACGCCTTTTTTTTTCTATCTGCGATTGATATTTGCTACTTTGTGTCGGCATTCTAATAGCCCTCCTATAGGTACCTTAACGATACTCAGGAAATTGATATCGAGCTTCTTTCGTCACAGATTACGCCAACATCATCGCCGGTCAACCTTGTCCTTCACTCCCTCTTGACCCAGGAACGAGGTGGCGATGCTAAAAGTACACCAACATACAAGGTCGTCCCGCTACCATTCGCAACGGATGAAGAATTCCACGAATACCGTTTCGGTACTTCCCTATTGACACCCCTCTCTGATACAAACAAATACCCCCTACTAACCAGATTGCTCGAATCTCCAGATTGGCAATCGGATAAAGTTACCTTCTATGTGGATGGAAGCTGGCTAGCTGATATCACCGACCCCAAGTACATTCCGCAGAGCGCGGGAAAGATCATTCTCTCCCACTGGTCCAACGGAAACCCTCTATGGTCCGGTGGACCTCCAGAAGTAGACGCGAAAATGACTGTCTCGTATGTTCAAGGTTACTTCAACTCTTCTCTACCGTCTCGGCAGGAGGATTACAAGAAGCGTTGCAAAGACCGGCGGTCTCCCAAAGCTATTTGTCCAATTCCTGACCAGAAGGGACCGCCGAAGGTTGGGACTGTACACTTCTTTTCGCAGCAGCCTGGTGTTGACCAAACGCCCAACCAAACGGTTTATGCTACAGAGCTGCCTAAGTCCCTTGGGAACAGCATTACTGCGGGCAGGGATCGCCGGGTGCTGGTCTATTCGGTCATGTTGGCGAGCGCTATGAGTTTGGTTTTATAGAGATTAGAAGCAATTAGAGTAATAACCATGAATTGTTTCTTCTTATCCCTCATTTTCCCCCCTATTCTTTTTTCCATTTCTACGATGTGGTGTTCGCGCTTTCTCTGCAGCATAGTTCGTTATCTTTTTTCTTTTCCTGTCACCATTTCCTGGACGGTAGCCGGCTAGCTAGCCAGCAGGGGGTTTGCTGTAAAAAAACTAATATCTTTTACTTAGGAGTGGACTTTTGCATCTTGGGAGTTTCTTTTCTTTTTCTTTTCAATTTATCTTCATTTCTTCTGCCGAGGCTTCTCGACCACAACTTGAGTTTTCCCCCCCTCCTCCCCTTTTTTCTCCTTATCACTGCTTGGCATATACCCCCCCCCCGTTCTATTGTGAGATTTTTTTTTTTTATTTGCGAATAATCCGTGCGTTGGTCACGGTAGGATGCGAGATGAACAAAAAATGGTATTTTAACCATGCCTGGAGCATTTCTGGGGTTGTGGAAGGAACCGTTGAGATTGGTGACAACTTAATGCGGGGGATTTCATATGATTGGATGCTCGAGAATAATACACAATACGGGGGCACCAATCATTCGAAGAATTGCTTTCTGTTTACTCCAGTGCCGCAATTGGAAAACGCTCGGGTGATTATTTGGTGTTTGATTTAGATGACGCTCATTTGGGGTTGACCGTTGGAGCTGTCCTATCATGTTACTCTGCTGGAACTTTCTTTTGGTACTTGTACTACGGCCCAATAAAAAAAGGAAAACGAAAACGTTGGAAGATTGAAGGAATTCTTGGCAATTACCTCATCAAATTGGAAACACAGGGGCAAGTCAACAGGAAAAGAAAAAAAAAAGCGCGATGTGGCTCCCAGCCTCCTTCTCTTCCCCATCCCTTTTCTCATCTCCAAGACAAACCTTACAACCCCTTCTTCTCTGCTCCTTCCCTTCATCAATCTATCATTCCGAACACTCCATCAACTAACCGACCTGCAATTAAACACCCCCCCTCCTTGAAGAAATGCGCGTCCCAACCTTCCTCTCCGTCCTTCTCCTGCCGCTCTCCGCCAGTGCCCAACTCTTCGGCAGCAACACCGCGAACCCAGACCCCTCGGCCCAACGCAAGCTAAACGTAACCCTCCAAGTTTCCTTCCCAGACGTGTCGAATGAGATTGTCAGCGTTGGCACTGGTGATCGGAGCGTGAAGCTCGTGAACGGCATCCCGACACGGGTATCCTTCAACCTGGTAAACTTCGAGGCTTCCTCGATATTTGTAGAAGCCATCGGGGGGAGCCTCTGGGATTTGGGAAAGGATGTCGCTGTGCGGAATCTGACCAGCAAGAAACTGGGTGGGATGGAGGTGCTCAAGGATCAGAAGATTGAAATACCGTACGAGTTTGTCAACGAGATGCACCCGAGGGAGATCTTACTCAAGCTTGCCATGATGTTGAGGTACGAGGAAGAGATTGTCACCGTTACGGCATATAATCAGACTGTGGTTGTGGTTGAGGCGCCAACTTCGCTTTTGGACCCACAGTTGTGAGTTCCCTTCCTTCCCCCGAGGGTTTCTTATCGTTGGGCGTTCTCGGGAGCTGACTGTGTCTGTGTCTTTTTAGGTTGTTCCTGTACCTCATCCTCGCCGTCACAGTCGCTTACGCGGGATACTTTGTTTACAACACTTGGCTTGGTAGTGTCATTCCTATCACCAAGCGTAGCAGGTCCGATGCGCCAAAGCTAGTCAGACCGACCGCACCTCTTGCCCAGTCCGGAAAGTACGATGAGAGCTGGATTCCTGTGCACCACATCAAGAAGCCTACCACTTCAAGGGCTAGGAGCGGTGCCAAGGGCCGGAAGGGGGGAGATTAAATGACACAATTCACTTCTGTGTCATCTTTTCTTTTCTTTCCCTCTTTCTTTTCCGGACTTTGATTTGTCGTTATTTCCAATTCCACAGGATGAGTGAAGCTCGCTTGACCAATTGATGGGTGTATTGATGGTCAGATTGGTTGGGGTGGGTTACAAAAAAAAAAAAAAGCACAGTTATGCTATCCTGCACTGGTGTTAAAAGCTTTGTAGTGATACCGGTACTAGTAAATCGTGGTATAGGTTGGCTCTTGGGCATGGCTCGTTGTTAGCCGACCATTTTACGAGGCTGGCGTCAAAAATGATGAGCAATGTACGGGTTTTCCACTGAAAATAGCCGTATTCACCACGAACCAATGATCCAGTGAAGAAATCCAAATCAAATCTTGATCTATATAAAAAAAAAATCTCTGTATGAGCTTGCTAAAGAATTATTGAGCGAGTTATGGTTGGTGCATTGGTCTTGGCGCAATTTCTGATGATTCTGTATGGGAAATGACAGGGCTTGGCATTGTTTTCATCTTCAAATTTACCAGAATTTTTTTAATAAATCTGTGAATGCTTGTGGAGACATTTGAAAGAATTTTGAATTATGATATTCTAAATGTTTTTTTACAGCTTTAGAATGTATTGGATTGAAAGCGTGAAGTAGTATGGTTTGGGTTGTTACATGCCGTTCTGCTCGCCATTTTTGTCACCAGCCTCGTATGATACAAGTGCCTCTTAGCAACACCGTAAAAAAAAAAGAAAAAAACCATTCCCCCAACTCTAAAATAAGAAAAACTTGCTAGAATACACCCTCTCCTCCATGTAGACCCCCCCCCATAGATTGTTATAATTTATTATGACACTACGGATACATCCCAATGAGGTCAAAAAAAATTAGGCCTTCACAAAACCATTTTTCTTCCGGAGGCTAATGTAGGACTTGACCAACTTGTACACTTCCTATGCGATCGGCACTCGCACCTAGAAGAACTCCCATACCTGTATTCCAGTGCGATCAAGTGGGCCTCTCACCCCTCCGCCGACGCACCGGGACCGGAGTTCCAGCACCAGCGGTCAAGCCGTAGCGTTCCCTCCAACTGGGACGGCTGATTGATTTATTGGGAATAACCCACCCGCCCGGCGGTATCCAGAGCCCGGCCGGGGCGGGGGGGAACCGTGTTCCGCCGGTAAGGGTTAGAGAAGGCAAACAGCACTTCGTCCGGCCACTCACCAAACAACCTGGTGGGTGGAACTGTGGCCATCTTCTCCCGTCCACCCGCGATGACTCCGGGGAAACAGTATCGAGTGATGTGCTGTGATTGCTCTTGATAACCCCCCCGCGGCGGTCCACCCACCCTCCCCGCTGTCTCCTGCTCTCCTGCGTGGGGGGATTGTGATGAGTGAGGAATGGAAAAAAGGAGAAACTATTTTTCCTGCTTTTTCCCTTCTATCTGGGTTTGTTTGGCTGTTATAGCTGGCAATCATAAATCACTATCGTGCGCTTGATTTCTAATAGTGGTGTCTTCATGGTTAAAAGTTGTGGTGTTGTATCACTCCGGTTGATATAGGAGCTAGTCTTCACCACTGTGGTGTGCAGTATGTGCCCTCCCCCCCCACTGCGAGTGAATTGTGAATTGGATGGGTGGGGTATTGTATTCTGCTGCGTGTAATCGTTATCATGACCATTGGAGTATGGGCTTCTGCTATTGTACCATGCTAGGGAGATTCCTGGCTTGGTTGCTTGATTCTGCGGAACTCGCGAGTGCGTTGGCCGGATCGGTATGATATGTGGTAGGTAGGTCTGAGCTTATAGCGGGTGGTTTCCTCTCTGTTTTTTTTTTTTGTCCTGTTACATCCTGAGGACTGGCAGATGGGGTGGGGGGGAGGGGGCTGGTTACTTTATCCATGTTTCAGGGTTGGTTTATGGGGTGTGGTATTATGCCGTGTTTCTTCCCTCCCTGCTTGCCTGTTGCTATGGCTACTGTGATAATTTCTGAGGATAGAACAAGTGGGCTTCACCGCCAAAGGGAAGGTCGTATATAGATATTTGGGACACAGACTTTTATCCTTTTATGTCTGCTAGTTCCCTTTGACATACGCATCGCGAAGTGGAAGTGTATATAAGTGGGAGAAACGGAAAAATTGGCCATTGTGAATGTGCTGTTGGTTCCCCTTTATCGTTAAGATTAGGGGGGTGGGAGATGAATGCAGGAACAGAGGAGAGGAGCGCTGAAGAGGGGAGGGGGGGGGGGAATTGATGATTTTATAGGAGGAAAGTGGAGTGGGAGGAGAAAAAGGTGCGGAAGGCAAGGAGAGGAAATCTAAAATTCAGAAAAAGTAATAGGACGGAGAGGAGGTATGAGGAATACGTTAGTTGATAGGGTCTATGTGACAGAAAACGGGACGATAGAAGCAAGAGTAAAGCCAAAGGGGCATGTTTGAATGAAACCCTTGCCGGCCGATCTCTATCGTGTTTATCCCCCGATCTAGTTAGTAGCTATACCTGTTGCCCGGATGCGGAGTCGCTCTTCTGGCGTCGCCTTGTCCATCCTCCGGTTGTGCATCATCCTCCCTATAACCCTGTCCACTATGATTCCCACCACCAACGGATGCCCCCCCCGAACCTCCTCCAACTTCACCCGCTCCGTTGCCTTGTCCGCTTGCTAATGGCGCCACGACACTAGGGCCATGAGACATATATATTCCCTGCTCCTCCCAATCTCGCCACGACAAGTGTCTGATGGTGCTCAAGTTCTCAGCTTCTCTCTGGCGGAATCGATCACCACTCCAATTACCACCACTCTCGCCTAGGGGGGTTCCTGCTGTTGCCGATGGGTGAAATTCATGAGTGTTAAGGTTATCCATAGTTCTGGTCATGGCTAATGGGGGACCGGTAGACTCAAAGTTACTCCTCCTTCGGGCAGCTTGGGGAAGGTAAGGGTTTCCAGCGAAGGGGGCCAGAGCACGACGGGGCACGTGCGTCGCTGCTTCGCGATAGATAGTCATGGCCAGTGTGGATGGGTCGTAGATGCTCACGCGTGGGGCGGGGTCCTGTTCTATTGGGAGTTCGAGGGGTGCCTGTGGGGCGGTGGGGGGTGGTGATCCTGGGAGTTCGGCCAGCTGCAGTGGGGTTGTGGGCGGCGACGAAAGAATGGTTTGCGGAGAGGTTGTCGGGCCGCTGAGTCTTGTTGTTGTTTCTGCTGCCTCTGAAACTCTGGTGGGCTCGGGAATTGGGGAGGATGGCTGGTGAGCTGAAGACTTGGTGGGTGCTTTCAAGGAGTCCTTGTTGGTCCTGGCTTTCCGGAGTTGACGAAACACCCAGTATCCCAAAAGCGAGAGGATAATACAACATAAAAACCCACCAACCACGATACCAATAATTGCTGGAGTGTCGAGATTCCCTGCTCCGATAATTGGCCTAGTTGTCTCAGCTGTTTTCGGACGGATCTCGGAGACCATACTAGCAGAAGTCGAGGTTGGGATTTCCGAAATGCTTGTCGATTTAGTGGAAGTTGGGGTTTCCGAAGTGCTGACCGAGATAGTGGAAGTTGAGAAGGTAGAAAGTGAAGTCAGCGATGTATCCCCAATGCTCGATGAAGTGGAAGAGCTCTTCAACGAGACCTTGGTGGTTGAGGTAATTGTCCTTCTGCTAGCAGCAGTAGTCGTCGTGATTGCTGGGCTGCCAATAGGGGTTCTTGCATTTTCCTGTTGGTACTTAGAGCCGCAGCCCCAATGACAAGCGTCAATGGAGCAGCAGCCTCTGTATTCCCGACCTGGAGATGTGCATACATACCAGTTGTACCCTGGAAGACAATCCACCGCGTTCATGATGAGAGTCTGCCAAAGTGATGAGGACTGCTAAACCCTCCTCACTGGGGGTGTTAGCGATAAAGAGAAAGGCAGCAGTCAGAAGAATGAAATCTCACAATGATTGGACTGCGGGGAGCTGGTACGGGGCGTGTTATATTGGCTGTGGATGAAAAATGAAAGAACGGGCAAGAGGTGGGAAGGTGAATCCTTCAACGGTGGAATGGATTAGGTGGCCGCATGAAAAAGGGGGAGGGGGAAGGCAAGCGAGCAACTAAGTGAACAGGAGAGGGGATGCCCCAATGGTTGAGTCAATCTACGATATGTCTTATATTGACTTTACGGTTGCGGTTAAATTGCAGTATACCAGTAACCCTGAACTGCGCGTAACCTGTGTCGAGTGATCACTGGTGAAGAAACCATGGGAAGGGCATGGGTGGAATTCCTTTGCTGGTATGATGAACTGGTGGAGCTGGAATTGCTCATGACATGGGGGCGTTTTCTGTTTGAAAACCGAACTTTGTAGCTAGTATACGGCGAGGGCACTGGGGAAAGCAACCAAATCTTACTACAGATGGAAAGTATTGGGTTATCATATGCACATGAGTTACTTTCCATATATTAACTATTTGTATCTCCGCGCCAAGGTTTAGAGCCCTTTGTTGAACAGTCACAGCAGACATAAAAAAGAATAGTTTTTGATCTGTTTCTAAAGAGTAGTTGGGAAACAAAACAACTTGTATAATATGAGGTACTGTATGTTGAGTGGGAGTGCATGTAACAGGTATTTAATGATTTATTCTGGATGTGAATTTATTACAGGTCCAGGGGTGCAGGGTGAATAACGGATTCAATGGTTAATGGTAGCATCAAGGACGTGAATCTAACTGTCCAGAGTTTTTCAGGCATTGGTAATTATACATACGATACACAATGTCAGTGGCCCTGACAGGAGGAATAATAATTACAGGTTGTCATAGGTTGTCATAATTGCCAGTAGCTATGTTCAAGTTCCAAGAAATGTATCACATGTCTGATGTCTAGGAAATAAAAAAAGAAGTATCATAGATACAGTAGAATAATTACATTGATACCTGTATTTCAGTATGCTGTTTTTTTTTTTTTTTTTTAAAAAAAGAAAAAAACAAAAAGAAAAAAACAAATAATTAGTTATAATATTATGAGAGTAGGTTAAAATCTATGTACATAGTTCTATTATAAGATTTTACAATATAATAGTCAAATCAGTACCCATGTAAGGACTATAGCATGTGTAGTATTTCAACAGCTTTTTTATTTTTAAATCAGGGAAAAGGGATGAACAAATTCAATTCAGGGTTTTCTTTTCTTTTCTTGGAGTGTTGTCATTGTGTAAATTATCATAGTAGGAAATTTATACATGTCATCCAAATTTCCAAGTGATTGGGGAGAGCATATATTTCTTGATTTGGATTTGGTGGGTAAATTATCATACATTATGTTACGGGGCCATGGTGGTGCGGGGATGTTAGAGATGGGTGGCGATTTTTTCCTTGCCAAGCCGGGATGCAGAAATTAAAGCACATGCCAAGAATTGCTTATCCTCATTGCCAGATCAATCTCATGCCGGTTGACATCAAGTTCTTTTACCTCCTCTCCCTGCTCGCCCCGCTCCGATACCGTCCCGACGCTAAAAGGTCAGGGCATCAACAACTACAACCGGCATCCACCACACAACGAAAATCTTCACAGCCAACGGCAGGTTTGTACACCTACCGTATCATACTTCTTTCTTTTATGGGGAAAAACTAACCATCCTGCTCAGCGCTCCTCCCGCGCCAAACTCCATACCTGCCCCCCACGCCAACTCCAACACCATCTCCGCGCTTTCGCTAGGCTGTGTAACTCCGAGAGCGCACAAGTGTCGGCAATCCCAACGGGTGTGGGATCTAGTGACGCGGCGGGGACCCAGAGCTTGCAGTCACTGTCAACCCTGCTCACAGTCGAATTTTCGAATCATACTGCCGAACCTGATACCGACGGGCTCTATGCAAGTGAAGAGACGACCATCTGTAGTATCCCAGGCAATTTGCTAACGGTCATTGAGCGTATGAATCGGCACGACGACGATGCGGAAGAGGAAGAGGAGGTGGAAGTGGAAGTTGAGGAGCGGGAGGGGGAGGGACAAAATTACACCTATAACAACCCATGCTCTTTGGACTCTGTAGCTTTCAGCTACGTTTGTCGCCTTTCTGCGCATGTGGACAATCTCACTGTGTCCGGGCGCCCGCATCAGAACCCTGCTCGGCCGCCACAGCAACAACGATTGTCCTGCGAGCGTCGAGATCGAGCCAACATATCCACGGACCCAGCAGACCTCACTTCTAGAATAGCGGACTGGATCCCACCACCACCCGAGCTTCCTCTCCCACCAAAGCTTCTCGACCCGGCTATAGCAGCGGCATATCCGCTTCCACACTCACGAGCATGCTCGGAGCTCACTCCCAGTCCGCAACTGCCGCCTTATCAGCTCCCGCCGTTTCCGACTGTGCCCCGGACTACTGCATCGTCTTCTTCCTTACATGAGGCACGACCAAGGAAGCCGCCGCGACTGAAAGTTTCGTCCAGTTCGGCGAGTTCGGCTACTACGGATTTGACATGGGGCCCTGACTCTCCACTTACCTCTGCACTGAGGTTGAAACGGGCCACTGTTATCTCGGCATTGCCGCCTTCGTTCCCGATGTGTTCAGTCTCTTCGCAGGATAGTAATTCTACAGGGGTGACAGATGTAGAGGAAGAGCTGGGGGCTTTGGAGGAGGCGGGTAGAAAAGAGGTACTTCGGCAGCGTGTTTTGTTATGGAGATTGATTGCCGAGCGAGATGGTGGTGGCGATGAGATAGAGCGCAGTGGTTCTAACTAGGGAGCTAGGATGCCGGGGGTGGTTATTCGGGGGTCTGGGAGAGGGGGTATTGAAGGTAAAAAAGTGATTGCGCCCGGGTTCGAACCGGGGACCTCCTGTGTTCTGTCGATTGTGAGACAGATGTGATAACCAACTACACCACGCAACCAGATAATGATGAAATCTAGATCAATACGTTTGACGACGACACCCCCAACTTACTCGTTATATCATACCATCCAGGGCATTCGCAGGCGATTGGTAAAACTACACGTATCATACATATATACCGGTACTAGAAGCCCTTCCCACCTAAACCTCCAACATTCCTTTACCTCCACAAATCTTTTTCTTTCTGTCCGCCGTTTTTCGGCCAACGTATTGTGAAGGCCCAATATATTCAGGGACGAGTAGGTGTTCATGTCCCTTACCCTGTATAGTTACTTATTATGTGGCTGAATAGAACTATACCACCGACAAAGGCACCCGTAAACCACTAAAGGACGATTCTGCTAATAAAATAGCAGAGTTGATTAGTGATGGCCACGATCAGATCATAAGGGTCACTCGACCAGATCATGCTCGATCGGGGTTATTGCCCCATCATGCTCGATCATGTCAGTCATGATCGATCACTCTATCTAATATATGTATAATATTATTATTATATCATACCTATATCCATCTTGGTAATCATGTGATATCACCTATTTATATAAACACTCTCTACGCCGCACACTCGATAACATATCCTCGACAACACACTCTACTATTGATTCTTTAACACGCTTTACCTCCCACTTCTCTTGCCTAAAATGTCCTCACCCTCATAGTCTCCTACGACATGCCGGGCGTCATAGTTGGTGCCCGTGCGCTTCAAAATATCCCACAACATCTACACTTCTTCCCCGTTTCTGAGCGTGTCGTGGAAGGCTAACGCCTCCGGAGTGCGACCATAAGGATCCTGTCGGTTAACTAAAGGCAAACAGCTGACCCGCAATACGGAAGTGACCCGAACAGAGTCCATTCGTACTCACACAGGAAGCGGGGGATCCTCAGGAATCTAGTCGGTTCTTCGGTATAAAGGAATACAGAATATTGATGGTTGTGATGATTGCCGAAACTAACCCAAGTTTTAAATTGGTTGAGAGTAGGGATTTTCCGCGTGCTATTAGCATACCGTGATGGTGAAGAAAAGTTGACCGTGGCCGGCTAGACTCGAGCATAATCGACTATACTCGATCAGTGGGCATGCTCGATCACTGCTCGATTACTCGATCAGGGTCTACCAATTTGATCGATCATTCGATCATGAGGTCGCCCCGATCAGATCATGCTCGAGCAGAACCCCTATGATCTGCTCGATCATGATCTAGCCCATCACTAACTGCGAGACGGATTCTCAGTGGGTCTCCATCCCGGAAAAGTGGAAATCAGGAAGCTGTCAGTATTAACTGAACATGATGTTTTCTAGATTACGTTCAAAACAATCCCAAGGCCTCCGCAACTGCTTTTGTCGGCTTGTGCGTAGTTTTAAATTAAAGCAGCGGTCGCCGCGAGGCCAGGAGCGACTTGGCTGTAAAGGTTGACCTGGTTCGAAGTAAAATGGCCACCAAAAAGGATATTATCCAAGTCAGAACCGCGATGGCAAACACCACGGATAAACTTAAAGACAAATTGAAACTTACCCAATCCATTGCTCTGGGACAGCATACGCTACAATGAAGGCGTTATCAGGAGACCAGAAGATGGTGACGACATGGGCACAACAGATAGAAAATTGTGTCTTGCGTGGCGGAAAAGACTGTGATCCGATCAAAGGAATCGCAACTGTCTACGGGCACAGAGGCAACAAGAAATAAAAGGTAAAGCCTAATTTTTTTATATCCGCAATGGTATACGCAATTATGGCTGGAGAGAATATATAACTAATTGTGGTTCTCGTACTAGTGCAAGCTCACTTATGAGATGCGGTATTGTAGGACATGGGTATGGGCTCTTGGGGGCATATATTTATATTATCATGATTGTGACGCTCCATTGTTGGCTGTTCGTGGTCTGTTTGTAAGAGGATACCCCCTATATGGATGGCTTTGTGGAGGTTACGGGATGGGAGGGAGATGTGAACAGGGAGTACGTTGAAGAGCTGGGGGAGAGAGGGGGTTGTTGAAAGAGATTTCTGTTTGTGAGCGATAGATTTATATCTTCCAATTTTCCATTTTCACTCCCTTTGGTCATTGCCTTTATGTCTCATGGCACAAACACCATTTCTCCACCCATTGGTACCACCAACTGAGCGATCAACTACGCTGGTGATGAAACCTAACTTCCGCAATGAACCAGCTCTGGCAAGCTACGTCACTGGTCGCTATCGTGGCACTACTGGATTCATAACATGACGTGATATTTGTTCCACACATGAGGGTCCTTCAGAAGAAGCTTCAAGGCAGCTCTTATGCAAAGCGCGCAAGCATTAGGATACACCCTACCGACTGCTTATGTTGGTTTGCTATTTGCTGATTTTTTTTTTGAGGGGTTGGCTAATGATAGTCTAAAAAGGTATTGATGGTGACGAGGAGGGTAGGTTTCAACACCCTTGGAACAAAGTTGGACTTTTCGCTAGAAGGAGCATACTGCTAAGCCGAAATCAGGGTGGATAGAATGTACCAAAGTGCGGATGAGAAAAATGTGAAGAGGCGAAAGTCGATGGTGAAGGTAGTATTCTCCCTCCTGAATCCCACCCTTCCATTTCCCTGCGTAACACCCCTATGTTTTGCTATGGAATGCATGGCCTAACGTCGTGGCTTACCCGATAGAGTTTTTCTGATCCCCCTACTCGGGCTCAGATAGAGGAGCCCATGGGAAAGGTACGTGAGAAGAGTATGAGCATAGGAACCCCAAAGTTTCAGCACTGGTTCGCTAACTTGAAGAGAGCAGTGGAAATAAGGACCAACGATGGATGGGCGGAATTACCTCACATGTGGGATGTCGCGGGGAGGTCTAGAAGGAGGGCGAGACAGGGCATGCGGCAGAGTTTCTACCTGACTCGACTGGGTGTTGGTCAACGATTCAGGTCAGTGTTCGCAACTGGGCAGTCCGTCTGTCCTGGGCTAGGACTAGGACGGACGACATTTCGTCGTCCCATTCGGTCTTTTTGTCAACCTGCCCCACAAGTGAGAATGAAGGACGAGGACGGACGACATTGTGTCGTCTCGTCCCGTCATTTCCAGACCTTGCCCGACAATTTAGAGCTAAAGACCGTTCCCCCTGCCGTCACCCACAAAAATATCTCGCGCTCCCGAGTTAATTTTCTTTGCCGTATCAGAAACACAAAGATCGTAATAAGAGTTGTTAGGCTTAGAATGTGTATGGAAACCAGTGCGGGGCGGAATGCGTTGAGGTAATCGAGATTAAAGGGTTGGATATTGCAGAATCTGATAGATTCTGCTCTCATATTTCTACCTTAGAGCAAGTCTATTCTTCTATTTATTTTCCCCCGCCTGCCTCTATCAAAGTCGAAGCTCATGAAGTCCTGACGGAAGGCGGGCCTCATTTCTGAAGAGCTATTAGTTGAAGTGGAGATCATGCTTCGAGATTTGGAGGAGAGGGCGCAAAGGTTAGATCAAGAAGGTGTGATGGGTTCAGGGAGCTCAGAACTAGGATCAAGTATCACTGGGAGTGTTAGTTGATTTATAGCGAAATTTAATACATGATAGTAGAAATCAAAATGTTTCGCTTCTCCATAATACAGACAGCATGCTCATGCGATTCAAAAATAAAACATAAACTAAGACACCTATAGGGCCCGGTCGTCCGTCCTGGGCATAGATCTGGACGGACTGCAACTTGGCGTCCGTTCCGTCTAAAGGCCTCACACATGGCGTCCGTCCCGTCCTAGGCGAAAGACGGACGGACTGGACGCTTGGGAACACTGCTACACTACGAGGAGAGTGAGGTAGAAGACCGAGGCCTTGGCAGAAATGCCTGAAGCAACACCAGAGAAATATTTACAAGGAATAGGCAATGAAAACTTCAGGCCGTGAAGTAGTTTTCTTCCCTTTCAAAATTTCCCCAAGAGTTCCCAGTTCCAACTTCTAACTTTCATTCCAGGTGGGGCGCCATCCCTCTAATGGGGACAAAGACCACCCGGTGGAATTCTATACGTAGACCCGTTGAGTCCGAGGTCGCCCCGATGGCCGAGAAAGCTGGAGGAATTGCTAAGATTCTGGTAGTGGCTCTGCGCTTTTTGACATGTTAAATCCCCAGGAACTCCCATGCTTGTTTCTCCCCGGGAATGAAGGTGTACCCACCTAGGCTATTTTTGAGGTCGTCACCGTGTTGACGACTGATATAGGCACCAAAAATAGTGATTGCCAATCACAATCGCATATACCCATGTTTTTGGAATTTGCCGCTCATCTGAATTTGCATCTTAACGACTCTTCGGGATTAGGTTATTCGGCGGTTTTTGTTTTGAAGATATTGTTAGTGCTATCCACTGGTAGCCTTTTTTGGGGCGCTGTTGACGAGCGGACTGCTGCCTGGCATTGCTCTTTTGTTTCCCTTGAAGATTTCCATAGAAAATGATCATTTCCCCCGAGCAAGAGCCTCACGTGTCAAAAGACAGGTAGAGTAAGGTCTATTAGCAAGGGCGTGGCGTCTTTTAAGATTGACAGAAATTGCATTGGGCCAGCGGTTGGCCGGAGGGCCTAAAATTTAGTGTCGTGCAAAAACCGTCCACCAGCTTCGTACCCGGTATCCCGATATAATAACTCGTACCTGTTAAAGTGACATGCCACCTGCCATCGCGCTACTAGCTCTCTTGAAAAATATTCGGGTACATTGGCACCAGGATTAGTGTCTCTAGACGTGGGTCTGAAAGTCTTGGAGCAATAGCAGTCGAATACTTTCAAAAACGCCGCGTATTTGAAGGAAACAGCGTACTCCTACCAGTCTGCTGACTCATACCTACCTTCATTACGTGGCTTAGCCAAAAACCCACCGTTCCCAAGTGGCACTCCTCTTTTTCCTTTGATCGTCAAATGCCCACTCTCCACACCTTGTTTTCCTTTGGTCCTACTTTACCTCAAACGTCTGTTCTTCACACCTTGTTTTCGACCTTTACCTCAAGCGTCCGTTCTTCACTCCTTTTTCCTTTGGTCCTTTCCCTCAAACGCCCATTTTCGGCGGGGCTATCATACTTTTCATTAAATCTCTATTCCATCCTTGGATGTTCATCACTGTAAGTTCTCTTATGAGTTGGATTGGAGCTGAGGAGGTCAAATCTTGGAAATTTGTATTGCTTACTTACTATCTTATGTTGTAGATGCTATCAGGACTTCTTTACAGTGAGGTTCCGGTAAATGGCGAGTCGAAGGAAGAGCTGGAAACGGTCAAGCAGAGTTTGACGAACGCGATCCCTTCTGTATCTCGTATTCAAGCAGTGTTCCCAAGCGTCTCGGGCGCGTTGCTTTAGAGTGCCAGGCGCGGGCGCACATCTTCCTAAAAGACTGTAGTCGGGGGGTTGACTATAGGTGCCTGGCGTCTCCTGCTCGCACTATTACGGAATGTGTCCTGGTGGCTTGTGAGGTCCGGGGAGCACCCCCAGTCGCCTGTAGGTACCTATCGTCACCTGCAGTCACCTGCAGGCAGTGTTCCCAACGGGCCGGGCCACTGGTAGGCCAGCCTATTGGCCATAGGCTGAGCCCGGGTAGGCCACTACACAGGATAGCCCAGTCCGATAAAGCTGAGGTCAACCAGCCTACAGAAACCTATCAGGCCTGGCAGCTAGTGATGGACACGATCATGCTCGATCATAAAATTTGTGTGTGATCAAGCCCATTCTGAACAGTGTTTCCAGCGTCCAGTCCGCCAGTCCTTGGCTTCGGAGGGGACGGACGATGGTTCCCGGGACCTTGCCCTGGACGGACGCCCGTCCTATGGTCCGGCCAAACCTCTGCCCGGGACGCCCGGCCGGGCACTGCAGGTGTCTCACTTGTGTGATTCACTCTGAATATGGCAAGTTTTCAAGAGCAAGGTTCATGCATCCATTAGCCGTCATCTGCAGGGCCCGGTCATCAACTGCAGTGCCCGGCCGTCATCTGTCGGGCCTGGTGGTCATCTGTAGGGCCAAGCCGTCATCCGCAGGGCCAAACCATCATGTGCGGGTGACGGCCGGAAGTTCCCATTTGGACTAAGACTGCAGGGACCGGCCGTCACCGCCGAGGACGGCAGTCTTCGTGAAGGACGGACGCCATGCCCTGCCACCTTTACCCACTACACTTGGGACTCCTGGGACGGTTGGGAACACTGGATATTTGCCTGCCAAAAAACGGTTTGATTGATTACAATCGAACATTTACTATTTTGTATGGTCTCGATTGGAGAGCTGCGATTGAGCTCATGGGTAGGCTACTTAGTACTCCATAGAACTGGTTTGGTACGTCTATTTCTAACAAAGAGTTGAATTAGGCTACCCACATGTTATTGAAGCCATGAACCGTAGGGCAAGTGTCCTTGCGAATGTTGAGGCTGGGTGGACCAAACAGAAGGAGTTTGTTGCATTAATTACCTGGACTCGAAATGCCTCTGCCGAGGAACTTGCTAGGTTTGCTGCAGATGAAATCGGGGCAACGACCATGAAACGAGTTTTTCTTGGACTGATGGACCGCGGTAAATAAGCCTTCTCAAGGTGTGAGATGTTGGTCTCCTCCTCGCAGCTTCAAGGCTCTTACTCAGTGAGCGTTGGTAGAATGGTTTTCTTGTTTTTGTTTTTTTTAGTTGGCTTGCATGGCGATGGAGGTTTGTGGGACACTCCTTCGTGGTTTGAGTTTTATGGACTCACATGGGTGAGCGGAATGTGCTTTTTTTCGGGTTTTCTTATGGTATGATAGCCCTTCAGGGCCTCGCCACTATACGAACGTCACCCGCATGATATCGAAGTTTCTCGTCGCGATTGGGGTTCAAATTAGGGTGGTTCTTGTGGTTAAGGAGATGGAGCTTTTGCCCCTTTTTTTAATTTTTATATTAGTTTCAATATGGGGGCGTTCGACAGTGGAGTTTACAGCGAAGATCCACAACCGCGAAGTTTTGCTGCGCCTAGCGGAACTTAAAATCACTCCCCTGATATTGGCCTTGAGATTTAATTGTGTTGACAATTTTTCTTATCAACCATTGTGACAGCTTGTATGAGCGTAAACAGAAAACTTTTTCAGCCCAAATCCTGGCAATAATGCCCGAACCTGGACCTGTAGTATTCGGAGGAGACAGAAGCCAGGGCCGCTTCCGAATAGACGTGTTGTATTATACATGTAGATTAAACCGGGTTAGGAAATTCGAGTGATTGTGGGTAAATATTTTCTGGTGTTGGCAACTAGCTAGAGCTGTTCCTAAAATGGATGGTATAGTTCTACGAGTGATATTCTATGAGAATAGACTGCGAAGAAAAAAAGTCTATAATTATTATACAAACCACGGAGATCAAGATCTACTTGCTTCCGTGGACCAATATTTGACGATACGGAAAATCAGCGATTGTCGACTTTCATAATATGCAATACCGGAACATATGACTCTCCAACACGACTCTAGGACACACGACTCTAGAACGTAATGGCTTAGCAGGTATGGGGTACTTGTATGCCCGGAGGTGGGCTTAGAAGCTGCCCTCGATATTCAAGAAGCTGCTTCCGAATGTGGGGCTCCTTGCGCCAAGAGTAACTTTGTCCTTCCACACCCCCACCATCCCGGAAGCCTCTTTCAACCTTACTCAGTACCGGTACCTAACCTAAGGAAAGACAGAGAACCTTTTAAAAGGAAAGAGAGGGGTTCTGTGCCATCCACCCAGGTCAATTCTGGCACCCCTCCAGAGATACTCTCCCGCCGAGACCTTTCCGCAGTGGGACGGAACTGGTTCATAGAGGGTGTCAAAAAAAATAAACATACTAGCAGTCTTTCTGGTATCATACCTCCTTTTCCCAAAGCCCTATTACGGTATCGCTTCCGGAACGGCAAGGAAACATGTCACCTAGTGTGGTGCTAGAACTATAATCTCTACCTCCGTCAGCATTACGGACTTCTGTAAACCAGGCCTCTGAACCTCTCATACCCGGAGGCCACCATTGACATAAGCTTCATCCGCATCAACCCACAACCTTTCCACACTCTTTCGAAATCCCTGAACCCTGGCCAATTCACCCCAATAGCCGCTCATGCCCCCATCTTACAAACGGAAAGAGCTTGCTGCATGAGTGCTTCACCCTGAAAATAGGCATGCTTGGAAGAGCATCAGAAGCCCCACCGTAGAGGCCTGCCAAATCTCTGGGCTCGTTCACGCGGTAGTCTTGGATCAATTGTCATGCCGCGTACTCGGGTAATAGATGAAGGGCACATTCTGGTGGGAAGTGTTTCCCAGTGCCAGGATTGAGCTGCCTTAGGATAGCCAGATATTTTATTCTTTGGGTAGAGTTTGTAGAAAGGGTTTCTTACCGGACTTAGAATTGTCAAGGAGGTAGACTTGGTGGTGTGCAGAGTTCGTTGAGAATTTATCGGTTTGTAGCACTTCACAAACGGGCAAAGGAGGCGCTGTTAAAGTTTTATTTTATAATGAGCGAGCAGGGGGGAGAGTGGTCACTGGGTGTATGGTGTGCTTTTTCCATGCCCGTACAGCAAGGGGACATTAATGGGCAAAATACCTAAAAAGGAACTAAATCTAATTGTAAGCAAAAGTGATAACTAGCACAAGGAGGTGAGAAAAATTGATTTTTTGCTCAATCTTGAACTTGAGCTGGGGATGGCCAGTGTGTTACGCAGGCGGTTCCAGTTCCGGAACAGAAATTGGGTGCCTGGCGCTTTGCGGAGCGTTATAAGTAGAGAAGTTGGAGAAGCTCTTATTTATGAGACTCTGATCCAATGAAATATTACCGAGTTAGGGATAGGAGAGCGAAGTGGGTTGCTTTTGAACCGCCAAGGCGGTGTCCAACTACCGTATCCCTTGGGGGGTCTGAAACAGTAAAATTCTTTGCCAGCTCCACGAGCCCGAATTGGGGGACTTGGCGCTTACAAAACAACCGAGTGATATCAAACGAGGGTGGTCGCAATAGCAATAAGTCATACCAAGTACACAAACTCGATCAACATGAAATTAAAGCTTCTCGTGTCTATTCTCAAAACACCTAAGATAAAGAGAGAAGCCGCATCCAGGTCCCATACAGCCAAAACGGGAAATTCGCGCCCGTACACCCTTTTGCCTCATATCCTGTATGATAAACCGACACTCTGCAAAGCCAACCCGTGAACCACCCATGCAAATGAATATGTGTTCCATTTTGGTGCCGGTAGGTGAAGGAAGGGAGGTGATATTTTGGAGCTTGCTGTAGCCCGGTGATGTTGCTTTTCGGGTATAGTAGGACCGACGAGTGCAGGCCCGCGGGCGTCTTTTTGGCCATAGGTGGTAATAATAGACATATCTAGAGAGAGGCGAAAGGAGCGAGATGAACTAGGGGAAGGGGAATATGTAGGAAGGTGGCAAAGTAAGAGATATGATATTATGATATCTAGCTATCCCCCTCGCTGAGCCCTCACAGAGTCCACGAGCCTTCATTTTTCTGTCCTATAGTCATATACTCTACCCCAACAAGTCCTCCACCGAGTGACGTTTTGTGATACAATCTCCACAACCAAAATGGGGTTGAATCTCAGTGTTCCCAGCCGTCCAGACCGGCTTTGGGGGGGGGGGCGGGACGGACTACGCCCGAGAGAGTGAGGACCGGACGGACTGTAGGGGACTATAGTCCTAGTGCTTGGACCACTATACTAGCCAAGTTCAAATTATACACCTCCAAACGATTGGTTTTCAGATCATGAGACATCACTCATGTGGTCCCCTAGCGTCCCCTGCAGTCCCTTACTGGCTCCTTCATTGATCTTGTCCCCTGCCATCTACAGTTATCTCACAGCGTCCCCCACCATCACCTGTAAACTCACAGCTAGTTGGTTGTATAAATTCCTTTCTGCTATGAGTTTGCTAATAAACTCGGATTTTTGGAAGAGTGTGAAGGTAAAAGACTTTTTCAAGTTGAAATTATACACCTCCGCACGAATCAGTCGTCCATCATGAAACATCACATTTGCCGTCACCGGGCGTCCCATGTCGTCCCCGGGCGTCTTTCACCATTAACGGTGGTCCTCAACCGTCCCCCACCGTCCTCAATGGTCCCCCCCTTGTCCCTAACTAACATGTCTCACTCAGTAGGGCCCGCCGTCCTACCCAAAGACAGCCGTCCTGCCCGGAGGTGCCCCTGGACGGACTACAGATTGCCGTCCCGTCCCAGACTGTTGGGAACACTGGGGTTGATGGCAGGACCTCTTCCTGAACAAGGTTAGGATGTGGGCGGTGGCCCATAAGGTATCCTCTGCCAACTAAGCTGGGCGCATGTGGACTGGATATTTTGGGGGGCGAGTGGTGGAATGGTGATTCGTCGGTATCCTGATGAAAAAGAGTAGCGAAAGGGTCCCCAGCCCGTCCATCACCTTTGAGTATGTAAGCAAAATTACATTGCGATAAGCTACCAATCGGAGCATATATGTGCATGAAACCTTAGTCCCATCATATCAGGAAAAGAAAGTCCATTCATTCGAACTAGTCGGGAAATGGACGGAAGGCTAGACCCTAGTGACATTGTGGCTTGCGTGGTGTATGTGTGTTGTTTTCAACAGCAAGGCTTACGGCAGCGATTTGGACGTGGTTGACTTCAATTTAACGACTGGGCAAAGATATAAAGATAGAATTCGAATATCCTAACCGGAGAAATATTCTCGCGATAACAATAGGGAATAAAAAAGCGGGAAAGACTGAAATGACCCAAATACAGGTAACGGAGGAAAGAGTGACAGATTGGATGGATGAACGAAAACAACTAACAAAGGGAAAACAAGCTGCCTTTTATCCTTCCCTGGATCATGCTGATCCACTTCCACATACTTCCAGCGTATGCCGTGTTTTCCATCACGTTCACTTTCACTGCCGCCCATTTTACTGCTTCGGCCGAGGATAAGACAATTCGACCGAGGGTAAGAGGATTCGACCGAGGATATTCGGTATCCCATATGATAGGGGTAAGGCCTTCACATGGAGTCGTCGCAGGTATCGTCGCATGTGGTGTTTGATGTGTAGGACTAACCGGTAGTCAAACATAGAGGCGTCGGAGTAGTTGATATGCCAAGAGGGTTAGGGTTGTGGAGTCGTTGCCATAAGGGAAATATGCGGTGAGCAGCCAAGAAACATTTCCGGTCCAACATGTTGGCAGGAAAGTTTATTCGTAACTTGAAGCGGGTGCTTAGTGAAGTGGGATCTGCGCACACCGGAATAAGTATTGAAGTCCAGAGGGCTTAACAACTTCAAATCCCTCCCACCCACAGTCCTGTTCAATTGATAATAATAAGGACCTGGATGGCATGGCATTGTATTGGAGGTCCCAGGAAACAGACCATCTCAACGACCTACTACTAGCCGCCGCGGGTAATTATTAAAACCCAGGATCTCCGGAACCTTTGCCCCAACACAAGGTTGAGCAGGGAGTCGTGCTTAGTCACTCCCTTCCCCTCTACCATTCTTGGCGATTTCTCTCAAGCGAGGAATCCCCTGTGGGGTGTTCTATGATACTGTAATAAGCACTATCATATTAAGCATCAAGCCTTCCAATGGGTCGCGGGTTCGTTGGGTTAGCCCGGGCCCTTAATTGGGCCGGGCTGGGTACGTTGGGTTGGGCTCACCTTAGCGCAAGTCCGGGCTGGGTCGGGTTCGGAGGTGTCGAGCCCGGGTTACCCGGCGAACCCAGCGAATACCCCGTCTCCCATTTCTAATTTTCATGATACTTCAAGTCATGATCACTACGGAAACTGGAATCTGAGCACACGGAATTCATGAAGACTGTGACCGTGACTATTCGCGTTTAGGTGAAAGGTCCAAGCAGAACGGTGTTCCAATTGAGAGCGCATAGTGAAAAGCTAGGCGGAAACCTGATTAGCTCTCGGGGATTCTGAGCATTTCAAAGATGAGAAATCAAGCAGTTTCGACGAGAACTGAGTGTCTACGAAGTTGGCACTCACCTAGCTAAAATCATTCAACCCTACCTAGACCCTTCTCAAACCCGGGCCTTCACTATCTTTCCTCTCTTCACAAATTATCTCTACCTTACCCTTCTACATTTCCTATTGTCCATTCTGTTTTCTAATACTAATTGTATACTAATGCTAATATATATTTAATTCCTTTTCTTTTTTTGCTCCAGCCCACTGGGTTCGTTGGGTTAATACGGGCTTTCCTGTCTTGGGCTGGGTTGGGCTGGGCTCAACATCCGCTGGGCTTGGCTGGGTCGGGTTTGCCCTTTTTTGACCCGGGTTAGCCCATTGGAGGGCTTGAGTATGGGAGGGGTTTTAAAAACCCTAGGTGGGTTTTAAGTGTACAGTGCAAAGTTCCTAAAGGTCGGTCCTCCGGTGGAATAATTCCGTGCTATGATCGAACGGCGTTGAGCCATACAAGGTTTCAGCACCCTTTTTTCCCAGCTACTCACGGCGGCCGTTTTGACGTTCGGTTCTTGCAAACCATTCGCCGTACTAGCCTAGGATCATTGTACATCATCCGGTGGTGTCGGACTGCTGATCGTGCTCGCGTTTTTGCTTGTTTTACGTCGGTTGGAAAGTGATCGCTGTTTAAAAAGTAGTGAGTGCCATGTATCGCTGACAAAAACCAAGAGCGAGGTTGGCGCCGCCCACGAGGGGAGACCATGGGTGGACCTTGTGTTCCGGATGTTGCAGGATTGAGCGGGAGAGGACGTCCCTATATATTTCTATCAGGTTTTACGAGTATTTTGTTGTATTTGCTGTGGGTTTATTGATACTATTACCGTGCCCGAAAGAGTCCTGGGAAAGATGATAATCGGGAAGTGGAGGATGGTCTACACGTGTGTGATTGTGCGGCGCATACCGGTGATTTGTCCCATTCTTCGAATAGTGGGATTGTTGGTTGCTATGACTGCTCGTACTGTAACCAACCCCCTGGAGGTGTGAGCCTACAATACCTGATCGGAACCGCGGTGTTGATGACACGCCCCAAACCGGGGTCGGACAATAGTGACAGCGGGACAAAATAGTCTACCATCTCCATGGATCCTTGCCAAATTCGTAAGCGACTCTGTAATAGTACGAGTACCGGTATACCGGTAGTACTGTACAGAGGTGTTCTTGACTGATTACTTACCTGGCTTGTACAGTACGCCCACAGCTGGGAAGATTCTGACAACTTATGGATGGATAAAGCTCTGGACACCAGGATGTCACCGGCTCCGTGTCCCACGGCAGACACACATGTTCCTAATCGCAAAACATATCGCAGGCCTGATTCCCACTTGTATCATACGGAGGTCTATTATTTTAGACGGCCGCACCTTTGGAACAGCGAAACAAGGCAACGGCGGTTTACGAGGCAAGGGAAAAAACGACTCCTAGTGGCTAGCGCACGGGCTCCAGGAAGGCGGGGAAGTTCGCTTGTTCTCATTCAACCCTCTCTCCCTTCTGCTCTATCCCCCAACTCGATTATCATAACTAACTAAGGCTAAAGGCAGGTGTATATATCAATCGCAACAACGGCATCCTTCCATCACCCCATCAGTCACTATAACTTACATATCCGCTCTTGTCTACGCAAGTCTCCCTTTCCTCTGCGTACTCCCATGTGTAACTAGTATAAACTAAGTATATCAACCACGCTAACAAGGGGGGGGGCAGCTTCAAAAGGACTCCCACTGTTCGTAACCTCTACTCCGCCGATCCCCGTTGACTCTCCCCCCTCCAGCTTCCGCCCAGTTCATGATTTGTTTTCTGTGGATGCCCTCGGAACCACGATCCGAACAAGCGAAACAATGACTTGCTCATGCCGAGCAGCATCCATAAGAACTGAAACCGCAACGATGCTCGAATATTTCAATTTAGATTCCGGATGTTTGCAATTGAAGTAACGGAAAGTAATGTGATCCGGTACTCCTTCAGTCTGCGGAGATCATCAAGAACAATTTATCATTGTTCACATCGGTCGGAAACCCATATTCAAATGCAGAAGACACGCGATACCAGTAGGCCGGAAAATAAGGGAAATAAAAGTGGGAAAACTCGGTAGGAACAAGCAAGAAATATTATAGGGTGGCATAGCTCTGTTCGAAAAAGGGCGGAGAAGCGGGGAAAGTAGTAAATTGAGCACAAGAAATGGAGAAACCGGGTGAACATGAAGCATGGGTGGAGAGAAAAGCAGAGGTTGCAGACCTAGTGTGAAGGTACTATGATAGATGTTGATGTTGACCCCGGAAGTGGCATACCGTTGGACTTTATTAACAAGGGGGACGGGATACTGATACCCTACGAGTGGCCATAATTCTCATGCAGCTGAGAGAAGGAAATTGTCAATATATTATAATTGTAGCAGCCGGGACGATGAGGCAATCTACGATGGAGAAGAAAAAGAGGTTGGGGAAAGTGATGACGACTAACTTAATTCTCTCTTCCCCCGTTATTTCATCTCTCATATCTTTTTTTCCCTTCCACCCTATTCACTTGTATTCGAGTTTTTATGTTGTCCATGATGATATATTATCGACGGTGGTGCATTGGACCCGCTGCTCATTTGTGAGGACTAAATTCCGCCCTCGGTCTTTGCGACATCGGATTGACTTTACGAGGCTTTCGCGGTATCATGGGGGAACTGTGGATATTCACGGGGAGTATGGGCTGATAGCTCAATTGTTCGCCAATATCTTCTGACTACAGACGGAGGTCTTTGTGAAGCGAGCGATAAAAAAATATAAGAAGCACCATCGGCGCTAGTGCAACCTCTTCCCAGCTCCTGAGCAATTTCTCGCTCCGATCGAGTATGCAATTCAGAGTCCGGTGATATGATATACTGGCATCGTCCAACCAATTGCAGAAACCTTGTCACACCCGAGATATCACCTAATTTCCAGCAATACGAGTACTTGCAACCTAACCCCCACCCCGCAATTCAACCAGAACCACATACAAACAACACCCGAGAAGTTACAGTATGATAGCAACGCGGGGAAGAAAGTCAGGAATCAACCCCGAGGAATTCCAAAAATCCGTATAAGTGTGGTGTTTTTCAACTCATGTGCCACCGACCAACAAACACTACTCGTAATTATCGTGACCCACGCAATTCGGTGCAATTCGGCATCACCATCACTGCTCGCCAACTTCCGTCATTTGTGAGCACAGCCTCTATCGTGGGTAAGCAAAAGAATTGGCAGGAACCTCGACACTTTGGTGGTATTCAAGAGCAGTCATCTTCACAAATGTCGGGAGCTCGTATTGCCCCCATAACCAATTCATCCTTCACCAGAATCATTTCATCATGATTTCGCACACCTGCCCAAGTCGCAATTCCACTCGCATCGCATCGCACACCCATCGTTTTTGCAGGTGTTGTTGTAAATTCTAACCAAATCTCCGGACCAGATGCTGTCCCCAAGGTGAAGCTGTCCCTTCCCTGGGGCGAAATGCCGCCCTTGTGTCGAAGGAGCACCCTGCCGTTGTCCTGCGCTGGGATACGCGAGTATTGTGATTGGCTTGGAGAGCTGAGTGTGAGGATGGCCACACCCAAAATGGTACTCGAGTGCAGGATCGGGCAGTGTTACCTTTGTTGCGGGGTTGAGACTTAACCGGCTTGGCATTCCGTCGCAGAGATGCTGTGATACAAACACTCAATAGCTGCAGAGGGAGTGTGGATAGAAAGAATATTTCTCTTCCACGCCACCGGTATCAATGAGGGCCATAAGACTACAGTACTCGTACTTGCAGTCCCACCCTACCTCTCAGCGGTAGTGTTGTGGATGGCCACAGCAATCTGCAGCGTTACTTAGGTTGTTTACGGTACAGTGCGGTACTGTATACTTTGCAACCCCCTTTACTACAGTAGAGGTAAAGATATGATATATGATCGATTTGTCAGAGCTTCAGAGGATATCAAAGGTTGTCAAAGGTTGTGATAATGCATCCCCCATACGAGTACCCCCCGGCCCAAGTGCTTGGAATGCTTCCCGTTGCCGCATAGTTTGGATTGATAGTTGACACAATCGACGATTCCCGGTTCTTGGATTTGTCAAAGAATATGGCGCACTCCAGTACCCGAGTAATTCAGAAACTGGAAATTGGGTGTGTTCGCTGCTGGTGGCGGGCGATATTTCCACTGCTAGTACCGTTCAGTACCAGTACAGGATCCAGGATAATGGGTGAGTAGGGCGAAGCTGGCCTCCATTCTTTGGAGTCGTTATATACCAATCAAAGGCACACAACCTATTGGAGCGCTGTTGCACAAGAGGAGCCACCACCCGATTTGGGGCAGTGAGGCAGAACGCACCCAAACTTCTCCAACCAAGAATTCCAAAATTTGCATTCACGTTACAACACTGGCGAGATAAGGCGTCTCAGCGGGGACAGCACGAACCGGCAACCCTCGCGGCTGAAACATAGCCACCGTCGTATTTGTGGCTACAAGGATGGGGATTGCTCGCACTCGCATATAGCTTGCATAGCATCAAGGTGTGGTAGGGTAAGAAAGCATATCTATAGGTGGGATTTGAAGATACCCCACATTTACGGACAGAACGAAAATTTACCCGTCGCATGTGCCGGTATTGTGTGATGAGAATTCTTGATATGTGGGGGGTTATCATACATGAGCCGCCGCATATCACATTGGCCATTCTGGGCTTCGTAGAGAGGTTGAGTCCCCACTCCCCCTTCCCAGCTCTCTTGCTTCTTCCACTCTTGCTCACCCTGTCGAGAATTACCCTTACGAGAATTGGGGAATACGTTCAATCCCAAACATCGACAAAGCACAGATTGCAATTCAAAAATCCGTCACCGAGATGGGTAATTGGCTGTCAAGCGCTCCATCTGAGGACCAACCCCCAGCCCAAGGGTAGGCTTCTTGAGCATCGCCCGTGTTAATTTGCTTTTCCGTCGGCTAATGCAAGTTCTATCGTTGTATCTCCCCCTTGAACAGCGATACTAGAGGTGACTATAGCGCCAATAGCGGCTGCGGTAATACCTTCGGCTCTGGTAACACTACCACCACCAATAATTATTACGGCTACGACAGTAGAAGCAAGCCGGAGAACTACGACAAAATTTTGCAAGCCCTATACCCGCCTGGATCTGGTTACGTATCGCACCTAAATCGGGTTCAGGAGCCGGTCGAGGGAACATGCACTTGGGTTATCGAACATCCAAAATATAACGAGTGGTTGGGAAATAAAACATCCGGCCTCCTCTGGCTATCGGCAGACCCAGGCTGCGGAAAGTCCGTTATCGCTTCGTTTCTCGTAAAGCATCTGAAAATGCAACCTAATGCCATCGTTTGTTATTTCTTTTTCAAGGATGATAGCGAGGAGCAGAGGAGCGCAACATTTGCTCTTCGTGCCATACTACATCAGCTTATTTCGCAGAGTAACACCCTCTTCAGGTATGCCGAGGAAGAGTTTAAGGCTAAAGGAGAGAGGTTTACGGGGGAGGTGGATACATTGTGGGATATATTGGTTAAGGCTGTGGCCCAGGGGGGGTGCGGGGATGTAATTTGTGTGGTGGATGCCTTGGACGAGTGTGGAGAGGAGACTCTGACTCCTCTAATCAACCGAATAACCCGCTTCCCCGGGTCAAACTCTTCCGATACGCCGTTGAAGTTCCTTGTCACAAGTCGCCCGTACCACTATATCGAGAAAGTGCTTGGCTCACGGGCAACGACCATCCGTCTGAAAGGCGAGGACGAAGTCAACGCTATTTCTGAGGATGTTTCCCGTGTTATAGACAATGGAATAAAAGAGCTCGAGTTATTGTGGGGAAACTCTGGAGGGCTGGGATATTTGCGCGATCTCCTCTACTCGTCTGCCGACCGGACATTCCTTTGGATATCTCTCGTTCTGGAGCTTTTAAAGGCGTGTGAGGATGACTCGCCGGAGGAGTTTAAAAATATCGTCTCCACTACTCCGCACGATCTAGCACAATTTTACACCAAGATTCTTGATAGAAGCTCGGACCCCATCAAAGCCCGACGAATCTTGAATATAGTGGTAGCAGCAGCAAGGCCTCTTACACTCCAGGAAATGAACACCGCACTTAGAATCAGCCAGGGCCCCAAGACTATCAAGGATCTCCGTGATCTTCGTGGTGGATCCGAAAAGACAGTGAAAAACCAGTGCGGGCTGTTTGTGCGGATTATCGATTCCAGGATTTACCTTGTTCATCAAACGGCCAGGGAATTCCTGATAAGGGGAACCTTGCCTGGGCGGGGCAATTGGCAGTATACCCTTTGTCCCGTGGATTCTAGTTTTATAATGGCTGATATTTGTATCTCCTATCTGTCATTGGAGGACTTTGAAAACGACCCGTTACTTATTCAAAATATCCCGCTCACGATATCTAGTGCGCATACCCGGGCGAGACTTGCAGCTTATCTGTTGAAATATCCCCTTCTCGATTATGCAGCTCGCTATTGGGCAGGGCACTTTCGAGATTCCGGTGCCCGGCAGATGGAGTTATTCGAGTCCACTCGGCTGATTTGCAAGGTTGGGTCTAGTAGGTTTCAGGCTTGGCTCAGGCTATACTGGGATAGCAGTCATCAGGATTATCAATTCCCTAACGATTTCACACATTTGATGATGGCATCCTGGCTTGGGCAGCGGACGGTAGTTGAGCGACTATTGGAGGGGGGAGGAGATATCAATGCTCGGTCCGAATATTATGGAACTGCACTAACAATAGCAGCTGTGCGGGAAGATGTGGAACTAACTAGGGTGCTGGTGCAGAGGAATAGCATTGCCTTTTTAGGCAGGAAGGAGTTTAAAATCTTGAATGTGAAGATTCCGCTTGAATGAAGCGGTTAATACATAACTAACAAATAATGCGCATTGTTCAACAGACGGTAAGTGAATTACCTATGATCACAGGGAGCAGAGGTTAACTGACAATGCCGGTGGGTTATAGAGAGTAAGTCGAAGTCTCTGGCCACGCCCCCCTCGCCGTCTCGGTAGGCTAATAACGGAGGGCGCGGAGCAATAGAGAGTAAGTGAGCCACACGGTGTGGATTGGGCAAGCATTACAACTAAGTCTGGATTAATAAATGAGCGCAGAGCGTAAGTCAGGCACTGCAATTTCTGTGAATAACGAGATTGGGATTACTAAGTGGCGGGGGGGCGCAGGAAGTAAGTGACCGGAGTAATATTGAAGATGGCGCAGGTGGTGTCTGACAAAACACATTTGGGGGGCTGTAGCTGGTAAGAAAATGGTCCAAGCATATTTCTAGCGCAATGGAGTAGCTTATGTAAGGCTGTTGTATGTTGCAGTTGGTGAGGGAAAAAAATTAGCGGCATTGTTGGGACATGTCAATTACTGACCACTGGCTCGTTTTGTATTGTAGAGCGTAAGTAAGCAGATCAAGTACAGTGCTGGGACGAGGCAAATTGCTGACCTCAGGCACGCCGTGTGTTTTAGTATGTGAGTAAACAGGATCAACTACCTTCTGGGATAAAATAGTTTCTGACCTCAGGCACGCCGTGTGTTGTAGTATGTAAGAAAACAGGATCAACACCTTCAGGGATAAGACAATTACTGACCTCTGGCTCGTTGTGTGTTGTAGCGTGTAAGTACACAGGATCAACTACCTTCTGGGATAAGGAAATTTCTGACCTCTTGCTCGTTGTGTGTCGTAGGATGTAAGTAAACGGAATTAACTACCTTCTGGGATAAGGCAATTTCTGACCTCGAGCTCGTTGTGTGTTGTAGGATGTAAGTAAACAGAATTAACTGCCTTCTCGGATAAGGCAATTTCTGACCTCTGGCTCGTTGTGTGTTGTAGGATGTAAGTAAACCGGATCAACAATCTTCTGGGATAAGGCAATTGCTGACCTCTGGCTCGTTGTGTGTTGTAGCGTGTAAGTACACAGGATGAACTACCTTCTGTGATAAGGCAATTTCTGACCTCGGGCTCGTTGTGGGTTGTAGCGTGTAAGTACACAGGATGAACTACCTTCTGTGATAAGGCAATTTCTGACCTCGGGCTCGTTGTGTGTTGTAGTATGTAAGTAAACGGAATTAACTACCTTCTGGGATAGGGCAATTGCTGACCTCTGGCTCGTTGTGTGTTGAAGGGTGTAAGTAAACAGAATCAACTACCGTCTGGGATAAGGCAATTTCTGACCTCTGGCTCGTTGTGTGTTGTAGCGTGTAAGTACACAGGATCAACTACCTTCTGGGATAAGGCAATTTCTGACCTCGGGCTCGTTGTGTGTTGTAGTATGTAAGTACACAGGATCAACTACCTTCTGTGATAAGGCAATTGCTGACCTCGGGCTCGTTGTGTGTTGTAGTATGTAAGTAAACGGAATTAACTACCTTCTGGGATAAGGCAATTGCTGACCTCGGGCTCGTTGTGTGTTGAAGGGTGTAAGTAAACAGAATCAACTACCGTCTGGGATAAGGCAATTTCTGACCTCTGGCTCGTTGTGTGTTGTAGCGTGTAAGTACACAGGATCAACTACCTTCTGCGATAAGGCAATTTCTGACCTCGGGCTCGTTGTGTGTTGTAGCGTGTAAGTACACAGGATCAACTACCTGCTGTGATAAGGCAATTTCTGACCTCGAGCTCATTGTGTGTTGTAGGATGTAAGTAAACACGATCAACAATCTTCTGGGATAAGGTAATTGCTGACTTCTGGCTCGTTGTGTGTTGTAGTATGTAAGTAATGAGAGTCGACCACGGTTCTCAGAAGCAGCCTTTGCTGACATTTGCCTCGCTCCGTGTCGCAGCTTGTAAGTCAACGTGATCAACCATAGTTGTGGACAAGGCTGATCTCGGGCCGGCCGTGTGTTGTAGGGTGTAAGTAAAATAGGACCCGCCACCGTCCCCAGATCAGGAAACTGCTCACCTCTTGCTCTTTATATGTTTTAGCATGTAAGTCAGCTGTATCATCTACGCTCTCGGACGAGGTAATTGCTAACTCTGAAACGTTCCGCCATGTAGGATGTAAGTAATCAGGACCAATTCCGGTTCCCAGGCTGGGTAGTTGCTGACCCCTGGCTCCTTGTGCGCCATAGCTTGTAAGTAAACCAGACCAAACACAGGTTAGCGTCGCGACACTCTCTGACCACTAGTTCTTTGAGTGTTATAGGATGCAAGTCAACAGGCCCAAATACTTATATACGCCGACAACGTTACTGACCTCCGGCTCTCCGCTTGTTGTAGCAAGTAAGTGATACAGATCAGCCCTTGTTTTAGGCAGACAGCTGATCTTCCACTCACCGACTGTTACAGGTGGTACGTGGATCCGCATTTCCTATCTCAACTACCGTTTCCACCGCACTAATATACCCTCCCTCCCATTGTAGATTGTATGTCATCCGACTTAGTTAGGGTAACCGTTAATGCTGCCAATTCGACACTGACTTCGTGTTCGCATTCCTACATAGGAGGTAATCGTTCTGAATATCCACTTACTACTTCGTTGGGCCGCTAACCATATCGCTCTCGCCGCTCTTAGTTTGTATACAAACCTCATCCCCTTCCCTATAACTTGTGATACTCACTTCTAATTCCGTCGCAGCTTGTTAGTAAATCTTTTGTCTCCTCTCTCGGCTCCACCTACTCACATATTGTGTTCCTCGCTGCTCCCTGTGTAATATAGCTAGTGAGCACAACACCTTCATCTAGCCCTGGATATCTGCTAACTGCCCTGGTAGCCGGTGCGCACCATCCGGCCACTCAATTCTTATTATCATTAACATCAGCCCAGTTCTGCATCCCGGACTCGCCTGAGCCGAGCATCTTGCCCGGAAATAGAACGAGCCCTTCATCCTAAGTGAGGGAGTCTGACAGCGGGTGGGTATTTTATCATGATTTCTTCCCAGTGCTCAATCCTCTTAGTAACCATATAGTCCATTATACACCTGTTCTATCTCGTCAGAGAGGTCCATCGTTAATCCAATTCCCCCTTGCTCCTCCCGCTGTGGTTCTTGGCATTCACTATCGGGTTCTTTGTTGTCGGCGCTGGTTTCAGTGGGTGGTGTGGTTTCTGTGCCATGATGAAGGAATTTTAGGGTGTTGGCGGGAATGTGTTCATGTTATTACTATTACAGCTGCATTTGAAAAATCTTCGAAATCTTTCTGCCCCGCAATAACATAAAGCGTAATAACCATCCACATAGTGATCAGTGCCTCAATCATATGGGAACGCCGTTGGCTTTTATAATGTAGCCAAGATGGTAGCTCGATAGCTCGTTGTACTCGTGTGTAAGCGGTGTTTATTAACTCTTCATTCCAGCAATGATACATTTTTGTGGGCTGCGTTGCTCTATTAGACTCAGCACATTAATCTGCGATTGCCCCCAAATGTGGCCAACTCGGCTCTGTTCGATCCTCTAGTAAGCATACGAATTTCCCGAATTGAGGGAGGGTATGTGGAGATATAAGCGCTTGGGAGAATCCAGTATGTGTTATCGCTGTTCTACCTAGGCCGGAGATAAGCTGGAGGGAGAAAAGTCGCAAAGCCGGATTCACGAGCCGGAATCCCATGAACAGGGAAATGTATTGGGGCTGGGGGCTGTCCCATGGAGGACCTGGCCACAATACATAACTTACCGCCGGGATGCGCGCGGCGTAAGCGGGCATTCTTCGCCGACAGTATGCACTTTGGTGTGGGAAATCACCAGCACTGCATAATATCTTTTCGGGTACGATACCTAGGTTCTCGGACCAACTCGTTCCTTTCTGTTGATTTTCTGCGTTGATCTTCCTTTCTGTTTTCCAGCTTTACGTTTACCTGTCCTATACTCCGAGTCACTTATGCCGCCATCATCTCGTAACAGTTGTCACTTTCTTCCTATTTGAGCTGTTGTGATGGAGATACAGAGACTGTTGGGATAGTTTGTTCCATGCCGGGACATAAGGCTACGGTGTTGATTTTGGAAATTGGATACGTGGCTTGTTGCTGCACGGGATCAGGGGATATAAGTAGGCAGCTTCTCCGCAGTTTGAATGGTATGTATGAGCGACAATTGAGGTTCTTTACATTCACTCATCTTTTGACTTTCCAACAGGTTTGACAACTTGTACTAGCTTCCACTTGCATGCAATTGGTTTCGCTCCCCGATCCAAAATTTGACACTTTTTAGCCCCTACTTCATTCCTCTTACTCGCTTATTCCAGCAGTTCATGGTGCACTCGCAGAAGAGGTGAACAAATTACATAACGGTAACGTAAAAAAAATTATGATACGATGATCATCAAATATATTAGGATTTCTTCAGTCGCTTCCTATGGTGGGGTCTCCACCGGACCAAATACATCAAAGGGGGTTATAATGAATCCCGAACTTTGGAGATGTTTGTGATACCGAGATTATGGCGGGATCGAAAAAATTGACAAGCCCTCACAGAAGGAGCCAGCTATACCGGAGTGGCATTGGATATATTAACACTGGAGAGAGTTGAATAGGCGGTTTTTGGGTGTGCGGGGTGTGAAGCTCAAGCAACTAAAACAGCTAATCCCGAAGAATGCCTGGAATTTCTAAGAAAGTACCTGGAAAACTAATGGTCCGAGTGGTATTGCGTGAATCTATAGCGCTTTCCGTCACATGACCGGATGTCTGTGGCATCGGCCGAGGCGCTCCAGTGCATCTTTGGTGAGCCGTATTGCATCCCTTTAGCCGCGGTGTAAAAATTATCCTTTGCTGGAAGGGTGAAAACGTTGCCGAGGACTGATAATTACTTAACGAGCGACATACAGCCATAACAAGTAGTACGGTTCTAAAACCGTGATTTACCATCCGCTCTACTACGTTGTGGCGAACTAGAACTTGCTGTTGGTTTGTAAAGGTATTCCAGTCATTTTGGATTTCGGAGAAATTCACTGCCAGAAGGCTGGGCAGACGAGCAGGGGGAGAAAATCCTGGATGGGCGAATGAGCCTGCAGGATGCCGCATTGTGTTACGAGTTCAGTATTTGGCTCTACCCCCAATTCAATTCTTGCTCCACTTTTACACCTGCATTCAGATCCTCCTGGCCTGTCTGGACCGCGTTTTTCAAACCCTGGCAGCCCTAAAAGCGGAAGGCTGAGCCCGTAACCGTAATAGCCATAAGTCGGCAATGACTCGACATACAATCGGCGCCCTTAATACTCAGAGGTACGCCTTGCTGCCCGGAAAAAAATCAGAAAAATTCCAGCAGGACATTGGCACCTGTATTTCAATATAGATATATATTTATTCCAGAATTGGCATTTGCGGGTTGTTCTAATCTATGCATGCCGTTCCAAAATGAGAGTCCGTGAAATACTGTCCGGACCTTTATTTTTGCATCATTATTGCATTTTTATTATTGGGTTTCAGTGCCAACCAGACATTCAACTCAAGAGAATATATGATAAACAATTGGTGTAACAACTGGACATGTCCTAAATGAAATGGGCCTCCACGTCTCCGCTAATAACACATGGGAACCATTAGGGGGTGGTAGGAGGGTGTTGGCCTAAAATTTCTCGAGTTAGAGTATTATACAATTATTCTACCGTGTGTAATTTGCTACTTTGTAACCTTTATATACCTGGAACCAACTTCAACTCTTAAGTAAAATCTTCCTACACCCTGCGCCCCCATACCCAGTGATCCCGAGCGGCCAGTCCGTCAGGCCTTGGGTACGGCCGGGCCGGACTTTGGGAAAGCGGCTTTTCCTAACCAAAGCCGGGCCCGGCCTGGGTCACCTGGGGGCCGGTTTCAAGGGATCGCTTGTTTTTCATTTCTGATAAATTTTTTTTGCCAATCATGCGGTTGATACATATTCGCCCTAGCTAGTTAGAGATTTGTGTGAAGAATGGTATAGCATGTTTTGAGGCTGCATGATATATTTGGGTATCATTGTTGTTCATCGGTGGACGACATAGATTTGGATTAAGCGAGATATAGCGCCGGGTGCATGTTGCTACTATTATCCTATTCCGAGTAATTTAAAATGGAAATCCTGTAGGCCGTCAAGAGAGATCTTTAGACTACCTGGGTATCTGGCGGCTTTGACTCGTGTTGTGCCAAGACTCGACCTGGCGGTTGCCTGGTCGCTCCCGGGCTTTGGTGGCCACTGAGAATTTCGACCGGACCGACCCAGGCTTTTCAAAACCAAGGCCGGACTGACCGGTGGTCTGGACCATGCTCCGGACTGGCCGCTTGGGATCGCTGTGAGTAGGGTCCGCACTCCAAGAGCATGTAATAGTGCCAATGACTCTAGATCAAACACCTTGGGCTAATGTTGTCTTGCAAAAGAGGCTTTACTGTCTAAAGAGTGAGTAGTTGGAAGTCGTATAAAAAACAAAATCTCCTTCATAATAACACAGCACTTGTGGAGAAAAACTAATCATAGCCAGACTTGAGCGTAATCGACTATGCTCGATCATTATTCAGTAGGGCCACACTTAACCACTCTATCAGGTTCTACCAAATTTTTTGAGCATTCGAGAACTTGTTTTCTTCATCCAAGTCGTACCCGAGCATATCTCCGTAATCTGCTCGCACCTATTACTGATCGTTAAACAGTGGTTTACTATACCCCACCATTGGCTCAAAGTATCACGGAAATATGTGATTTAAGAGGCATTTCCGGCAATATTACATTCACTTACGGTGCCCGATACCTCCTCCGCCACTTGATATGGGATGAAGGACGATGAAAGTGAGGTCATTTAGAGAGTAAATTTCAATGTGGAGTATGTCCGAAAGATGAATGTGGGATTATTGGGTGTGCGGGGTAGAGAGTGTTTATATTCGAAGATTCTAGATGGTTATAAAGAGATATAGAGTGATCGATCATGATGACCTATACTCGGGTTTGATCGAGTATAGCACGTATTACCCAAACAAAGTCTCAAGGTGTTTGTCACTACTGCGCAGTGAATGGGGCACAAGTGGTTTTTCCAGTTGTAGTGAATGTCTACAAGATCGCCTTTTGTCTCGCGGAACCAGTGCCCCCACTTCATGATATTGATAGTCCGTGTTTCGGTCCCACTAGTGTCCCGCTCTCGGAAAACTTGGTATCTATCTTCAAACCCCACCTCCCCGGCTCCGCGGTCCACCATCATTGCACCGTTGGCCTCGACACCATCACCGTCCCGTTACAGGAATGAAACAACTCAAATCAGCCTGGAGGGGCCAGAGGCTGGAAAACAACTGCCACCTGACGGTTCACTGCATCGACAACACCAACCCCAAGGCCCCGTTGGAGTGGAAAAGTCAACTTTAGGTCCCTGATGCCCAACCTGCACGAGTGCACTGAGAAACTGTTAGCGGGTGCCAAGGAGGTAATCCGACGGGGCGCGCGAGCCTCCCCAATATCAAATATAATGAGTGGAATCGGGGTAGTATTGGCACAAGTTATCCAAAGAGACGAAAATGAATATACTAAAGACAGTCTTGATTTATTTGGTGACATACAACCTCTTCACACGGGGCCCAAGAGGGTCCTTTAAATACATCAATCAATGTCAACTCTTCTGGGAGTCCTCTGAACATAATCACACCATGTCCTCATTTTCGCAAGCCATCGCTTTTACCCCTCTTTGCAATAAGACTCGCCGGTATACCTTCCAAACGCTCACTTCGCATACTTCTCCTAACACCTGACTCCGGTGAGCCCTCCTCTAATCCCCTCGCATGGTCTACATGATACGAGGATAGGAATGGTCTACGGTGGAGCGCAGGTCATTATCAACACCTAATACCCCCCGGGAGCTACGATCTATGGAAAGAAAATTACCGGATTTAGCGCACCACCTGCACTACTCGCAGTGTGAAAAACTACTCACAGCTCACTCCCATTAAAGGAAATGAAGCAGGATTCGGCAAATATAAGGAAAAACAAACCAACGCGTATTACTAAGGCCATTTCCGGACACTGGCTAATCAGGTACCTATGATAAGGAGAGCTTTTGGGAAACTAAGACTAGCACGGTATCCACATCGATAGCCATTTTGAGGGCTATTTCAGCGATTGGTGGAGGTAGTTTGTTAGCCACACTTTACAGCGGCGCAGGGTAGCTGTGTCATCTGCTGAGTCGTTGGCCTCCATGCCCGTGCCTCTCTCTGGTAGTTATGTGCTCAGACCATATGATTTGCTGATCACGGGCTGATTATGTGGTGTACCTCAGTAGTTGTTCTGGACCTTTGAGTCGGGTCCCGTGGTCGGCAATATTTCAGCGATCATGTCACTGTTGGCTCTGACGGTGAAGTGAACTTGAGTATAGTAACACAACCTCGATAAAGAAACGCAACCCTTGCTTCCCGGACGGCTTGATAAAAGCCCAGTCCTTTCCGGTCAGGTTCAAATCCTGGCCTCATTGGCCGCTTGCGAACATTGGAGCTAACTCAACCTAAAGTGTACATTTATCTGAAAGAACTAGTGGGAGCAGTGCTTAACCTTCATTCTATGGAAGAGTGAGATGGGATATGGGGGGCAATGAGCTTATTATTCGAGGTTAAATTTGGAGACTCATGGTGGTTTCTTCACCCTTGATGGTGGTAGGTAGCTCGCTTGGAGCATGGGTGGGGGTGTAGATTTGGATTACAAAAGAACCGAGGATAATGTTGGGTGTATTGTTATGAGCTGCCGAATGGAAAGACTGGAATCGGGAACGGAGGAAATAAAGATGAAGTTTTAGTCCAAATACGAGTACTCTGTATCTTTGTTGCTTGACCTTTCGTCTATGGAATAAGGGAAGACTTTATATACACAAATCAAGTATCCTCCAGACACAGCGTTCCGGCCACTGTAACAACAAGTAATAAACGCTCTTTGCTCCTCCGGGAAGCTGTCCGGCATCTTCCACACAACTCCGGAATTCTGCTATCACTCATGCATGAAGCCTATGTTTCTCCTTCCATGACTCCGACAGTCTCCGATGTTGCATGGGAATATCCAGATACAGTACACATATACGGTACATCCATTCTGCCTCTATGATGATAAATCCATGAGTAATAAAGAAAGGTAGGCTGACGAAGGACTGGCAAAAGGAAATTGACCAAGGAGAGAATTTATCCGTTGACCGAGATCGACTAATGTGGATTGATCACCGGTGAAATCCCGGAGGGTGACCATAGGTGACTATAAGTCAATACAGGGAAACTTAACATTGATGTTAACACGGAGCACAAGGGCAGGGCACTGTTGAAAATAGCTGCTCGCCATGCCCACGACTACGACCACCACCCAACATGCTCAGAACCTGTCTGACACGCTTGCAACATGCGCGACATGTTCCGAGCATGCTCGGCATGCCATTTACTTCACTACCCATCATTCGTTCACCCGTCCGTTTACCCGTCCGCTCGATCGTTTGCCTATTTGTTTGTCAGTTCGTTCGCTCGTCTCTCAGTTCACTCGTTCCTTGCGCGTCCGTCCGTTCGCCGGTACTACTACCCGCTCGTTCACCGGCACAACAACCCGCTCATTCAACTGCCATCAGTTCTTTTGTTGCCCGTTCGTTCGCCTCTCCGCATATTCGACGTTCATTCCGGGGGCCGGCCGTTTGTCCGTTCCCGCCTGTCCGTCCCCCTCTCGCCACTTGCTTTGTTGCGGCGGATGTTTTCATTGTGCGCTTTGGATAAGCGCTTCCGGCGAGGAGGGATATGAACATCACCGGGGGGTTATAGTCCGTCGGGAGTTTTTGTTCCTGTTTTTCTTTCGTTAGCAAGGGAGACAGTAGGAGCGCGGAAGGGACTGGGAGCGTGGAAGGCAAATCGGAGAGTCATTGGGGAGTCTGCTGTTTGTCTTTCTTTTGTTAGCATGAGCGCATACGAGATGGAGGTGGGGGGGGGTGAGATACCGGTATGTGATGATGGGGAAAGGGAGGAGGAGGGGAAGGATAGCTGATCTTTATCGTTTATTTATACTCCTGTCCTTTCCGGTTATTTTAGTTAGAGAGAGAGTCGTTGAGCAAGCGAGTTGTTAGAGAGAGAGAGAGAATTGAAGAGAGAAAAGTTTTCCTGCCCCTCTTTTTTGACTGCCGCCTCAAAGCCTTGGCGTTTTGTTTCAGCCGAGTGATAGTCTGTGACAATGGACCCTACCCCCCCATAACAGTTATCGTTGATTTACTACTCTGAACAGTTATCATTTTTATTAGGCACACCACCCCCGCGCAGTGAGGAAATTCTCACTGAATGAGCAGCACAACTAAGAACAATAGTATAGCACTGCCAAGGGGTTATATTATGGACACGACTCCCAAACCCATTTTCAAGCCTCTAAAATACCTCAAACAAGCCTATATCGCCATTTACCATGGGCCTAGGAATCGCTTCATGCAAGGTAGTGTAAACCCAATTAATTGTAGCTCAAGCATACAAGACTACGGCCAAAGGAATGTTTTCCCGGGGCATTGGAGCACTGAGGGAATATTGAAAATTCTGGCTCTCATGGTCCTTGACGGAACGCATTGTGTCCCGTAAGAGTCGCTTTAATTCCGTATTAATAGAGTCTCTGCATTCCTCACTATGGAAACTAGCAAGTGTAGACAATATGTCGTTGACGCATGACATGCTACATGTCCCGATTATATCCAATTATTGAATGATATCTCTCCCAAGGCTCTGATTCTGTACTGGCTACTGGTCCCGACACTTTGTTACCATATGAGAACATATGTGCTATCAACTTGGAAAATTTTGAAAAGATGCCCAATCATATCACTTGCCAAATTCTTTCCATAAGCGTACCCTACGCAGTCGAATTGCGCTATTCAAAATCTTATCCCCGGTATATTCTAATGATGTCATGATGGCAAAACGTGTGCAGATTTTCTCATTACTTATCGAGTTGGGTATAGCGCTCAATGCTCCGGCAGGCATGGTTCTGGGGTTGGCTCTGGGAACTCAAATACTGGGTATTTACTTCTTAGCCGAAGAGGAGTTGGTTTGTTCTGAGGTTGTTTACTTTTATGCGCAATCAAAAATGGCACGGAATATCTGCGTGTGGATAACTCAGGACAGTCTTCTCGTTTTCTCTAATGGGTATTATATAGAACATATAATAGCACGAACATTTCCATCCTTCCATTGATCGCCACCGCTATCATTCCTACTCCCTGCATGCCCACCTTCTTCTACCTCCCCGCACGACTAGAAAAGGAAAAGAAATTTCCTAGCAACTCCTGAACACAAAGAGATCTATTTGTAAAGCGAACGAACTCAGGCTCCCCAGAGCCTTCCAATAATAGATTTACTGCCCAAGCACGATAGAATGTTCTCCCATATCCTGCATAGCTTCTGTGCTGTTCAATTGACCTCGCTGCACTCCCGAGTCACCAGCGAAATTCGAGACCTTTACTAGAACAATGGATTTGTCACATACCGGGCAGCATCTACGGATTTCAAACAATCAATTTATCCTCACTGAATTAGTGTTGGACATGTGACACAGTACTCATACCCGTCGCTTTCACCCTAAATTGCCCATCGCGGTGGCAATCACAAAGGCCCGAAACACTTCACTATTGTAATTGAGCTCAATTTTGGGAGAGTACGGATACTGAAACCTAATTTCATTCTTCCTTGTCTGGGCGTCGCCCATTTCACCACCCAGACTAGGAAGAATGAAAATTAGGTTTCAGTATCAGTACTCGCTCTCCGAGTGATGCCTACAGAAGTCGAATGGTGAAATGGTGGAAAGAAGCGACGATGATTAGTAAAACTCTGATCACCGGCACACGACTCTGAGTAAGTGGGGAGCTTCGCTTCTTCTCATCCGACTCTCTCGCTCTCTCCACTTTATCGCTTAACACAACTAAGGCAAAAACGGGTATATATAAATCGAGACAAAGACACTCCTATCCTTCCATCGACTACCATACATATACACCGCCGTACGTCTTCCCTCCAAGGGAAAGATAATCTTCACAAAGACCCTCACCGCTCGTCGCCTCCGGACAGCCACCGGGCTGTCCCTGTGAGGCTTCCTTATTACTCGCGCCGGGAACATAATTGGCTTGCGGCAGATGCATGTTTTCCTCCCATGGATGCGTTACCCCAAACCGCATCTCCGAAATCCCCATCTAACCAAGCGAAACAGCAACCCGAGCATGTGGAGTAGGTCCCGGACGTGTCGCGCATCCATGATTTCCAAAAAAAAAAGTCCCCCCCCGCCCCGCAATTGATCTAAAACCTGGTAATAAGGAATAACCTCGCCACCTCGTATTATCCGTACGATCAGGGTGCGTCCGGAGGTAAATGTCCCTTCTGCTCCGTTGTCATGCGCCAGGGCTTATACGTAGTTGTTTTGGATATCGTGGGAAACCGCTAGTACTCCACGGCATGATCAAACCCGCCCACCATGATCAGAGCCTGTTCGACATGCGCAGAACATGTGCGACTTGAAAGGAGCCAATCTGCATGGCAGGGAGGTTTGTTCTTTGGTGTTTTCCGTTCGTTCGGATAACGGTTGCGTCAATATGCTTAGGTAGAGCTTACCAGCGGAAGGGTTCGTTTATCCACCGGCATCCCGTCCCCGCAATTCTCCCTCCTTTAACCTTTGTTCGCCGTTTGGTCGTCGGTCGGATATAGGTTGTTTGCAATGCGCTTTGGAAAAGCATATCCGCCGGAAGGGTACGAAGTGGAACATCTATCGGAATCAGAAGCGGAAAGGGAGTGAGTAGGAACTGTCTGGAGACGACGGACGGTAGGGGTCGTTATAGTGTCCGTATTTCCGTTGGTCAGCTGGGGAGGAAATACATGAACTATAAGAGAGAGGATGGGCGGGGCGATCGGCGGAAGCTGGAAGGTGCTGGATCGTGCTTTGCTTATACTCCTGCCTCTGCCATTTAGGTTAGTTACGGTAGTTTAGTTGTCGCTACAAGAGTACGGGTAGAATCTTCCTCCCTCCTCGAGTCGAGACCAGCCTTAACCAAGCGAACAGAGTTCTCACCCCCCGCATGACTAAGCCGTTTCGTTCCCGTTGTCGCCATCTTACGGTTTTTAGAGTCGTTCGCCATACAAGGTTTCAGCACCATTTTTTCCCAGCTACTCACAGCGGCCGTTTTGACGTTCGGTTCTTGTAAGCCATTCGCCGTACCAGCCTAGGATCATTGTACATCATTCGGCGGTGTCTGACTGCTGATCGTGCTCCGGTCGGAAAGTGGTCGCGGTTTGAAAAGTTGCGAGTGCCATGTCGCGCCAACAAAAACCAAGAGCGAGGTTGGCGCTGCGCACGAGGGGAGACCATGGGTGGACATTGTTTTCCAGATGTTGCAGGATTGAGCGGGAGAGGACGTCCCTATATATTTCTACTAGGTTTTACGAGTATTGTGGATACTATTACCGTGCCCAAAGAGCCCAAGGAGGGGCGATAATCGGGAAGTGGAAGATGGTCTACACGTGTGTGATTCTGCAGCGCATACCGGTGCTTTGTCCCATTCCTCGAATGGTGGGATTGTTGGCTCGAGCGGTACTTTACAGTAACTACTTTGACTACTCGTACTGTAACCTGGAAGCGTGAGACTAGAATATCTGATCAGAGCCGCGGCGCTAAGAACACACTCCAAACCGGGGTCCGGCAATAGTGACAGCGGGACAAAATACCATCTCCATGGATCCTTGCCAAATTCGTAAGCGACCCTATACTACGAATACTGGTGTACCGGTAGTACGGGTACTATACTGAGGTGTTCTTGATCGACAACTTAATCAGCCTACGCCCACAGCTGGGAAGATCCTGACAACTTATGGACACACAAAACTCTCTGCACCAAGATTTCACCGGCTCCATGTCCCACGGCAGACACATGTTCCTAATCGCAAAACATATCACAGGCCTGATTCCTACTTGTACAAGTATCATACGGAGGTCTATTATTTTAAACGGCCGCACCTTTGAAACAGCGAAGCAAGACAACGGTGGTTTACGAGGCAAGAGAAAAGACGACTCCTAGTGGCTAGCGCACGGGCTCTAGGGAGGCGGGGAAGTTCGCTTGTTCTCATTCAACCCTCTCTCCCTCTACTCTATCGCCGAGCTCAATTATCATAACTAACTAAAGGGTAAAAGCAGGTGTATATATCAATCGCAACAACGGCATCCTTCCATCCCCCCCATCAGTCACCATAACTTACATATCCCTTCTGTCCACGCAAGTCTCCCTTTCCTCTGCGTAGTCCCATATGTAACTAATATAAACTAAGTATATCAACCATGCTAACTAAGGGGGGGGGCGGCTTCAAAAGGACTCCCACTGTGCATAGCCTTAGCTCCGCCGATCCCCGTTGACTCTCCCGTGGCGCTGCCGATCGCTACATGATTTTCTTCTTGTGGATACCCCAGGAACCACTATACAACAAGCGAAACAATGACTTGCTCATGCCGAGCAGCATGCATAAGAACTGAAACCTCAACGATGCTCGGATATTGGAATTTAGATTCCGGATGCCGGCAATCGAAGCAACAGAAAGTATTGTGATCCGGTACTCCTTCAGTCTGCGGAGGTCATCAGGAACAATTTACCATTGTTCACACCGTTCGGAAATCTATATTCAAATGCAGGAGAAACGCGATACCAGTAGGCCGAAAAAGAAGGGAAATAAAAGTGGGAAAACTCGGTAGGGACGAGCGGGAAAAATATATAGGGTGGCATAGAGCTGTTCGAAAGAAGATGGAGAAGCAGGGAAAGTAGATTGAACACGAGAAAAGGAGAAACCGGGTGACAATGAAGCATGAGTGGAGAGAGAAGCAGAGGTCGCAGACCTAGAGTGAAGGTACTATGATATGATAGATGTTGACGTTGGCCCCAGGAGGGGCATACCGCTGGCTTTGTTAACACGGGGGACGAGATATTGATACCATGCCAGTAGCCATAATTCTCATGAAGCTGAGAGAAGGAAACTGTGAATATATCATAATTGTAACAACTGGGATGACGAGGCGATCTACGATGGAGAAGACAAAGAGGTTGGGAAGTGTGATGACGACTAACTTAATTCTTCCCCCGTTATTTCATCTCTCATATCTTTTTTTCTCTTCCACCCTATTCACTTGTATCCGAGCCTTTGTATTGCCCATGATGATATATGATCGACGAGGTTGCATTGGACCCGCTGTTCACCTGTGAGGACTAAATTCCGCCCTCGGTCTTTGCGGCATCGTATTGATTTTACGAGACTTTCGTGGCGGAACAGTGGATGTTCACGGGGTGTATAGGCTGATAGCTCAATTGTTCTCCAATATCTTCTGACTACTGACGGAGGTCTTTGTGAAGCGAGAAATAAACAAATATAAGAAGCACTATCGGTGCTAGTGCAACTTCTTCCCAGCCCCTGAGCAATTTCTCGCTCCGGTCGAGTATGCAATTCAGAGTCCGGTGATGTGATATACTGGCATCGTCCAACCAATTCTTGTAGAAGCCTTGTCACACCCGAGATATCACCTAATTCCCAGCAATACTCGCAGCCTAATCCCCACCCCGCAATTCAACCAGAGCCCGGCACACACAACAACCAAGAAGTTATGATAGCAACGCGGGGAAGAAAGTCAAGAGCCAACCCCGAGGAATTCCAAAAATCCGTATAAGTGTGGTGTTTTTCAACTCATGTGCCCCCGACCAACAATCACCACTCGTAATTATCGTGACCCAAGCAATTCAGTGCAATTCGGCATCACCATCACTGCTCGCCAACTTCCGTCATTTGTGAGCACAGCCTCTATCTTGTGTAAGCAAAAGAATTGATAGGAGCCTCGACACCGTGATGGTATGCAAGAATAGTCATGTTCACAAACGCCGGAAGCTCATATTGCCCCCATATCCAATTCATCCTTCGCCAGAATCATTTCAGCATGATTTCGCACACCTGCCCAAGTCGCAATTCCGCTCGCATCGCATCGCACACCCATCGTTTTCGCAGGTGTTGTAGATTCTAACCAAATATCCTCCGGACCACATGTTGTCCCCAAGGTGAAGCTGTCCCTTCCCTGCGGTGAAATGCCGCGCTTGGCTCGATGGAGCACCCTGACGTTGTCCTGCGCTGGGACACGCGAGTTTTGTGATTGGCTTGGAGAGCTGAGTGTGAGGATGGCCACACCCAAAATGGTACTCGAGTGCAGGATCGGGCAGTGTTACCTTTGTTGCGGGGTTGAAACTTAACCGGCTTGGCATTCCGTCGCAGGTATGGTGTCATACAAACACTCAATTGCTGCAGAGGGAGTGTAGATAGAAAGAATATTTCTCTTCCACGCTACCAGTATCAATGAGGGCCATAGGACTACAGTACTGTACTTGCAGTCCCACCCTACCTCTCGGCAGTAGTGTTGTGGGTAGCCACAGCAAGCTGAAACGTTACTTAGGGTGTGTACGGTACAGTACACTACGGTACCGGTACTTGTATACTTCGCAACCCCATTTACTACAGTATAGATAGAGGTAAAGATGTGATATGTGATGGATTTGTCAGAGCCTCAGAGGATATCAAAGGTTGTGATAATGCATCCCCCATGTCCATCCGGTCAAAGTGCTGGGAATATTTCACGTTGCGGCATAGCTAGGATTGCTAGCTGACACAATCGACGATTCCGGGTTTTCGGATTTGTCAAAGAATATGGCGCACTCCAGTACCCGAGTAGTTCAGAAACTGGAAATTGGGGGTGTTCGCTGCTGGTGGCGGGCGATATTTCCACTGCCAGTACCGTTCAGTACTTGTACAAGATCCGGGATAAAGGGTGAGTAGGGCGAAGCTGCCCTCCGTTCTTTAGAGTCGTTATGCCAATAAAAGGCATACAGCCTATTGGAGTGCTGGTGCACAAGAAAAACTACCACCCGATTTAAGGCAGTGAGGCAGAACGAACCCACCGGCTCCAATACTTCTAAAATTTGCATTCACATTAAAACGCTGGTGAGGTGAGGCGTCTCAGCTGGGACGGCAGGAACCGGAAACCTCACGGCTGAAACATAGCCACCGTCGTATTTGTGGCTACAAGCATTGGGGATTTCTCTCACTCACATATCGCTTGCATGGCATCAAGGTGTGGTAGGGTAAGAAAACATCGGTTGCGGGGATTTGAAGATACCCCATATTTACCGACAGAACGAAAATTTACCCGTCGCATGTGCCGGTATTGTGTGATGGGAATTCTTGATCAGTGGGGGGTTATCATACCTGAGCCGCCGCATATCACATTGGCCTTTCTGCGCTACGTAGAGAGGTTGAGTCCCCACTCCCCCTTCCCAGCTCTCTTGCTTCTTCCACTCTTGCTCACCCTGTCCAGAATTATCCTTACGAGAATTGGGGAATACGTTCAATCCCAAACGTCGACAAAGCATAGATTGCAATTCAAAAATTAGTCACCGAGATGGGTAATTGGCTGTCAAGCGCTCCATCTGAGGACCAACCCCTAGCCCAAGGGTAGGCTTCTTGAGCATCGCCCATGTTACTTTGCTTTTCCGTCGGCTAATGCAAGTTCTATCGTTGTATCTCCCCCTTGAACAGCGATACTAGAGGTGACTATAGCGCCAATAGCGGCTGCGGTAACACCTTCGGCTCTGGTAACACTACCACCACCAATAATTATTACGGCTACGGCACCAGAAGCAAGCCGGAGAACTACGACAAAATTTTGCAAGCCCTATACCCACCTGGATCTGGCTACGTATCGCACCTAAATCGGGTTCAGGAGCCGGTCGAGGGAACATGCACTTGGGTTATCGAACATCCAAAATATAACGAGTGGTTGGGAAATAAAACATCCGGCCTCCTCTGGCTATCGGCAGACCCAGGCTGCGGAAAGTCCGTTATCGCTTCGTTTCTCGTAAAGCATCTGAAAATGCAACGTAACGTCATCGTTTGTTATTTCTTTTTCAAGGATGACAGTGAGGAGCAGAGGAGCGCAACATTTGCTCTTCGTGCCATACTACATCAGCTTATTTCGCAGAATAACACCCTCTGCAGGTATGCCGAGGAAGAGTTTAAGGCTAAAGGAGAGAGGTTTACGGGGGAGGTGGATACATTGTGGGATATATTGGTTAAGGCTGTGGCCGAGGGGGGGTGCGGGGATGTAATTTGTGTGGTGGATGCCTTGGACGAGTGTGGAGAAGAGACTCTGACTCCTCTGATCAACCGAATAACCCGCTTTCCCGGGTCAAACTCTTCCGATACGCCGTTGAAGTTCCTTGTCACAAGTCGCCCGTACCACTATATCGAGAAAGTGCTTGGATCAAGGGCAACGACCATCCGTCTGAAAGGCGAGGACGAAGTCAACGCTATTTCTGAGGATGTTTCCCGTGTTATAGACAATGGAATAAAAGAGCTCGAGTTGTTGTGGGGAAACTCTGGAAGGTTGGGATATTTGCGCGATCTCCTCTACTCGTCCGCCGACCGGACATTCCTTTGGGTATCTCTCGTTCTGGAGCTTTTAAAGGCGTGTGAGGATGACTCACCAGAGGAGTTTACAAATATTGTCTCCACTACTCCGCACGATCTAGCACAATTTTACACCAGGATTCTTGATAGAAGCTCGGACCCCATCAAAGCCCGACGAATCCTGAATATCGTGGTAGCAGCAGCAAGGCCTCTTACGCTCCAGGAAATGAACACCGCACTTAGAATCAGCCAGGGCCCCAAGGGTATCAAGCATCTTCGTGATCTTCGTGGTGGATCTGAAAAGACAGTGAAAAACCAGTGCGGGCTGTTTGTGCGGATTATCGATTCCAAAATTTACCTTGTTCATCAAACGGCCAGGGAATTCCTGATAAGAGGAATCTTACCTGGACGGGGAAATTGGCAGTATACCCTGTGTCCCGTGGATTCTAGTTTTATAATGGCTGATATTTGTATCTCCTATCTTTCATTGGAGGACATTGAAAACGACCCGTTACCGATTCAAAATATCCCTTTCACGATATCTAGTGCAGAAACCCAGGCGGGACGTGCAGCTTATCTGCTGAAATATCCCCTTCTCGATTATGCAGCTAGCTATTGGGCAGGGCACTTTCGAGATTCTGGAGACCGGCAGATGGAGTTATTCGAGTCCACTAGCCTGATATGCAAGGTTGGATCTAGTAGATTTCAGACTTGGCTCAGGCTGTACTGGAATAGCAGTCGTCCGTACGATCAATTCCCTAGGGATTTCACACATTTGATGATGGCATCCTGGCTTGGGCAACGGACGGTAGTTGAGCGACTATTGGAGGGGGGGGGAGATATCAATGCTCGGTCCAAATATTATGGAACTGCACTAACAATAGCAGCTGTGCGGGAAGATGTGGAACTAACCCGGGTGCTGGTGCAGAGGAATAGCATTGCCTTTTTAGGCAGGAAGGAGTTTAAAATCTTGAATGTGAAGATTCCGCTTGAATGAAGCGGTTAATACATAACTAACAAATAATGCGCATTGTTCAACAGACGGTAAGTGAATTACCTATGATCACAGGGAGCAGAGGTTAACTGACAATGCCGGTGGGTTATAGAGAGTAAGTCGAAGTCTCTGGCCACGCCCCCCTCGCCGTCTCGGTAGGCTAATAACGGAGGGCGCGGAGCAACAGAGAGTAAGTGAGCCACACGGTGTGGATTGGGCAAGCATCACAACTAAGTCTGGATTAATAAATGAGCGCAGAGCGTAAGTCAGCCACTGCAATTTCTGTGAATAACGAGATTGGGATTACTAAGTTTCGGGGAGACGCAGGAAGTAAGTGACTAGAATGATTTTGAAGGTGGCGCAGGTGGTGGCTGACAAAAAACATTTGCGGGGATGTAGCTGGTAAGAAATTGGACCAAGCATATTTCTAGCACAATGGATTGCTGATGTAAGGCTGTTGTATGTTGCAGTTGGTGAGGGAACATGATTTGTGGCAACGTTGGGACGTGTCAATTACTGACTACTGGCTCGATTTGTGTTGTAGAGTGTAAGTAAACAGATCAAGTACAGAGCTGGGATGAGGCAATTGCTGATCGCAGGCTCGCTCTGTGTTGTAGATCGTAAGTAAACAGGATCAACTACCTTCAGGGATGAGGCAATTACTGACCTCGATCTCGTTCTGTGTTGCAGGAAGTAAGTAAACAGGATCAAATACCATCTGGGATAAGCCCATTGCTGATCGCAAGCTCGTTGGGTGTTGTAGTATGTAAGTAAACAGGATCAACTACTTTCTGGGATAAGGCAATTGCTGACGTTGAGCTCGTTGTGCGTTGTAGTATGTAAGTAAACAGGATCAACTACCTTCTGGGATAAGGCAATTGCTGACCTCGGGCTCGTTGTGTGTTGTAGGGTGTAAGTAAACAGGATCGACTATCTTCTGGGATAAGGCAATTGCTGACCTCGGGCTCGTTGTGTGTTGTAGGAAGTAAGTAAACAGGATCAACTACGATCTAGGATAAGGCAAATACCGACCTCGAGCTCGTTGTGTGTTGTAGGGTGTAAGTAAACAGGATCGACTATCTTCTGGGATAAGGCAATTGCTGACCTCGGGCTCGTTGTGTGTTGTAGGAAGTAAGTAAACAGGATCAACTACGATCTAGGATAAGGCAAATACCGACCTCGAGCTCGTTGTGTGTTGTAGGGTGTAAGTAAACAGGATCGACTATCTTCTGGGATAAGGCAAATACCGACCTCGAGCTCGTTGTGTGTTATAGGTTGTAAGTAAACAGGATCAACTACCATCTTGGATAAGGCAATTACTGACCTTGAGCTCGTTGTGTGTTGTAGGAAGTAAGTAAACAGGATCAACTACCATCTGTGATAAGGCAATTACTGACCTTGAGCTCGTTGTGTGTTATAGGGTGTAAGTAAACAGAATCAACTATGTTCTGGGATAAGGCAATTACTGACCTCGATCTCGTTGTGTGTTGTAGGGTGTAAGTAAACAGGATCAACTACCATCTTGGATGAGGCTATTACTGACCTTGAGCTCGTTGTGTGTTGTAGTATGTAAGTAAACAGGATCAACTACCATCTTGGATAAGGCTATTACTGACCTTGAGCTCGTTGTGTGTTGTAGTATGTAAGTAAACAGGATCAACTACCATCTGTGATGAGGCAATTGCTGACCTCGGGCTCGCTGTGTGTTCTAGCTTGTAAGTAAACAGGATCAACTACCATCTGTGGTAAGGCAATTACTGACCTTGAGCTCGTTGTGTGTTATAGGGTGTAAGTAAACAGAATCAACTATGTTCTGGGATAAGGCAATTACTGACCTCGATCTCGTTGTGTGTTGTAGGGTGTAAGTAAACAGGATCAACTACCATCTTGGATAAGGCTATTACTGACCTTGAGCTCGTTGTGTGTTGTAGTATGTAAGTAAACAGGATCAACTACCATCTTGGATAAGGCTATTACTGACCTTGAGCTCGTTGTGTGTTGTAGTATGTAAGTAAACAGGATCAACTACCATCTTGGATAAGGCTATTACTGACCTTGAGCTCGTTGTGTGTTGTAGTATGTAAGTAAACAGGATCAACTACCATCTTGGATAAGGCTATTACTGACCTTGAGCTCGTTGTGTGTTGTAGTATGTAAGTAAACAGGATCAACTACCATCTGAGATAAGGCAATTACTGATCTCGAGCTCGTTGTGTGTTGTAGATTGTGAGTAAACAGGATCAACTATCTTCTGGGATACGGCAATTGCTGATCTCTAGCTCGTTGCGTGTTGTAGTATGTAAGTAAACAGGATCAACTACCATCTGGGATGAGGCAACTGTTGACCTCGAGCTCGTTGTATGTTATAGGGTGTAAGTAAACAGGATCAACTACTTTCTAGGATAAGGCAATTACTAACCTTGATCTCGTTCCGTGTTGTAGGGTGTAAGTAAACTAGATCAACTACCTTCTAGGATAAGCCCATTACTGATCTCGAGCCCGTTGTGTGTTGTAGGATGTAAGTAAACAGGATTGACTACCATCTGAGATAAGGCAATTGCTGATCTCGAGCTCGTTGAGTGTTGTAGAAAGTAAGTAAACAGGATCAGCTACGATCTTGGATAAGGCAATTGCTGACCTTGAGCTCGTTGTGTGTTGTAGGTTGTAAGTAAACAGAATCAACTATGTTCTGGGATAAGGCAATTACTAACCTCGATCTCATTGTGTGTTGTAGGGTGTAAGTAAACAGGATCAACTACCATCTTGGATAAGGCAATTACTGATCTCGAGCTCGTTGTGTGTTGTAGATTGTGAGTAAACAGGATCAACTATCTTCTGGGATACGGCAATTGCTGATCTCTAGCTCGTTGCGTGTTGTAGTATGTAAGTAAACAGGATCAACTACCATCTGGGATGAGGCAACTGTTGACCTCGAGCTCGTTGTATGCTATAGGGTGTAAGTAAACAGGATCAACTACTTTCTAGGATAAGGCAATTACTAACCTTGATCTCGTTCCGTGTTGTAGGGTGTAAGTAAACTAGATCAACTACCTTCTAGGATAAGCCCATTACTGATCTCGAGCCCGTTGTGTGTTGTAGGATGTAAGTAAACAGGATTGACTACCATCTGAGATAAGGCAATTGCTGATCTCGAGCTCGTTGAGTGTTGTAGAAAGTAAGTAAACAGGATCAGCTACGATCTTGGATAAGGCAATTGCTGACCTTGAGCTCGTTGTGTGTTGTAGGTTGTAAGTAAACAGAATCAACTATGTTCTGGGATAAGGCAATTACTAACCTCGATCTCATTGTGTGTTGTAGGGTGTAAGTAAACAGGATCAACTACCATCTTGGATAAGGCAATTACTGACCTCGAGCTCGTTGTGTGTTATAGGTTGTAAGTAAACAGGATCAACTACCATCTGGGATGAGGCAACTGTTGACCTCGAGCTCGTTGTATGTTATAGGGTGTAAGTAAACAGGATCAACACTTTCTGGGATAAGGAAATTTCTGACCTCTAGCTCGTTGCGTGTTATAGGTTGTAAGTAAACAGGATCAACTATCTTCTAGGATAAGGCTCCCGCTAATCCCCAGCTCCCTGTATGTTGTAGCATGTAAGTAATGAGAATCTACCACGGTTCACACAACCAGCATTTGCTGAAATTTGCCTCGCTTTGTGTCGCAGCTTGTACGTCAAAGGTATCAACCATGGTTGTCGACGAGGCTGATCTCGGGCTGGCCGTGTGTTGTAGGGTGTAAGTAAATTGGACCAGTCACCGTCCCCAGATCAGGAAATTGCTCACCTCTCGCTCGCTGTGTACTGTAGTATGTAAGTGAGCAGTATCATCTACACTCTAAGACGGGGTAATTGCTGACCTCTGGAACGCTCTGCGTTGTAGGATGTCAGTAATGAGGACTTATTCCTGTTCTCAGTAAGGGCAGTTGCTGACCCCTCTCACCTTGTGTGCCATAGCTTGTAAGTCAACAAGACCAATCACACAGGTCAGCGTTGCGACAATCTCTGACCACTGGTTCTTTGAGTGTTGTAGAAGGCAAGTAAACAGGCCCAAATACTGATGTACGCCGACAACGTTACTGACATCCGGCTCTCCGCTTGTTGTAGCAAGTAAGTGATCTAGACCAGCTCTTGTTCTAGGGAGACAGCTGCTCTTCAACTCACCGACTGTTACAGGTGGTGCGTGGATCCGTATTTTATATCTCAACTATCGTTTCCACATCACTAATATATCCACCCACCCATTCTAGATTGTATGTCATCCGACGTAGTTAGGGTAACTGTTAATGCTCTTAATTCGACACTGACCTCGTGTTCGCATTCCTACATAGGAGGTAATCGTTCTAAATATCCACCTACCACCTCTTTAGACCGCTAACCATATCGTGCTTGCCGTTCTTAGTTTGTATGAAACCTCATCCCCATCCCCGTGACTTGTGATACTTCTAATTCTGTCGCAGCTTGTTAGTAAATCTTGTCCCCCCTCTCGCGGCTTCCCTTACTCACATATTGTGTTCCTCGCTACTACTTGTGTAATATAGATAGTGAGTACACTACTTTCATCTACCCCTGGATATCTGCTAACTGCCCTGGTAGCCGGTACGTACCATCCAGCCACTCAATTCTCATTATCATTAACCCCATGATAGTTCTGCATTCCGGACTCGCCTGAGCCGAGTATCTTGCCCGGCAATAAAATGACCCCTTCATCCTAAGTGGGAGAGTTTGACAGCGGGTGGGTATTTTATCATGATTTCGGCCCAATGCTCAATCCCCTTAGCAACCAGTCCATCATACATCTGTTCTAACTCATCAGAGAGGTCTGTCGTCAATCCAATGCCCCCATGCTCCTCCCGCCGCGGTTTTTGGCCTTCGCTATAGGGTTCTTTGTTGTCGACGCTGGTTTCAGTGAGTGGTGTGGTTTCTGTGCCATGGTGAAGGAATTCTGGGGTGTTGGCGGTAACGGGTTCATATTGTTACTATTGCAGCTACATTTGAGGAATCTTCGAAATCTTTCTGCCCAGCAATAACATAAAGCATAATAACCATCAACAGAGTGACCAGTGCCTCAATCATGCGGGAACGCCGTTGGCTTCCAAAATGTGGCCAAGATGGTAGCTCGATAGTTCATCGTATCCGTGTGTAAATGGTGTTTGTTAACTCTTCATTGCAGCTATGATATGATACATTTTTGTGGGCTGCGTTGCTCTATTAGACTCAGCACATTAATCTGCGATTGTCCTTAAATGTGGCCAACTCGGCTCTGCTCGACCCTCTAGTAAACATACGAATTTCCTGAATTGAGGGAGGGTATGTGGAGACATAAGCGCTTGGGAGAATCCAGTATGTGATATCGCTCTTCCACCTAGGCCGGAGTCAAACTGGAGGCAGAAAAGTCGCAACGCCGGATTCACGAGACGGAATCCCATGAACAGAGAAAGGTATTGGGGCTGGGGGCTGTCCCATGGGAGCGAGTGGGAGGGGGGTGCCCTTGAAACCTGTTGGAATATTGTCCCTGAGCTATCGTTTTCACACCTACATTGGTTTCATCTAAGATCTTCATGAACTTTCGTTATACCTTACTTGATGGCTGAAACTATGATCACCCTGTTGTTTCCGTACTGTTTCCTCTCTCTCCTTGCAGTGAAAATTTCTCTCTTGTTTCTTTCATGTTTCTCACTTGTTTCGGTGGGACAAGACTTTTGTCCCCTTACCGGAGATGAAAATTTTCATCCACACAGGCACCGAATTGGATGTGGATCATCTAGTGTTAAAAGGGCCTTATTATCTTCTTAGAAATATATGAGAATTCTGACCTTTCAATTGTGCACGCCTGATATCACTACCATCGCATTCTATCTATCTATCTTTTCCATATTTTTTCCTCTATTCAGAATTTCAGACTACCGAACGCTTTGATTTTACTACAAAATCTTCTAGTGCTGCTTGGGGCCTGGCCACAATACGTACGGCCGGAATGCGCGCGGCGTAAGAGGGCATTCTTCGCCAACTGTATGCACTCCGGTTTAGCCCACTATTTTATTCCTGTTATGATACCCGCTTAAGTTACTCCGGTAGTCCATTGTGCACTTGCAGAAGAAGGGAAAAAATTACATATCGGTAAGATAAAAATAATTACAATCATCATCAAATTTATTAGGATTTCTTCGGTCGTTTCCTATGCTAGGGTCTCGTAAGTGGACCAAATACGTCAAAGGGGGATACAACGAATGCCGAACTCTGGAGTTGTTTTTGATACCGAGATTGCGGCGGCATTGAAAAAATTGCCCAACCCTCACGGAAGGAACTAACTATACCGGAGTGGTGTTGGATAGCGCCGGAGAGAGTTGAGTATGCGGTTTGGGGGTGTGCGGGGTGTGAAGCTCAATCAACTATCTAATCCGAGAGAACGCCTGGCATTTCCAAGAAAGTACCCGGAAAGCTAATGGTCCGAGTGGTATTGCGCGTCGGTATAGCGCTTCCCGTCACATGACCGGATGTCTGTGGCATCGACCGAAACGCCCGGGTGCATCTTTGGTGAGCGGTATTGCATCCCTTGGGCCGCAGTGTAAAAACTACCCTTTACTAGAAGGTTGAAAACGTTGCCGAGGGCTGATAATTACTTAACGAGCGACATACAGCCATAACAAGTAGTACGGTTCTAAAACCGTGATTTACCATCCGCTCTACTACGTTGTGGCGAACTAGTACTTGCTGTTGGTTCGTAAAGGTATTCCAGCCATTTTGGATTTCGGAGAAATTCACTGCCAGAAGGCTGGGCAGACGAGCAGGGGGAAAAAAAGATGCTGGATGGGCGAATGAGCCTGCAGGATGCCGCATTGTGTTACGAGTTCAGTATTTGGCTCTACTCTCAATTCAATTCTTGCTCCGCTTTTACACCTGCATTCAGATCCCCCGGGCACGTCGGGCCCCCGTTGTTCAAACAATGGCCGCCGCAAAAGCGGAAGTATGAGCCCGTAACCGCAATAGCCACAAGTCGGCAATGACTCGGCGTACAATCGGCGCCCTCAATACCGAGAAGTATGCCTTGCTGCCCGGAAAAAAATCTGAAATATTCCAGGAGAAGGACATTGGCACCTGTATTTCAATATAGATACATATTTATTCCAGAATTGGCATTTGTGGGTTGTTCTAACCTATGCATGCCGTTCCAAAATGAGAGTCCGTGAAATACTGTCCGGACCTTTATTTTTGCATCATTATCGCATTCTTATTATGGGGTTTCAGTGCCAACCAGTCATGCAACTCAAGAGGATATATGATAAAGGATTGGTGTAACGACTGGACAAGTCCTAATGACAAGCAATCAACGACATGTATTTTGTGCCCCCTTTCATCCTGCAGATTCTATTTGACCACCGCAGTGTATCGACGCATGCTGAATCAGCATGGCTTGAAATAAAATACCGGTAAAATAGATCTCTCGAAGAGATAGCTGAAGATCCTGCTGGCACAATTAGCACAATACCTCCGATCTTCTATGTGAAAGCATCCTCAATCTGCATACACTAAAAATACAAGGGGCGTAATGTATGTAATTCTTCCAGGACCAAATAGTTCTATTACAGGAAATACTGATCTTGTAGGTTGTAATGGAAAAAATATAACTGATGTTGAGATACAGATATGTAGTTGATAACTTGTACTATTTTCACCTATTGAAAGGAGATAATGTGAAAACAAAAAAGGAGATTGTCCTGTATTGCGCTCGCTTTTGCTTTGCACTTGATTTTCTCAATTCGGAGCAATGAGAAATAGGAGATAATCCGGCTATTACCATCTGGCCATTATTTTCCCGTTCCTTCTTTCAAGTTTCTCCACCGCCATCCCACAACAAAAATTACCCAGGGATCGTTCTGCCATTCCTACGCCCCAGGACCTGCTCTAACTACGATATCCATCCCATTGCCCAGGTTTCCAACCAGTTTACGTGGGCTCGGTGCTTGCCCCACCCTACCAGGTCACTGCCCAATCAATTATTCTTTGCCGACTTTATGAAAAACGTCACGGAAAATCACAGGTCCTAAGGTATGCTGAATATTTTCCTATATTATTTCACACATTCGTCCACGGAACAACTTGTTCCTCTTAGGGCCTCCCCCCCGCGTGACCGCGTTCCCCTATCCTTCCTAGTCACCCGTTCCATAATAGCTGCGGGAGGAGAGAAATCAGACATAGTAACATATTAGTCGGCTTCGTTAGGGTGACTTTGGTCATTTCTCATGCTAGTGTCTTGTTGGTGGAGCAGATACAACGAAGAGAAGTAGGCTGAATATGGAACTCTGGAGTCCCCCAGAGTTTCAGAAACAACGCGGGAGTCAGGAAAATTTCATGACTCTTATGGGATCGTGATGGACATAATCAGATCGCACTTAGTGTTGTGCACGAGTCCGGGGGGAGCCTCGAGCCTGCTTGAGTCTCTTGGCAGAGGTGGAAATGTGGGAAGAGGTAAAGGAAACCTATGAAGATGGGAACTACGAGCCAGACACAGAAGAAGACGGTGAACTCACCCGATTGGACTCGGGAATGGCGGGAAGGTCCTTTGACTAGTTGTATTTATTTGCAAGTTGCTATATACAATTGTTGGCTGTCCTGAATTATAAGGGCAGTGTGTAGAGGTATCGGGGCGACTCTACACTCTAGCCCTCGAGTCCAGTGGTGCCTCGAGCCAAGCCGGCTCGTGAACAACACTACTCGTGCATGATCTGACGGAGCGAGCCTCGCTTGCAGGCTCTGGCCGCCGGACATAATTTTGGCAAGGCTGAGGCAGGCTCTTCACACTACGGTAGCCAGACTCTCGACCCGCAGACCGGACCATAAGTCGGATTGACTTGGGATCGCTGGAGCCAATCTGGAGTGAGGAGGACTGATTGCTTGAATTTTGCTACTACAAAGGCTTTTTGATTGACAAAACAAAAGGGAATAAGAAAAACAAACAACCAAGGAGTGAAGGGAAACCAAAAGCAATGAAATACATCGTTCACCAACAGTTCAAGACGATATAGGGTCCGATTTCCTATTTTCATGCGAAGATCAGGCTGGCTGATAGCCATCGCTGCGCAGGTTGGCCTCTACTACATGGCGCAACCTACTCATATCTAGAGGAAGGGTAGTTTGTGGTTCGTGATTTGGTGGATGCTGTCCTCCAAATAATTCGGCAATCGTAATCGTCGGATCTGGTTGTATGGGGTCAGGAATTGGAAAGACATCCTGCAGTATTTTAGTGATTGATCACACATAACCGTAGGACAAAAGGAGGGAGAAAAGTACCTGTAGGGCTGTGGTGACCTCAGCCCCAGGTGAGGTATGTGATATTTGGAGAGTTACGCGAACTCGATTCCCCGTCGTGGGCTTGTAGAGCTTGACTAGTATTACCACCATAACATGTCCTGCGGATCCTTTATGCCAAATACTTCGAATGTGTGACAGCTCCGCTGATGAGGTTGCCCAACCCGACTCCATGACCACGGAAGGAAAATCTCTGCGCAATCCGTTCACATCAAGGGGAACGAATGCAAAGTCCGGCTCCTTGATACTACCTGCGTAACTTCTTGTAAAATTGGTTACACCTACATCCAGTTAGCACCGTTGTCTCAGATCATGGTATCCATGCCGTTTCAAATTAAAAAAAAGCTATTCTTTGTAATTGTAAAGAAAATCTTGCTATATTGGGTAGACCTTGGCCGAATTGACACCAGAACTCCCATACAGCTTTTCCTTACTATGATGGACTTCAACCCTTGTCATTCTAAATTACCACTACAATTCTGTATACTTACATGGTGATCCAGGCATAGTAATAGTGCGTGCAGCATCAACATTGATGAGACCTGCAACTCGCCACTCGCTGAACTCGGTAACGAGCCATGAATGTGCAGATTCGTGAAGATAGCTCGGCATCACAACTCGCAGATGGAGCCGAGAAATGTACACTAATTTGCATTAGTAATTAACCACATCGTTTGCAGAGTAATATTACCGAAAACTGCGTTCCTCCAAGTGACGATTACTGTAATCAAAGAGGCTATCGAGAACTTGAGTAGATACCTCGGGATCAAGGTTGTGAAACTCCAGTAACTCTGGTTTTCCCGACTTAATCGCGGGGAGGATTGTATAAAATATCTCCGCTACCATTGCTTAGGTGGAAGAAAGAGTGTCCGATAGGAAACGGTAAGCTGGTAGAGGCGAGTGACAGAAATGTTTGTTGCAGGGCGACGCGTAGGCAGTTGTTGCTTAGGTGTGTAGCAAGCCTTGTGACCGGGTTTTATCTCAGTACTCGAGTATGAGTAGAGTGAAAAAAAACCTCTTGCGCTCCCTCTCTCTATTAAATTTTCAATCTTGTAATCCTGAAACAAAGAGGGATTGGTGATTTCCGGTGGTGGAATAGCCTGAGCCACAGCCTATCTTGGCTCTCTTTAACTGACTTTCGCAATTCGGTTAACTTGCTAAGATAAGAGTTTTATCACAAGAGTTGCAGCCATTTCACCCACAAACTAGCAGTAATCGGCTTGTCCCCCCCTAACAACTTCCTTACCTTCAGTTCTCACCTTCCCCTATCAAGGGGGTTTAATGGAGTTCTATTTGCTTGTAGTGTAAACTTTCCTGGCCCCACCTACCCAAACATCTGTTTGCTCTCCACTCCGCGTCCGGAACCCTGGCCCCCGGTGTGATGATAACGTAAATCGTAAGTTATGATAATGGTTCGTCGACTTTTCCAAGCACACAAGAAGCCCTTATGTTAGGGCAGGAATGGCGAATCTTTTGTGTCTATTCTCTCCACTCTTCACTTACGGGTAAACTGGTCTTTAAATACGTGAACCCGACAGCCATTGCATTCCTTCTCATTCCAGCAGGATTACCGCTTTCCATTTGAAAACCGTGATCGCGCTCCTTCACTTCTCATCTCACTTCCGCCCACACCTCCAATCCCCCCCTTCACTTGTCTTCCTTTCTTTTCCGCCCTCTTGATTCTAACTTCTCTTCTCTTCTCAATGTTACAACTGCGCTCGAAACCTTGGCCGGTATTCGTCTTATCTTTATGCAAAAAATAGGGAACTCCGGGTATGAATTGCAGGCTCCCGATCTTTCCCGGTGATGTTAACCTATGGAGTGCCGGTGATTTACGCTACCTATAGTTATATTGCCTATGGTTTCCTCAAGAATGCCTAATACCTAGATTTACGTCTCCCAGTACCACTATGCAATCAGTGGTCCCAAGTGTCCCGGTACCCGGTTGGCTCCCTTGATTCGCCAGTCTTGGGGCTCCTGGGCATGGTATCCTAAGGCGTACAGCAATACCATCCGCACTTAGGGATAGCTACCTTCTAGGCGGGTGACGGTTTCGTCCCCGCAGTGAATTAGCTATCATGAACCTTTTTGGCGGCATGGTTTACCGAGAGCGGGCTGGACACTTCGGCGGATAGCAGGCCAGACAATTATGCAAGATAGAGCTCGTATTGAAGCATCCTAACGTACCCCACAGGGATACCGGATATCACCGAGAAGCCGGATGTCTCACTGAGGGGCTCTATTCAACTTTTGTACCCATCATATATTATGAAAAATGAATATTTTGACTCCAAAAAAAAAATGCGAAAATAAAGAGAAGGACCCAGTAAATATAACTAGATGGCTGATTAGCATTAAATATCATGTAGGAAGGGTGGGAGTGAAAACATACGAAAGAAGAAGGAAAAAAGAGAAGAAAAGGATACCGGTAACGAAACAAAAGAGGGAGGAGGCGAAAATTAACGGTGAGAGCGGAGGCGCATCTCAAGTGGACGGTTAGGAAGCCTGAGATTGGGGTTGGCTGGTGTATTGAGAATGGGAGAGAGTAGTGGATGGCGGGAAGGGGTGGGAGGTGGAGTGTCGGAGGTCTCTGAGGAGGAGAAATCTTCATCAGACTCGGATAAGGTACTATGAGGTTGAATGACCTCTGGAGTATCCACAATTTGAACCATGGTATTGCAGGTACCTGAAGAAGGGGTAACTGGAGTTGAAGGAGGTAAAGGAGTTTTTTTGGGGGGTATAGGTTGTCGATTCGCCTTTTGCAGATCATGGGTATTTGTAACCGGTACTGGTACTCGGTTAAGGATTTTGTTTTATGTTTTGTTTTAAGTATCGCTTTGATACTTGGTTTGTTTTAAGTATTGTTTTGATACTTAGTTTGTTTTATGTTTTGTTTTAAGTATCGCTTTGATACTTGGTTTGTTTTAAGTATTGTTTTGATACTTAGTTTGTTTTATGTTTTGTTTTAAGTATCGCTTTGATACTTGGTTTGTTTTAAGTATCGTTTTGATACTTAGTTTGTTTTATGTTTTGTTTTAAGTATCGCTTTGATACTTGGTTTGTTTTAAGTATCGTTTTGATACTTAGTTTGTTTTATATGTCGTTTTAAGTATCGCTTTGATACTTGATTTGTTTTACCAAAAGTGTATCGCTTGATACCTTTGTTTAGTTTCGTTCATGCTAGACATGAACTGATTTGTGTATTTAAAGACCGTCCTATTCCACGATGGAAAGGACAGACTTCGACAGACAGTATTTCAATATACTTGGTTGAACGGTTACTCTTTAGTTTCTCCAGTACACCTCCGAAGCCTCCTTTAGTTCACACAGCTCTCGCCTCCTCTCTGGTAGAGCAGGCCACCTGTCAGCTATCGTACACCTCGAAACGTGATTAGCACCTAGCGAACACGTTACAGTATTCCTCTCCTCTCTCAGCTGAATAATCTCCTTTCCAGTGAGGATGCGTGCTTTAGAAAGCACCCAACAATCAGCTCTAACTGCCCACTTTCCCTCATAGCCTTCCCATAATATTTGTACTTTGGCTTTTGCAATTTCTACTTCAGTTAGGGCACACTCGGTAAGATCTGCTAGGCGGAGTATGACTGCAAGGTAGGATTCGCGAGATCTGGTAGGAGAAGAGGGTGAAAAGCTTGCAGCAGCTAAGGCTTGCTGGCGTAGCTGATGACGGTTGGGAGGAGTTGCAAAAATGGCAGTAGGACGGTTAGGAGAAGTGGTTTTTATGATCTTGGTTACATTAACCAATACTTTATTTGGATTAAAAGGACAAATTCTGGTTGCCCGGAAGACTGACTGAATAGTCTTTGGCTGGAAGGTTAAAGTGCGGGCTTGTGATGTGTTCGCAAAGTGCTAATCACGTTTCGATAGGTGTACGATAGTTGACAGGTGGCCTGCTCTACCAGAGAGGAGGCGAGAGCTGTGTGAACTAAAAGAGGCTTTGGAGGTGTACTGGAGAAACTAAAGAGTAACCGTTCAACCAAGTATATTGAAATACTATCTGTCGAAGTCTGTCCTTTCCATTGTGGAATAGGACAGTCTTTAAATACACAAATCAGTTCATGTCTAGCATGAATGAAATCAAACAAAGGTATCAAGCGATACACTTTGGTAAAACAACATAAGTATCAAAGTGATACTTAAAACAAAACATAAAAAAAACTAAGTATCAAAACGATACTTCAAACAAACCAAGTATCAAAGCGATACTTAAAACAAAACATAAAACAAACTAAGTATTAAAGCGATACTTAAAACAAAACATAAAACAAAATCCTTAACCAAGTACTAGTACCGGTTCGGGCTTTAGTATAAAAGCTCCAGAACGTTCCCTTTTTTATCTCAGTTCAGGTATCTCGCAAGTGTGTATCAGCTGTCTTTCCATAGTAGTGCTGGAGTGGCCCAAAAATACCAACATCTAATGGTTAAAGAAGATGAGTCGAGTATGCAGGAAGGCAGAGAATATGAATATTCTTCTCTAAAGCGAACTGATAGAATTGCCAGGTTATATGTGACCTATGTCCATCTAAGATGAAAAGTCAGGAATGCTTGGTATAGGTTTTAGGTTCAAAGTACTCACGCAACCAGGCTACTCTAAGCTGATTATCAGTCCAGCCATTTTTGCTGTAAGCAAACTGTGCTTTTAAGTCATTGGTTTCTAAATACCATCCCATATAATGACCTCTTCCTTTATAAACAACAAAGGGTAGCAGAACGCTCCCAAGCGCCGAGACTGATTCTAGAACTGTCAACATTTCCTGAGATCCATCCTGTACAAATGCGGATTACATCTTGCTACACAGCAAATGACATTTACTTGAGAGGAAAAGTCAAGAATAAATCCTTTTTCATCCATGTTTCAGATATTTTCTGGCAAGAAGTGGTATTTTCGCTACAGTCTCGAAGCTTGTTGTAGTAATCGCGGATGATGACAGGATTATTGGCAAAGACTCGTTACCGATCAATTTGGATACTGAATTTTGCTGCAAGTTGTCGATATCAATTTAGGAACCGTGTTATCCAGTTCTTGCCTATGGTTGCTAATTCGGGGTCTCCTTCTTACTCTGATCTCTGCCGGGCTAGAACATTAGCCATTTCTCGCAACATATCAACTCTCAGTGGAAATTCCCAATCATCAAGCTGCCGATACCATCACTCTACTAGTTCTTGATCAGAAGGAACAATTGGAATGATAGCCATTCAGACTACATTCACATACATAGTTCATTGAAGCCTAGATATTATAAGGAGATGATTGGAAGATAGGATGCTATCCTCTCACGATAATTATCTTGTCTCAATTAAGGTTAAAGTGATGTGCAAACTTTCAGGATCAAACGGTGTTCACACTTAGTAGAAACTAAACTTAAAAGCTCCTCGGTACAAGTTAGTATATAGATACTACATACTGGTAGATTAGTATAAATAGATTTAAGGTCTCCAGGTTAGTTAGAGGAATCAAGCAATGGAGAAGAGACCTTAACAATATAATAAGTTTACAAATTTGAATCTATACTTTTTATTCTTTTATTACTTTACAAGTCTTCCTAGATAATCTCCAATCTTAAGATTCAGGCCCTAGTCTAACTGATAAGATCGATCTTGGCTACTCCCTAATATCAACTGATTTGTATATTTAAAGACCGTCCTATTCCACGATGGAAAAGACAGACTTTGACAGACAGTACTTTTATATACTTAGTTGAACAGTTACTCTTTAGCTTCCCCAGTATGATATACCTTTAAAGCCTTCTTTTGTTTGCAGCTCTCACCTCCTTTTTTGAAGAGCAGGCCACCTGTCAACTATCATATCGTACCTCAAAATGTAATTAGCACTTTGTGAGCACTTTATAAAGAGATTGTAAAACTCCTTGACAGAGTTTTGTATCAATCAATAGTTCTTAGAGTATATAAAATGCAATCAGGATTCAAGGAGTTACTTACCATACTACAACCAGCCTTCAGAAGTGTTTTGTTTTATGAGCTTTTGAATTTATCAATATTGGTTATCATAGTTTGCTTGCCAGTGATTGATCTTCTGGGTCCAAAGAGATATCATTAATCTCATAAGGTTCTATTTGAAGTATACTACATCTACTCAGACATTACTAGTACATTGTACCTGAATTCATGATATACCTGAGCACCTATGTACTTCTAGTATGACCTAGCATGTCTGACTGAGCTACCTAACCATCCAGTACCTCAACTGGGTAGACTCTTGTCTACTACCATTTCTACCTCAGTAGTCTCTTGACACCAGTATGGGTATAGGTTTGGCTAACTGTAATAGTACTCCTTGGAGTCTTGTTTTAATACCTATGAGAGTAGCTGCTATTTTAGAGGCAAAGGAATAGTATACTAAGTATTGAATTTTTTTCTTCTGCAATTTCACATAAAGATTTTCCTATATTTATTGGTTTTATACCAATATTAAATTTTTAGTTCATTATAACCAGTTGTGGTTGGGTAGGTAAAAAATATATGATAGTGTTGGGATTGCCGTTGCCGGGCCAGACGAAATGTTTTGTCCCCGTACTTTAGCACCCACGACATACCCGGCATAGGACCCCACTTCAATGCTCCCCCACCCAATACAGAGTCCAGAAATCCACCTATTCCCCAATACCCGGCGCTAAATTATCACAGCATGACCCCGCCATTTCACACCCGTCCACACCCCAACCAATCATCTAGCTCGACCACACTTTCACTCCACCGGTAATACAAGTATAGATCATGGGGTACCTGATAAGCATATGCGGTTACCTCACACGGGAATGCCAGCCACACCTTCCGTGTCCCATGCTACTTACGCAGCACATCCGCTCCCACGGCCACCCCCACCACCCCCCAGATTGCCACCGGCGGACAGCCCAGAAAGAGAAATCATCATAGCAGTTACGGGAATCACAGTTAACACCCAATGAATATTGAAAATCGTCGGTACATCAGCTAAGTCAAGTGTCAGGCACAGGTAAAAGCTACTTCTTCATGGAGTTTCGGGTATTTCAGATGTCGAAGTGAGCGATAATCTTCATTCTTGTGAGATAGCCCCTTGCTGAAGAATCTAAACCCATGTGCTGACAGATATAAGGTGCTGCCAAGGTCCAGCCCCACTCTTTCCCGTATTCAACGGGCAAAAATAACACTAATCGACACTCCGGGCTTCAATGACACTACTAAAAGCGATACCGAGGTCCTAGCAGACATCTGCGCTTGGGCCTCATTAAACTGTAGGAAGGATAGGCTCCTCTCCGGCATCATATACTTCCATCGCATCACCAATGTCCGCATGGATGGCTCTTCCCTGAAGTATCTCCAGATGTTCCAGAGGTTGTGTGGTCCTGGAGCCCTGCGGAACGTACTCCTACCTACTATGCAGTAGTCCAACATCGATCAAGCACTCGGGGAGTTCTGTGAAGACAACCTCCGACATGGGGATTTCTGGGGATGACTTATCTCAAAGGGCGCCTCTCTTGAGAGATTCATGGGCTCCAGAGAATCCGGATTGGAGCTTATCCACAAGCCGATGGCAAACGAACCAAAAGCCGTCAATATCCAGGATCAGATGGTCCAGAAAAATATGACCCTGGTTGAGACCAATACTGGGAAATTCATGAACGAGGAATTGATCGCCCTGCAGAAATAGTAAAAGGAAAATTTGGAACACCTAGAGAGAGAACGTCAAAAAGCAGTAAAGGAGAAAGATGATGGGATGAAGGAGATCCCGGTGCAAGAGCAAACAAAGGCTCGGGAGAAACTAGAAAAGACCGCAGCTGAAAAGAAATTGTTAGCAGATTTGCATGCAGCAGAGATGAAAAAACTGCAAGAAGCCGAGAGAAGGAGAGAAGAGAAAAGGGGAAGGAGTGAGAGGGCAGTGGTTGCTGTTGCTACAATGGATATCTCGGTTATGGCGCACTTCAAGTGTTTGTTCACAAGTTATGGCACTAAAGGACGCCTGATTTACTCGGGTCAGGATGTAAATGATGAGACGGACGGGGGTCGGAAAATGTATGTATCTCCATAGATTTTCCGACCCCCGTCCGTCTCATCATTTACCCCCTGACCCGAGTACGACATGGACGACACGAGGGAATTTGTGAAGGACCCCATCCCGCCATGATCAGTTACCAGCTTAACATCCTTGCCGGTGTCGAGGTTTGCGTAAAGACAATTGCGGAATTCTTTGATGTGGGGATGGGGGCCAACAATTACATTAGCTTCAATGGAGAATACTGCCGGTGTAAAGGTGATAGTTGCATTGAAAGACGGTCTCAAAAGCTCATCATCTTTAGGAGAGCTTAACCTTGGGGGGGCTGCGAGCTCTAAAATCGGCGCAATATCTTGTGCATGGTGAGAGATTGCCATCTTTTGCAGGGAGTGCGTGATTCAACGGCTTCTTCATTATTTTTATTTTTATTTTTATTCTTTATTTAGAAAAGTGGAGCTTGCAGGAGTGTAGGAGGACTTTCTTTGTTCGGATTTATCGGTGAACCCCCGATGTGCAGAGGGTTAGTTTCTATTTACAGTTTCTGTCCACGCTCTAGGAAAACAAGAGAATTCCATAATAATACCCCGGGCTCACACATCTGCTTCTTCACCACGAAATACGAGTAAATTGACTTAAGACCCTAAACCGCAGAGGGTGTAGCTCCGTAATTCAGAATTCCTCAAGGTGTGTTCCGCCCCGCTAGCCTAGCCATTTAGTCCGCCCGATGGTGATAAGTTACCCAAGTTTTTAAATGGCCGAGATGCCAGCCGCTAATTGCAGAACTGGAATGATATACTACTCGAGTAGAGTGCGGTAATCCCATCATTTAAATTATGGGCGCTCAGGATTCCTATCATCCCACCCATCTGAGCCCCGGAATATCGAATCTTCCCTAACCGGGAAAGGTAGGCAGAAGGAGAAAAAGGAGAGGTAATCCTAAATTTCCATGATACGATACCATACCGGTATTAGCAGCGCTCGACTCCCGCAGCCCGAACAACTTTCTTTTCGCCAAAAAACTTCCGAGACAAAGGTCACGAAATCGGTCCAGTACCTATTTAGGAGCACAAGGCAGTACTCTAAAATCCCCGCGTCACAACGCCCTACGATAACTCATGCGCCGAGCCCCACTGTGTTCTATTCGGCAGCATGCTCAGTGCCCCGCACTGTACCCATAAGAGAGCACGGATGGTGAATATGTAAGGCATAATATGTATTACACCATCTCCATGGGAAGAAAGTACCCGAGTGCACACCAATGTAATGCCACGTTCCAGACGATTCCACAACACTCCCAGGTATATTCCACGTGTAGCGCGTCTCCCTAGTGTTAGGAAGGCCGGCCATTCTGCCAGACTCGGGATACCGTTATTCCACTACCCCAGTGATATATCCCCGCCGCGGACCTCCGAACCACTAAGCGTAAATATAACTTAACAGCAAGACGAGTACCGCCGGCTATGCGGTATTCAAGGCCGTGGAACTGATATCTGACCACCGAGCGTAGGTAAACCTTTCCCCCTAGCGAATCCATAACCACTCGCGGTAAAGTTACTACATCCCAAGGTTCACTACTATAGTATCTTCACATCCATGCACCCTCCCTAGAGTGAAAAGAGAGGCCATGATGATTCAGTACCACCTCCTAAAAGTTGAGAAATGCGAGGTACGAACGGAGTTGACTTGTGCGAGTCCCCCTCCAGTGCAACTTACTGTAGTATCGTATCATGCCTCGCTGAGCCAGTACCGTATCCCGGCCCAGGCAGGCTCTCCTTCCCGACTATGATATCTAGGGAGCAGGTCAGTGGCTTGACTCCCGGAAAGTGCCGCACAGAAATCGGGAAAACGTGTGGAGTTTTTAATCGCCAAAACGGTGCTACACCCACGACAACGGGGCTTTAAAGGAATCCTAAGGATATTATCAGGCAAATTCTGATACTAAAAACCGTTCCCACCGATATCTCACCAGCCCGAGATACGAAGCTGTGAGCATTTCAGGTACAGGTACTTAAAGTGGAGATACCTGAGACCCCGGTGGGATGCCCCGGGTAAGTTACCGGCAGCTTGGGCGGCAACGGGCGCACGGCAAAGGCACCGCCACATCCGAGTTTTTCCAGATGCAAAAAAGCCCACCATCGGACTCCCCCCGCAACCCCCTGCCTACCCGGAATAACCCTTGACCAGGATACCCCGCACACTCCAACCCCCCCCAACCAAGAAACCACAACAAAAATATCATAAACAATCACTCGTGTAACCCTAAAGTCCTCATAATTGTTTTCTATTAAAAATGTCGCCTCCTGCTACCGGAGTATGATCGCACCATACCGGTACAGTACTGTACTCCAAGATTCCCTCTCTCTTCGCCATAGTCACATCTTCACATTAAACAAGAGGAAAAATTCAAGAAAAAAATTCATAAAAAACCTTCACGTCTCAGACCCTAATTTCGACAAGAGCAAGACAAACTAAAACTGCTAAATTAGGGTATCAATTATTTTCCAATGGTAAGGAATAAGCGGTCGCCAATGTCACCAACGCTAAGAATGGTAAGCCAAGCTGGTATAATATAAAGGAGGACTAGGGAAATGCCCGTACCCAGGAACAATCATTCCCCCGTTATCCCCCCCAAGCCCCGCATCAATAGCTCCAACAACCACATTGAGACCTTCGCCGTTGTTTTCGGTAGCGGCGCGGGTAACACCCTCCACGCTGCCGAGAATGCTAACAACAAGGATCTAGAGCGCAGCGGAATTAGTAATGTGTAGGGTAGGCAGGACATGCTAATTGGGAGCAAGGAACCTTAGGGACGCCCCATTCCCTCAAGGTTTGGATCGCCGCCTCGGCGGTACCACCGGTAGCAATAACCGGATCGAGGACAATAGCAATGTCGCAAGGGGTGCTCTTCTCGTCCTTGGACGAATCGGCGCGTGTAGGCAAGTTATTGTAGTACTCCACGGGCTGCAGAGTGACCTTCTCTCTAAAAAGGCCGAGATGGTGAACGGGAGTTGGTTCGGGGAGAAGGGTTTGAAAAGCTAACGAAAAGGGACGATTGTCAGAACAGGGGGATATGCATAGGAGAGAGGGAGGGAAGAAAACTACCTTCTAGCATCCCGAGACCACTACGAAGAATAGGAACGAGAGCGATGCTCTTGGTAACCTTCTCAACATCGAATGCAACACCGAGAGGGGTAACATCCTTCTCACCAGTCTTCTCAGCTGTAAGGGCGCGCGCAAGAGCTTCAGTCGCAAGAATCAGGGACAGCTCGTGAACAAGCGCTTTAGTCTCTTTCGGGGGTGTAGTGGCGGAACGGAGACGACTGAGCTTCGAAATAAAGCAAGGGTGGGAGGAAACAGCAACGTTCGCGGGAAGGGAGGGCATGTTGAACTAGTTGACTAAAGGATAAAGTTAAGAAGCGACGGAAGAGAGGGAATAAATAATGGCGTGGAGTGGTTGGTAGGTGGGGGGAAATTGAGGGAAGATGTCAGGGAGTTTTAGAAGATGAAGGAAGAGGTTGAACAGAAGGGTAGGGACATCAACAGGGAGAGTGCAGACAGGGGGAAAGAGATGGATGAAAGGCACCGGCACTATACCCGCAATGAAAAGGCAACAAGGAGGACCAGTAAATTGCAACACCGCTTAGAGCATCTTGATAAGACGTACTGTAGAGATAAGGATCAAAGGGCCGATCTCTACTATCTCCATGCACCACGGTAAAAGTGCAGCTTCCTTGTCACACGCGAAGTGATAAAAGTCCGCTTAACTTAACCTCACACCAAATATCCTATGATACCAGCACTTCAAGTCTCTTCTTCACGAGCAGACAACCGACTGAGGCCACCCCCTGAGCCCACCAGTAGACTTCTCCATCCACCAATGCAATGTCGAACCCACATCTGGCTACCGCCGGCCAGACAGAAACCATCGATCCACCACAACTGGAGCGCCAACTCTCAGCACGCATTGAAGACCTCCCATCCCATCTCGTCCCTCCTCCTGTCAGTACACTTCAAAAGCCCGCTCCTCCTCAATTATCTCACTTTGTCCAACTACACGGCTACCTGATCATCTTCTCCATACTGGGGACCCTTTCCCGCATCGCCCTGGTCTCCATAACAACCTACGAGGCGACCCCTCTACCGCCCCTCTTCTGGCCACAATTCGCCGGAAGCCTAATAATGGGCTTCTTCCTCGAGGATAAGACACTCTTCCCCGCGTCTACAAAATCAACAACATCGCTATATCTCGGCTTAACAACTGGCTACTGCGGCTCCGTGACGACTTTCTCGTCATTCATCATAGGCGCGTTCGAGCAGCTCGCTATTGCCGCGCCTATCCATCCCAGTCGGAGAATAGGAGACAACATAGCGGCTATGCTAGCGTACGTCATTGGCACCATCGCGATATCATTGGGCGGGCTACAGGTTGGGACCCATTTAGCTGTTTTTTCCAAGGGGTTTTCGAGGGAGCTGCACTTTCGTTGGATGGATGCGCTGGCTGCGCCGATTGGGTTCGGGTTGTGGGTGGCGTCGGTGATTATGGCAGTATTTATCAGGAGGTGGAGGGGGGATGTACTGTTTGCTTGTGTATTCTCGCCGCCGGGGGCCATCATGAGGTTTTGGGCGTCCCGGTTGGGGAATCCAATGCGCAAAGCGTTTCCCTTGGGCACATTCATGGTGAATATGTTGGGCACGGCCGTGCTGGCTGGATTGTTGGCCGGAAGGTACGCGCACTTTGGAGGGAATACTTGCGATGTGTTGAGGGGGTTGGGCGATGGTTTTTGTGGGTGCTTGACTACGGTGTCTACCTTCGTGGTGGAGGTTCGAGGCTTGGGGAGTAGGTTTCCGAGGGAGGATATGTGAGGGGAACAGAGCGCTAACAAGGCAGCAGTCAGTCATGGCTACGTTTATGCTGGTGCCAGTATTGTGGTCGGCCTATGCTTGACAATATTGATTTTAGGCAGCTATGCAGGTACCCTTTCCCCACTTTTTATACCTTTAAAACTGACAGGAACGCAGGTATGGGTTCATGGAACAGGAAAACCGGCATGTTAGAAGCAAAGCGTTCCATGGACTACAAATATTCGGCCGTTTGACCTCTGTTGTATACCAAACTACATCCCTTAATGCCAACCGTCTCATGTAGAATAGAGATATATCAAATTGAGGTACCACACAAAATCACACCCTCCCAAATTTGTTGCCCGGCGATATTAGCCTGGCGGGTTAATGTCTGACAAGCCCAGTTTGAGGGCCATAGAGAATATAAAACGCAGACCCAGGAACGCCGCTCCCATCCACATTACAGAGTGAAACAAAGCCTCTAAATTAATCAACACCCCGTCTGTGAGAAAAACTCTCAAGACTGTTTTCTAGTCGAGGTGACAACATCCACCCCCCCAAACACCCGGTCTTTCACAACACTACTGAAGAGGCCAGTAATTTCTTCAGAGGCAATCTTGTTACTATCTTTGACAACCTTGTCGAGTTGGCCTTCAGCTTGCGGCTTTCCAGTCACGCTGGGAGCGAGCAGCGACGATCTGTTGCTCTTACCAACCCCAGAAAGTAGCGAGTGCTCTGTTTTATGAATCTTCTGAGACAAATCGACCATCTGCTTTGTAGAGTAATCGCGATTGGTAAACAGTGGAGATTGCGATAGTGTCGAGACCCAGTATTTATTCCACAGAAGATCGAGAAGGTGAGTATCGAGAGAGGATTTAAAGTGGGAGACCTCCAGAGTGTAATACCTGTGCATTGTCAATATTGATTTCATTTTGAGGTAGGAGATAAGCATACTGGTTAGTATGGGCTCCGAAATCCTCAATCTTCGCCAAAGGAATGGTCTGGTATTCTCCTTCCTCGTCGCTCTTCCCTTTATGCCCCTCGGGATAGGTTCTGAAAGCCCCAATATCCACCTTCCCAGCGGATATAGTTCTATCCGGATCAATGACGACTGCGAGGAAAGGATCGGTGAACTTTTGTTGGTTCATCTGGGTGTTGACATCGATCCCAGACAACCAGCATCCATACCCCGGATGAGAATGATACCAGCCGACGATGTTCTCCGGGCGTTTCTCGGCCTTTTGAGAGTCCACATAAGCTCCCATGTATTCATAAGCTTGCTCCTGCGCATTTACACGTGTTTCTGTACCTTCCACTGGCAATGGGAAAGCATCGGTCACAATAAAGGTCTCGTGGGCTATTTTTCCTTGCTAGCAGTTGTTAGACGTTAGCGAGCACGGCTGAGAACAGGGAGCAGAGAACAAACCATAAGGCCCATAATTTCGATTGAACCACCCGACCGAGCATGCATAACCATCTTTAGCAGGGCAACGGCGGAAATACGAACACGTTTAAAGTAATTCGGGTTGTCTCTCCATGGTCGTTTCTCGCTCAGCGTTCTATGCGACTATTAAATGTTTGCTATCGATAACCTAGACTAAACATCAGGGAGAATTCTCACTTCTGCTCGGCGTCATCGTAAGCGTAGATACCATCTTTGGTGGGATCAACCAAAGTGATGCTATTTTCAAAATCTAAACATAAGGAGGATAATTAGCGAAATTACGAGAATGGTGGTTTCAAGGATCAAGGGGGCTCTCCAAGCTTACCAAACTGCTTTCTGGCTGAAGACTCCATGGTGAAAAATGTTAAAGGGGAAGGCGGTGAGGACGATGGAGGATTCTTGTGCAATGTTCTCGGTAGTTTGATAGGGGGGGGGAGGGCTTGGAAGCTCGGACCTAGGTTTAGACCCTCAGAATACAGAGGCGTTGTGGGTGCGGGGTGATACGATGGTGGCGAGGGCTAGCTTGATCAGCCGAGGGAGGGGCTTAAAAAAGATCTGCCTGCAGCCTGCTTGAAACAAAGGTCCCCTGCACTGTAAACGATGTGTTGCCTTGACAACCTATAACGTCACACAGGTCCGAGAGACAACAACAAACCTCTCGCCCTCTTTATCCCCAAGGGTCCCGAGCAGAGAGCCTTCCTCCACCGCCTCTCATAATTTCTCTCCCTCCATTAACCTTCTCTTCTCTCTCATCTCTTCCGCAATCTCTTCTATACTCGTTTTATGAGATTCGTTCCACTTCTGCTTATTCCTTTTTCTTGATACTTGACAAAAGTAGAACGGAACGGGTAGCTCCTAACTCTGTTCTCTGTTTCAATCAACCACACTCTTTTACCGTATAAACATTCCAGACCGGACAACAATACTGTACTTTGTTCCTCCTTACCAACTATACATTCCTCTTTGACGCGCCACCAACCAGTTGAAACCTAGTATAAAGTAACGTCTCAGCAATGACTACTAAACATCAATCTTCCTTAATGGAAGAAGTATCAAAAGCGCAGGAAACTCTGCATTGCCTTTTTGATGAGATCGGTCTAACCAGATATGATCGAGAGGGGCGGCAAGCGAGCCTATTTGCTGCATTAAACACAGCTCTACAGGACCAAATGCGCTCCGTTATCGCGTATGCTCTAAGATCCAATTCCTTCCGTTTGTCTATATTTTATTAACTAGTACGAAGTGAAAAGAATACATTGGTTGAAGAATGCAATAAGGTCATCTCATCGATAAAACAGATGGAGAAATCGCTCGACGACAAGACGAAAAAGTCTAGAGAGGAATTGAAAATCACTGCGCCATTACTTAGATGTTTAGAGGCGCTTCGGGGCAAGCAGGAGAATGTCAAGGCAAGACATGCAGAGAGATACAATGCTATCAGAGGTGAGCCAGCTCCTAAATCTTACTCCGACGTTACATGCTAATTGGGTTGTATCAGAATTGGCACGTTCAGTTGAAGAATACGCTGATCGCCTTGAGTCGGGCATAACCCAGGTCCCCTTACCACCAGCGACCAATGACTCCTCGTCTATTGCCTCATTTGACCTATCACACGCTTACTACGAGCGCCTTGAGAATGAGCACAGCCGTCTACGCAAGGAGTATACCAAGCGCCTTGCCAACGTTACCTCGCTGGCGAAAGATATAATAAATCTTTACGCTGAGCTTGGTGCGACAGGTTCAGGCGTTGATAAGACAATAATTGAGTTCGGAGCTACTAATCCCGAGAAATTGGGATTGAAGCTGGACAACTTGAACGATCTCATAGAGAAGAAAGAGAGGCTTGTCAAGGAAAAGGAAAAACGCAAGGAGAAGATTGAGGACCTCAAACAGGAGATTGGGCAGTTGTGGGACAAGCTAGGTGAAGAACCTTCTGAGGAGAAGAGATTCCTTGCACAGAATAGAGGCTTTGGTCTTAAAGTTATTCGCGAGGTACGTAAAATTGTATCGTTTCTCATCTTAACCTTCACTGACGATCTGGCCTGGTAAAGCTTGAAGCCGAACTCGACAGGTTGTTGGAACTAAAGCGCCAGAATCTGCAATTATTCGTAGAAGATGCACGACAAGTTTTGCAAGATCTCTGGGATAAACTCTATTTCTCCGACGATGAAATCATGCATTTCCAACCAGCTATGTCAAGTAAGTCGCCCGGCTCTAAGTTTTATATGACCGGGAACTAATTGGAGCGCAGATGTCTATACAGATGCTTTGCTTACCTCTCATGAGATGGAAATCCGCCGCCTACAGCTTCTGTTAGAAGAACGCGCTCCAATAATCAGCATGATCGACAAGCACCGCTCTCTCGTCAACGACCGCGAGCAACTGGCGATTTCGGCGAGCGATTCATCTCGCCTTGTTTCCCGTGGCGGTTCTGGCAATCGCGACCCTACCCGCCTACTACGCGAAGAAAAGATGCGAAAGCGGATCGCCAAGGAACTTCCGAAGGTGGAAGTTGAATTGAAGAAGATTCTTGAGGATTGGGAAAAGGAATGCGGTGAACCATTCTTGGTTAACGGGGACACATACTTGCAAACTTTGATTCGCGAGAGCCCCGTCCTTCAATCGAGAGCAGGAAGCAAAGGACCCGCTCCAGCTCAGGCGACTGTCAAGGCAGGGAAATGGAATCCACCAGCTACGGGCTCCATTCAGCGCGCCAGATCTAATACCGCGGGATCTGGACAGCCGAGACCTCCCTCCCGGCCAAAGACTCCCAGTGGTCCTCCCATGAGATCCAAGACTCCTACCGGAGGATCTACGCTTGTGTCCGCATCGGTCGGTAGATCGGGTGGGAGAAGCGTGGCCGCATCACTTAGCAGATCTAATAGTGTCAGGACCCCTGCGACGAGCGCACGTCTTCCGATCCCCTACACTACCGCTTCCAGCACTTCCACCACGTCTAGCAATGCTAGTTCCGGCTCCAGAACCCCGACCAGACTCCGTGCACCAGCCTCACTGTCATCATTCCCAGATGCCACTTCGTCCGATAAGTCCACAACCAGACTTGTCCGCTCTCAGTCCGTCAAGCAACTTGAGCGTACGGGTCTAAGCAATACACTCGGAACTGCCCCAAGAATGGGCCAACTCCTCCCTTCCCAAACCATGGGCCCACCACAACTCCCGCCCTACCTCCGCCAGCAACGGGAAAAAGATCGTGAGAGAGAACGCGAGCGTGGGCGCGAGCTCCAGCGCCCCTCCAGCACAAGCCGGACCATGTCCCGTGAAGGTACAGTCATGAGTGTCCGCAGCGTGAGCCCGGAATCCCAATTCGGGGGTAGTGACGATAACGAAGATCAGAGGGATTATTGCGAGGGGACACCTAGACAGAAGGGTTACCCGAAGCCTCCAGTCAAGAGCTTGAGTTATCACGAAACCTCGTCGTCAAATGGAGACGCCGAAAGCACGCGAATGTTTTCCGGAAGCTCCACCGGGACTACCGCCACTAGCGCTAGCTCCAATGAGAACTGGCAGACTTTCGGTGATGAGAGTGAAGAAGAGGGAAGCATTGGTGGGGGTAATGGCGGGGGCTATTATAGAAGGGGATACGCTGGATATCCTTCCAAGCGCGTTGGTGGTGGCGGTGGTGGAGTAGTCATGGTGAGAAACGAGGAGGACGAGGCTGAGGAGTGGGAGGGGGGTGAAGCTCCCGGGAGATATTAATTCCCACATACTTGCATTCTTGCTTATTATAGCACCTTTCTTTCTTTTTCATTCATTCATTCATTCATTCATTCATATTCCTTCATTCGTTTTCGCATGATCGCAATGATGATGATATCATTAACTCGACAACCTACCTATCTACCTACTTGCCCACATACCAACGCATTATGCAACGAACGGCCTTTATGCAAATGAGAACGATGAGCGTCATTTCTTGTATTGCTATCTCTGCAGTTTTTTTTTTCTTGTCTGTCAAGGCTATTTATTGTTGGGTATGCTTCTGTATACCCCTTCCTTTTAAAATTAAAAAAAAAACTATTTCTTTCCCTTACGGAGGTAGAGCTCCTAAGTTTTGTATGTTACACCAGTTGCTCACAACAATCCCCACAGCGAGTGTAACATACAAAACTTAGGCGCTGTACTGTACCTCGGTATTCTTCATTTTCTTCTATCTTCTTCCTTGTCGTTTCTATTTATTCCTCCTGATTATTACTTCTCTCCCTTCTTCTATGTAACATCCTTACCTCATCCAGTGTATCTGTGATTTCGGCGTTTGGTTTTTTTTCTCCCTTTCTCCGCCCTCTCCTCCCGCTGCTTTTCCTTAAGTCTGCGTACTACCATACCAACCGATCAGGACTCTCTCTCTTTCCAACAACCAACTACCACTACCACAAGCCTATGACTCGTGCATAGTCTCTCTCCTATCTATCTTTCTGTATTTATTATCTCCTTCTATACCAATACCATTTCTTTACCTCTCCTCTTGTGTTCAATGTTTGTCCACTTGCTTTCCAGAAACCAAAAGTATTACGTCCGGGACGTGTTCTCCTTTTTTTGATGGTGCCCATTGCCTCTATTGCTATTCCTCTAGTTATGATAGTAACCTTTGATTCGTGTATCATAATTATTTATTTCTCCTCTTCAGACCCTGCCGCGGCAGCGAGTGCGATAAGTGTGGTGAAGAGGGGGGGGAGTGGATTTAATGGATTACACGACATTATTGGTCTTCCGTGCGTAAAATGATGGCGAAAGTTTGGCCATGAAAGGATGAGAGGGGAGACGTTCAATCCACATATTTACGATATGATAGCTCTCAGCCCACGCCATAATAATATTAATATTATGACACCCGCATATATCTGCGATACATAGAACCCCGCCCTTTATATACTCCTCCCCTTTCAAGAAATGCCCCAACTAAAAAACTTTCAAGTATAAGCGGGCCGGATCGATCACATGAAATCACTCGCTTAATACCGCCTAACCCGGCCATCAATGAGCCCCCAAGCCAAAAATTGACGGAATAAAGGGCAGAAACTCGAAACACGATGCCAAAACTGCACGAGTATGATACTATGATAGCTCTCCGAGGACCCCGTCGCTCGCTTATCCTTCCCGGAACGGTGGAGAAAGGGCACAACGGGTTCCCTGCCGTGTGGACGCTCTAAGCAGGATGCAAAGTTTCGTAACATTATGATAAAAATACAACAAAAGGAAAAATATTCTCGCCGGATTGCGCTATAGTCCCGTTATAGTTCGCCCGTGTTCGTTGATATGATACTATAATTAAATTTTCTAGGACATTTCTACCGTATGATTATATCATAGAACGCTCTTGGATTCATAGATTATCACTCGCGTGAGTCTGATATCCGGGAAATCACTTGCCCTGTTAATGGTCTTAGCTCAGCTTAGTCGCTTTGTGGAAATGGGAAAAAAGGCCAATTTGTCATTGTTGGCATCGTTAGGAAACTAGGATTGGAAGGCGGGAGAAAGTAGATACCGGTAGGCCCAAAAAGGAGGGAAAATGTAGAAACCGGGCGAAAACAAAATATGGATGGGGAGGAAAGGGTAAAAAAATTAAAAAAAAAAAAGGACAAGCTTGCGGTGAAAGATATTAGATGTTAACACCCTAAAGGGGCATACAATTGGGCTTTAACACAGTCAGGAGATATTGACACCCTGGTCCTAATGCCCGCGCGGCTAAGAGAAGGAAATGGAGAAGATAGCCTTTGTGATGAGGAGGTAGTAGTCTACGATGGAGAAGAGCAGAGGTATGGAATGTTGATAAGGCCTGATCCTTTCCCCTCCCGTTTTTCCTCAGCCTTTCCATACCGCCCTACTCTTATCTTCCTGTTCACGATGGTCTCGATGGTGATAAGCTGGACCAGCTCTCACTTTGTGAGGACCGAAGAACCATCCAGCTGATACTCATCCTCGTGGTTTTTCTTTCCGATACGATATCCGGGATCCAAGCATACGGATGGTTTCGGTTTCAATTCGGCGCCGTACCACCGCAGCCAGCCACACCAACCCGTCCCATACCGGTATCCCAGCTTCAATCTATCCTCGCTAGCAATCTCGACTACCCTCTCAACCTATCTCTCCCACCACTTCAGGCAAAACATTTGAAACACTCCAGGTACTACCTCCTCCCGGTTCCCGGGAAATTTCTTGCTCCGGTCGGGTATGCGATTCGGACCCGGATGGGCGGTGGTATCATGCAAACAATTCTTGCGGGACCCCCGTCACGCCTGAGGTATCGCCAGGCTTAATTTCCAGCAACACGCGCAACCTGATCCACACCCCCCAATTCGGCCAGAGCTCGGCACACACAAACCCGAAAGGTTGACAATACTGGGAAGAAAGTTAAGGATCGGTGCCGAAGAATTACTCGCGGTGACAAGCAAAGTACCCAAATGGGCATGCCTCTTAATCCGTGTTAGTTTTATTGTGTATGTGCAAAAACAATAGGCGGGAGCCTCGGGATTTTGGTGGTATGCAGGAGCAATCATGTTTGCGAACGTCGGAAGCGCGTGTTGCACCGATACCAATTCATCATTCACCATTGCCATTTTAAGATCAATTCACACACCTCCACTGCTAGCAATTCGGCTCGCCTCTCTCTCTCTCTCTCGCTTCGCACACCTATTGTTTCCGCGAGCATCGCTAGAAACCGTAACCTACTCTCATCCAGACCACATACTATAGCTAGGGTATTTGAGTACTGTGATTAACTTGGACAGGCGAATGTGAGCATAGGGCGGTGGGATACTCTAGTACTATACCCGCACACGGTCGGGCAGTATGATATTTCCTTTGTTGGGGGTCAAGACCTAATCAATTCTGCCTTGCATTGCAGACATGCTGTGATACAAGGACATTGAGACCACCATGGCACCGTCCTCGCATCGAAGTAGCCAATTAGCCCGCCAAGCTCGCTGTGCAGCAAAGAAAGAGGAGGAATAGGGGAAGGGAAACAGCATCCACTTTGTTCGGGCACTCGTGGTTTTTAAGAACTGTTGTTGCATACCACCTAGGTTCAGACAAAAGGGTTCGATATCACGATATATTTATCCCAGTTGCACCGATCAAGCATCCGCTAGCAAACACGACCACTAAAAGGGCCAAATCTTGGCGGACCGTGCTCGAGTACAGTACCGGTACTCGAGTACGGGTACAGTACTAGAGTGCAGAAGATGCACGCTCATGCAGCCAAGATGATATGAATGATGGATATCGCATACGAGATACAAACGCGGTGCTTCGCCCCCTGCCAATGAGAGCCACATGACTGCTCGAGTACTCGCGCCCCAACCTTGCCCCTCATCGGCAGTTCTGTGGGTGCCCGCCGCGTGCTGTAGAGTTACCGTAAAAACCCTTATAATCCACTATCTCCGCGAGCTCTGTAATCTCCGGATTTTGAGTCAGAACGGACGGGGAGGGATTAGCGTTTCCTGATATGGTATAAGATCAGCTCCGAGTCCCTGGATGTGGGATCTCATTAACCGGTATTCGCAATTTCCTTAACTTGTCAAACTAGCCCGAGGGTGGCCTGGTGCGAGGATCTGACAGAGATTAGAGGCTTGGCGGAGATAGTGGATTATAAGGGTTTTTACGGTACTCGAATAGCATTTTTTGGGGAGACTGGAAATGGCGCTAGAGCTAGTGGCTGGCTCGTTGGGGCTTCGGAAGGGGAGGTGGGGTAAGCCAATATCAGAAGTCCCTGGCTGGTTGCAAATAAGACCGGTGTATCATAAATAGATGGTAAACGTTGACTAGACCGTGAAAATAATTGAAGCCCTCCGTTATACTCGGACTCAAATGTGCACGGTCTTGTCACCTGTATCTTTACCCCTTTGGCCATATTGGCGGAAATTGGGGTACGCAATTCCTGATCAAAGTTCCCGTAATAATATTATTATAATAAAAAAAATTGGGAAACAGGAAACGGAACGAAACATCAAAGGCCCTCCCCCCCTCCCCCCTTTGAATCCACCCCACTACTAAATCCCCCACCTGCCACGCGCTCTCCCCCCACTACTCCCGCTCTCCCCCCACTGCTCTCCCTCCCCTCCCCTCAACCCCCCCCGTATATATACCACCATGGCCCCCAACGGGCGGAGAGAGCTTCACCCTCTACCCCCCCTTTTCCAAGCCCAAGACTCCGTTCACTCCTCCTGGCCTGGGGACCTTGATGGCGGAGTCGGTGTCTGGGCCACTGCTGCATCCATCCTTGCGATTTCCCGGCGTAGGATCTCCACCTTAAGTGACTCCTTTTCTCTGCGGAGTATGTCGTCGGGGGCACGCCCGGCAGCACGAAGCTCTTCCCGCAGATAATCTTCCTTTCTCTCGGCTCGCCTTTCGGCGATCTCCATAATCTTGGAACCCCAAGGCGCAGCAGCCACGAGTCCCAGTGTTCCCAAGCGTCCAGTCCGTCCGTCTTTCGCCTAGGACGGGACGGAGGCCACGTTTGAGACCTTTGCCCGGGACGGACGCCTAGTTGCAGTCCGTCCTGACCTATGCCCGGGACGGACGGCCGGGCCCTATAGGTGTCTTGGTTTATGTTTCGTTTCCAAATTTCATTAGCATTAGGTTAGTGTTATTAAGAAGTGAAACATTTTTATTCCAATGTAGAGAAGCTCAGGTTCTACTATCATGTAGCAAATTTCGCCGGAAGGTAAAGTAGAAGGTTTAGAGAGTACAAGATCTGAGTGATTGAGACCAAGGGACGAGGACTCTGCTTTATCACTAGGATTTCTCAAAATAGTTAACCTTCGTCTCTCAAGTCTGTATCTATTAACCCAGGCAGAGGTGTGGAGCGACCACGCAGCCTATAGGCAATGGGTTAGGCGATATGGGTGACGACAGGGCCGAGGCGGTAGTGATTCGGGTATGCGGGAAGCAGTCGGGGCATGCAAGGGACGCCCGTCCCTACTCAGGACGGTAGGTACCTACGGGTGACGGCGGGTACCTACAGGTGACGCCCGTCGTTACTCATGACGGCCGAGCCTTACCGAAAGTTACCATTTCCAAAAAGACTGCGGGGCCCGGCCGTCAACCTACAGTCCTGCGGTGTTTACAAAAGACGGACGCCGTGCCCGGCCGTCCTTACCCACCCTGCCCGGGACGGACGGGACTATAGGACGCCAGGGCCCTAGCGTCCGGACGGGACGGTTGGGAACACTGGCCACGACTCCGAACGCAATAATCGGCTTAACGGCTTGTCTCATGAGGGCTTTGTGAAGCATCCAAACCAAATTAGTGACCTTAGTACTGTAGAAATCCGATAAAGTGTTTGACTTACGGATGAATTTTGGAAACATATTGACCAGGTAGATAAGCGTGAGGGTTGTAGAAGCTGAGGAGCGTTTACAATGAGTTTGGGAGAGTTCTAGGATTTAAGTACCTTTATCTGCCCCTCCTCACACCACCCTTACGATTGCGCGTCCATTAATATGCTAAGCTACTCTGTGAACAGGAATGTGCAAGTCAATGACAACGCAATCCTACTTGAGGCTCCAGCAGGAAGCATAATCTCCATATTACCCAATAACTATTGCTTATTCCTGATATGGTTGATAATTGTGAGTATATTAGGATTTCGATATTACTCCGGTGCGTGGTGTCTCTCAATGCCGGTGCCTCCCTTTCCTGAAGCCCCACCGCCATTTCCACCACCACAAGGTAACATGCCCCCTAGTGTGGTTTCGGAATCTCCACCTTCGCCGGAATCCCGTACTTCAGCAAACCAGGTACAGGCCTCTACCCTAACCTCCAAACTATAAACTTCCCGCACCCGGAGGACGCCCCCGACGTAGGCCTCTTTCGTACCAACCCACACAACCTTTCTACATTCTTGCGAAATCCCTACACTCTGGTTAATTCACCCCAGCCGTCGCGTATGCCTCCATATCACAAACGGCAAAAAAGAACTTGCTGTACAAGTGCTTCACCCAGAACATAGACGTAATTGTGTGCACAGCAGGAGTTCCACAGGAGAGGCCTGTGGAAGCTCTTCAAAGCCCACGGTTCGTTCACGGGACATTCATGCAGTGGCTGTCATGCAGCATACCCGGCTGATAAGATAAAGGTGCTCATTCTCGCCAGAAGTGTTTCCTAGTGCGAGGCTTGTGCTAGCTTGGTGTAGCCAGATAGAGTATTCTTTGGGGAGAGCTCGCTTCTTATAGGACCCAGAACGGTTAGGGGAGCCGACTTGGCAGCTATGAGGAGTTTATTAAGCGTCTATCTGTTTGCCGTGCTTCTCCGATAGGCGGAAGTGGGGCTGCTAAGGTTTTAATCTACAAAGGGTAGGCAGGGGGTAGTAGTGGGCGGGTGGACGATGTGTCTTTTTGGGCAAGTGAGGTGAGGGGGTAGGACAGGTGAAGGAATATGGGTAGACGGAGGATTTGGAGAAAGTTTGCAGATCGGTCGGAGGCGGGAGCGATGAGAAGGCTGAAGTCAAGGGCGAGAGGAGTGAAGATCTCCTCTGGGAAAAAGCATGGCCTCAACAGCCTGCCGCCTAATTGAAGAGGTTGAGGGAAGCTATCTGTCATTAACGGCTGGAGGGAAAGTGTGATGAAGAACCTAGCAATCCAAGAGGCACCAAGGGCTAGAATGGTCCAGGCCGATCTTAGCAGTGAGAATGGCGAAGTTAGCCAAGTCGACAAGAAAAAGCTCGGGAGCTCCTTGGCTGACCAGCCGACTAGCTCTTCTAAGAATAGTACCAACCCCAATACTACCCCCTAGGAATTAGAGCCTTAGTTGGAGGAAGTGGGTAACCCGCTGATGGATGATTATCATAAATTGTGAGTGCGGGGGCTAAGGGGGGGATGTTTGGATTTACAATTCTAGGTTTGCTCGATATTTTGGTTGCGGTATGCTAGCTGGTTAGATACTCTTGTTGAGCAATATACATAACACACCTTGCCTTCTCAAATTTGACTTTATACATTCGTAGGGTGCTACTGCGGCTGCATGAGGCTGTCGTACCAGCCATCATGAAAGAGAGTTCTGGTGAAATGGCTTACCATACACGGGTCGTATGTACATGCGTAGCCCGACTTCGCAGCCAGATGAATTCTGTATCAAACTATGGATGTTTTCCACGCTTATTATATGGACATATAGCGCCTGGCGCTCCTCTACCCTCTAGTATACATTATACTCCTCTATTGAATTTTGCATAACCCGAGCCCTACTCCTTTTCCTTTTCCAATAACCGACCTAGCACGTTAACCCACAGGTACCCTCCTCTCCCAATGGTGCATGGCATTGATCAGCACTGATAACCCTAAACTCATCCTTTCCATGTTCCGCTCTCCCTTCCATATTTCTACTGGTTTTGCCCTACCTTCTATACCATCCGACCCCCTTCCAGAACTTCCCTTGGAATAACCATTAAGAGTTTGGGCTGGTGATACTTTGCAAGCCAGCTAAATCAATGGGGCATAATGGGAAAAATACTGTAAAAGGAATTGAATCTAATAGCCGGTTCCCCTCCTATTTCGCTCAGCTCATAGTCGGGAAAAGCAAGTGCGACGCAACACAATTTTTTTCTTTCTTTCCCTTTTTCCAATTTTTCCTCTATTTTAACACATGTATACAATACAAGTTATGAACTAAAGTTACTACTTTGTATATTATTATTATAGTTTAAAAAGCCTTAATTTAATCTCACAAAGTTAGCATTCAATTTCATGGAATCCTGTGAAATACATCCCACGATGATGGGGTGAGGGCTGTTGTCGAGGATAAGACCACCACCTTCTTGAAGATAAAGAAGAGGAAGGTAAAGGAGTCGAAGAAGGCCGTAAGTCTTTAATGAAAGCTGGATGCTAGGGAGGGCACCACGAAATGGTTAGGGCGTACAAGAAGGAAAGGGGGCAGCAGGAGAAGGCAATAGCAGGAAAGCAGACCGGGGGATGCTCTAAGAAGAAATTCGGGTGCGTAGAGAGAGGAAGGGAGTGACGTAGCTGGGGGTGCAAACACGGAAAAAGGAGTAGGAGGCGACCAAAGGGGTGGGGGGGTGCAATCGCAGTTCTGCACTTGCAACGTACCCATATTTTTATATCTGGAGCATAGGTCGCCGGTGGGTGTGGTGCACACATGGGGCTTCTCAATTTTCGCAAATTATTTGTCGCACCTAGTTGTAGGGGGTCTTATCCGCAGCAGTTATTGTTGGTATCATTCCAAAAAGCCGAGTGATCGTTAGTGAAAAGGTATCACCCCTCCACCATTCCCGAATCCATGAACCTCTTGCATTACCCGCCCCTCAGTTGCGAGATGATAGCTTTGACAAATCTTCCGCTAGGGGTTGGAATCTTGTCGTGGGGTTCTCCCCTTTGCAGTATTCTATAATATTATTAAATTTGGCGGGTTTTCCATATACTCGCGCTTGGCTGACATGAGCACTCTGTTGCCCACCCGGCAGGAGCCAGCGCAGTGTCTTCACAATGCGTCGCTTAGAAGAGTGGCTGAGTTGGGTTTATTAGGCAGAGACAATGTCTTTCACCCGCAACGTGGTGTGGAAGCAACTACACCACAAAATCAGATATCATAAGTCTTTGGCAGCAGCTGGTCAAGGCCAAAATCTACTTGCGAGCGAGGTAGCCAATAAACCGGCGAAGTTTAGTGAGGTAGCAGAGAGGCTTAGCAAAAACTTCCTAGCGGTTTTGTTTGATGCGAACTGAAATTTGGTGTCAATCCATGCCAGGACTCTCGGAGCGTGCTGCCTCGTTGAACGCTCACTCAGTCTATATAAATTCAGGGGCCTAGCTCGACGATTAGGGCATGGCGGAGCTCATGTTGTCAACAATTTAGATTCCTTGCCCTAGTACTCGTAGTGGTTGATAAGGATCTGTGGTGTCAGCTGACACGCCAACTCAATTATGGCTTTGCCACATCCTCAAAGACTTTAACTACATCAACCGCACTCTCGCACACACACTCTCTCTCTCCGGTGCATCCTCTACAACTGTTATCTACCACACACCCCCCAGCCTCCGCCCAAGAAATCTAACATTTAGTCATACAAGTATGTCGGGTAAGAAGATTTTTAAGGAGATCAAAGATGCGGTCAAGACGCGTGCCGCTTAACCTTCCATGGCGTGGAGCGGGCCGATTTCGACCAGGTCATGCAAGCACTAAGACTCCCAAAGAATTATCTGGAGGAGCATGCTTTTCGGTGACCATTCAACTCCCTACTGTTTTCCTTTATCCTATAGCTAAGTTACGCTTATAGCGTCCATTGGTTTTTAAATGAAAAATACCTCAAAATTATAATGCCTTCCGCACTACACGAGTCCGCGAGCGCGTGGTTATATGACGAGATCTCCGATGGGTTGGCGACGGGCGTCATTCCGCGTGCTTGGGTCCGCAAGATCATGATCAATGCCTTACCCGGTATGTTGTCACCTATACCATAAATTCTGGGTAAACTCGACCTGCCACTATTCTCTGTATAGCAGCTACTATCTCTGGAAAAGCATACTTGCAAAAGCATTAGGACTTCAGAGAACAAGTGACTACCTTAAGAAGAATAGCAGTGGGTCGAGTTTATCCAGAATTTACGGTACTCTATCAAAACTCTGAAATCAAGCTGACCAGGTTTACTAGTATATAAGAACTTTAAAGGTGAATATGCGGGATATATAAAGGAAGCCGATATGACTTTCATCCCCCTGCTCGGCCCCGACTGGACGAAGAAGCGAGAATTTCCTTCTGCAGTTCTCGAATCTGGGTGGTCCGAACCGGCGGATCGGCTGAAGTTAGACGCAAGGTTATGGCAGGCGGGCTCGGACGGGGCAGTGCGTATAGTACTGCAGACCAAGTTTTATAAGCGGGAGGCAAGATGTATTGGGTTGCGGCTGTGGATCAACCGCGCCGAACCCACTGAAAGCTCCTTCAAGATTACCCGGAAACAATACGTAAGGTTTTTCTATATCCTAACACTACAAGTAAATAGGTTACTAATGGGAAACTTTAATCAATAGGAAGTCCTGCCCCCTCCCACTGAACCTGAAGAGGACCCGTCGATTACGTTCGATGAATTCTTTGCAGGTGGCTGCCCACCGGGGATTGATCCAAAGGGATCAGTTGTTTTAGGCCTTTAAAATCTTCGCACGGTTGCTGGGTGCGAGATACTTGCTCGAGGATGTGTTCCGGATGAATAAACTCGGTATGTCCGCGCAACAATTTTCAATCATTTAGATAACTTGGGAGCTCACATGAGGAAGGGGACAAAAAAGTGTAGAATGGCTAATAGAGGAGCAAACCAAAGCTGGGGTACACCTTTTTTCTTCGGACACAATGGCTTCGGGGTTCCCGAATTCGCCTGTTGAATCAACATGGATGGAATCTGCGAGGGCAACCAGCGTTGTCTCCCGGGCCGGGCTCTTCTTTTTTCCTTTTCCTTTTTTATTTTTATGTTCTTTCCTCCAATTGTCGTTTCGTTGCTGTTTGCTACCTACTCGTTGGACCGGGGATGTCAGGGATTTGGCGATGACGGGGAAGGTCGTGGGCAGTACGGGTAGTCGGCCTGTATTGGTAGGACACCTAATAAACAACTTCTACCCAGACAACTTGTATTTTACCGGAATCACATTGAGCGAGTGGTATTCCTCCAGCTTTGATTCCGTATACGTGCGATGCGAGAGACATGAAAAAGCTGTCTCCCCCGATTTCGATATTCGAAATGAGAAAGATCTAGAGCTACTATCATACAAACAAGCTTTTGATCCTCCCTCCGAAAACCCGTTCCGGACAATCTCTAGCTCAACTCGTCCCTTGCACACCTTCAGACATGCTGGTCCCCCGTTACGTCCCCGGCCAACCACCCACCGGGCGCCTGTCCGGCGAACAGTTTAACCCTCCAGATCCTCCAATAGAAATCTTGGTTACGATTTACGATTTTCTAAATTTCCCTGGGTAGTTGAGGGTTATTCGGCGCTCTCGCTGATGTATCATAGTTCACGATGTTTGATCGCCACGAGGAAAAAGGCTTGCGGTGTTAGTCTTCAGAGAACTTTAATCTCCCCACAGGGTTTTGGCGGAGTCAGAGTAATTCTATCTCGATAGCCTCACTTTTGCTGTGATTTGTCTTTCATCCCATTGCTCACCTGCGCGGCTGTATTAACACCTTACCGATGGGCAGCGGGAAGAAAGCGAGTGAGATATGGTGAATATTCCCGCTGACTCCCCACTTCCCTGCGATACCATCGTAGGAAAACTTTTATTACCGGGGCCGTAATTCAAGGAGCGGGCCCTTGGTATAGGAAAAGGGTCCACTTAAGTCATGATGGGCCTTGATTCTTTGCCCCTTTCACAGATCTTTTCTCCTCATTGCTGGTTTCTTTCTTCCCTCGATATAGGTGTTTTTGATTGAATACTAAGGATTCAAGATGTTTGTGTTTACTAGGGCCTCGCTCCGGTGGATGAGGTTAAAATCGGAGTACAGTAGTAGGAAAACTGATATAGCGCTCTGGGCTTGTAGGATACAAACGACCCCCTAGGGTGGGGTGTACCATATATTGCTCGCTAGATTTATAATAATAATAATAATATTATTATTATGATACCACCGTATTGCGAAAAGGGAAGACTGGTTATCATACTAAAATCCGCGTTTTAGCTGTTTCCGCGGGAGGGTATAAGTTGGTTAGTTCGTTACATCCCGGGACCCCCGCGCGCTCGAGGGAAATAAGGGCAAGTCAAGGGTAGCTGGCGGCACTACGGGAGCTAAATCCCGACTACCCTTAACCCCCCCACGACTGCTTCGGCCCCATCCCCTTGCGAAACATGCCACAATAGATTAACCCCTTACACTCTCCCCGGCCTCTTTTTCAGAAACCCCGCATTCTGACCCCACTCTCCAACCTTAAATTCTCCCTCCGGCTTTCCACCCTAGATTTCACCCCCCCCCGTGCCCCGTGCCCCGTGCGCCCGATCCACACTCTCACCGGCAGCTCTATATCCTTCCTTATCCTTTCCGCCAAACCCCACTCCCGTTTCTCCGCGCCCTCGGCGCATTTCTTCCCGCCGCTGCAATCCAGAGTCGTCGCAGAATTTGGTATTGCTTTCCAGCGCACTATCGACCGGAGGGCGCGGGGCAGCGTTGAGCAAGGAAGGTTTCGCATTCCACCGTGCGTCAGCGGCGGCCGCGAGCTGTTTTAATTGAGCTTGCCGGGCGACGTTCGCATGGAGCTCGGCTATTGTTGGCGCGACCCGGTTATGGCAAAGCCACTGGGGCCATTGAGCTATAATGGGGATAGGTCGTTAGCACAGGGGGGATGGATGCGTGCATCGTGTGGAAAAGGTACACAGTACGGGGCAATTTGTAGTCCGCCAGATCTCACCTGGGATCTCTATACGTGACTATCCGACGAACACGCCCGTGCACGCTGATGGGGGTCTCCCAAAAGGAGTTGCCCTCTTGGTCCATTCCTGTTCTCACGGTCAGAGGATTGATAATGGTATAGAAAATTGGATTATAATAATATCATTTCCCAGGACAACTTACCGACTTCAGCGACTTCCATGCATAATAAATGCAGGTGAGGATATTTCCCTGGGCTTTCGAAGTCATTGGAACCGATACCGTTCATGCACACATGGATCGATCGATAAAAAAGTATGAATGGTAGAGAGCGTTATGTTTCACGATGAGTGAACAGGATTGACGTCGTTGCTTGGCTGTCTCTGCCAAGAGTCGGCACGTGCTCGGAACTATCCGCTTAGGGAACTCTGAACGAGCGAGAAGGGATGTGATTGGAGGCTTGGTTGCTTGGTTACTCACAAGGCACTTGTTAAATGAGAGTTGCGGTACCGGTACAGTACTTAATAGTGATGGAAAAGAGTAAAACAAAAAAGAGAGAGTGGAGAGTTTTTCTATCATTATAGTACAGGTGATTGAACCCGGAAATCTAAGTGAATTTTACTGGAAAAACAGTAAAAAATGCAGGAGTACAAAGGAATCAAACAGCGTCATAGTATCAAGCAAATAGTAATAGGAAAAGGTGGGTTGGTATCCTATAATACAGAGTGGTTAATAATAAATAGTAGGTCAAAGTCAATTATCTGTATTATGAAAGTTGTCAATACATTTGGTTATAGCATCGGGAATTAGTGTAGGGATGAGAATTACCTGTCATTCCAGCAACTCAAATATTCTAGTTGCAAAGGAGGAAAGTTCTGGTATGGAGAGAATAATAGGAGGAGAAGTTGAGGTGGATACATCGAAAAGACAATCGTATGGAATACGTAGCTCCGAAGAACCCAGAGGGGATAGTACTATTCCTGATTCATCGATGTCAAAATCTTGAAAACATCTTGGAATCCAGGGGTCCTCAATCGCCATAGTAGAAGGGCGCATCTTCCAACATTCGACACGAAGGGTAAAGGGATTGCGTCCGATTTTTGCAATAATAACATAACGTGTTCGACCCTCAGAATTCAATAGCCACCACTCGGCATCACAGTGAAGTGAGTCTATTGTTTCACTATAACCGACCTCGATCATCAGCGAAGGCCAGGATTCTCTTCCTTTCCGAGTTGATGGCGCTATTCCCTGGTCACCTTCTTTACTCCTCACACCAGGAACCATAAATCGCGTCGCACCAACTGAGGAAATCATCTCTATTGTGTGCCCAGGGATGGATAAAATCTTGCTAACAATTTTCCAACAAAGATCACCAGCAACCCGTTCATGTTCGGGTCCAGGCATAACGCGAAAAATAGCCGCATTTAGAGAATTCTCAATTGTTATACGTACTGCCGACCTCAAACAGGATTCCTTCAGTTCCTTCTCAATTGCTTCGTAGTCTCCCTCGGTGATGCCGTAGAAATAAAAATGTCCTTGCTTAAGCGAGTTGAAATCAACAGTAGTTGTTATAGCCATAATCAGCTGACCTGGTGATTCGTATTTCAATCGATGGGTTATTGAGTAGGCTTGCTTCTCAAATGGAGAGATAGGGTCACAGCTTATTGCACCAGGCCAATCGTCTGTATTGGCCAGGTACTGCAAGCTTTGATGTCGATTAAGGGATGACATGAAATGCTTAATTACCGAGTCTGATGAAAGATATTGGCAATGGTGAGAGGCGGTAAAGGTGTAGTTTGAGTATGACTCGGGTGCGGTCGAACTGGGGTAGAGTTGTCTGGTTTGGTGAAACGGTTGGTCCCTCCTGTAAGTACACGGTAGCACAGGTGTAGACGGGTGTTCAGGTAGGCCAGTACTTAGGTGGAAAATAGCAGCTCGGTAGCGTTGTCCACTTGGCTGGACACGGGCGAAAAGACACCGTACCAGAAACTGTGCTGTTGGTAGGTGATACTGTCTCTCCAAACAAGCAGCTGCAAGCAAGGACAGGTATGCGTCCTAGGGTATATTGCAGGCACCTAGGGCTGGTAGAACCTATCAGTTGATCTATCGGCGTGCACAAGGAAAATCTCCGTTCGAATTGCAATTGCCCTAGCATATCAGGTTAGCCGAACAATAAATATCAATCATTGTGATCAATCAAGCTCACCCTTTCTGGCCGCTAGTCTGCCTTGAAAATGCTATTTCCGTACCAAGTGTGGGCCCTTGTACTCAGGGTTTTCAGAGAACCGTGTGATCAGGGTCCAATAGAATCAGGCAGACAAAAGTTTAAATTGACACAATCGTTTGTGTTTGCTCGTCAAAGGATGCCTATCTGAATGGCGAGAATGTAGATATATAGAGGTACGAATGATGAATTGCCGAAATGTTGAATCCTTTTCCTATGCACCTATTATTGCGGAGGAGAGTGGCGACTCAGTAACGTTACTCACCACATTAGACAAGTAGCAGATGGAAACACCTTTACAAATTCTGTGAATAGAAACAACCTGCTGTAAGAAGGAGGTGGTACCGCCAACAGCTGCGAGTGCTGCAATATATTGGGTACAAGGGAGTTATTGTGCAAGGACTCAATGAAAATCCCTTCTCAACCTCAATAGGCCTAGTATATTGAGTTAACAAAATGACAAATAAACGTTTGTGAGATCCGGTAAGCTTACCCTCCTCAAGCTATATACTGCTTCCAAACGACTATTCGGTTAGCAACTGTTTGTCCTTAATAAGGGGTTTCCAAGTCTGCCGAGTGGTAGTAGAACAAACCGTCAATCCTAGTAGCCGTATGGGTTTGTTTCGGTTTGTTTGTAGAAGGTAGTATGGATCAGTAACTAGGATAGGAGTATATAGAGATGGGTTAGATAAGAGAGGATCCACGCCAAATTCAGGTTCAGGAATAGCCCTGGGGGTTACTTGTAGTGGTAGGGGGGATGGTTGGAGAGTCGGAGTTGTCGGTTGCCTCGCGGGAAATTCCAATGCTCCTTGTGACTCGCGTCTTTTGTCTGTGGGCTTCTTGTTAGGATAATAACTGTCCTGTGAGGTGGGGGGGTATGACGCAGGTACCATGCTAGCTGCAAGTCTGTCAACAGCGGCGTAATGTCAAATGATAAGTAAGCACCAATCCAGCATTGGCAAAGCCATCGTACCTTGGACAAATTTCAATATATGATCCTCCTTGCTGTGCACCTCTGCTACAGTCGCACCTTGCTGTCACGGATGGCAAAAATTCAAAGAATTAGTCGAAGACAGCGAATTATCGGGGACAAGGAGTTAGGTTTTGGTTCAAAAGATTTTAGAAATCAGAGAATTTCATCCACGACAGCGAGAAATCCGGGAGAGCGGGGTCTGGGACAATGGAGTGGGTGTATTTGGCTATTTGGGATCTTTTTCTTATTTTTACAATTTCGCGGACTTGTCAAAAAATTCATCTGTGCATTTTGGCCATCACGCATGTAGTGCAAATAATTCTGTTTTTTGTTTTTTTTTACATCAAAGACCGTGCCTATTGCTGTATCCTCAGCACTTCCCTATTCAGGTGTCATGGAGGAGCTTATTCAATTGTTAGGCAAAGGATGTGCACATGTGTGGAAGGCAAAACACCAGTTTATAGTTAGGCAATTCGTGACTCCATGGCCGACTAGCGAGCGAGCTGTACGGTGGGAGAACAATAAAAAGAAAACAGGAAAGCGACCATGAGAAAAGAAAAAGAAGGCATGGCGGGTTAGGGAGAAAAGAGAGAGGGAAGGGGAAGAGATAGATTGAGAATAAAAAATAAAGAGGGAAGCGACCAGAGGACTGGGAGGACAGGATAGGTGTTGGAGGAGAAAGCAACGGGTTGGACGAAAGAATTAGTGTAAAGAAGCAACCGTTTTGCGGAGATTCCTGTGTAAGCCAGTGGTTTACCAATCATTTTCTCCAGATTTCCCCTTTCCTATCCACCCTATGGAGTTTGGCGGGTCAAATCCCCCTTTCAAAACAAACTGCACATTGCATATTTGTTACCATTCGGATAGCATTGAAATCAAGAATATCACAGTTCTAAAAAAAAAGAAGGATCCACCAGTCTGCATGCTGAAGTCCATCTTTTTTTGATCATTGTCTAACCGTCTGGGTTCATATTCTGTTCTCTCAGAACAGTGCCCCGCCCCGTATTCTGTCAGGGGCATTCAAAACCGTCTGTTACCTTCTCGTTCAAATGCTCAAGTTCTAGCTTGCTCGTTGCATAATTCCGAAAACCGTCCAGTAAAAACAACTGGTCTGGGGAGGATCGCCTTGTATTACACTATCTTGAGATTTATTATTTTCCACGCAAGCGAGATCACGGTAGAAAAATCAATCTGAATAGAGAGTTTGCGCACAAGGACCTAGGTAGCAGTTAACGGGAAATAGACCTAGGTGCAGTAATGAGTTTGCTCAACAGGTGTACTGTACAGTACATATTATCTTGGCAACTGGACGACAGAAGAATCAGTTCGAGATAAATCCAGTTTGCTTGGATATGATTCGTTGAAAAAAAATGGAAAAAGTCCCAAAGTGACAACCCATAAATAAACTGCTTCCAGCAGTCACTCTTGCTGCGCATATTTTAAACAAGCAAAAGTTTTAAGGATCCTAGAACGTTGTGGACTTTGATTACTCAAGGGAACACGGAAAGGGGGGAAGAGCATTAAGAGAGTACAATTGAATGGAAAGAGATTTGTGGGAAGAGGAGGAGTGGCAGAATCCGTTTTGGAATTTTTTGGTTTGGGTTTTGTTGCATTTCTGGTTGACATGACCTTGTCCATCTATTAAATTCTCTAGGTCTGAAAATTGACATCTTACACTTCTCCTAGGTCTTGCCCGCCACCGGGGTGTCCAAGACTTTTAGGTTAACTCAAAATAAGCTATTTTCCTACCACCCAGGTCTCGTTGCGCAAACTCTCTAGTATGATAGTACGAGTATGATAAGCTGGGTTGGGATCCAATGTCGCTCACCCCCCCACCAAGATTGGCTGCGTGGGGTTTAGGGTGGGAGAGGTTGACATTTTCCGACGTATCATACTGGAGTAAACGTGGTGTAGAACCAACTACACCATGAAACCACAGAAGAAACATCAATCAACGCCCCCATTAAACCCTAAGATCATTACAAATGCCTCATGTCACGTAATTTTATGAAAACAAGGAGCGATAAGGAAAAACTATGCATAAGTAAAAAACATAATGAACCTAAGCCAGCCCCATTTGAGGTCACCACACATGTTGCTAGTCCTCCGCGCACATCATCAATCGTAACGCAATGTGCCCACTAAAAACACCCCTAACACATCACGCAAGAGCAGCAAAAAACCCCCCAACAGCCCACAGAAATATGTAAACATAACGACAATGGTTACTGAAAAGCTGGAACCCCAACCTACTGTCAACCGATCGTCATTGGACAAATAAATTTGATTGGCTCATCTGGTCCAACCTCGGAATTGTAGGGGAATCTCCAGAAGGGGTTCCGAATCAGCAGCACGTTTCGCACGTCTCTCTGTTATCCTTTTCAACCTTCTCTTGCCGCCGCCGCTCCCCCTCCGTAAAATATTCAGCTAACTGCTTGCGGTTCTTGATTATGGCCAGAAGCTTATCTTGCTGGTGCGGTAAGCTGAGAACCAGATACCGAGCGAAAAGGTCCATGTCCATTTGTGGTAGAGCGCGCAGTGTGTGCTCAACATAGCCTATGTCCATTTGCGGTAGAAGATGCGCTTTGTATTTGACATATTCCCTATCGTGGATGATGTCGAGGCATGAGTCTATATACTCTGGGATGGTTGGTATGAAGACGGGAAATGTAACCGGAGGATCTCCCACGAATTTTATTTTTTCGTCAGTAAGAAGATAAGGCTTCACGCTTCGGTCGGACGCGTTGGGATGGAATTCCGCTTCCACCAATGCGCTGTTGTAGGCCAGGACATGCGGGACGTGGACCTTCTCGGTGTCGACTGAAATTTGGTAGGACTCCTCGGTGCAGAGGCTAATGTACCATGACTCGTTGTATCTCTTCAATCGCTGGACAGAGCGGTATTCCGGCCGATCACCTCCCATGTGGAACTCTGGCATGGTGGGTTCATCAACCCCGAGCCACTCACCAGTTCGGACAAAGGCGTGGTACGATATATGGATGTCAGTTGTGAGTTCCGCACTAGGATGTCCACCGTCTAACCCAGCTAGGTTAGCTATTAGAACTGGGTTTTGATCAGGGCGGTTAACTCATGCATACATGTGATGTGAATACTGGAACGCCCATCCAGTACAATGCATATTTTCCAACCATGATAAAGGGGTGATCAAAAGCACTCAGAACTAAATAGACAGAGTGCAAGGAAGTAGGACTAGGTGACCAAGAGGAGGGCATTGTGCTGTGCACCATCCGCACCGATGAGGGGGATCAGAATTGCGATGCCCCGGTTGATCTTGTGGGCTTTTGTTGACGGTGGTGACGGAGAAGGTGATGGCGATAGCGATGCCTTTGTACATGAAAGGACACAATGTTCAAAAACTGGTTCTATGCAGATGAAGGAAGGGGGGGGGGGGGGTGCATGTGGCTCCGAGCAAAGAGATACGAGTAGAACCTGTTCACCCATGATAACTATGGAAAATTGCGGGGGGTATGACATCCTTATTACGAGTCTTGGCAAAAACCTTTCATCAACGGGGTATCATATCTTATCATAATTATCTCCGCGATAGGAGCGACAAAATGTCTATGATATTACAAGTATAGTGCAAATGGAATCAAACCGGGACCTCCAAACAGCCAAACCCGATCTCAGATCAGTCAATGGCAGCAACTAATTCCTGGGCGAAAAAAGCGTGGAGACGTAGATAATTTTGTGCACAACTATCAAGCGCTTTTTCTTTTTCGATTAAATCTTTCAGTCAAGTTTGATTCTAGGGGAAAGAGCCCAGGCGAAACAAGGGACACATTCTACGTAGAATGTGCCGAAAATAACATGGAGAGTGGGTAGGAGAGACACAATTATGTAAGATAAAAATAATATCATACTGGTCTAGGATACGCCTTGCACCGTACCCAGTTCCACCTTTCTCTTTTTTCCTTAAATCAGGACCCGAATCAAGCACCATCTATTAGACCTTACGGAACCCCCCGGATCACTGCATCTCCCCCCGAATTTTCCCAGTCACTCAGTACTGGCCGCATGCAGTACTGTACACACCCGCAAGCCCTCCAGCAAACCGAATCTACCCCCCCAATTTGTGCCCAGCCTTATAAGCGGGCGCACGGCCCATAAAAATAGGGTTAAACTCACAAGAGGGTTCTTATAACCCTATGAAGGTGTCTGCCCTCATCGCAGTCTAGGCCCTCAACAATCTCTCCCAGCAGCTCCCTCTCCTCACCCCCCAATCTCCGGAAATTCTGCCCCTTCCGCACCATCACCTCCACCACAAACTGAAGACCCTCCATGTCTTTCTTATACCCGCGGTCGACCCAAGCTATCCCTTTTGCTAGTGCCAGGTCAACCAGGCTGGCCACCGGCAGGGTTTCGTCAAGGCAATAGGCCTGCAATTGGTGAAGGTAGCCGCCGCCAATCTCCACGAAATCAATTCCAACATCTATTCCGAATGTTGAATTGTACTCCTAACCTAGGGGGTGTTGAGAGAACCTGCTATCCACGGCAGCGGCCCTTGCGAAAGCATCCATCGACCTGGCCGTAATCCCAAAATCAACGTCTCTTGTCTGAATAGTCGCCTCGTAGAGAAGTAGGGCAGCGCCCCCAACAACAGCAAAGTCCCCCACATAACGGGCCCCGATCAAACCCCACACCGCCCTTGCTGCCTCAACCACGGCTAATTCGCCGTCGCGCAATCCCTGTGCTTGGCCGTCTACCTGGCCTTCGGCTCTACCTGGCCTAGCTCTTCCGGCAGCCGACATTTGAGCCGAGTTCTTTGGTTGGGTGATGGTGTTGGATGAGAGGTGGTGGAAAGGATGGTACCGAGTTCGTTATTTCGGGGAAGTCAATAATTACTTTGGCGAGGTTAAGGAGGGAGAGGGTTCTGATGGATGAAGAGTGCACAAGTGTTCTCTATCTGCCCCGTATCTATGGAAGTAGAGCACTCAACTGAAGCGGTGAAACGTGGGCAATTGCGCACATCAGAGTCGCGTACACTGGCGACTACATTGGCATCAAGTAGGAGGTGACCAAAGAACTGAAGTGGTGTCGTGCGGGCAACGTGGATGGCCAGCGGTAGAGGCTATCAGATTATCACTGAATCATGGGTAGATCGTTCTGGAGTACCACGGTAATCGGGATCTCACGATCGTATCTTAATCAAGCGTAATCCTGCTGATCTCATCGGTTTACTTGGAGGGCTGCCAGTTTCGGAGTCAATGATGTGACTCAATTGTCTGTGGATTGGGAGTGTGGCCTGAGTGGGAGTTGTCCTCTTGGCTCCGGAGAATACTATCTCAATACCGGCACCTAATCTCAGGAAAGACAGAGAACTTTCAAAAAGAATGAAATGGGCACCGAAATATTTACTCCGGCGGATACAGACACTCCTCCATAAACACTCTCCTGCCGAGACCTTCCCGCAGTGCTGGAATTCATTCCCAGCCGGAAGATCCAGAAGGTAAACTTTCTAGCACCTCCCTTTCCCAATGCTCACCGCCGCTCCCACCGCCACGAGGTAACGTGTATTGGTACTTGAATATCCACCCCCCCAGCATCCCTGACTCCAGCAAACCACATGCAGTCCTCTACTCCAACCTCGGAACTTTAAACCTCTCGCACCCGCAGGCCGCCTTCGACTTTCGTTTCTTCCGCGCAAGCCGACAACCTTTCTAGACCCTGGCAAATTCGCTCCAACACTCGCTTACGCCTTCACACCACTAGCCGCAAAGAAGAACCTGCACAAGTGCCTTACTCGGAACATAGACGCGCTTGAACACGCCGCAGGGGTTCCGCTGGAGAGGAGCGTCGAGGCCCATCAAGGGCCATTGCTGGTTCACGGGACAATCATCAGTCGGTTGCCACACCGCATACCCGGTTGATAAAATAAAGCAACGCGTTTTAAACAGCTGCGGTTCTCGGAGACTGATAAGCGTCAACGATCTCGCACTCACAAACTATCACTCGCCTGAAACGAAACGCTAAGACTGAGGCAAAAAGGTAAAAGAGAGGTAAGCGAAAAATTTTCTCTTTGTCTCTCGCTCTTTCCTAAACTCACGCCATTCCTTACACTCTCAATTTTCTCGCACGGCTAACTCTCTCAACTTAACTGACAAAACAGGACGAAGACAGGAGTATAAATAAACGTCGAAATCGCATCCCCGATCCTTCTACCGATCAGCACACATATCCCCTGCCTTTCCCGCTTTTCCACATAGATCCATCTTTCCTCTGCATGCCTTCAAGCTAAGCGAACAAACTCCACAAAGACTCCCGTTTTCCTCCTTGTTCAGACATCTTCCCTTTCTTCCTTCTTCCTCCGCTAAGTTCATTATGTTGACAGAAAGAAATAAAAGCCTCTTTAAGACTCCCGCCATTGTCTTCCCGCCGCCGTACTCCCACGTTCCTGTCTCGGATGTGCTTTCCCAAAGCAAACAACGAATAATGAACGAATGGTCGGCGGTGATGGTTCCTTGTATGTCGAGCATGTTCGGAACATCTCCTACATAGTCTAAGAACATGGCGAGTAGGTTCCAAGCATGCTGGATGGCAGGGGATCCAAAGACTAACAATAAAAGGATACGGAACGACGGGTAGATACCAAACGGTAAACAGATGTCAAAGAGTGAACGGATATTAGATAATGGATAGATATCTGAGGAATAAATGGATGCTAAATGAACCACAATGTTAGGACAATAAGCGGATATCTGACGACGAACAATGAACAAATATAAGACGACAAACGATAGGTAGATATCGATGATGAGATAACAGATAACTCATATGCGGATAGGTAAAGGCATAAAGTCATGGGCATGCCGAGCAGCATCCACGATTTCCAACAACGCGTTCCCACCGGAAGCGCTCTCCGGTGCGAGGCTAGTACCGACTTGGTAGAACCAGATACTGTATTCTTTAGGGAGGGTTTGCGGAGGGGGTTTTATGTGGGACTTAGAATGGTCGCGGGGACCATTTGGTATAGTGGTCGAGGCTGACCTTTGCAGTGGGAACATCGACGTCAGCCCCGCCGACCGTGAAAGTCCAAGAGTCCCGGGGCTGACAATAGGACTAACATCAATACTGCCGCCTAGGAACCAAAGCGTCAGGTGAAGAAAGTGGGCGGCACAGCGGCGGATAATACTTATTAGGAAATGTGAGTCCAAGAGATGTGTGTGTGTGGGGGGGGGGGGTTGAATGTACAATAGAGTGTTAGCTTTGCCTACTTTTTCATTTCCAGTATGCAGGCTAGTCAGTTACTCCTCTTTAGCAATATATATGATACACTCTACCCTTCATCGTTAGACTTCATCTGTTTGCAGGGTGTTTCTAGATCGCATGCGAGTATTGTATTCGTCGTCATGAGTGATCGCTCGGGTATGGCGCTTATCAGACAAGGGTCAGTTATGTACAAGGGGCAGGCATATAGAGATCGAACACACCAAATACGGTAGTGTCGCGGGGAAGATTTATGAGGTGTTTCTGCGAACCGCTATGCTAAGGCTTGCCATCCCTCCATCCACATTAGCCATCTATATGCACTTGGCCAGACTAAAAGCTAACAAGGAGCCCAGATGTCGCGGCAGCCCGCCAGCTTCCAACCTCGAAGACCTCAAAAACCAATTAGTAACTCAAGCCCTGACCCTACACACAATTACGGTGAAGGCCCTTGCGGACTCACGTGACCGATTCATCGACCCTTACAACCCCTTCTTCAACATACTCGTGCACACCCTAGCAGTGCGGCACATGCTCTCAGCCGAACACATCAGTTCCGCCACCCAGGGCTACCCTGAATTCCGACACTGCGATCTCGCGATCAGGATCTACACCTATCATACTTTACATCCCCCATCCGCTGCTATGCGAATGTCGTTACGCACCTTTAACTTCGGGCTGCGATCGGCTACGAGCTATTACATCCAAAAATCTACCCGAAAGTGAAGCTTGAGTCAGTGTGAGGAAAGATCAACAATTGACATCGCAACGTGCAGATGTTCGGGGGGGCTAGCATCCAGTACTACGTTGGACACACTACATTAGAGGGTTATCAAAAAGGAGAGCTAGCTGAACATCCTCACGAATGGGTTTGTGTAGTATTTGTGCACAGGGTTAGGGTCGGAGTCTTGTTCTGCGTGAGGGATTTGGCGCCCGACGAGCAAAAATCTGTGTTTAATGCTGAGGATTATTCGCTCACAATTGAGGGGTCTATTAAGAGTCGGTCTCTGGGACTGTTTCATGGACTTCAAGGCTATGATTTTCGGGTTTGAAGTTGAGGCATCGTGTTTGGGAGTCCCAATGAATGGCCGCCTGCAAAATGTGAGCAAAAATAAATGGGTGCATTTCTGCGAAAAGTGGTAAACTTGCATTTTTTAATATTTTGAGTTGCGGGCACTTTTAGTTTGCATAGCAATCAGGAGACTTTTGAGAAAACACAAAAAACGTTTTTTCACAAACAAATTCAAATAACTCAACAATTGCTAAGTTAAAATAAATAAAAATATAATGCAATAAATCGTTATTTTTATCTGTTTTATACTATGTTGAAAAGTTTCTATTTTTATGAGTCTTATATTCTAAGAGGGCTTAATTATTTGGACTAATAAAAAAAAGGAATTATAAGACATGTTAATACAAGTTTTACATAGTAGCTTACTATTATCAACAGCTTTTTTACTTGCTTTTAGAGCAAGGAGGATGCCTACATGGCCTTTTTGCTGGAACACTTATAAGAGATTGTATGAAAAAACTACTTTGAATAAATAATATTCTATTACTTTCAAACTATTTCAGAGCATTGCTTTAGTGTCAAATTTCTTAAGAAAAAATGTCAATATTAACCTTAATACCTGCTTCCACTAATCCTGTTTTTGCTCTTAATAGCTACAAAAGTTCATTGCAATGCAATGCTTAGTATTGTTTTATAATGTCTGTAAAACATTTTAAAATTTCTACTTTTAACATAATCTTCAATAACATCAAATTGTACTCTTGAAAATATTTGAAACAAGAATAGTAGATAGATCTTCATAGAGGCTATCTTGCTATGGAAAAAAAGATTTTTGACTCAATTTTTATAATTCTACTGGAAGGTCTATTTCTCCTCTAATTTTAAATTTGAATATATTTCCAAATGGTCATAAGATACTCTATCATACACTAAAGTCTGAGAACTACAAAGTCAAAATTGTGGTATTTGTAAAGTTTACTAGTTTTCGTTGAAACACACCCAAATCAAGTCGCATATTTTTCAAAGGTGAGACATCTCACCAGTCCCAATTTGCCAAAAATATATTGGTTTTTTGTAGGTATGAATAGACTTTTGTTACCAAAGATCAGTTTTGTGAGTACGGCAGTCTGACCTGAACAGGATAAGAAATCTTTAAAAAGAAATTACCCGCAAAACCCCCAAAAAAGTACCCAGCCTTTATTCAACAATCAAGCCGAACAATGGACACTTGTATTATTACAACCGGAACCATAGCGCTTCTTACAATCTCCAGGAGAGTAAGCGCGGATGTAAACACTGCTTCCTGCTCCCTCCATTCCCCCTTTGCTTCTACCCCCCACCTTTCACCATTGCTCCATCCACCTCTTCCATGCAACTTCACCTTCCTCCTATTCAAATTACCAACAGCCTAGTGAATTGCTGGATACATCGGCAAAAATAATTACCTGTGTCCTGTACGTTCCATGTGTCTGATGTGCGGGACGTTCAGAATGCTAATTGTTAATCAGGACGTGACGTCTAACCGACGATGCCCTACTATTGACCATTACATCTCCTGGGTCCTGTGAACGACTGATCCTCGGCTGTTACGTCCACATCACTGACCTCATTAGCTACTGTTCCACCCAGATGATACCCTCTCGCTCCCCCCGTCCCGACTATGTATCTAGCTTGCATGCTGCGCCTGGATCTCCCTTCCTTGTTTGCTCATGTCCCGATAACCTCTGCTGCTGCTCTATGGCATCACAATTCTCTGATGCTACAAGCCGCCATTTTTGCGTCACTGGGCGTCCACCCCTTTGTCCTAATTCTCTCTGCCTAGTAGTCCCGGCAGCACAATTGTCCCTTGGTATAGCTCTTGTCTTAAGATTTTACTTTCACGTAGTTCTCTCCATCAAGAAAAATTTATCCTATCGCCCAGGCACCCTCTGCTTCTGATGCACGGGACGCACGGAACACTAATCATGAATTAGGACACTCCCTCGGATTGACGTCGCGTCCTGACTTGCGTCATTTAGCGTCCCTCATCGCAACTCCGTCCTGACACAGACACTTGTGTTCCCAGTGCCCTGACAGAGTCTGGTGAGCTCCCCTCACGCACTGGCTATGTCTGGTGCTCAACGCTGGCACCCTCACCACATCTCACCTTCAGCCATTACCTCTGGGCGACGCCCGCACTCTCCATTTTCTTTGCTGGACATTGGATCCAAGCGCCTTCCATCTTGACATCGCATCCGCATCCTCGACATCCGGGTGATCTTGTTCTTTATACTTCCTGCCCTGTTGAGCTCTTTTCTGCCATCTATGTCCTGACAATTTCCCTCTCATACTCTATGCGCCCTAAGTTTTAACTCTATTCGTAATGCTCCCTAATACTGTCTGGACATTCATGTTTTTCTCTATGTAAGGTCATAATGGAGTTCTGATGCCATCTGACTCCCCGTAAGCCATTCACGATGTTGTCTCCATATTGCTCCCGACGTTGTCCGTTCTTCCAAATGTTCTCCTAATGATGTTTACTACTTTCTGATCTCCCACACGCTCTTGTAGTTCTTACTAACCTTCTCTTGCACCCTCATATTGTGACTATCAACTTCCTACGCACCCCTGCTATTGCGGCACATCCCATGACAGACAATCAAATTCAATCAATTCTTGCTATTTTATATGTCCATTACACTCTCATTAGCCTCATTAATGCTCACAGCCATGCCCACTCCCCCTTCCTCCAAATTCCCAAAGATAAGCGAGAGGCATTGCGATCCAATAGGGCTTGTAACTTTGTCCTCCCTCCGTCCTTCGGTCACCTCATGTAAGCCATTCGGACTCCCAGAATCAGAATCCAGAATGCTGAGTACAAGTGCAACCGAGGTCCGCGGGAACTCTAATGATATGTCCGTTTCCTGGGAATTGTTTTGGCTTTCCTGGCTCCCACCTTGGTTCCCTATGCACAGGCAACCGGGGGTCAGACTGCGTAGGGCGGGACGCCGTAGAGTCTGGCCAGATGTCAGACCCTGTAGCTCTTCTACTACTGCTGTCCAGTTGTCTGTGAAGCCGTGGCGGCAATCTTCTCGCTTGCTATGCATGCTTTCCACCTTTGCCCTAATGGTCCGCTGGGTCTTCTCCAGAATCATCTGCTGCACCTCTCTCAGGCAATCTGCCCTCATTGCTCTCTGCCGGGCAAGCAGTTGTGCAGTCAAGTTAGCTGTCTTGGTCGCAAATAAATAGGGTTATTTATAGGAGGCTTACCTCTAGCTGTCTTAGGCTTGAAGTCACCCAGATCCTTATATACTCCACTTTGCCATGCCCATATAGTATAGCACAGTATTGCACATGTTAAGCAAATTATCGTGCCATTGATGCGCCCAAGAAAATCCTGTTCGGCAATCCCCTGCCTCCTATTGCCTTCAAAGTACTTTCCCCATATGGGCTCAACAATCTGAGGCGCCAGGAATCGCAATGTGATTTCCTGCACGGAGTTCAATCAACCTTAGTCACAGCTGAAAAGGGTTATCTCGTCAACTGGGTACTAACATCATACCCCCGCAGGGCGTACATAAATCTATCCTCTTCCAGAGGGTAGTCTACCCTGCGCACAAGAGCTCTGGGATCATCTTCGGGGAGATTATATAATTTCACAATGCTACGGTTCACGTTATGAAGAAACTGCGATCTTACTCCTGAGTGCCGATTACGTATCATTCCACCTAAGTACCGCACCCACTGTTGCGCTGTGTCTCTTTTTCAATGTGCCTACTTACTATTTTTATGCATTCCTCTGATAGCTTAATATGTCCTGCATCCGAAATCTTATCAAGCATCTGAAGCCAAACTCGGTGTACCTCCGAAGTTAAAACAACCACATCCGGGAGTGGGTTAACAAAAAGGGTGTATTTGTAACGTGTTCGCTAGGTGCTAATCACGTTTCGAGAGGTGTACGATAGTTGACAGGTGGCCTGCTCTACCAGAGAGGAGGCGAGAGCTGTGTGAACTAAAGGAGGCTTCGGAGGTGTACTGGAGAAACTAAAGAGTAACCATTCAACCAAGTATATTGAAATACTGTCTGTCGAAGTCTGTCCTTTCCATCGTGGAATAGGACGGTCTTTAAATACAAAAATCAGTTCATGTCTAGCATGAACGAAATCAATCAAAGGTATCAAGCGATACACTTTGGTAAAACAACATAAGTATCAAAGCGATACTTAAAACAAAACATAAAACAAACTAAGTATTAAAACGATACTTCAAACAAACCAAGTATCAAAGCGATACTTAAAACAAAACATAAAATAAACTAAGTATCAAAACGATACTTCAAACAAACCAAGTATCAAAGCGATACTTAAAACGAAACATAAAACAAAATCCTTAACCGAGTACCACTACCGGTTACATTCCCCAAAACAAAACAACTGTTTAAACAAAATCAAGCTTCAATAGTCCTGAAAATTAGAGTCCTCAGAAGGCTCGAAAAACTAGCTTTCTGCTAACATCCAATTATCGGCATTGAGACACCAAACACAAGTAGAAACCTTAATAAAACACCAGGATTCAAAGAAAGATAAATCAGAGTAGTCACGAATACCAGATTCGCGGTCAGCTTCCACCCATGCTTCATTGCAATCAGGACAGTAGTCTACCCAAAGGATAGCGAAATAGTCTTCCGGTTGGATAACATCACTGTTCAACAACAGTCCAACAAGCTGTTGTCGCTGCCTCACATTGATCTCCTCATAGTTTGACATCGTTAAGGTATTCGGATGGTAGCGATTCAGATGAAGTCATCAAGAGCCTGCTCCATGGTTTGGTTCCCTTCATCGCTGCTTTCAAATTCGGATTCACAGTGTGGGGCCCAGAAATCATCTCGGGCCTCGTGTTCCTTGTGCCATCGCTCTGTTTCTGGCACAGTTGGTGACCAGCACATGGTGATATAGTTGATGGTTGGCGGTAGGGAGTTGTCAGGCATGTTGGCTTCCCACCATTCATTCACCATCCACATAGCGTGCTCCAGTCCTTCTAACGGTTCCCAGCTGTTCTCACTTGTAGGGTATCCTTTCCATTTGACGAGGGACTGATCATTTCCATGCCCAAGGCGGTGGTCTAGGATTTCGTCAACTTCCCATTCCACTTTCTTGTCAATCGTGATGGGAGCGGGGCGAGAGTGAATTCGTCCAGGGAACTTAGAGTCGTCATTAGGGTAGAATCGTTTAGCAGAGGAGGCATGGAAGGTGGCAGTAGGGCGGCGGTACATGCGTCCATCCATCTGGACAGTATAGTTTTCGGTGTGCTCATCGAAGGGTAAGACCTTAAACAGTCCTCTCCACCGTGGTTGAAGCTTCTTGCTTCGTCCGGGGGCGGTGATGAACATGTTCCCTTTTATCATAAGCATATCGCCAACAGGAATAGGCACATGTTTTCGTCTTCGCTTCTGGGCAGTAGTTGTGCTTCGGAATCGCGCAGCTTTGATAGCTTGGAAAGCATCATTGCGTATTGCCTGGTGCCGGTTGAGGAGATCATCTGAGTCGGGGATTGAGGAGTTCTTGTAAAGAGTGGTAGGTAGGAGGAGGTATTGTCGGCCAAAGACAGCTTTGTATGGTGACATACCAAGGGTATCGGAATATCCGGCATTGAGGTATACTGCAAGCTCGACAAGGACGGGTTCCCAATTAGTCTGTCGTTCATTGATAAGGTTCCAGATTCCGGTTTTCACTTTCCTGATTTTGCGTTCAGCTTGACCATTAGTTTCATGGTGTCCAGGAGCGGCCATGATGTGGTTGATTCTAAGAGAGGTGAGGGTCTGTTTCCAGAATCGAGAGGTAAAGCGGGAGTCAGCATCGCTGACAATAGACAGAGGGTATCCATGGGGTGTAAAGAGGCTTCGCTGGAGGATGTTCCATGTGTCCTTGGAGGTATCGGTAGTCTTCATAGGCTGTAGCCATGTATATCCAGAGAATCGGTCAACAGCTACCAGAATGGTATCATATCCGGCGGATTTGTTGAATGGTCCTGCAAAGTCAATAGCAAAGGACTCAAAAACTTCGGAGGGTAGTTGGAGGGTTTGAGCTCTTGGTTCAGGCAACTAAGTACGTTCCTTATTTGCCTGGCAGAGTTCACATTGCTTAACGAAATCTCGGAAGTCCTGTCGCATTTCTGGCCAATAAATATATTCACAGGCATAGCGGAGGTTTCGATCTGCACTATGGTGTCCTTTGTTGTGGATTTCGGAAATGACATATTCTCTAATTGTCGTGCCATTGAACATGTGGCCCTTCGGTATGTATAGGCATTGGTAGCCATACCGAGTAGCGGTATAGACCATTCCATCAGATACCTGGTAGGTTGCGAGATCTCCATGCTTGGTGCTATCTAGTGCTTTGAAGTAGATTAGGTCATGGCGGTATCCCTTGATCATTTGACTTCGGAATGTGGTGGTGAGTTCATTTGTAGTGGTTCTGATGTCACGTTCATCTTCGATAAGAGATCCCCTGACGGCTTGATCGGTGCTTCTTCCTCTTCTTCAAAGGTTTCATAAAGTTGGCGGCGGTGTTCAGGAATAGTGGGAGGCATAACTGAGATGATAGTTTCATTATTGAAAACTCGGAGGGGTCCACCATAAAGGGGACGTGAGTCTATCGGGGGTGTGGAAGAGGGTGGTGCAACGGATGGTGCATGCAGGAAGGCTGCTGCTTCCTCGAGTTGTGCCGTTCTTTCGAGTTGTTCTAAGTCTTGATGTCTTCTTGGGGCTGGATTACCTACAGGGGCAGATGATCGGATTGCTGGGGGTTTCCATGGTCCTGAATGTCTGTTACCGAACTTAATCTCAGTTTGGTGAAAGGGACATGTATCTTCGTAACAGTGGCACCAATGGAGCGTGCTTTGTTCAAGGTCTTTAGGTGGTGTACTGCGGAGGGTGCAATCATCTTTCCATTCGTCTTCAAGATGTTAGCCTCGCTCTGTTCCTGCCGCAGCGTACATAGTATAGGAGAAAGGAGGGGATGGAGAGGTTGTGTTGATGGAAGCCATGACTGGTTCTTCCTCCTAGGTTGTGCTGTCGGAACTGTCGTCGCTTTGTCTAGTGTGGTCATGGACAAGAGGAAGGTTCTGGAGTAATTGGTTTTCATAGATGCGGGAGAGGGCATCAGCTAAATAGTTGGTTCTTCCTGGGGTGTAGGCTATTTTGGCGTTGTATTTGCTGATTTCTCCTATCTATCGGGTTCTTCTTCGTCCAGGAACCTTTTCGGTCTTTAGATTGGTAAGGGGTTGATGGTCGGTAACAATGGTGAAGGTAGTTCCCATAAGGAGGTGGTTGAAAGCGGCAAGGGCATCGATCACTGCAAGCGCTTCCTTGTCTATGGTCCCATAGTTCATTTGCGAATTAGTGAACTTCCTGCTGTGTAATGCCGCCGGTCTCGCTTGTTCATGGGTGGGTCCTTGTCCAACCCAAGCTCCAACGCCAACATCAGAGGCATCGGTTATCAACCAAATGGGTTCTTCTTTGGACAGGTCAATAGGCCGTATAACGTTTGCGTCTTTAATTAACTCCTTAATGTTATTAAAGGCTCGATCATGGGTAGGGGTCCAAACGAATTCAGCATTGCCGGTGAGGTCTGTGAGTGGTGCAGTGACAGTGGTGTGGTGTGGGAGGAACTGGAAGATGTAGTTGACCAGTCCAAGGAACTGCATAAGTTCCCTTTGATTCTGCGGTGTAGTCCATTCCGTCAGGCAGGATATCTTTCCAGCAGATGCATGTATCCCTTGATCATCCATTACATGTCCAAGTATCTCCAGACTATCGGCAAACAGGGTGGATTTGTTTCTACTGGCATAGAATTTGTTTTTTCTTAACTTGTCGCAAACTAGGCCGATATGGTGCTTGTGTTCTTCTTCAGTGTTGGAGAAGATGAGGATATCGTCAATGTAGATCCATACAAAGTGATGGAGGTACTCCCTAAGCATATTTTCCATAATTCACATGAAGGTGGCGGGCGCATTAATGTCACCCTGTAGCATGACTCGGCTAACGAAACTTTTGAAGGGTGTCTTGAAACTATTAATTCGCTCGCTTTCCGGATCTAACCGTGTTTGGAAGTAGGCGTCGCTTAGATCTATCTTGCTCCGGAATCTAGCCCGTCCAACTGCATTCAGGATCTGAGTTTGATTGGGGATCGCAGAACTATCCATAACTGTATTGTCATTTCGTAGTTTGAGATCGACAAAGGGGCGGATTCACTTTCCATCTGCTTTAAGTTGGACAAATATAGGTGCGGCACCTGGTGTTTCTGATCGGTAGATGACTCCTCGTCTGAGGTTCTCATTGACGCAGGTATTGAGTTGGTCTTTGTATGCTTCTGGAATAGTGTATGTTGGTTGATTCTTGAGATTAGTGGGGTCTTTCAGGCGGATATGGTGGTTTATTTCCCTCATAGGAGGTAGTTCTTCTGGGATTCGTTCAGGGAAGACATCGGAGTACTCATACAACAGGCTTAGCGCTGTAGTTTCACAGACAGCGGCTCGGAGTTCTCCACTTGTTGGTTTGCAAACAACCCTGACCTTATAGTTTGGGAACTCGATAACTGAGTCTCCACACTTGATGGTAGCATTATGGTGTTTGAGGAAAGGCATCCCAATGAGGGCTTCGTATTTTGCTAGGTTGCCAACAAGCATTGTCTGTGGAGGTAACGAGACTGATCCTAGCTGGACGGTAGCTTTGCATGTCTTATGGCTAATGGAACGAGATCCTTTAACTGCCATATTGACGGCTAATGGTTGTTTGAGGGTTTCGGTAGGTAGACCGTAGGCGGAGCCGAAGGTATTGCTGATTATATCTCGTCCAATAGCGGCGGTATCGAAAAGGACCCGTGCCTGTTTCCCATTGATTAAGATAGTTCCTTCTAATGCTGGGTGAGGCTTTGCCATTGGTGGACGGGTGCCGTTGCATTCTATTTCGATATAGCCGATGTGAATTTCCTCAAACTCACTCGATTGCTCGCCATCATCACTCAGTTCAACGTGGTTTGTTGACGCTTCTTGCTTGACTTTAACTGCCTTTCCTTTGCCTTTCTTGGTGGGACAACTTCTCGCCATGTGTCCGGTTTTACCGCATTCAAAACATTCACCTTTCTGCCTTCTCGATTCTTTAGTGGATTTGCCTTTCTTCTTGTAGGATCGCGGGGTTTCTTCTTCTGAGTTATTGGAGGTATTTCGTCTAGGCTGTCTATTGCTGCTGGTGGATGTTTGGGTTTTGTAGGCTTTGGTTTCATGAAGAATGGCATCCTTTCATTCAGCTCTAGCTATGATGGTTGCTATCTCGTCATCTTCGTCCTGGAGCGGTTCTACTTCTCGTTGAGGTGTAGGGTGCATGCAATCGTAGAACCTTCGTTTCAGGATATAGTCTAAGATGCTATCTTCCGCCATCCTGTTCTTAAGCATCACAAGATCTGTTGCCACATCTGTTATTCTTTTGACGTGGGACCCGTTGACTTGGTGAAGTTCATTGAACCGTTTGAACAGGAGATCGTTTGTGATAGAGGATTGGAAACGGGCTCTGAGATACTCGATTACTGTGGAGCACTTTGGCTTTGGGTTTCCTCTGTTTTCCTTATAGCATTGATGGTATGCATCGACTGCCTTTCCTTCGCAGAACGATCCTATACAAAAGCCGGTAGTTGCTTTTTCAATATCAACCTTTTTTAGGAGGAGGTAGTGTGTAACTTCGGTTGCCCATCGCTCAAAGGCTTCGGGCTTAAGGTCCTTTCCTTCTCCTGTGAACTTTGCGGGTAGGTGGATCTTGATATCAGGCAACGGGATATCGTCTTGTTGTATATCTGCGGGGCGGGACCTTGAAGATCCACCACCTGTGCTGGCCATGTCGGACTCGCTGCTTGAATCTGGGTATTGAGGAGGATCGACGGCGGGTTTCTTTCTGGGAGTAGGAGGGACTTCTTCCGGATGGTGTGGGGGTTCCGTTGTGTCGTCTGGAGGGTCCTTTGCAGGACGCTTGCCTTGCTTCTTCTTTGTAAGGCCTTCTCGTGGGATTCCCTTCCCACTTCGGGTTGTCAATGAATCTATATTGAGGTTAAGCTGAAGCTGAATGTACTCAGATTCTGCCGCTTCACTCCGCTAGTGTGCCAGGGTGAATATCGATAGGTTGATCGGGCCTAAATCCAGAGACAGGTTCTTAACCACTTGCTGAGGTCTAAAAAATGTAACGTGTTTGCTAGGTGCTAATCACGTTTCGAGCTGAGGTACGATAGCTGACAGGTAGCCTGCTCTACCAGAGAGGAGGCGAGAGCTGTGTGTACTAAAGGAGGCTTCAGAGGTGTACTGGAGAAACTAAAGAGTAACCGTTCAACCAAGTATATTGAAATACTGTCTGTTGAAGTCTGTCCTTTCCATCGTGGAATAGGACGGTCTTTAAATACACAAATCAGTTCATGTCTAGCATGAACGAAATCAAACAAAGGTATCAAGCGATACACTTTGGTAAAACAACATAAGTATCAAAGTGATACTTAAAACAAAACATAAAACAAACTAAGTATCAAAATGATACTTCAAACAAACCAAGTATCAAAGCGATACTTAAAACAAAACATAAAACAAACTAAGTATTAAAACGATACTTCAAACAAACAAAGTATCAAAGCGATACTTAAAACAAAACATAAAACAAAATCCTTAACCGAGTACCAGTACTGCTTACACTAGATTGTTTGTCACGGGAAACTACATAAGGTGTTCGATTCTCATGTTATGGGAATCACTCCTGCACAACCAGTTGAGCTCCGAACAAGCTGTAACTTGGAGGTGTGGTTGCTAACGCCCTCCTCCGGCCCCGGTATAAGACACTAGCATCATGGGCTACAGCCTGGAGAGTTGCTACAAGTCCAGCAAAAGTCTCCAAGTGGAGATGTTGCCGTAACTTCGTATGCGCTCACGCTGTCCGTCTGACCGGAAGCTGTCCGCAGGATATATGAGGGGGAGGAGGAGAACCTGGAGAATGGCCTCCAAATGGTCTTGTGTAAAACGGACCAAAGCCGACGGAGTAATACTGCTTTGAAGTCGAGAGTCGTATGTGAGGTTACCGGAGGCCTATAGGCGAGGTAACCAAAGTCCGTTGCCCCGAAAGAGTAATAGTATTGGAGAATCGTTAAGGACTCGGAGATACTAGTCCAAGGTAACGATAAGACCTACTTCTTGGAGGGCTGACTGTAGGTAGCGCCTATTGGTAGTCAACCTCCCAAGTGGTCTATCGGGGGAGCTACGTGGCTATCTTCAGGAATGATATAGAAATGAGTAGAACCGGATTGATGTTCAGGAGCCGCGAAAGCTTGCAGAAGACTAAGTGTATATAGGTAGAGAGTTCCATTGTTGGTATAGTATCCGCACGGGCATGACAGCTCGCCACTGGCATGACCGCGATATGAAGAGTTTTTACTCCTGCTGTTGCAATGGAGATGCCGCGGCTAAAACACTTCTATCAGGCAGATGTTAGAACACTACTGAGTGGTCTAGTTCGCTATGGGGGATCTTTGGTCTGACCCGTAGAGGTTGGCTAGACAGCCCACGGGAGTTGGGTGCTCACAAATGCCGGGTAGTAATAGGGAGTAACTGGCAGCATACCAAAACCTACTTCAGTATATGCGAGTTATCCTCTACTCTGGCAATCAACTACCTCTCCAGATCAAGACTTAATTGAGTAAAGCTGTGGCTTAACGATATTAAGTTTTACCGTTTATTTTTTCAACTCTACTGTTGATTATCTTTATCTTTACTTCTGTAAGAATACTTCGCATCAGGAAAAAAATACCCTGCGTCCGATGAGTTGCCCTTGCACCCTGACGCAAGCGACGTCGCTCCTGCGTCCTCTGCGTCCTGTGCGCTCAGGCGTCCGTTGCAACGTCCACTCGCATCCCGGGGAAATGAAATTACCTCTGCGCACTTCCTTGCATCCTGACGTGACGTCGCATCTCTGGGACGTCCAGCCAACGCCTAGGTTATTGTCATGGTTACTTTCTCGTCTCGACGCCCGCAGCTTCAACTTGTCTCTCTCCTACGTCCTAACTCTCATTGCAGTCAACGGTTCCCTCCAGATAGCATCTAGCTTTACCCCACCATACCAGTCATTTCCTGACGCGACGTTGCATCCAACACTTGTCCAGCCCCTCCCCGAGTTATCCTCCCTGCTATAAGCTCGTTCCGACACCCGCACCTTCATCTTGACTTCTGTCCAGGTCCTTACCGTCACTAGTTCTCTCCAGAGTGCTTCCGAGCGCCGCGACGCGGCAGTCCGATGTCATGCCCCTTGTATCTCCAGGCATTGCATTCTGAGACTGCCCTACACATTAGCCAGAGCTCTGCTTTGATTCATCCGTTTCCTACCGGATTCTACTCGTTGTGTTTTTAGAACTCCGAGTCGTTACTTTTATTACATTTACGCCTTTACATTTAGTTCCTCCACGCCTCCTGACATTGACCTGAATCCATTTCCCAAGTTCATATCATCACGGGCGTCAATTTCCTATACACTGTTTCTTATTCTTTGTATCCCTCACCTGCGCAAGAGGCCGGATTGAAAACAGAACATGATTCCACGAAATAGGCGATCATCTTCTGTTTTCAATCAGGCCGCTTGCGTACGCAATAGATCCTATATACACCTTAGCGACGATGTTATGATCCTCCCCCGTACGCACTACCGAGTCCCTTTCCTGTAATTTCCAGATTCCTCAATAAATCTCATTAAACATTCTCAAATCAATCTGGCTATTGACAAGCCAGCGCTGGTCTGTCTCCGGGATCAGGTACGCCAGGCCAACGATGGTCCCAATATCAACTATCATGAACTCTCATGCCTCTTCCCTCTGCTGTACTGTGACAAGGCTATGTACGTCTGAAATGCGTCCCGAGTTGGCTGCGGTTAACATCTGGACACTCGCAAGACGCGGTACTGTACCGCCGGATGTGTAGTTCCTGATTTCGAAGAGTGCCACGAGCTTTGCCGGGAGCCGACCCCTCAGCGTACCACAGAGCTCTTCCTTACCTACTTATACCCAAACCGAATCATTGCGACTTGCCTGATTCCGGAAGAGAAAAGCTCCGGTGCATTGTGCACACTGGATGTCGTAAACCTCAGGATCTTGGAACTCAGGAACCGGGATTTCAAGTTGTCTTAGTAGTTGGACAGGGAGCGATAAAAGTATCACCTGATCTAGAGGAAGGCGGCGCCCCGTCGGCAGGTTTTTTCGACTATATCGAGTCAATTCATGGCACATGGTGGTGGAGGAGACCCCTAAGACCTTGCAAAAATCCATGACATCTGACACATCGTCACGGCGTCCTTTCTGGATCCTGCAAAGGGGCCCTTGCCCCGATATAGTACTCAGACTAGTTTTACCTAAATAGTCCAAAACGTCGGTAGTGAGGTCAACTGCACGACGTCTTATGGAATCCAAGTTCAGCAGACTCATTCGAATGGCGTGCTGGCGACCATAGCTGTGTAGGATCTGTCGGGCAGTATCATTTTTATTTGAACGTCTCCATCCGTCCTTGATTTGATGTTTATGCGCGAGCTTGCCAAACTCTGTTGAATACATGGGAACATTGCCAAACTGACGCACGTGTTCATGAAAGTGACTAAGTAGATGCATCTTAATAACGTTGAAGTGGGATTCGGTATGGATCAAGTCCATATGTTGGTTGTTCTCTTCCGCACGATCGTTTTCGCGGACCCGGCGCCGCTTGGAGGTGGAAACTAGCTGGTTCATTCACGCTCTCCCGTGTCGCAACTCCCTTCGTTGCTCATCAACCTTAGCCCGTGTGCGTTTTGATATTCGGAACTCCAAGAAGATATCTTTCGTCCTGTGAAACTGGTTTAGATATTGTTCCATATAACCCAGGGTCACAGGTGTGTGGCTGCGGTATTGTGCCATCATAGTGAAGTCGACAAGCGCCCTGACACAGCCGAGAGCACGTTTGAACGGTAACACTTGTGTACTGTCTGGCTGCCGCAGTGCCACGGCGAGAACTCCCAAAAGTCAATGTCCTAAATTTCTCGTCTCCTTTCCGTGCCTCTGTGTAACCTCGCGGTAGGCCTCTTTTGGTACAAAGAATCCCGCATAGGGCGGCAAAGACTTCCAAGGGTCGTCAAAAGCCTGCGTTTGAGTGTGTTTCTTGAGAAATTCTTGGATCCAGTCCATCATATGCTTGAATAATCCGAGATAGACTGTGTGCAGTATATCCGGCTTGGGTAGATCAGGCACCAAAACACGATCAAGTCCGCGAAAAACATTTTGTCCTATAGTGGTACTGGAGGTGTCTAACGGGACCCGGACGTCACTTGACTCGGAGGTTGGCGACCAAGGTCCCTTTCGTTGTTCGCAAAATCTCGTATAATGCCGCGTCTGATGCTTTGCGCTGGCGTCCGTTCCTAATTCCCCTAGTGGCACCACACATTTGGGACAGGCATTTGATTTTATCGCGTGCAGGGCGACGTTTTCCATATGGTCAGCAATCCAGGCGGACAAGATCGGAAAGCACCTCCGAACGTTCCCGTCAGTACAGTCAAGTGCGATGCCGTCAAGAGCCCTCTCTTGTAAGGGCTCAAATATTAGTTTGAATACGCCATATTGTGTGTCGGCATTGATTTGTCTCTGCAGCTCGTCTGTCGCCGAGGACTTTGAGAATTTGGGCGGGACGGGTAATAATGCAAGAAGACGGACAGCCCTTGACCCAGGTCGGTTACGCCTGGTCGCCGGAAGATTTCCAAGCGTAATATAGACAGGCCACACTTTCTTGTCACCGGAGAAGTTACTGGGATGTGTCTGATCGGACCTCCTAATGATTGGGATAATTGTCGCACCAGGTGGAAGTGTCTCCTTTACTAACAGTTAGCCAGCATTTTTGTAAAATGTTCGGACACTGTACTTGAACATCCCACCACCAGTCCGCTGTAAGCATTTCTGAATATACCTGTTGTCCCTCCGTGTCGTATTCACGCCGTGGCATGTAGACAAGGTCATCTCTGTAGGCGATCTGGCGAAGGGTATATCTGACGCAATCTAGTATGTTACGATAGAAGAAGTGCAAAGACCTGCTGCGATCGTCAACCTGCCCTTCGAACCATAGTAGATATGGACTGTGTGGATCCAATGATCGGAGGTGGTTCTCCAGGGTATGCATGGAGCTATAGCCAACTGACGCAGGATTGCCGAGGGCACTTGAGAATTATTCATTAATGCGCGACATCGGGACTTTACTCTGAATGAACCAGGATGGAAGTTTGAAACCCCGCGCACTAGTGAATGGTGCCCATGGGTCCTCATACAGGTCTCTAAGCTCTTTATCAAATCCGCTGACTTTGCCAATTGCTTCCCCAGCGCCGGCGTAATCCATCGGCTTGCCGGCTGGTGAGGCCGTAATGTCGATGGTTTCTTCGGTATCAGACACATGCACGACGTTGTCAGGAAATTCCTCGCGTTCGTATTCAGTAGCGTCTGGATAGAATTCGTAGTCCAAATCCGAGCGTCCGCTTGATGCGGAGTAGTACAATTAGCTTGCTTCTGCGTTGGTAATACAATTCGTGGATGATGTATACCGAACAGTGGACGCGAGTACAATGTCCAGTTTTGCATGCACAGTTCGTAGGTGTTTCTCATATGCGCCTGCCCAGGTGTATTTTCGGCGGCAGAATGGACATTTGGTAGGCATGGTTGGAGTCGGTTTAGTCAATCTCACAGGCCATAGTATATAGAGTTGAAGCTGCCTGTACAATGTTGTTTTGACCCGTGTAGACTGAATCCAAGTTCGGGGCGCTTACTCAGAGCGAATGGTAACTAGTCGTCGAACAGGTTTAGCGCCCAACATGCCGACGTCCCGTGGCGTCGCCAATAGTTTGTTTCATAAACAAGCACGGCAAAGATGTCATTTCGGAAACGATCTGTATATCAATACACATCAGCTGATGATGAAGATTCTTTGAGCGTTTGAATCCCAAACGGAAGCTGAAAAATATTCACAATTCTTTCAAACGCTCTAGATCGCCTGCAAATTGAATATATAATGCCAATCAACCACGATGTAAAGGAGCCCATACCAAGAATTTTCTCACATCCAGAACAGACACAACATCGACAACATCGACAACATCTACTGCATTCGCGAGCAAGTCCATTTTCCACAACACAAGGCCCGAGATACTCAAATCTCCAATACACATGGCTCAAAATATCAACAACCTGCACTACGTCCACATGCCAAACGCTGCAAAGGCAAAAGCTGTGCCCGGACAAGTCAATCAGCTTCCGCCAAATTCTCTGCAGGGTAATATTAACGCGAGAAGCCCTGATTGTTGCCAACTTAGTACGCATAAGTTATCAATGGGCTTTACGTTGAGCCAAGCGGACAAAGATCTGTACAAGCGATGGAGGCAAACTGTGAAAGACCAGATGTTAGTAAGGAACTTTACCAATATCAATCACCTCCCTGACCAAGATTTCCTGCAGATCTTCAAGGGCACGAGGAGATTGCGCCCTGTCTGCGACTTTTTCATCAATGCCTTTGCCGTGAATGATGTGCATCGTATGTAAGAGGCTGATAAGGGAGTCATTCAAATGATCAAGGACTGTGGTACGAAGTTGAGAGACTCACTTGCGCATCATCCTGCCGACGCACCCCCACCTGGGGTACTGGCAGTCGTCCCGGGGCATTTGATCATTGAACCGACTCTAAGACCGCTGGGCGCTCCAGCCCACTGGGACCCTGCAATGCATGGTCCCGTCATCACTGCGCCACCGGAAGACATAGGACCGGAAGACGTCGAACAGGAACCCATCGCACATGCGCCGGCAAATCGCTTGGCGCCCAATCCAATACCAACAGGTTAGGCCTTTTGGGAATAATCCGCTCCATTAGTTTTGATTTACTAACTAAAGATATATAGATTGGAGTGCTCTGCTCGGGCGTCCGCGTGCTGTTCGTATTGTCAGGGTCAGGCCTTCAAGACGTGGCCACGGACTAAATGCAGTTGCTAATTATGACTCGATTCATTGGCGTTCGCCTCATACACATGGTATAAGGCTCAGTGAGTTAGATTCCTATGACATACGTCGGTTGTCAGCCATGATTCGGACATATGTACCAGGATCCAGATTGCCATACATACTTAGAGCTGCCGGCGAAGGTCGCCGAAGGCTGCCTGACGCTCCTGGCGAACCGATATCTGACGTACATTATGTCTTCATCAATAGCGACGAAGCAGTACGCGTGTGGCTCCTATCAAATACTGTTCTCGAGGACCCACTTGATCTCTTAGTATATTCCCATCGTGACTGGAATGATGAGCAGCCAGCAACACCACCCATGAGGAGGCATCCATATCTCGTGGCAAATGCGGTCACCAGATGGGGTATCACAAGGCTGCACGTATAGGCCAAATGCATTTCCGCGCACCAGCACCCAACTCTAGACCGGACCACGCGGAGGCTAATGAAGCCAGGGAGCACCAAGAGGGAGATGACTCTCACAGATCACAGCAAACATTATCCGTCTCGTTGTCAGATGTCCTAGAGACCCAGGACAGCCGTGAGGACGGTGTCAGAATATTGCCACTGTTGGTTTCAGACGGAGCTCAACCCCCTACCAATCGTATCCCCTTCGCCATCAAATTGCCGACAAGTATAAAGAGACAACCGCCGCTTGATCTAGTGGGCTGCCATTCTCACGGCGATATGGAACGGAAGCGCGGGAGGCGATTCCACCCGAGACACTGGGTGCAACGCAAATCCGAGAGAATACACGAGAAGTTCGGCGCAGGTCTGTGTTTGAAGTACCTGGTGGTGCAGAAACCCGGCGCTCTGTCCGACGGTGGAAATTGCAATGAACCGAAGGCTAAGAGACTTCGTAGTGCTCCATCGCCGAGGGTTTGTAAAGTGATGTGATGGGATTGACGGCGTACAAATTGTTCATTGTGTCTACCTAGAAAATATAGTGTGTTAGCTGTATTCTTTAGTATTAGCATTTCATAGAGCGTTCGAATTAATTTAGGCTCCTCCACCTGACACCTGATCTGGAATAAGATAAGGGGGTTGTGGAAAATGCATCGTATCCTATTACGTCAGCAAGTGACGTGGCTTGGCGTTGGCAGCACTGAGGCTAAAAAGCGAGGTCGCTTGGCGTCAGCATCGCTGAGGCTGAAAAGAGACGTCGCTTGGCGTCGGATCCCTGAGGTCAAAAGCAACGTCGCTTGGCGTCGGCATCCCCCTGAGGCTTAAAAGCTTATTTTGTCACGTCCTGCACCCCACCATTTCTCTTCCTTCCCCTCACTTCTCTTCCTTCTCCACACCGCTTTTCCCACCCACCCCCAACCATTACTCTTCCTTCCCCTCACTTTCGCTTGCTTTTCCACACCGCTTCTCCTGCCTGCCGGTGAAAAAAAAAAAAGACTAATGCCGCTTTTAGTTTTAAAAAAAAACGAAGAAAAACCCCCCCATCACGCGAATGGCTCCTCCTCGCGGACAAAGAGAGGAATTAATGCGACTGAGAAAGGAAAAGTAAGTAAACGAGCGCCATACCTTTGTGGAAATCATTCAGCTTCTAATTAACTTAGACCTCCCACCACAGCTGTCGACAACATTGGGAGCGCGACATGCAGGAGAGTTCAACGCGCCGTCGCCAGCCCGGACCCGGAGGGATCAATGTAAGCTATCACCGACTAAGCGTGCTTTATATTCGTAGGACAAAAAGCTAAAATGAGAATAGTAACGAACCGGGATCTGACGAGCGCCCCCCGTTCGACCCGGGGGTTGAGGATTTAGCGCAAGTCTAATGTAACCTACAACAAGCTTTCTGAATCAATTGGGCTAACATTCGTACTCGAATAAGGAGGCGTTATGGCGACATTGCGTACGCCAAGTCGTGGTGTGGGTTCAAAGATCCCCGTCACCAAACCGCCATCTACACGGCGTGGCACGAGGAGATCAAGGCCTACATCACTGCGCGCTCCCTGCATCCCAACCTCCTGACGGACTCCTAATTATAGTCCTTCATGGATTTTGCCCGCTCCCGTCCCCCCGTCAAACAGCCCGTCGTGCTCATTGAAGCCAAGTACCGCATTGACGATGTGGGGGAGCTCTTGCGCCACCTGAGGATCTTGGTCAAGGACTCGGCCAAGAAACTCCAAGCGACCAAGGAGCGTCTCGGTACAGAGCAGGCTGGTGGTGGTGAGGTCGCGGGACCTCAGAGTAAGTCTTCTTCCCCATTGATCTTCTGTTACCCTCCCACAAACAATTATATATTTGTGGCTGAGTCGGATTGGTCCTTTGCTTACTGAGCACGGGCAGTGAGAATCCATATCGTTCGCCGACGGGGTGCCCTCAATGCAGGGCAACAGTTCCCCGGCCACGCCTGGTATGTATTGGAATGTGATCGGGGAATCGCCTGGGGAGTGCTTGGTGTACCGAGCATCATAAATCTGCTCGGGGTGGTTCGCGGGCAACGTGTGGAGGAGGACATCCAATGCCCACGGTATCTGATCGGGGCGACTGGGGACGGTACACGCGCACTGCGTTGGGCACCCGAAGAACCTCTTCCTCTCTGGCAACTCATCTTTGTTAATAGAGATGATGATGTTCATGCGTGGCTCCTTGCCAACGATGGCCGACATCTCCTAGACCTTATGGTCCAGGAGTCGCGCCCAGATCAACCAGAGGAGGAGCTCCAGACCCCCGAGCCTGCGAACGGGCGATACCCATTTTTCGACCGTCCGGTCTGGGATCGCTCGAGCCACGCTGCAGATACAGCGGCAGCCATGCCAGAGGAGGACCAGGGAGAGGAATGGGTAGAGGCCGAGAGCGTGGGGAGCTCTCAGGTGCCTAGTGGCGCGGGGGCGTTCGTGGTCGTAGGTGACGACATAAGTTACTATATCCAACCGGCTGTGAGCTAATATGATGATCTAAACACAATCGCTAATCGCCAACATAGGAATAGGAACCGGGCACCGTTGGCCCCTCAACCCAACACGCTCGGAGGACTCCCTTCCCGTGGGTTATCTACCCATCGTAAAGCTCCGATCCGTTCGAGTCAGGGTCTGCGGAGCCCAACGGTGGGCCTTTGGAACCCTCTGCGCCAGGGGGGAGCAGATCCCTCAAGGAGGTTCTAAGAGAGAACTCCTGGTTGGAAGGGTCCCTGACGGAGGCAGCGCCGGGGGCAGCCCAGCCTCCACGTTGCGACGGCGCCCAGGACAGCTGGACTGCCACCCCGCCTGGCATTCGTAACGGCCACCCGGCCTCCCCCCCTGTAACGAGACTCCACTGAGTTCTCTTACTAGTAGACAAACCTATACCCGTACCGGTATCAAGAGACTACCGCGGTAGGGATGGTGGTAAACTTAAGTCTACCAAGCATAGGTACCGGTGGTTAGGTACCTCAGTCGGGCATACTAGACCATACTAAAGGTAAATAGGTACTAGTAAAGGTTGGGGGTTACCCTACTCTGTAGGGTAACCCAAGTAATCAATTTGGGAGTTACCCTGAATTACTCGACGGAGAGTCCAAGTAGAGTTACCCTACCTTCAGACTCGGGTTACCCTGCCTTGGGCCACAGGTTACCCTGCTATGGAGTCAAGTTACCCGACCTTGAAAGTAACTTGTTACGCAGGACTTCGGGGGAAGTTATGGTGCATGCCGTCTAGTCACAGCACCTCGATTGGTATGGCAGGGGACGCAACGGGGGACGCAACGGGGGACGCCTTGGCACCTGAGCCATGACAACAATGATGGGTTTAGGTCTAAATTCCTAACTTATTATATCATATCATATCATATCACACTAAACTATTGTCTCTACTTCTTCGATCATAGGTGACATTTTAATTTTTGACAACACTTTATATATTAATACAATGGATCAGTTATGAAGGTGAATTTAGATTTACTTGTACTCTATATACAACTAAATATCTTCTAATATAAAGAATATTAAGAATTATTTAAGTTTACACGTCGATGTGATTTATATCTCTTAGATACCAATTTCGAAAAGTTTTCAGAACCATATACTTCCCCAGTCTTGTAGGCATCTAAGATACGCTGTGCACGCCTATAATACTTCCAAATAAGCGAATTGGGTATCTGTGCAAGTGCTTCCGGAACTAAGCGTTGAAGAGATGAAAAGTCATAACCACAATTTGATCGGGTATACTGCTTGGCAGCACCCCAAAAATATTCGATAAAATTTATCTCGCAGTGAAATGGAGGATAAAATAATACCAGATGTCCAGCTTCTTGTATAGCCTCTTCAATTTCTCCTTTTTGGTCTTTAAAGTCTGGTTGAGTTGCCAGTAGTGCACGAGCACAGCATGTTCCACCTTGTAAACATTTTGGATTCAGTTTTGGCTTCCCTGCTGCAGTCTTTGTACTGCACTGAGTAAGAAAGCGACTATTATCTATAGGCCATAGTCCCCTCTCACTTAGGACTGTCTTTAGTCCTTTGGGTGTTCCATCTTCTTGAATCATTGATTGATAGTAGCCACCCTCATTATGCGAGTTGTCAACAACATAAGTGGTCCGCATATGTTTCGCATGTTTTCCACCATCTGCAAGATTCATCTTTGCTACTCGTAATGCATTTTCTGCGTACTTGCAGTGGTTCTTTGCATTATCAAATAAAAATAAGGCTTTACAGCCAGGAAACTGTTCCTCAAAAGCTGGAATAGCTTTAGTTTTAATTTGATCTAAAAGCTTCTCCCCATCCAACCAGATATCACCCCCACACTTGAGTATCTCACAGGCTGATCCATTATTTAGTCTTCCGATAGGGGTTAAAAATTCGGAGACATGAAGTCCTTGTCCTCGTCCCTTCTTCCTTAAGGGTTGGTGATCCTCATGTACCCAAATGAAGTGTCTTCCATCATTCGAGTTAAATGTACACTCATCTTGTGTTACAATTACGATAGGCTGCAGCTCTCCTGATACTATCTCTGGACTTGGCAGATGATTTAACTCTTCATCCCATTGTAGTAATTGTAGGTTAACAGTATCCAGAAATGGCAGGAAGACATTCTGCCTATAGTCTTTAACATCTTCCCTTTCGTGGCCATCATTGTAAACACCTTTACGTACTTCTTTCCATTTAAACCCCAATTGAGCCAGCCATCTAACACCAGTTCAGCTACTAATTTTTCGCTGCACATCACGAACAATTCTCCCTCGAGATGGTGGAAGAACAGCATCATTTATATCTGCCCAGTGAGCTGTAACAGCTTGGGCAATTCCAAAAGATGTAATACCTATTACAATTTAATAGTCAGCTACCTATGCTGACATTGACAGTTACTATGAGGTATATATATTTTAATAGATGCCTAGATTCATACCTTCCTTGGCTTGTGATATATAGTCACGTACAGCCAGCAATGTACTCTCATCATCTAGCATACTCGCAACTTTAACATGTCTTCCTCTTCTAGAAGCTCCAATTACGCGATCCTTTATCCATGAAACCTCGTTACGTAGTATCTGTAGACTAGTCCACATCCCAGCTTCCTCGCCTTCTGCTACTTGCATTGCTAATTGTTTGCAAGTTTTAAAGAGTATAAACTCTGGCTTCATTATTGACTGCCGCTCCTGTAAGGCTTGTACCTTCATAAAGTGCAAGACCTGAATGTATTTAACTAAGGTTTGACCAGTAATTGCTTGCACTTTAGTACGTGGATATATTAGACACTTTATATCCTTAATCCCACTATTAAGGATATCCAGTCTAGTGGCAGAGGGTACACTAAGCTTTCCTAATCTCCGAGGCCAATGGTGTAGCTGTTTTAATAGCTCCGAATTTGAATTGTGTACTTCTACCAAACTGCTCTCCACCTCCTCAGATTGCCATGCAATAGTAACCTCCATATGATTAGGACTTTGGCTCATAATAGGCTGTATTTCTGGTAAAGATAATTGCGTAGGTGTGACTGCTTCCAAGACAATACGTTGCTTTTCTCGCCATTTCCTGGTCCGCTTTGTACTTGGAGGAGTGGTAGGAACAGGAAGATTATTGCAATAATTAGGTACACTTGTAACTGAGTTTACAGTGATTGAATCTGCTGTTTGAATAGGATCAGACAGACTATCAGAATGGTTATCGGAGGATTGAGTTTGCAATTGAGCCAGCATGCGGTTTTTTTCGCGCCATTTACGAGATCGTATAGTACTGGCTGAAATTGATTGCTGTTCTCTTAATAGGCAACTACTAGAAGTATCATTAGGTGAAATTGTTGTAGCAAGATCAGAAGACTCAGGTTGAGATCCGGAATTAGAAGAATTGACATTCATTAACTTCTGTCTCTGCCTAAAGGCCCGACTGCGTAGAGTAGATGGGTTAATAGGTACTGGATTTGTTGTGTTGTCTGCGTCCATGGTATTTGGTTGATAGGTAAAGATATCTATGGTAATTCTAACCATGATATTTGTACTCTAGCGGATATTATGAATACAAATGAGAAAATTAAAATGTTCTTACTTTATACTTCAGAAAAGAAAATTGCAATCAAGTAATTTTGAGATTACATTCGTACCAGACAGCTGCCATAAGTTATTCAACTTTGAGATTCTTAATTATAATGAAGTTTTAAAATACATATATTACAATATCATGTTCAAAACAATCACATTGTCCACAGAATCTAAACCTAAACCCATCATTGTTGTCATGGCTCAGGTGCCAAGGCGTCCCCCGTTGCGTCCCCCGTTGCGTCCCCTGCCACACCAATCGAGGTGCTGTGACTAGACGGCATGCACCATACTAGATTGTTTGTCACACGAAACTACATAGGCAGTTGGATTCTCAGGTGGTGCGGATCACTCCCGCACAACCAGTCGAGCTCCGAACAAGCTGTAACTTGGATGTGTGGTTGCTAACACCCCCCTCCGGCCCCGTTATAAGTCCCTAGCGTCATGGGCTACAACCTGGAGAGTTCCTGTAAGTCTAGCAAAAGTCTCCAAGTGGAGATGTTGCCGTAACTCCGTATGCGCTCACGCCGTCCGTCCGACCGGGCGCTGACCGCAGGATGAGTGAGGGGGAAGAGGAGAACCTGGAAAATGGCCTCCAGATGGCTTCGTGTAAAATGGACCAAAACAGAGGGAGTAATACTGCTTTGAAGTCGAGAGTAGTATGTGAGGTTAGCGGAGGCCTATAGGCGAGGTAACCAAGGTCCGTTGCCCCGAACGAGTAATAGAATTGCAGAATTGTTAAGGACTCTGAGCCACTAGTCTGAGATCACGATAAGACCTACATCAAGGAGGGTTGACTGTGGGTAGCGCCTATTGGTAGTCAACCTCCGGAGTGGTCTATCGGGTGAGCTACGTGGCTATCTTCCGGAACGATATGGAAATGAGTAGAACCGGATAGATGTTCAGGAGCCGCGAATGCTTGCAGAAGACTAAGTGTATATGGGGAGAGAGTTCCATAGTTGGTATAGTATCCGCACGGGCATGACAGCTCGCCACTGGCATGACCGCGATATGAAGAGTTTTTACTCCTGCGGTTGCAATGGAGATGCAGCGGCTAAAATACTTCTATCGGGCAGATGTTAGAACACCACTGAGTAGTCTCATTCGCTACGGGGGATCTTTAGTCCGACCCGTAGAGGTTGGCTAGACAGCCCACGGGAGTTGGGTGCTCGCAAGCGCAGAGTAGTGATGGGGAGTAACTGGCAGCATACCAAAACCTACTTAAGTATATGCGAGTTCTCCTCTACTCTGGCAATCAACTACCTCTCGAGACAAGGACTTAATTGAGAAAAGCTGCGGCTTAACGATATTAAGTTTTACCGTTTTATTTTTTCAACGCTCTGCTGTTGATTATCTTTATCTTTATTTCTGAAAGAATACTTCGGTGCGGTCGCATCCTCGGGATCCATCTTCCCAGAGGGAGCCCCCGTTACAGTATATCGTTAAGCGAAGACCTCGCTTAACTCTACCTACTCTTGAGAATTGTTGGTATTGACCTCCTTGAATTGACATAGTTTGAGTACGAGTCACTGGTCTAGTACCAGAAGCATCAAGTTAAAATTACTATGTCGAACCAAGCGGGTCACTTTGATCCGGCCACGGCGGCAGCCCACCAATGGCACATGCGGCATGAAGCATTCGCAGACGCCAAAAGCCCTGGTTGGGAACCAATAGAACTTGTCCTTAATGCTACCAATACAGACCTTCGCGATGATGCCCGGGACATTGTGGTCGAAGATCCTGCACTGCTATTGGAATCGTTTACACAGCAAAAGCTGGCGATTCCGGTAGTGCCGGAAAGGCAAGGTCAAGGGTTTAGTCTTGCGGATTTTACTAGGGAAGTCATGAAATCCTACATCCTTCTTGAAGTTACGAAACAGATGAAGGAAGCTCAAAGCCAGATGCATTACTGGAATGAGCAGGCGCAGACTAAGTTTAAAATAGAGATGATTACGGCGGCTACGGAGTGGATGCGGAAACAACAGAAGTTGTTTATACGGCAAATTAGTGACACACGTGCACTAGCCAAAAGGATAGGGGCGTTGGAAGAAGCTGGGTGTACAGGGCGTCAGTTCGACCATGATAATGATAGAATCATGACAGTGGCACCTCCGATGGAGAAGCGTCCTGCGGTCAACTTTGCGGTGACCCTAACCGCTATGTTGACCTATCCCTCATATCAGTCATACTTGACTGAATTAGGAGTACCGATAGCTGGCCAAAACCCACGAGCTCTACTCTCTTCTTGTCGTTCCCCCTTCTACGAACAGCGCGAAGAAGCAATCGCCCCGGTATCACAAAGGAGAAACCGACGGACTACTAGCCCTGCTACGGGCTCTCGTCCGGGCGATAGTGGACATAGGGTGGATAAGTCCAGAGTCCCTCCTCCACCTCCGCAACCTGGTCGGGATCAGGTAGACTTGACAGGAGTCACTGATACCCCGACACCCTCTACCAATGTCCCAGTGCCAGACCGACCTTACCAGGCAGCTGTGAATACACCTCTCCCAAAACCAGGGCAAGCTCCTGTTATCATTAAACCTGCTCCCCTACCTCCAATGGTTAAATTACTTGGTGCGCCCAGGAAGTCTACTGATACAAATGAGTTTTTTGACAAACTGAGGCAAGGACATTATAATAAGTCCGGAGGGGAATGGGGTATGTGCGGTGTCCAGGAGAAAGAACGGGTCCGAAGGCCTTTGTCGCTGGGGGTTACGGCCTTCTGTTACACTGGTTGTACAGTTGTCGGAGGACCTCACTTTCCAAAGGCGGCACATGCACTCAACTGTCCTAACAGTCTTTCGAGTCAGGTCTACGGGAAGCCGGAGGAGGAGGGTTCGAAGATGAAAAAGCCCAAATGTTCTAATTGTGGCTCATGCTTACACGTGAGACCTCCGGCAATGCCGGATAGCTGTCTGGAGTTCCAGCAGTTTGTTCAGGGCCAGTATGGGGTAACTCCGAGTTCTTTGGCAGCTGTCCCATTACCAGACCCTCCTCCAATGCCTTTGTCGCGTTCGGGGGTGGTTCCCTAAGAGGACAGACAACAGGTAAGAGAGGATTCCTTTGATGGGTATGATAGACCCTCTGGAGACCCTGGCAGAAATGCTGGTGGCGGCGGAGATCAACTCCAGCCTGGTGGAAACGTTGCTGCTGGTGGGCACCCGGGTGATTCTAGTTCCTCTAGTAGTAGTGATGACGATGATGCCATCTCCATACCCGATTTCTCAGACTTCCTAGGAAGGCGAAAGCCTCACTGGAGTGAGAAGAAGCAGAAGCGCGATGACCGACATGCACGGAGATTCCTAAGAGCTTTCTTGCAAATGAGTGGGGTTTCTGGGTTTAGTCAGCCAACTGGTGATACAGGCTCTACAAGAGGTAGACCTAAGGAACCCGAAGAATTAGGTGATGTAACTCCATTTAAGGGAAATACCACCGACACTCAGCTGTTCATTAGTGATGTGGAAATCAAGTTCGAATACTTCCGAGAATCAGTCACGGAAGATATGGATAAAATCAGCTTGGTTATCCCTCTTCTTCAAGGCACTGCCAAAACTTGGTACATGGGCCTACACCGGTACATCAGTGAGGATGGTGCACGCCGGGTAGGTATGCCGTTTGATCCCAACCATGAGTTTCGTACGTGGGAAGGATTTAGGAAACGGCTAATGGCAAGTTTTGGTGCCCAGGTTGATCAGGACTGCGCTCTAAGTGAGTGGACGAAGCTGCAGATGAAGGCTGGTCAGGTGGACCAGTACTTAGACTCGGTAATGGATCTGATTGTCCAGTTGGGTTATAAGGACCCTACGATAATCAAAGACAAGATCCGGATGACAATGACATCCCAACTACGGAATGTCTGGGCACAAAAGACACCCCATCCTACTAATGTGTCTGAGTACATGAACTGTCTGCGGAAGACGGGCCACACCCTCCAAGACAATATCACTTTTAGTGAGACGTTACAAAAAGCCGAAGTGATAACCAGGGCAAGAGCGAGGAGAGGTTGTCAACCTCAAGGAAACAACCGAAACGGAAAGAAAAGGGTTCGGGTTAGCCTAACGCTAGGCGCTCCTTATCTTCTGCGCATACGTCCCACAAGCAAGGGAATTCTGAGCATGCTAATGCCCATAAGAATATCCCGTCTACGCTTATCGATAAGCGAAAGAAGGAGTCGCAGTGCACACGATGTGGAAAACCGGGTCACTTTTGGAGGAAATGTTTCTCCACAGACCCTGTTGTTAGTTCAGCCAAAGGCGTTAAAGCGATAACCAAAAAGAGGAAGGCGGAAGATGCAGAAGTCAATGAAGCATCAAACAACAAAGTTCGTCGCATCAAAGGAAAACCTTCAAAGATGTTGTTGGAAATCCGACAATCATCTCCCGAGATTATGGAGGTTGATACTGATGCTGAGGAATAGAATGTTATGTGAAGGGCTCCGAGAGTAAGCATACCCCGAGAAATCCTGCAGTCAATATAGAATGAGGAGGCCTCTTAGATGTTCTGAGCCGCAGCGGTCTGCGAAGGAACGAGGCAGGTGGAGGATTTGGGTCAGCATGGGAATTCTCTTTGGGTGTTTGTCTTGGTTTATTTCTCTTTTGTATTCTTTTTATGTGACTGCGGGAATATGTTATTTCCTTACTTCGATGGATTATTTCCTTAGCATTGGAAACGAAATTGTATTCTTTCGTTAGATTAGTTCTTTTCACACCAAGCAGGCCTTGATTCGAGCAATGAAATTTTATTATCAACTTTACCTGAGGCGGGTTCAGTACCCGAAATCATGCTGGCTTGATAATAAACACCCTAGCTATTGCTATACCGTGATTTGAAACCTTAACATCTTTGACCCGTTGTGGCCACTCTTGTGTAGATAGGCAAGAGACTCCGTTAACATGCTTATAAAAGAAAACTCAAGAAAGAAGGCCCGGCTTTCCGGCCCCCCAAAACATATAAAGTCTATCCGAGTTCCAGTTAGACTAGTGTTAGGAGTACCCGATTCCGATAAGCCTAGGAGTACCCTAGGTAGGGTAACTTTACCCGAGTTCGAGAATCTTGATCTCCAACACCCCCCTCCGGCCCCCTTACGGGGCCCGCGCGTCATCATACATATCAACCTTAGTTGCGTCCTGTGACTATTTGGTCACAGAATTGAAGGTGTCAGAATAACACCGTATACGTCGCTGCCGTCCGTCCGACCGAAAGCTGTTCGCAGGATATATAAGAGGGGACCTCTGGCTAGACCTGGGAAGTGGAACGAAGTCAATCCGTCAACTACTCAGGGAGTTACAAGGCTTCAAAGATATGACATCTTTGATACGGGCCGTAAGTAACGGGACGTTTTCGCACAAAGGTCATGAGATGAATGTTAGGAGGTTCGGGATAACAAACCAATGCATTCACATCCACCCTTCGACGATTAGAAAGAGTCTAGAGCTCCTGGAAACACTACCAAAGAAGCCAGCGAGCTGCGAGGAGTGTTGCAACTATGATAAGAGGTGTACCGCAGTTGTGGGATTTACAACCAACACAACACGAAGGTCCACCCCCTCTACATAGAACAACTAGGAGTTGCCGACCGAGGGATTATGAGACTATTCAATTGAATGGCCTCTCCTCTATGAGAAGAGAGTCATCAGAATGAATTCTATCGGTTAGTTGTTGAGTTATCACAACTAGAAGTCATCGACTCCGGCATATCTGCATATGCAGTCTCGTATCAAGATTGATCCTCTTGGTAACGAAGAGAACTATTGGAGCCAACAGAGTTCGACTTGAGAACTCGGCTACAGGTCTATAGACTCTGAGGATCGGTTAATTACTATTGGTGACAAGTATGTCTCCCGGGCAAGAAATAGTAATTACTGAAGATGGTGTGATGGTTCTCAGGGTCTCCCGGTGTTCGCACTATCATGGAGAACCCGACGTTGCGCATTAGATTTGAAGAGGTACATATTTTGTATGCTAGATAGATGTAGCCCGCGAACACTCAGACGCGGAATATAAATATCGAAGTGCCTCCCAAGCTTTAGACATTATCAAGCAACGGAGAAGAGACCTTAACAATATAATATTGTTTTTACGATTCTATCTTACTTTCTTACACTCTTAGTAGTCATAAACGAAACGAGTTGCTTCAGAGCCTTCCTAGACAAATCTCCGTCTAAACGAAAGAATTCCGATTGGCCTAGACAACCATAAGTCTATACCGGTTGTCTCCGCCTAACAACTAGAACGGCATTGTGGTGCCAGAGACAGTGCAGCTGAGGCTGTGTTATTGTTGGACAGTGGCGCTACTGGTGCAGTGCTTAGCACACGATGGGCTAAGGAAACAAAAGTTCCTTGTGTCTGAACAAAGGTTGCTGCTCCTATACAGGATGCCAGCGGGAATAACATTCCGAACTCAAGGCTTCATTACACTAAGACCCTGCAAATGCTTATTGGTGATCATGTCAATGACATGAGATTTGAACTCGGGGACATGTCCGATAAGAAGATTGATGGTTGTCTTCCAATGTAATGGCACCATGAACATAATCCCAACATAGACTGGGAAACACGCAGCTTCACTTGGAGATCTGTATTGTGTAAGGCTAGATGCCTTGTGGACCAGAGACGGTTAGAATTTATGACCGAAGAAGAGCTATTGGCAGAAGACCAAGCTCAGGTATACCTTCTAGGATATGCCCAGTTCACGGGAGAAGACGGAAAAGATATTGCCCTAAGTCTCCTCCCCGAATATAAGGACTATGGCGATATATTTAGCCAACAAAGGATAGATGCGCTACCATAGTACTCAGAGTACGATCATAAGATCGAGCTAATGCCTGATACAGCACCTCCCTTTGGTCCTATATATCCATTGTCTGAAAACGAGCTCAAGATTCTGAGAGAGTATCTCAATGAGATGCTGGCAACGGGAAAGATACGGAGATCCGGTTCCCCTGCCGCAGCCCCAATCCTCTTTGTACCCAAACCTGATGGTTCATTGAGACTATGTATTGATTATCGAGGGCTTAACAAGATTATGGTGAAGAATAAATATCCTTTACCACTGATGAATGAGCTGCGTGATAGACTTCGAAAAGCCACAGTCTTCACTAAGTTGGACTTGAAGAATGGCTATTATCTCCTCCGAATGGCAGAAGGAGAAGAATGGAAGACAGCTTTCCGCTGTCGTTATGGGTTGTATGAATATACGGTAATGCCGTTTGGGCTATGTAACGCCCCATGTACTTTCCAGAGTATGATAAATAAAATCTTTCATGATTTATTAGACGAAGGAGTCATCGCCTATATAGTTGACTTCCTAATATACTCTGAGACCATCGAAGAACATGTCTCACTCGTTAGGCCAGTTATGGAAAGACTGTGCAAGGCTAAGCTTTGTGTGAGCATTAAGAAATCTACATTCCATCAAAGAGAGGTAGAATTCTTAGGATACCTTATATCCGATCGTGGTATTATTATGACCACGGAAAAGGTGAAGTCAATTGAAGTTTGGACTCCACTAAAAACAGCTGTTGAAGTTCAAAGCTTTTTGGGATTTGCAAACTTCTACTGTCGGTTTATGGAAGTCTTTAGTAAGATAACAAAGCTGTTAACTGATTTAACGAAGAAGGATACCAAATGGGAATCGGGCCCAAGGCATGATGAAGCCTTTAGTCACCTGAAAGCGATGTTCATTGCAAGCCCCATTCTAGCCCACTTATATCCGGAATGGTTAACCAAGTTGGAAGCTGATGCTAGTGATTGTGCATTGGGTGCTATACTGCCGCAGTTATGTGAAGATGGTAGATGGCATCCTATAACCTACCATAGTCGGAGGTTCTCGCCAGCAGAGATAAATTATAATGTGCATGATAAAGAGATGTCCGCAATTGTTGCTGCCTTTAAGGAATGGTATCATCTCTTGTGCTCAGTATCTGATCAGATAACTATTTACACTGAACATAAGAATTTGGAGTACTTTAATAGTACTAAGATACTGAATCGCCGACAACATCGCTGGGCGGAATTCCTTCAACTATTTAATTTTAAGGTTGTCTACCATGAAGGGAGCCTTAATGGACAGGCTATTGCATTATCGAGACGTTCGGAGTACCGCCCTGATGGGGGGAGTAATTCTGCGAAATTGGGTCAAGAACAGATGTTTTTCCATCCTGGACAGTATTTAGATAGTCAGGAGCTGGACATCTTGCAACCACAGTTGTTGCAACTGTGCCAAGGCTTTCGGTTAAAGTCCTGAATGCTTGATGACATGAAGGTTGCGATAGCAAAGGACAATACTTATCAAAGTATTTACAAGTCCATTGTCCAAGAGGACAAGAAGGTTCACCCTAACTTCTCAATTGAGAAGGACTTCCTACTTTATAAGAAACGTTGGTACGTACTAGAGGATCAAGGGCTAAAGGAACGGATCATGCAAGCGGAACATGATTCCCGTCTAGCTGGACATATCGGCACCTATAAGACAATTGGCAAGGTTAAAGCCAACTTCTACTGGCCAAAGATGGAGGCCTCTTTCGAAGACTATGTTCGGTCTTGCGATACCTGTTAAAGGGTAAAGACAGTCAGATATAAGAAGTTTAGGCTATTAGAACCTATAGATGTTCCTATGAGGCCATGGAACGCAATTTCAATGGACTTCATTGTGGCGTTACCAGAACCCGAGGGTTTTACGAAGATCTGGGTCATTGTTGATAGATTCTCAAAAATGGTGCATTTCATCCCACTCGCTACGGAGGTACCTATCAAGGAACTTGCTCTTATATGTCTCAAAGAGATCTGGAGACTGCATGGATTCCCGGAATCGATTATCTCTGATCGGGATACTCAATTTACTTCTAAGTTTTGGGTTAGCCTAATGGGACTACTTGAGGTAAAGCTCAATGTCTCAACCGCGTTCCATCCCGAGACCGACGGCCAGACTGAGCGGGCAAACCAGACACTGGAACAATACCTAAGGAGTTATTGTACCTACCAGCAGGATGATTGGGTTTCGCTACTACCTTTAGTGGAATATGCCTACAATACATGCACCTCCGAGTGTACCAGGTTATCTCCTTTCGAGATTAACCATGTATTCTCTCCGAGGAAAAACTGGTCTGGAATTGTTCCTGACAATCAGGGAATTCACCCAAGTACGGAGCTGTTAGTAAAGGACTGGGAAGGTACATTGCAAGACATACGGGAAACATTACAAGGTGCTCAAGAGAGGCAACGGAAATGGCATGACAAGAAACGATTACCATCTCCAGAATATGCCACATTAGAAGATGTCGAAGAGGGCAGAGCTATAAAGGCTGATCGGGTAATGCTGAATCGCAAGAATATCTGTACAAAGAGGCCTATGGAGAAACTAGACCAGCCAATGTTTGGTCCCTTTGTGGTTAAGCGGCGTGTTGGTACTAGGGCATATGAACTCCAGTTGCCTGTGCGTTGGTCTATCCACCCGGTATTCAACGTTGGGTTATTAGAGCCCTACCGAGAGGATCAGACCGGGAGAAGGGTTAAAGATATCCCTATCCCTGACATAGTGGAAGACGAGCCAAGTTATGTTATCTCGGGAGTATTAGACAGCCGGTGGTATGGAGGAGTTAAACCGAAGTTCCCTCATTGGTTTGTCCAGTACCTAATATAGTGGGAAGGCTATGGACCTGAAGAAAATTCTTGGGAGCCGTTCGAGATGATGGAAGGAACCGGTATACAAGCCTTGAGCGATTTCCACAAAAGGTATCCATCTAAACCTAGAGACCACAGGGTTGTAGATATACTGAGTAGCGGAAATAAGAGACGTCGTTAGATCGGCTCGGGTCGAGCCTTATAGAAGAGGGGAGTAATGTAACGAGACTCAACTGTGTTCTATTACTAGTAGCCAAACCTATACCCATACAGGTATCAAGAGTCTACCGCGGTAGGGATGGCGGTAGACTTAGGTCTACCAAGCGGAGGTACTGGTGGTTAGGTACCTCAGTCGGGCATACTAGACCATACCAAAGGTACATAGGTACTAGTAAAGGTTGGGGGTTACCCTACTCTGTAGGGTAACCCAAGTAATCAATTTGGGAGTTACCCTGAATTACTCGACGGAGAGTCCAAGTAGAGTTACCCTACCTTCAGACTCGGGTTACCCTGCCTTGGGCCACAGGTTACCCTGCTATGAAGTCAAGTTACCCTACCTTGAAAGTAACTTGTTACGCAGGACTTCGGGGGAAGTTACTAGATTGTTTGTCACGCGAAACTACATAGGCAGTTCAATTCTCAGGTTGTGCGGATCACTCCCGCACAATCAGTCGAGCTCCGAACAAGCTGTAACTTGGAGCTGTGGTTGCTAACATCCCCCTCCGGCCCCGTTATAAGTCCCTAGCGTCATGGGCTACAGCCTGGAGAGTTGCTGTAAATCTAGCAAAAGTCTCCAAGTGGAGATATTGCCGTAACTCCGGTTGCGCTCACGCCGTCCGTCCGACCGGAATCTGTCCGCAGGATATATGAGGGGGAAGAGGGGAGCCTGGAGAATGGCCTCCAGGTGGATTCGTGTAAAACGGACCAAAAACGACGGAGTAATACTGCTTTGAAGTGGAGAGTAGTATGTGAGGTTACCGGAGGTCTATAGGCGAGGTAACAAAAGTCCATTGCCCCGAAAGAGTAATAGTATTGGAGAATCGTTAAGGACCCTGAGACACTAGTCTGCGATCACGATAAGACCTGCTTCTAGGAGGGTTGACTGTGGGTAGCGCCTATTGGTAGTCCACCTCCGGAGTGGTCTATCGGGTGAGCTACGTGGCTATCTTTGGGAACGATATGGAAATCAGTAGAACCGGATAGATGTTCAGGAGCCGCGAATGCTTGCAGAAGACTAAGTGTATATGGGTAGAGAGTTCCATAGTTGGTATAGTCTCTGCACGGGCATTACAGCTCGCCACTGGCATGACCGCGATATCAAGCGTTTTTACTACTGTGGTTGCAATGGCGATGCAGCGGCTAAAAAACTTATATCGGGCAGATGTTAGCACACCACCGAGTAGTCTAGTTCGCTACGGGGGATCTTTAGTACCACCCGTAGAGGTTGGCTAGACAGCCCACGGGAGTTGGGTGCTCGCGAATGCGTAGTAGTGATACGGAGTAACTGGCACCATACTAAACCAACTTCAGTATATGCGAGTTCTCCTCTACTCTGGCAATCAACTACCTCTCCTGATCAAGACTTAATTGAGTAAAGCTGTGGCTTAACGATATTAAGTTTTACCGTTTATTTTTTCAACTCTACTGTTGATTATCTTTATCTTTACTTCTGACAGAGTACTTCGGTGCGGTCGTAACCTTGGGATCCATCTTCCCAGAGGGAGCCCCGTTACACCCCCCGTTGCTCCAACTGTGGCGCCTCCTACCCCAGTACTCCCGGCACGCCCGGCACTCCCGGTATCTCCGACACCCGTGGCTGCCCCTGGCCCCCACATCCCCGTTACCCAACCGCGCTGCCAAAATTGCGATGCTCAGGCAGACGCCGGGCAGGTGGAGGGTGAATAATCTTTCGTCGGCGAGTTTTTTGCATTGTGAGATTTCTTTTGCTTCGGTGGATTTCTCTTTTGTTCGTTTTCTTTTGTTTGGCGTCTTCGGGATTTGCTTGTGGTTCGTGTTTGTGGGATTTGTACGTTTGTTAGCGAATATTTATGCTACAATTAAGCTCCCTTGCCTAGCCATACCGTATGGTATTTTGTGTTGCTGGTGGCCCTATCTCCTATGCTAGTACCACCACCACCTGGTACTTGAATATATTCTAGTAATACATGTCCCCTTACGCCCCCTTGAATTCGGCACCTCTCACATTCATATTTCATAAGGGGCCTGTCTGCCACCCACCTAACAAGTTGATTAGCCTGATTGCCTTGCATTCTCGCCTGCTCAGCTGCGTCAATGGAAGGTACGGAGCTGAGGTTTGGAGTTCTAACCCATTTTAAGTCTGACGGATATCTCGCTAGAATTTCTCTCGCTACCCGATACTCGTTACGCCTAGATTTTGCGCTTAGCGTCTTATAGCGACGCCACCATTTCATATACTAGGGACGCCTCCATTTCATCAACCATATTCGTAGTGGAGTCTTAAAGACTATGACCTCTGGGAATGCCTGGACTTGGAACATAATACTAAGCATGTAGAAATCCCCTTTTCGTAGCCAAAACTTTTCTTTTAATACCGAGTGTTATCATGTGATTCTACAAGCCGCAAACCTAGGTCCTGGTGTATAAGACCCGACGCCTCCCATTAAAGGCCAAAAAACTATCATGTACTAACTCCTCACTTTGCCAACACACAAGATATACCTCATTGTGCTACGTTCCAATCCCTATCTTTCCTAATGTTCACCAGCATCCTGCTAGAACCTCATGCATAGCCAACCATCTTCTAATTCACCCAGTCAGCCGACACCTTGTGTGTGCAACTTGTCTAGACGCAGATGCGACGTCGGAGCCAATGCCACGGGTTCCGTGAGATTGAGGCTGGCAACACAGCAAAACAGATCCGGCAGCGCTACAAGTACACTGTCGAACCGGCCGTCGCCGCCTCGGAGCCCTTCATCACCAGACCCAACACGGCCACTTGGAAGACGCACGAAGTGCCTCCGCAGAAGCATGATACAGACTACAGCATACAGCAAACCTGGCATTGAACAAGATGCACGAGTGGACCCGGAAACCCTTCGCCTAAGCGACGGTAGCGGCGATGAGTACCAAAATTCGCATGGATCTGATGGAACCGAATTGGACACAGAACCTGATACCGAGGACAATGCTACTCCTGATAGAACCACATCAGGACCGCGTCATCAGTCAAGAAAAACAGATAGAGAAAGAAATAATCGCCTGACAACTGTGCGAATTTAAACGACCTCAGAATCCCAGGAAACGGCTCTAGTCAGGAGCACGCCAAGTGCCCATCGGCGGATATTCCGTGGCGGACCGTACACTCCGCTGACGTTCCCATCATCCAGTGTAGCGCGACATTCATCCCTGCTGACGACCCAACGTGCCACTACCCCTCATGTCATAAGCTCGAGTCCTGCCGGCGAATCGACTACACCACAACCTCAGTACATCTGGCCTGATATTGTTTCACAACGGAATACAGCATCAGAGGCAGAGGCAGCTATAGTCTCACCGGCAAAGACTCTGATTCTCCGATACACCCTTTTTGTTGACCCACTCCCGGGTGTGGTTGCTTTAACTTCAGAAGTGCACCGAGTATAGCTTCAGGCGCTCAATGACATTTTGGATGCAGGACACATCGAGCCATCAGAGGAAAGTATTAAAATAGTAAGTGGACAGACTGAAAAAGAAACAGGATGTGACTGTGGGTGCAGTACTAACGGGGAAAGATACGCAATCGGCACTTGGGAGTAAGATCGCAGGTTCTTCACAACGTGAAGCGTAGGATTGTGAAATTATATAATCTCCGCGAAGGCGATCCCACTGCGCTTGCACCCAGGGTAGACTACGTTCTGGAAGAGGATAGATTCATGTGCGCCCCGTGGGAGTATGAGGTTGGCACTCCGTTGACGAGATAACCCTTTCTAGTGATAACTAAGGTTGCTTGAACTCTGTGCAGGAAATCAGATTGCGATTCCAGGCGCCCCAGATTGCTGAGGCCATATGGAGAAAGTACTTTGAAGGCAATAGGATGCACAGGATTGCCGAACTGGATTTTCTTGGACGCATCAATGGCACAATGATTTGCTTAACATGTGCAATACTATGCCATACCCTACGGGCATGGCAAAGTGGAGTATATAAGGATCCAGGCGACTTCAAGCCTGAGACGGCTGGAGGTGAGTCTCCTATAAATAAGCATTTGTATTTGGGACCAACATGGCTCACTTGACTGCAGACCTTCTTGCCCGGCAGAGAGCGACGTGGGCAGATTGCCCGGGAGATGTTCAGCAGATGATTCTGGAGAAGTCCCCGTAGACCATTAGGGCAAAGATAGAAAGCGTACATGGCAAGCGAGAAGACCGCCGCCAGGGCTTCATAGACAACTGGGCAGCAGTAGTTGCGAAGCTACGGGGTCCGATATCTGGCCGGACTCCATAATGTCCCGCCCTACGCGGTCTGAGTCGTGGTTGCCTGCGCATAGCGGACCGGGTTGAGAGCCAGGACAGCTAAAACTATTCGCAGGAAACGGACTTATCTTTAGATATGCCCCAGACCTCGGATGCGGACGAACTCAGCTTTCTTGATTCTGATTCTGGGAGTCCGAATGGCTTATGTGAGGTTACCGAAGGAAGGAGGGAAGACAATGTTACAAGCCCTACGGGATCGCAACTCCTCTCGCTTAGCTTTGAGAATTTGGAGGAAGCAGGAGTGGGCACGGCTGTGAGCATTAGTGAGGCTAATGAGTGAGCAATGGACATCTAAAGCAGCAAAAATTAATTGAATTTCATTGTCTGTAATAGAATGTGCCGAGCGATAGCAGGCGCATAGGAAATTGATAGTCACAATATGTGAGCGCAAGAGAAAGTTAGTAAGAGCAACAAGGGCGTCAGGGTATCAGAGAGTAGTAAACATCATTTGGAGAAAATTTGGAAGAAAAAACAACGCCGGGTGCAACATGGGGACAACATCGTGAATCGTTTATGGGGGTCAGATGGCATCAGGACTCGGTCATGATCTTATGTAGTAGCATCCGTGGGGGAACGGGCGCGTGCAGATAGTATTAGGATGCATTACGAATTGAGTGAAAATAAACGGCTCGGGTAGTAAGAGGGGGAAAACGTTAGGGCGTAGATAGTAGAAAGGAGCTCAAGAGGGCAGGAAATGTAAAGAACAAGACTACCGGACGTCGAGGGGTGCGGATCCGACGTTAGGTCAGACTGCGCCTGGATCAGATGTCACATAAAATCAAAAGGTATTGGGGTGACACACAAAGGTAACAGCAGAAGCTGTGACGTGGCGAGGGCGCCAGCATGATGCACCAGACGTAACCGGGGCGCAACGGGAGTTCGCCGGACATTATCAGGGCGCTGGGAACGCAAGGGATCCGTGTCGGGACGGAGTTCGGACGAGGGATAATAAATGACACAAGTTAGGACCCGACGTCGGATCGACGTCACGTCCTAATTCACGATTTGCATTCCGAGCATCCTGTGCGCCAGGCGCAGGGGATGCCGGGCGCGAGCATAAATTTATGCTGATGCGGTACGGTGGCAAGCTTGAGACCCATCTTCCCAGAGGGAGCTCACATTACAGTATATCGTTAAGCGAAGACCTCACTTAACTCTCCCTACTCTTGAGATTTGTTGGTATTGACATCCTTGAATTGACATAGTTTGAGTACGGGTCCCTGGTCTGGTACCAGAAGCATCGGGTGGATATTACTATGTCGAACTAAGCCAGTCACTTTGATCCTACCTCGGCGGCCGCCCACCAATGGCAACTTCGGCGTGAAGCGTTTGCGGATGCCAAAGGCATTGGTTGGGAACCCATGGAACTTGTCCTTAATGCAACCAATATCGACCTTCCCGACGATGCCGAGGAAATTGTGGTCCAAGGCCCTGCGGGGTTATTCCAGTCGTTTATCCAGCAAAAGCTGACGACTCCGGTAGCGCCAAGTAGGCAGGAGCAAGGGTTTAGTCTTGCGGATTTCACTACGGAAGTCATGGAACTTTATATCCCTCTTGAAGTTACTAAACAAATGAAGCAAGCTCAAAGCCAGATGTATTACTGGAATGAGCACGCGCAGACTAAGTTTAAAATAGAGATGGTTGTGGCGGCTACGGAGTGGATGTGGAAATAACAGAAGTTGTTCATACGGCAGATTAGTGACACACAAGCACTAGTCAAACGGATAGCGGCGTTGGAAAAGTCTGCCCGTACCGGGTATCAGATTGATCATGACAATGATACGATCATGACAGTTGCACATCCTATCGAGAAGCATCCCGCGGTCAGCTTTGCGGAGACCGTAACCGCTATGTTGACCAACCCCTCATATCAGGCATACTTGACTGGATTAGGAGTACAGATAGCGGGTCAACAGCCACAAGTTTTTGTCTCTCCTCATCGTTCCCCCTTCCTCGCCTAGCTCGAAGAAGCTCTTGCCCCAGTTTCACAATGAAGAAACAGATGAACTCCTAGCCCAGCTACGGGGTCTCACCCGGGTGATAGTGGTCATAGGGTGGATAAGTCTAAAGTCCCTCCTCCAGCTCCGCAACCTGGTCGGGATCAGGTAGACTTGACAGGAGTCACTGATACCCCGACACCCTCTACCAATGTCCCAGTGCCAGACTGACCTTACCAGGCGGCTGTGAATACACCTCTCCCAAAACCAGGGCAAGCTCCTGTTATTATTAAACCTGCTCCCCTCCCTCCAATGCCTAAACTACCTGGTGCGCCCAGGAGGTCTGCTGATACAAATGAGTTTTTTGACAACCTTAGGCAAGGACATTATAATAAGTCTGGAGGGGAATGGGGTACGTGGGGTGCACCGGAGAAAGAACGGGTCCAAAGGCCTTTGTCGCTGGGGGTTACGGCCTTCTGTTACACTGGTTGTATGGCTATGGGAGGACCTCACTTTCCAAAGGCTGCACATTCACTCAACTGTCCTAACAGTCGTTCGAGTCAGGTGTACCGGAAGCCGGAGGAGGAGGGTTCGAAGATGAAAAAGCCCAAATGTTCTTATTGTGGTTCACGCTTACATGTGGGACCTCTGGCAATGCCAGATAACGGTCTGGAGTTCCAGCAGTTTGTTCAGGGTCTGTATGGGGTAACTCCGAGTTCTTTGGCAGCTGTCCCATTACCGGACCCACCTCCAATGCCTTTGTCTCGTTCGGGGGTGGTTCCCTAAGAGGACAGACAACGGGAGAGATAGGATTCCTTTGATAGGTATGATAGATCCTCTGGAGGCCCTGGTGGAAATGCTGGCAGCGGCGGAGATCAACTCCCGCCTGGCAGAAACATTTGTGCTGGTGGGGACCTGGGCAATTCCAGTTCCTCTAGTAGCAGTCATGACGATGATGCCAACTCCATACCTGATTTCTCAGACTTTCTAGGAAGGTGAAAGTCTCACTGGAGTGAGAAGAACAAGAAGCGCTATGACCGACATGCATGCAGATTGCTGAGAGCTTTCTTGCAAAAAAGTGGGGTTTCTGGGGCTAGTCAGCCAACTGGTGATACAGGCTCTGCAAGAGGTAGACCTAAGAAACCAGAAAAATTAGGTGATGTAACTCCATTCAAGGGAGATACCACCAGCACTCCGTGGTTCATTAGTGATGTGGAAATAAAGTTCGAGTACTTCCGAGAATCGGTCACGGAAGATATGGATAAAATCAGGTTGGTCATCCCACTCCTTCAAGGCACTGCCAAAGCTTGGTACATGGGCCTACACCGGTACGTCAGTGAAGACGGTACACCCCGGGTGGGTATGCTGTTTGACCCTTGCCATCAGTTTCGTATATGGCAAAGATTTAGGAAAAAGGTAATGGCAAGTTTCGGTGACCATATTGATCGGGGCTGCGCTCTAAGCGAGTGGACGAAGCTGCAGATGAAGCCTGGTCAGGTTGACCAGTACTTAGACTTGGTAACAGATCTGATTGTCCAGTTGGGTTATAAGAACCCGATGATGAACAAAGACAAGATCCGGATGACAATGACATCCTAACTACGGAATTTCTGGGCCCAAAAAACACGCCATCCTACCGATGTGTCCTAATACATAGACCTTTTGCGGACGACGGCCACACCCCCCAAGACAATTTCACTTGCAGTGAGACGGTTACAAAAGGCCGAAGTGAAAACCAGGGCAAGAGCGAGGAAAGGTTGTCAACCTCGAGGAAGCAACCGAAACGGAAGGAAATGAGTTCGGGTAAGCCCAACCATAGGCGCTCCTTATCTTCAGCGGGTACATCCCAGAAGCAAGGGAATTCTGAGCATGCTAATGCCTATAAGAATATGCCGTCTATGGTTATCAATAAGCGAAAGAAGGAGTCGCAGTGCACACGATGTGGGAAGCTGGGTCACTTTTGGCGAAAATGTTTCTCCACCGACCCTGTTGTTAGTTCAGCCAAAGGGGTTCAAGTGGTTACCAAAAAGACAAAGGCTGAAGATGCCGAAGTCAGTGAAGCATCAAACAACAAAGTTCGTCGCATTGAAGTACCACCTTCAAAGAAGTCGTTGGAAATCCGAAAATCATCCCCCCAGATTATGGAGGTTGATACGGATGCTGAGGAAGAGGTAAGTTCCTTTCCTTGCAGCGAAATAACAAGACACTGACATAACTCCAGAATGTTATGTGACAGGCTCTGAGAGTAAGCATACCCCGAGAAATCCTACCGTCGATATAGACTGACCAGGCCTCAGAGATGTTCTGGGCCGCAGCGGTCTGCGAAGGAACGAGGTAGGTGGAGGATTTGGGTCAGCATGGGAATTCTCTTTGGGTGTTTCTCTTGGTTTATTTCTCTTTAGTATTCTTGTTATGTTACTACACAAATATGTTATTTCCTTACATCGATTGATTATTTCCTTAGCATCGGAAGCGAAATTGTTTCCTTTTGTTAGATTCGTTCTTTTCACATCAAGCAGGCCTTGATTCGAGCAATGAAATTTTGTTATCAAGTTTACCTAAGGAGGGTTCAGTACCCGAAATCGTGCTGGCGTGATAGTTAATACCCTAGCTATTGCTATACCGTGATTTGAATCGTTAACATCTTTGACCCGTCGTGGCCACTCTTGTGTCGAAAGGCAAGAAACTCCCTGTTAGGCATAAAGGAAGTGCACAGACCTCTAGGTAGGGTAACTGCGCACAGACCCTCATTTATCGAAGCCTAACACCCCCCTCCAGCCCCGCTCTAGGGCCGGCACGTCCTTAGCGAGATTTCGAAGAGTTGCGTCCCATGACTATAATGTCATCTCAATGAAGCCTGCTTCATAATACCATATACATCGCTGCCGTCCATCCGACCAGAAGTTGTTTGTAGGATATATATGAGGGCACCCCTGGGTACCTCTGAGAAGTGAAACGGAGGAACTCCGTCCGAGGCGCATTGAGTTATTAGGCTTCAAAATTAGGCATCCTAACTACAGGCCGAAAGCTACAGGACGTTTTCGGTTCGAAAATCCGCAACTGCTCCTACAGTGCCCCAGAGGCCATAGGAGATAGATATGACACCAATACCTATCTGAAGGCCACTGTATGTTGGTTGGTCCTGGAGACAGGGTCCCTCGAGAGGTGATTCTCTTTGAGGCGAGGCGGACCGAGGGGAAGCTGCTCAGACTCAGAAGACCAAATAGGAGGTAGACATATGTATGTTGGCACATCGTCTACGAAGCCTGCAGCATGCATAGGTACCCAACACATACGCTGGCCACTATGTGAAATCGGAAGTGACTACTGGGACGATAGTTAACACGACTGCAGTTTCAGACAGAAGTCTATTCGGATTTATAAATCGAAGACCGGTCGTTCGAGAATAATAACGCATCTTACGATAAGAGGGAAAAGAATTTATGAGAACGAAGATGGTGTGAAAGAATTCAGAGTTAAACGGTGTTCGCACTTGTTGAGACTATGAGACATTAGCTTACAATCTTGGGAAGGTACTTAGTTATACGAGGATTACAAGTAGTCCGCGAACACTCAGACCCGGGATATAAATTTCGAAGTGCCTCCCAAGCTTCTAGACATCATCAAGCAACGGAGAAGAGACCTTAACAATATAGCCTTGTTTTACCTATGAATCTTTATAAAAATATTTCCTCTATCAATTAAGAGGGTTCTTAGTAGTCCTAAAACGAAAAGAACGACACGGAGCCTTCCTGGACAAATCTCCGTCTATTACGAAAGATTCCAGCCTAAGACTTCTCGACAAATATTTAGAGTCGGCTTCCGCCTAACACTATATTGTTAGTTCTCCTTGTTACCAAGGCTCACAAAATAAGTCAGTCACCACTCTGCACTAAATAAGTGCATGAGTTCGAGTCACGCCAACGACGAAATCATTGAAAATACAGTCAGTTTAGATACTCTTGGAGAACTCTCCCAAACCAATTCAATATTCGAACCACCGACCAAGGTACGCTACACTACTGTAGGTCTAGTGTTATCTATGTCCACCGCAGCTTCCGGAAATACCATTCCTGGAACAAGAAGCTCCCTCGTGGTATACCGACCCAACTCTAGTCCCTACAGAGGAACAATTTCAAAAGCTTTACGAAACCTGGTACGGACCAGAATTTGTTTGGAAACCCTTCCTCGACTGGGACCCCAGTGAAGAAGGATCCCTTGATAGTAGCTTCACCCAGACTATACCCTTAGCGTGGAGACTCGGAAACCACCTGAACTTTCACTAAGACAAAGCCCTATTATAGCAGACTATTCCTTTTGGGGCCCTGTAAGCTGAGAAAGGATGTCAGAACCATCGGCGCCGTGGCTACATGGAGCTCTAGGAACTCCGGTATCATGGAGGGAAGCTCGCAAGTGCATCAAAGATTAAGATGCAATGGATACCGTAAGCAAAGGACAAAATGTACCAAGCCAACCCTCATCATTCCCTTTGTGACTAAAAAGGCTACCAAGAGATGGGACAAGGTCATCCAGCGTACCTAGTTCATCCCGCTCTTCCACTCCACAACTGCGAGATCAGGCTACCGACTTAGCAAGGTTAGCCGCAAGAGTGGGAGTGGTTCTGCGTGACGTCCGAAGGGACATTACCTCCCCTATCGACTCTGCAAACATAGCGTTTGCCCAGCTCACGGGAGCCCAACAGGAAAACGCACTTCGGCTGTTTGATATTCAACAACAAATTGCCGAAGGAAAGGACCTCCATAACCAAGACATAGGAGTCCTGGTAATGCAGTGTCAGGGAGTAGAGAACGAGGTAAAATCCCTACAAGAAAGGATAGTAAGGGAAATCGCGGAAAATCTGGCGCAACAAGCTGCCAGACAAGAACATCACGAGGGAGTCACCTCACAGTTACATCAGTCCACGCCAGAACGAGATCTTCTGCTACAACAAGCAGTAGACGAAATTAGGAAGGAGATAAAGGATCAAGACCGGAAGGTAAACAGTGCCTTGAAGGAAAGAGAGGTCCTTTTCCAAAAAGATGCCACGACCACGCGGGAATCACTCGCTGCGCAACAGAGTGAGCTGAAAAAGATCGGTGAAGCAGTCCAAGAACTGCTCCTCTCCTCCAGAAAAAAGGAAGCTCCGAAAGAAAAACCGGATGCTAGCAAGCATGTAAGAATGGAGTCTGTGGAAGACGATGATGAATACTATTCCAAACCGACTAGACAGGAGAAGGGAAATCAGATCGAGAAACCTCAGTCTAGTCGGGAAGGAACCTCAGACACAACTCCACCAGCTGGACAACGAGGAGGACATGCTAGTGATGACGACGATGATGGCAGAGATTGCGACGCTGAAGCAAAGGGAAGAACAGGCGGCAGGACCGGATAGACGCCGCAGGGGTTTAACTCCCGAACAATCAGACCTGGCAAATGTCCTAGCAAAAGCTTTCGCGGTAAACACGAAACGACCCGCGGAGGCACTGCCACACTTCGAGGGAGAAAAGCACCAAGACATGCACATTTGGCTACAACAATGCATTTACTTCTTCGCTCGTAACCCCCTATTTGGAGAGATGACTGAGAACAGGTCATATACGCTCTGAACCGTACCAAGGGAATAGTGGTAAACCCGTATACGATATGGTATCGCAGAAAAATGGACGGACTACAAGGTGAAACCCAAAAAACCGAAATTTTCGAAGTTGGAGCTGTTTCTCATACAAAATTGGAAAGGCCTTCGCCCTACTTCAAGAGGGCCGACAAGCCTTGCGGGATATGAAGGAAGTCAAATATAAAAGCAATATTCAAGCCTACCTCGGAATCATGCACAACCTGAACAACAAAGCCGATGTGACAGGTAAATCATGGAGAGAGACAGTCGAAAGAAATTTGCCCGAAGAAATCCTCCCCCGGATATCCTTCCAAAAATTCAACACGGACGAGGAATGGGAACATGTTGTTATAGAAGCCAGCCGGGCAGAAGAAGACCATCACACGCTCCGCGCCTCCTATTGTCCTGACCATAACCTTCTCACGCATTCTCAACACCATCGCGTCTGGTGTGACCCCTCACTTTTGCACAACCACCTCCCTCTTGCTTTGGCTTCAAGTCTCTGCTTCGCGTTCCGATATCTGACATTGGTTCCGTCCACCCCTCCAGGGCTAGCTCTACTATGCCCCACCACCCCGCGGTCTCCGCGATCCCGACTCTCCTACAGTCCTTACAGCCTGTTCTAGGAAACGCTTTCCCCTCCATCTCCCCTCTCATCTCGTCAGACCTCCGCAATCTCAGTGATGGAGAGACAGTCCTCATCCCCCTCCTGGTAGCTACCCTCAACGGACTCGTCACCGTTAACAAGGGAATTGATCTCCTCACCTCTAAAGTCCAAGGGCTGTCCGAAGGCGTTTCCGCCGCTCAGGCTCCCTCTCTTTCCTCCCTCGCCCCTATCGAGTCAGCCTTATGTGACCTGTCACAAAGGCTTTCCCAACCACCGCCCACACGTCAGCAAGCCCTGGCACCAACAGCTCCGCCTCCCACCCGTAAGGGGAAGGAGGTTGCTCCCGCAGCCCCACCCCCCCAGTCCAGCATGGCACACCTTCATGCCGTCCCACAACCCCAACAGGCCCCTTTCCATGCGCCCCTTTATCAGGTTGTAGCGCTCGTGGACGGATATGACCTAGACATACCCAGTTATGACACCATTACTGGTAAGAACTACGGTAACCCCGAAGCCTACGCGGTCAAATAGCCCAACTCGTGGGAGGCCCGGACCTTCCGTGATGGCAAATACCCCCCCATCTCTGAATGGACCCCTGGCAACATGGATCCAACCTACCTACGCCCTCCGCGCTCGTTCGCCCTGGCTGCCACTGCCGGAGGCCGGACAAAGACCAAGGGGCCCAAGCCGAAATCTCCTTCTACTGCGCAAGTCGCATCAGGCATGACGGCTCCTCCTGTTAAAGAGGATCCCATCCTGCCAGCAGCACAATGTCGTTTCTTCACCCCTCGCTCCTCTCCTGCCCTCCACCCGGAAGCCGAAAGAGTTTCCGCGACCTTCACCGACACCACTGCTTCTGTTCTCCGTGATGCCAACTGCCCACTACCTCTCTCCCTCTTTGCCCGCGTCAACGACAGGGGCTCAGTCACCCTCACCGTCCTCGACCCCCACACTCCTACTATCTCCTACGCCCCATACTACCAAGCCCTCACCAAGGGCCTCAACCAGGTTTCCCCAGTCGGCGACAATGCCTACCTCCCCTTCCGCCCCACCCCCAACGAAACCCAGCTCGCCATCCACTCCCTCCCACTCGCCTACCTCCTAGAAGACCAAGACGACCTCCTCTCCCTCCTCCAGGAGTCAGTCGGCAACGCCAGGGGTGTTACCATCTTCTCCGCCCACTATCTCAACCGCAACCTGGAGTCCAGGATGTCCAAGTCCGCTACCTCCGTCATTGTCACCATCGCTCCCGAGGACATCAATGCCATGGGAACCTCAATCCACCTTTTCTCTAGGAGACGCCGTGTTGAACGTGCCTTCTCATCCAACCGCTTCACCAAGTACCGGAGCTGCTGGAAGTTCTGACACTAGGCCGCTAGATGTAAGCCGGATCACCCGGTATGTCCAATCTGCTCCCTCTCACACACATGTTCGGCGCATCACTGTCAGAATCCCACCTGCCCCAAGGCGGGCAACACCAAAGCTATCCTCAACTGCTGCCCCTCCTCGACTGCTTCCTGCCCCAATTGTAAGGAGCCACAAGCAGCCACTGACCGGGACTGCCCGGAGCGACCCATCCCAACCCCCAGAGAACCCCCCTCCGCCTCACGGCCACTAGACCCGGAAGACGAGGACAGCATGGACATCGGCCCTGACGGTGCTGACTGTGGTGCCGGCCCCTCCACCCCGAGACAAACTCTTGCTCCGCCCCTTGCGGCCCCCCGCCACCCCCGTCCTCGCGTCCTACCTGAAACCCCCCAAACAACAACTCGTTCCTCCTCCAGGGCCAGCCTCCCCCGCACCCAGGGGGAAGTCAACCCCGCTTTCACCGTAGAAAACCCGTCCGGCATGTCCGGGTAAATGCCTCCACTGGACTTTCCTCCTCCCAGGCTCTCCGGTAGTGACCTTGGTCTTTTGGACCTCACCTTTGTTCAACGTAACAGCTTGGGTAGCTGGGATGTTTTTCTTTAGTTGTTTCAAAGTTTTTCTGCTTTGTCTTCCTTACCTGCGATTGTGGCTATTCAGGATCCCCCTGTGTGGCGTGCACGTTTGCCTTCCTCCCCTGGTTATAAATGTTTCTCCCCGCCCTCCTCTTTTGGCAAACCACGGATGGCCGGCTACGCTCTTTTGTCTTTTCTTGAAGTTGTTTCCCTTTTGCCTGTATGGGTGGGCCAGTCTGCCAATATTATGGTGCTCGACTTGTTCTCCGATTTGGGTTTTTGCTCCTCCTTACAAACTCGCCTTAGAGTTTACAATGTGTACAACACTCCAGTTGTTTCCACCCATACACGCATAGTGTCTCCTGAGTTATGTTTTCCTGATTTAAGTTTTCCCGTTTTTGTTGTGGGAGACTTTAACCTCCACCACCCTCTTTCCGACCCACTAAGGGTCATTTCGTCCAACGAGCTGGGGACGTCAGTTCCTTATTTTCAGATGGCTTTCTTGCATGGTTATTTCCTCCTTAATACCCCCGGTGTGTTTACTTATTTTCCGATTGCCTCCGTGGGCAGGTCTACCGTTCTTGATCTTTCCTTTGCCAATGGAGCGGCAGCCCAGCTCTTTGTAGAATGGGCTACCCCACTTCCATCCACGGGCTCTGATCATGTTCCAATGTGTATTTTATTATCCACCCCTTTGTTGCGCCCCCCTGCCCCCACTCCTGCCAGGGCCAAGACCGATTGGACTGCTCTTGCCGATGCTCTCATGTTATTTGTGGTTTCCCCACCCCCTGCACTGCCGACCGTTTCTTCTGCCACCGCCTGGTTTGACAGAAATGTCGACCGCCTCCGTACTACTCTTCTTCTTCACATGCCCCTCAACCACATGTCTACCCGATCCAAACCTTGGTGGTCACCTCACCTCTCCTCTCTCGGCGCCTCGTTCCACGCCGCTACGCCCCGGGCCCGGAGTATCCCTAATGCGAACTCCCGGGCTGAGGACCACTCAGCCCGCAATGCTTGCTTCAAGGCCATCAAACAGGCCAAGCGTAAGTACTGGGACGACTTCCTCACCTCAGCGACCCCAAAGACTGTATGGACAGCCAAACGTTTCGCGATGGGACGCCCCCCTGACCAGTTTCCAGCCTTCCCGGTAGCGGACACTCCGTCTGCTGTTAACTCCGCCCTCCTGTCCCACTTTTTTCCCCGCGGGAATCCTCCTCCCCCCCCACCATCCTACGGCCCTTTAAGGACCTCAATCTCTTCACCAAGGAAGAGGTCTCCAAGGCCCTTACCTCCAGTTCAAGCTACTCTGCCCCTGGCCCTGACCAGATCCCGTACTCGGTCTGGAAACGGGTTCACGGCACCAACCCAAAGATACTCACCTCCCTCCTCGGACTCCTCCTCCTATATGGTTTTCACCCCTCCTCCCTCAAACAGGCTAAAGGCATTGTTCTCGACAAATCCGGCAAGGCCTCCTACGACACACCGGCCTCCTTCCGCATCATCGTCTTCCTCCAAACCCTGTCCAAGATCCTGGAGCGTGTGGTAGCTGTTAGGCTGGCTGCAGTTGCTCGGGTACTGGGCCTTGTCCATCCTAACCAATGTTGTTCACTCTCTGACATCGGCACTTTTGACCCCCTAGCTACTTTATCCCATGAGGTCCGGCTCTCACACGGCATGGGCCTATGTTCCTCCACACTTTTCCTTGACTTCAAAGGAGGCTTTGATAATGTCGACTCGGCTGCCCTTTGTGGCCAGCTCCATGAAAAGGGCGTTCAGCCCTACCTTGTTTCGTGGGTCCGATCCTTCCTGCACAGCCGGCACTGCTTCCCTCTCTACCAAGGGTCTCCGAAAATCCTCTCACCAGTTCAAGTCGGCACCCCTCAGGGATCGCCTGTCTCCCCTCTTCTCTTCCTTATCTACGTCTCCTCCCTCCATTTCCCCGTCCCTAATGGCATAATTCTCTCCTACGTTGACGACTTTGCCATAACAGTCACCTCTCCCTCCTATCGACGCAACGTCCAGAAGCCACAAGCTGATGCCTCCTCACTCACTTCAAAAGGAAGGCGCATAGTTGTTGCTTTCTCCCTCCCCAAAACAGAACTTATGCACTGGAGGAGGCCTCAGCAGAGAGGTCCTCCCTCGCCCCTCCCTGTCTCTGTGGATTATGTCCCCCAGAAGCCCGCGCAAGTACTTCGGTGGTTAGGCTATTGGCTTGAACAGGCGACCCCCGCGTTGGATCGTGCCACCTCCTCCCACATCACCAGACGCCTCGCTCTGGCTGAAGCCGCTCTCGCCACGATAGACCGCCTCTCCAAGCCAGGAAACGGCCTTGCACCTCACCTATGCCATCGGCTTGCCTCCTTACTAGTCCGCCCCATCCTCCTCTACGGCTGTGACCTGCTCTCCCCCAATTCCAAGATGCTCGACAAGATGAGAGCTTTTTGGCACAGGGTTCAGTGGTGGGTTACCAACTGCTTCTCCTCCACCAACACGGCTATTCTCCCTTGCGAAGCCTCCCTCCCCCCTATCGACCTCCTAATAAAACACCTTCAACGTCTGGCGGCAGTTCGCCTTGTTTGCCTTCCACCTGAAATCAACCTAGCAATCACTCGCCTTGACCACTCCGTCCCAACTACATCGCTGTTCCGGGCTCCCGACTCCCTCCGCCTCCCTGGCTCTGTCCGAGGCCGCCATCCTTGGGCTGGCCCTCACTATAACCCTCTCAGATGGTTCACCAAGCAGCCCTCCCCACCCAACAGTCGTCACCTCCCTGCTGACGGGGTCGCCCATCGCGTTTACTTCATAATCAGTAATCGCAGTGACCCAATCCCGCCAGCAAACTCTCTCCTCCTCCCTCCCCTGCAGATAGCCCCCCTCGGGGCCCCTGACCTTTAAGCCTCCCTTAAGGCCAGGTGCCGCGAAGAACTCCTCACCTCTTGGCGACTACTCTCGCCTCCCCCGCCATACTACCATTTCGGTCCTACTCTACGCCCGCACCCATTTATGGGACTTGGGCGGTTCCTTTCCGGCCGGCTCCACCAGATGCGTGCTGGTAAGAGCTATTTAGCTGCCCACCCCTCCTGGCATGACAACAACCCCTCCACCCTCTACCCCTTGTGCCAGGATGGGAACGAGACGTTTGAACACGCCCTCCTACTTTGCACAGCCAAGTCTACTACCCGAAGTCACCACCTGCAGGAGATAACGGATATTGGACCTGACTCGTCACTCTGGACCTCGATCACAGCCCTGATAGGCCTAGGACGCTACCTCACCGCCACTCGAACTGGTTTCTCCCATGACATGTATGAACACAATGCCTCCCGCTTGCCCCCTCTATCCCTCTCTCCTTCCCCCTCTGACTCGCCTCGGTCGTCATTGGCTGGGTCGCCACGTGGTCCAAGTGGTGGAAGGTCTCCTGTTTGATTTCTTTTACTTGTTTATGCGAGTTTAGTTTTGTTTCCGCTATGATGCTATTTAGTTAGTAGTTTTCCTTTATGAGTCCTGAGTAGGTATTGCGTCGGTTATTGGACGCCACCAGAGGAGGACTGGTTTCGGATGTTTCGCTTGTTAGTTGCTTGATTTTGGGTTTTGTTTCTGCCATAGCTAGCGCTGCACGCACGTTCTTGTACCTTAACCAAACAATGAATACATGATATAAAAATAAAAAAAAATAAAACAAAAAATAAGAAGACCATCAGTACTGAAAAAAGTTACTGAAAGAAGGTAATGCCCGACACACCTCCTCTAAGGAATCAAGGGACAAATCATCAAAGGAAGATAAGTCTGATAAGCCACGAAGGAATAAGGCTTATATAAAGGGAGGAGGAGGACCCTCACAGAAAAGGAACCGAGAGGACCACACATCGGAACAGCTGGCCAAAATATTAGGAGGAGACGCTAAGGTCACCCATTCAAATTGGTCTGAAGCACACCCAGAAATCTCGCAAAGTGGTATTGATGCGAGAGAAAAGGACAACAACTGCACGAGATGCGGAAAAAAGAACCACACATATAAAACGTGCTACGGGAAACTTCAAGTGTCAGCGGCCACAGTTAGCCGAAGGCCACTACGAATGGGTCCAAATCTAGCCAGGTCTATCAAGCCACCTAGACCTCCTCGAAGACCCGCACAGGCTGGACAAGTTAGAACCACCAGCTGACTGTGGGAGTTAGGTGAAGACGAAGAAATCACATAAGACTTCACAAAGGTAACGACAACGACGGTGTTCGGGTAGTCTAGTAGACACATAGTCTCTAGGAATCGAAATCGACAGTTATACATGAGGATCGAAGCGAGGATAGCAACCATACGGAACGACCTGAGTGGGAGTACATGCGTCCCTCCTGCTGAGACAGGAGGATCAACAAAGGACACTGATTACATTGGTGGCGCCTCTATGCTTCCTAACGTACTCGTAAGTTTAGCCCCAATGATCCGGACACATGTTTGTCAGGGTAGTCATGCACGTGACCTGGAATCAGAAAGGTCTCTGATAATGACCAAAACCTAATCAGGAAACAGACAGCACCAAGGGTACCGATGGGAGCGACAGTAGGGCTAAGATGAAAGAAATAGAAGGACGAGCGAGGCGTATCTTCGACCAATAGGTACAAGAGCTCTAGACCTCACCTCTCTATATTAATTCTTAGGTGCCACGATGGTACCTGCCGAGCATCCGATAAAATGAGGAGACTGTCTAGAGTTAAGTGAGGGTGGATAATAAGCCTGGGAAGGATATCAAAGGGACAGCCGACCAGCCCTACGCACCCGGCTCTTGTCCCCATGGTATCTGGACGATGGCAGAGACCCCCAAGTTTGGTTCCACTTGTAGTAGAAGTGGAAAGTATGGGAACTCCTCGGCAGGAGGTAAAGACCGCTAGTAGTGGGCTGCCCGATATATCAAGAAAATTTCAGTTTGTCTGAGGAGACCTGAATGGTCGAAACCGTGCGGGCATGGTAACAAACACAGTTACACAATACTTAAATGAAAACCTGAAGAAGATCGCGGTCAGCCGCGACGACTCAAGCTTTACGTGTCTTTACCCAAAAGATATTCCTGCCCAGAGGGAGACGGCTACCTCTTTTTAAACTATAGGCGACAAAGAATTAAAGTGCTATTGGACTCAGGCTCTAATGTGTTCGTCATCAATCAAAGAATGGTACAAGAACACCGATTGCCGTTCACACAACGGCCGGACGGGGTCAAAATTTATGGATTTGATGGAACCGCAGCAACCTCCGGAGGAAAGTTTTACACCCATTCCGTATGGTTAGAAATTGGAAGAAATAGACATCTGTCTGAGATAACCGGCGAAATAGCAGAGCTTGGATCGTCTGGGATGATCATACCATTCGGGTGGTAGCATGAGGAACATCCCATATCCCACATTGAAGACCCAAAACGATAGTCATTCGACGTAAAATATTGCGAGAAATGTCTGGAGGAAGAAGAGGGAATCGCCGGCATGTTCGAATACGACGGGACGGTAGTCTTCGACGAAAACACTGCCTATATTGGAAGAATTGGCACCAGCGAAAGTCGCGACGATATAGTCTTGGGATCACTACCTCAAGAATATTGGCAACACAAGGACCTATTCTTGCCTGAGACAGCGGAAAAATTGGCGCCCCGGAGGATGTTCGATCATGAAATCGAACAAAAAAACGATGCGAAAGCGCCGTGGTGTCCAATATATCCCTTGTCAGAAAAACAACTTGCCGCCCTACGAGAATACCTCAAGATGATGATGGATCAAGGGAAAATAACAAGAAGCAAATCCCCAGCAGGAGCGCCAGTGGTATTCGTGCCAAAGCCGGATGGAAAGCTTCGGTTAGTAGTGGACTACCGAAACCTCAATCATATCACGGTTTTGAACAAACACCCGCTACCATTAATGTCCGAATTAAGAGATCGGGTGGCTAGGGCTAAAATCTTCACAAAGCTTGACTTGAAGGATGGCTATCATCTGATAAGGATAAAAGAAGGCGACGAATGGAAAATGGCTTTCCGAACTCGATACGGCCACTACGAGTACAAGGTAATGCCTTTCGGACTCGTTAATGCTCCCGCAACCTTCTAAGACATGATAAACCAAGTCCTACATGAGTTCCTCGATTACGGGATGGTCTGCTATCTGGATGACATTCTGATATATTCAAAGGATGAAAAAAGCCACGTTGAGTTGGTCAATCAGGTCTTGCAAAAGCTCGCAGACTACCAGCTGACTGTATCCTTAAAGAAATCAGTCTTTTCATGTACAAGAAGTAGAATTCTTGGGTTATATGGTATCTGTCAAAGGAGTAGCAATGAGCACGAGGAAAGTCGACTCTGTACTGGGTTAGAAGTCACCAGCGTCGGTTAAACAAGTCCAAATATTTATTGGATTTGCCAACTTCTACCTATGATTCATAGAAGGGTTTTCCGGAGTTTGTAAGCCTATAACGGAAACCCTAAAAGGAATTCCAAAAGACTTCCATTGGGGCGCGGAACAAGAACCAGCGTTCAAAGAACTGAAACATCACTTCACAACTGCGCCCATATTACAACACTTCTACCCTGACCGTGAGACAGTGGTAGAAACGGATGCAAGCGATTTCGCCTTGGGCTGCCTCTTGTCACAGTTTGTAGATAAAAGATTACATCCGGTCGCTTTCCACCCGCGGAAATTGAACTCGGCAGAACGAAACTACGAGATCCATGACAAAGAACTGCTTGCAGTCTTGGAAGCTTTTAAAGAGTGGAGGCAATACCTAGTAGGCACGGAAAAGCCTGTAACGGTTTATACCGACCACCAAAACTTAAAATACCTCCTCACTTTTAAGGTTTGGAGCGGACGCCAAATTCGTTAGGCGCAGAAACTGGCAGCATATAACTTCAAAATCGTTTACCGACCAGGGACTAAGGGTGCAAAGCCTGATGCCTTGATTAACGACTGGAGTACCGTCCTGAGGATGGAGCTACGCATCGCGAGCAAACCGTTTTAAAACCTGAACACTTCCAGGTAATGCTGCTAGCGCTACAGGAAGAAAAAGAAGATGGGTTAGGAACGCAAGTTTTGGGTTGGAAAGATGAGGAAGATCTGGCATTGAGGCCAGAAGTAAACCCTTCGGATAAACATATCCGAATAAGACGATTGAACTACAAGGCAAGACTGCCTACAAATGGTGCAAGAATGGTAGCCGGACATGACCTCTAGGCCATAAGCGACGTCATTATCCCCAAGCGAGGACAAGCACTGCTCGATACCGGGTTAGCGATAGGGTTACCAATAGGGACATACGAACGAGTAGCAGCTCGTAGCGGCCTCGCTGTATGTTCTGGAATCTCGGTCGGCGCTAGGACAATAGACGCCGACTATACGGAAGAGCTCAAAGTCTTGCTTTACAACTACAAAGATGTTGATTGCCAAGTCCGAGAAGGGGATAGAATGGCACAGCTCATCGTGGAAAAAATTGACACATCTGATTTAATGGAGGTCGATGAACTAGACGAGACAGAATGAGGAACCCAAGGTTTCGGAAGTACAGACATCGCTACAGGAAGCTTGACAATAAAGGAACAAGAACCCATCATATCTCAATTAGAAGCAACAGCAGCTGAGAATTCATCCTGGTACGACATCGAGGAGATACCAGAGAAAATACTTATATCGACGGCCCTGCTAAAACAAAGGACTATGAAAAACTTTAATCCTGAGTTCCTCGAACAACTTCTTGAGGCCACACTGTCAGATAGAGACTGGCTAAGACGACAAGAGGACTTGTCGAAGCTCCGAAATGAAGGAAAGGAGTTTCCTAAGAACTGGACACTAATTGACGACCTTCTATACTATAAGAATCGTCTATTGGTTCCGGACAACCAGGCCTTGTATACTAAAATAGCCGAAGGCTGCCATGATGCAAAGATAGCCGGACACTTCGGACAAGAAAAAACACTTGAAATCATCATGAGAGATTTCTATTGGAAGGGATTTGCCCAATGGATCAATGACTACGTACGGTCTTGCGATGAATGTCAACACAACAAATCACCACGACATGCGAAATACGGGCTGTTGCAGCCGCTACAGACCCCATTTACGGCATGGTCATCAATATCAGTTGACTTCATAACCCAACTGCCAGAATCACAAGGTTGTACACAAATTATGGTAGTTGTGGATCGGTTCACGAAGATGGCACACTTTCTGGGATTACAAACTGTGGCCACGGTAAATGATGTCGCTAATGTGTTCTTAAGGGAAGTCTGGAAGCTACATGGCTTACCGACGGAAATCATTTCGGACATGGACTCTAAGTTTGCAGGGGAATTTTGGGAATCCCTGTGTAAGGCGTTGGAAATAAAGCGACGAATGTCGACTACGTATGATGCACAAATGGATGGACAGACAGAAAGAACCAACCAAGTGCTGGAAGGATGTCTTCGAAGTTTTGTCAACTATGACCAAGACGACTGGTATCAGTTGCTACCGCTAGTGGAACACGCATACAACAATTCTGCAACCAACACCCACGGGATGTCGCCTTTTTATACAAACTATGGTTTCCACACCCAGACAGAGTGGATGAAAGAATGAGAGGCTCAAAACCCAGGTGCAACCCTTTACGCGAACTGGATCAAGACAATACATGAACCAGCAAGGAGCTCGTTAGAAAGGACAAGAGAAGGAATGGCTAAATACTACGATCGAAAAGCCAAAAAACAGCCGGAGTTCAAGGTTGGCAATAAAGTCATGCTAAACGCAAAAAACATACGCACCCGATGGAAGTCAAAAAAGCTAGCGCCCAAACTATATGGCCCGTTCCAGATATTGGAAAAAAGGGGGAATCGTGCGTTTAAGCTAAACATATCCGACCGATGGAACATTCACCCTGCTTTTCACGTATCCTTGCTGGAACCTTATCGAGAGTCTGTTCATCCAGATCGCAGACAACCTCCAAGCAAACAAGAGGAGGTAGAAGGAGACTTGCAATGGGAAATAGAGAAAATCGTGCGTAGCGAGATACAGACCTATAGACGAAGGGTCAGCAATCGTTACCGACAGGTACGAGAGCTGTGGTATTTTGTGAAATGGCAGGGTAGTGCAGAAGATGAATATACATGGGAACCCGCTACGGGCATGGAGAATGCTGAAGAAGTAGTCGAAGACTTTCATCAAAACAACCCGGAGATGCCGGGGCAGGCAGAAGTAAGATGATGAGGAAAAGGTTTTCCTATGGTGGACAAGCAAACGCCAGAAGCGTTTTTACCCAGACCACATCGGGTCTTAACAGAAATTTTGTTTGATAAATATAACTAAGAAAGGTGCTCGAGGCGAGACCTTGTAGGAGGGAGCTCATGTTAGGCATAAAGGAAGTACACAGACCTCTAGGTAGGGTAACTGCGCACAGACCCTCACTTATCGAAGCCTAAAACCCCCCTCCGGCCACGCTCTGGGGCCGGCACGTCCTTAGCGAGATTTCGAAGAGTTGCGTCGCAATGCCTAGAATGTCATCTCAGTGAAGGCTGCTGCATAACACCATATACGTCGCTGCCGTCCGTCCGACCGGAAGCTGTTCCCAGATATATAAGAGGGCATCTCTGGGTACCTCTGAGAACATGCTCTGCGCCCTCTATTTTCCTGCCACATAGTTTTACAACACCACGTTCAACTATCGTGAGCCCCCCTCCTCTCGGCCCCCTTTGGGGTCCCCCTCCTGCCCTTTGCCCCCTTGATGGCCTTTGCCTAGGGGTACGGTATCCCTTCTATCCTCTCCCACCTTTGCTTTGCTGGTCTCCTGTTCGCTTGATGGGGGAATTACCTGGGTTCACCCAGTCGTCCCGTCTCGCGTTTGGACCCTCGCTTAGCTTTGGCACAGTCCGCTTCCTCTCTTCGTTTCCAGTCGGCACTGGTGGTAGTGGACGCCCGTCTCCCCACTTTGCACGATCCCCGAGGGGGAACGCCTCGGCTAGTAACTTCGGGGTCTGTCTCTTGCTGAGGCCTGGCCATACCCTCCTAGTCGTCCGGTTCAAGCTGTGGTCGCCTTCCCCCCCTCTCCCTTCCCTTACCTTACATCGCAGGTGGGATCCCCTCCACTAAGTGACGCTATCTCTCAGAGAACAAGGGACTACATGAGAGACGTGGTAATACGGCATCGGTTCGGTTTTTATGGTCGGGTTTTTCTGGGGCCTTTGGCCCTTCCTCCTCTCTACATTGGGGCGTCGGCTCGCATCCTACTGCCCACCCTCCTTGGCTAGCACCCTACTGCTCCTGGCTGGCACCCTACTGCCTCCATCATAAGCTGGCACCTTACTGCTGCCTCACTTACACCGGATGGGTGCGACTTTGTCTCTCCGTCCCGGTCATCTCTCAGGGGGTCCCAGCCCTGGCCCCTTCCTCCGGTCAGTATTGCACTGCCTCGGGCCGCTCAGATCTCTCCTCCTACGATCCTTTCCCAAATGGACTGGGGTCACGCCACAAATCGGTGCACCTGCCTTGTTTACGGGGCTGATTAGGGTTAGCCTTCGGGTGGCCGGGTTTACTTTGGGTCTGCCTGGTGGGTTGGATTTGGACTTTCTTTTGTGCCTTCGGGCTGAGAATTCCGGGGGGATTTTTCCTTGGGCTGCCTGCTTTTCCTGTTTTTGGGTTTCTTTTGGGGCTTAGTTCATCTGGGCTGTAGGAGGGGCTTGATTCGGGGCGAGATGTGTGGTTGGCTCCATACCAGAGGGGCTTGGGGTTCTTGGTTGTTGCCTCAGACGGAGGAGGGACGCGCGTGTTTACAGGTTTTGTTTTTGCCATAGCTAGCGCTGCATGCAGGTTCTTGTACCTTAAAACAAGGAATATATGATATAAAAAAAAAAAAAAAAAAAGAAAAAATGGGTACCTCTGAGAAGTAAAATGGAGGAACTCCGTCCGAGGCGTATTGAGTTATTAGGCTTCAAGGTTAGGCATCCTAACTACCAGCCGAAAGTTAAAGGACGTTTTCAGTTCGAAAATCCGCCACTACTCCTACAGTGGCCAAGAGGCCATTGGAGATAGATATGACACCAATACCTATCTGAAGGCCGCTGTATGTTGGTTGGTCCTGGAGACAAGGTCCCTCAAGAGGTGATTCTCTTTGACGCGAGGCGGACCGAGGGGAAGCTGCTCAGACTCAGAAGACCTAATAGGCGGTAGACATAAGTATGTTGGCACATCGTCTACGAAGCCTGCATCATGCATAGGTGCCCGACACATACACTGGCCACTATGTGAAATCGGAAGAGACTACTGGGACAATAGTCAAGACGACTGCAGTTTCAGACAGAAATCTATTCGGCTCTATAAATCGAAGACTGCTCGTTCGAGGATAATAACGCGTCCTATAATAAGACGGAAAAGAAGTTATGAGAACGAAGATGGTGTGAAAGAATTCAGGGTTAAACGCTGTTCGCACTTGTTGAGACTATGAGACATTAGCGTACGATCTTGGGAAGGTACCTAGTTATATGAGCATTAGAAGTAGTCCGCGAACACTCAGACGCGGGATTTAAATGTCGAAGTGCCTCTCAAGCTTTTAGACATCATCAAGCAACGGAGAAGAGACCTTAACAATATAACCTTGCTTTACCTACGAATCTTTATAAAAATATTTCCTCTATCGATTAAGTGAGTTCTTAGTAGTCCTTAAACAAAAAGAACGACACCAAGCCTTCCTAGACAAATCTCCGTCCATTACGAAAGATTGGGCCTAAGCCTTCTCGACAAATATTTAGAGTCTGCTTCCATCTAACACTCCGTTAACATACTTATCAAACAAAACTCAAGAAAGAAGGCTCGCCTTTCAGGCCCACCAAAACATATAAAGTCTATCCGAGTTCCAGTTAGACTAGAATGTCGTCGTGGCGCGAGAGACAGCGCAGCCGAGGCTGTGTTATTGTTGGATAGTGGCGCTACTGGCGCAGTGCTTAGCAAACAATGGGCTAAGGAAACACAAGTTCCTTGTGTCCGGAGAAAGGTTGTTGCTCCTATAAAGGATGCTAGCAGGAATAACATTCCTAACTCAGGGCTTCATTACACTAAGACCCTGGAGATGCGTATTGGTGATCATGTTAATAACATGAGATTTGAACTGGCGGACATGTCCGATAAGAAGATTGATGCTTATCTTCCGATGTCATGGCTTCATGAACATAATCCTGAAATAGACTGGGAAACACGCAGCTTCACTTGGAGATCTGTATTGTGTAAGGCTAGATGCCTTGTGGGCCAGAGACTGTTAGAATTCATAACCGAAGAAGAGCTATTGGCAGAAGACCAAGCTCAGGTATACCTTCTTGGATATGCCCAGTTCACGGGAGAAGACGGGAAAGATATTGCCCTATGTCTCCTCCCTGAATATAAGGACTATGGGGATATATTTAGCCAACAAAGGATAGATGCGTTACCAGAGCACTCAGAGTATGATCATCAGATCGAGCTAATGCCTGAGACAGCACCTCCCGTTGGTCCTATATATCTATTGTCTGAAAACGAGCTCAAGATTCTGAGGGAGTATCTCAATGAGATGCTGGCAACAGGAAAGATACGGAGATCCAGTTCCCCTGCTACAGCCCTAATCCTGTTTGTACCCAAACTTGATGGTTCATTGAGACTATGTATTGATTACCGAGGCCTTAACAAGATTATAGTGAAGAATAAACATCCTTTACCCCTGATAAATGAGCTGCGTGATATTCTTGGAAAAGCCACTTTCTTTACTAAGTTTGATTTGAAGAATAGCTATTATCTCCTCCGAAAGGCAGAAGGAGAACAATCTAAGACAGCTTTCTGCTTTCGTTATGGGTTGTATGAATATACGGTAATGCTGTTTGGGCTATGTAATGCCCCGTCTACTTTCCAGGGTATGATAAATATAATCTTTTAAGATTTATTAGACGAAGGAGTCATCGGCTATATAGATGACATCCTAATATACTGAGAAACCATCGAAGAACCTGTCTCACTCATTAGATGAGTTATGGAAAGATTGCGCAAGGCTAGGCTTTGTTTGAGCATTAAGAAATCTACATTTCATCAAAGAGAAGTAGAATTCTTAGGATACCGTATATCCGATCGTGGTATTATGATGACCACGGAAAAGGTAAAGTCAATTGAAGTTTGGACTCCACCGAAAACAGTTGTTGACGTTCAAAGCTTTCTGGGATTTCCAAACTTCTACCGTTGGTTTATAGAAGGCTTTAGTAAGATAACAAAGCCGTTAACTGACTTAACAAAGAAAGATAAAAAATGGGAATGGGGCCCAAGGCATGATGAGGCTTTTAGTCGCCTGAAGGCAATGTTCATCGCTAGCTCCATTCTAGCCCACTTTGATCAGGAACCGTGGACCAAATTGGAAAACAATGCTAGTTATTTTGCATTAGGTGCTATACTGTCGCAGTTATGCGAAGATGGTAGATGGCATCCTATAGCCTACCATAGTCTGAAGTTCTCGCCAGCAGAGATAAATTATGATGTTCATGATAAAGAGATGTCCGCAATTGTTGTTGCCTTTAAGGAATGGGATCATCTCTTGCCCTTAGTATCTGATCAGATAACTATTTACACTGATGATAAGAACTTGGAGTACTTTAATAGTACTAAGATACTGAATCGCCGACAACATCGCTGGACGGAATTCCTTCAACCATTACATTTTAAGGTTTTCTACCGTGAAGGGCGCCTTAATGGGAAGGCTGATGCATTATCGAGGCGTTCGGAGTACCGCCCTGAAGGGAGGAGTAATTCTGCGAAATTGGGTCAGGAACAGATGTCGTTCTGTCCTGGACAGTATTTAGCTAGTCAGGAGCGGGACATCTTGCGACCACAGTTGTTGCAACTGTGCCAAAGCTTTCAGTTAAAGTCCGGAATGCTTGATGACATGAAGGTCGCGATAGCAAAGGACAATACTTATCAAAGTATTTACAAGTCCATTGTCTAAGGGGACAAGAAGGTTGACCCTAATTTCTCAATAGAGAAGGACTTCCTACTTTATAAGAAGCGTTGGTACGTACCGGAGGATCAAGGGTTAAAAGAACGGATCATGCAAGCGCAACATGAATGGTGTCTAGCTGGATATTTCGGAACTTATAAGACAATTGGCACAGTTAAAGCCAACTTCTACTGGCCAAAAATGGAGGCCTATATCGAAGACTATGTTCGGTCTTGCGATACCTGTCAAAGGGTAAAGACAGTCAGACATAAGACGTTTGGACTATTAGAACCTATTGATGTTCTATGAGGCCATGGAATGCAATATCAATGGATTTCATTGTGGCCTTACCAGAATCCGAGGGTTTTACGAAGATCTGGGTCATTGTTGATAGATTCTCAAAAATGGTCCATTTCATCCCCATCGCTACATAGGTACCTATCAAGGAACTTGCTCTTATATTTCTCAAAGAGATTTGGAGACTGCATGGACTCCCGGAATCAATTATCTCTGATCGGGATACTCAATTTACTTCTAAGTTTTGGGTTAGCGTAATGGGACTACTAGAGGTAAAGCTCAATGTCTCAACCGGGTTCCATCCCTAGACCGACTGCCAGACTGAGCGGGTGAACCAGACACTGGAACAGTACCTGTCGGCTCGTCGTCTGGCCCCGTGGTGTCCTTCTCCCACTCCTCCCGTGACACACCCTCCCCCAAGGACCACTCCCCCTCCCCCTCTTCCACCGCTACCTCCTCCTCCTCCTCTACCTCCTCCTCCCTCTCATCTACTACCTCCTCCTTCTCCTCCTGCTTCTCCTTGTCCTCCTCCTTCTCCTCCTCCTTCGGCGTGCCCTCTCCTGATCCTCCGGCTTCCCCCCCCCGATATCTCCGGCTTGCCAACAGTGATCCCAGGCCTTGCTGTTAAAAAAAGTGTATCTGCGGTTAGCAGGCTCAGGAGTCTCGTCACGGTCCTCCTGACCCAGACGCGGCTTGAGGACCATAAGGTCCAGGGGGTCTATGCCATAGTCCACAAGGACCCATGCCCCAAGGTCATTATCCTTATATAAAAAGATGAGCTCCCGGAGTGGGAGTGGATCGGTGGGTGCACGACTAAGAGCACATGCGCTTGGCCTGATGCCCGGATGAGATACCGTGGGTACCGGATTGCCTCCTCTACATGCTGCCCCTCAACTACCCTGAGCACCTTTTCAATGCCCGATGATTCCAGGTCACCCCAGGCCACCTACTGGTCAGGGTCCTCAGAGCAGCAGGGGTAGCCATAGAACGGGTGGCAATCGTTCGGCGCAACCGTCATCTGAACTATATGGAGCCGTATTGCTCATGGGCAATACAGCGAGGACCAATCGGGTTGGGTGACTAACAAAATATGTTAGTACCAGAATTCATGCCAAGATGGACAGAGATACCTACGTGGTGGTCGCTCCTCTTACACCATCACGGCCCACTCTACGAAAGTTCACTCGTTTATTGTCTGATGTTTCTTGGCTATGTCCCAGACTAAGATCTTCAGATGACAAACAACTTCTCCCACGTTATTCACCCGGTCCTTGCTCTCAACAAGCTTGATCTAATCCCAATCAGAGGAAGGGTGTGGGCTCAAGCAATGACCGACTCAATTGGTATGTCTTTCAGCTGGAGGTCCAAGCAGCGGACTGTGATGTAGAACGGAATCTGCTCGCGCCATACTCTACATAGTGCAGTTGTGGTGTGAGGATTCCGGAACCCACATCAGCGAAGAAAATACCCCTGACTGACGTGTTATTACAGCATCAGGACGTCTCACCATTACTCATTATGCCCCCTGCGTCCTGTGCGTCTTGTGCATCATGTACTTCTTGCTGTTTCTCCACCTCGTCCTGTAAGTCAGCTGACGTTCAACGATGTCTGGGCCGCGCCCCGTGTGCTTCCGACCACCGGACTTGCTTCTGACACGTCGGTCTACGCCTTACTTCTGTCCTATGTCCTGACAATTACCACACGTCCCATCTCCTCCAGGCGGTATCTGACACCGAAATCCTTGACTTTACATCCAAGCTCGTATTCCCATATTTGTCGCTTCCGAGTCCTTTATACGGATAGTATTCCGCCTGTCCCCGACGTCATCTCCTATGCTTCTAACGCCATTCACGTTGCCAGCCGGACATCCCGCTCCAAACTAAAATTATTATTGATCTCACGAGTTTGCTAGACGAAGTCATCACTTTCCATTCTTTTAATATTTTATTTCTACTGGTAACATATTTTCTATAAGTTCTCAATTCTCAGACTGTATTGCCGTCGCATTTATCTTTGCCTCAGCTCTGTTTTCAAATTACGCGCCATGTTGCACCACCCCCGTAGTGCTGTAATCCAAAATGAGGGGATTTGGTCTAGCTCCATTACTCAACGTCGGAGTAATAGCCTTGGGCCAAATCTCCATCTTTTTTTCGACATGTAAAACATCTCCTTGGCTTCGAGACGCCCTTTTACAGTGTAGAGTTCGTCAAGAGGCCGTCATTTGATCAAACATCTGGTTAATATATCTCATTGAACGTTCTTAAATCATTCTAACTGTTAACGAGCCACTGCCGGTCAACCTCTGGGATTAGGTAGGCTATCCCCATGATAGTGCCAATGTCCACAATTGTAAACTTTCTGTTATCTCGCCTCCCAGACCGCTGGACCGTGATGAGACCTTGTAACTCTGATGGGCGTCCAGAGTTATGTACACTCAAGATCTCTACACTTGCCAGTCGGTAGACTCTATCTTAGTAACAGCAGTCTCGGAGCTTGAATAGGGCGACGGGTTTCCAGGGAAGAGGGTCCCACAGTGCACCATACATCTCGTCTGTACCGGTTTGTATCCAAATCCAATCGCTGTGACTTGCATTTTTTCGGAATTGCTCTGGGCCCATATATCATGCCCGGTAGATGTCATAAATGTCGGTTTCCTGGAAGACTAAAAGTGGAATCTCAAGCTACGTTAGAAGTTCAACAGGAAAGCGTAGAAGTATTCCATAATCGTCCGGAAGGCAGGACTGAATTATTAGTCTCCGTCTGCTATATCGAACCAATTCGAAACACATAGCCTCACTTGAGATGGAGAGAAAATTGCGTAAACTCTCGCGGTTGACAACCTCATCTCCACATCTCTTTAGTACGCCACGACATGTGGGCGCAGGAGAATCTGGATTCGTGTTGTTCAAAAGATCCACGATATCGGGTATGAGATCCACTCCACAACGTCGCAAGGAAGCCAGCTTCAGCAGTCTCATCCGGATCGCCTAGTATTACTCGTGGTTGTGAAGGATCTGCCGTGCGGCGTCATTTTTATTTGAAAGTCTCTATCTATCTTTGATTTGTTCCTTGTGAGCTAGGTCGCTGAAGTCTGTAGAATACTGGGGAATGTTACCAAACCGGTACACATTATCGTGGAAGTGACCAAGTAGATGGAGCTTGATAAAGTTAAAATGAGATTCGGCATATATCAATTCCATACGCTGGTCGTCCTCTTCCGCATGTTGGTACTCATGCACCCAGCGCTGTGTAGATTAGACAACAGATTGGTTGCGGGACATTTTTTGATTTCGTAGCCCAGTACGCTGGTCCTGAATTTTAGTCTACGTGCGTTTAGACGTTCTAAATTCCAAGAAGATATCCTTCGTCCTGTGAAGCTGATTGAGATATTGATCCATATAATCTAGGGTCTCACGTGTATGGCTTTGGCATTCTACTATCAGACTCAAATCGACTAACGGCCAGACGCAGGTGAGCGCACGCTTGAATGGTTGACTTTGGGTACTCTCAGGTCCTGTCCACGCGACAGCAAGGACACATAAAAGACAACATCCTAAGGTCCTCCTCTCCTTCTCTTGCCACTGTGTAACCTCATGGTAGGCTTTCTTGGGTACAAAGAATCCAGGGTATGGTGGTAAAGCTTTCTACATGTCATCAAACGCTTCCCGCCATCCATGCTTCTTAAGAAACCCTTGAATCCAATCCATCATATGCTTGAACAGTCCAAGATAGACAGTATGGAGTAAATCAGGTTGGTGCTGATCAGCAGTGAAAAGACGAGGAAGTTGATAAAAAGCGTTTCGTCCGATCTTGATACCGAGCGCGTCAAATGTGCTGTGGACGTCGCCGGGGGTGCACTCCTTTGTGCCATCTGAAATTGCTTGCTCCAGGCGCTCATATCTCGTATAATCTCTAGCAGGATACTTCTCCCGATTGCTGGACCCTCACATATCCGTAGGTATTGTACATTTAGGACAGGCATTCGATTTTACTAAATGTAGCATAATCTTTTCCATATGGTCAGCAATCCACGCCGCCAAGATGGGGAAGCATCTCCGAATTATTCCATCCGTGCAATCAATTGGGACACCGTCGAGTGCGGCATCTTGCAAGGGCTTGAATAGGAGCTTGAATACACCTTGTAGGGTGTCGGCGTTGATTTGCCTCTGGTGTTCGTTCATGGAAGAGGACGATTGAAACTTGGGCGGGACAGGCAAGAGGGCGAGAAGGAGTACCGCCGTCGTTCCATGTCTGTTATCCTAGGCCAACGGAAGATTTCCAGTTGTTATATATACTGGCCACGCCTTTTTGTCTCCTGAGAAGTTGCTGAGATGTGTCTGATCCAACATTCTAATGACAGTAACCACAGTCATACCAGATCAGAGTGTTCCCTGCAGTCAATTACCTCATACATTTGGGAGAGGGGGTTGTATAAGCTGTGGCACAGTAATTAAATGTCCTACCACCAGTCCCCCATATACATTTCCGTACATACTCTGTGTCCATTGAGATCGCGTTCCTGCCGCAGGTCTTCAACCAACTCATCTTGGTAAGCTATTTGCCGAAGAAGATATCGGACACAGTCTAGAACCTTATGGTAAAAGAAAGGTAAAGTCCTCTAACCATCTTCAATTTGAGTTTCGAACCATTGTAGATATGGGCTGTATGGATCCAATGAGCGGAGATAGTTCTCAAGTGTATGCATCAATTTTTAGGCAACATCTGCCAAATTTCCAAGGCTATTTGAAAAATATTCATTTACTCACACCTTAGATACCTTACTTTGTATGAACCAAGAAGCCAGTTTGAAATCGTGCACGCTAGCAAATAGTGCCCATGGGTCCTTACACAGATTTTGATGTTCCTCCACGAATCCCTTCTTATATCCAGTAGACTCGGGTACCCCTGTACAAGGATAACACTCCGGTTCGACAGGGGCGGGAGACGCGTCGACTATAAGTTGGGGTTCTACGTTGGAGACATATGCAGCCTCGTTGCTTTATGTATCAGCAGGGCTGTTGCGGAGATCGACGTCTAATTCGTAGTTGAAATCTAGCCGATGATTCTCATCGGTCAGGGCTGCGTGCCGCAATCTGTGCGTTTCTGCGTCCATGATACCCTGCGCAGGGGGAGCGTACTGTACGTCTGACGCTAGAAGATTCACGAGATCCGCATGATCCTTTTAGAGCTGTTTCCGAAAGGCACCGGCACTAGCGTATTTGCGCCGACAAGATGAACATTTCATGGACATTGCGCGACTTAGTTCTGTGACTTTCGGGAGTCTTCAAGTTGATGTATTCTGTAATGCTGCAAGAAGGGCAATGCTCACGATTGTGTACGTGGTCTGGGATGGCAGCCGAAGCTAAGTTCTGTCAATCTGAGATGTAGCTAAGGGTCAATTCAGTTTAGCATATGGTATGAGGACGAGGACATAAAGTGACTCAGATTCAGGTTCTACGTTTTCAACAGGCAATGTAGAAAGGCTTTACATACCTTGAATGTCTCAAACAGAATTCCTAAATCCTCTGGAAATATTTTTCATGATGCGCAAAACATCGGAGTATGTAATATTTAATGCCAATTAATCACGGTTGAAAGGTCATACCAAGGAGAATATTCACGAAACTGGCATACAGAGTATTCGCAAGTTCCGCAGCCCTCACAACACTCTGAGCAATCCCGAAGACATGGCCCAAAACAAGGAACTCAAGCAGTATGTCCACATGCCTACTGTTCTAAAGGGACAGATAGCTCCGCCGAGGCACATCTACTGACTTCCAGCCATTGCTATCCTTGGAGCGATTACCCCTGCGAGGGCTGGTAGTCAATTGATCAGCCTGTATAAGACGTGGCTTACCTTGTATGAGGACAGCGACGGAAAAGAGCTCTACATGGTGTGGCGCAATACCGTCAAAGCCCAGATGTTAGCAGGGAACTTTATGAATAGCGCCACATTCCTGGATACTGATTTCAGCATGATTTTCCATGGGATGAGGAGATTACGTCCGGCTTGCATTTGTCTTCTTAGAGCACGGCCCAATAACGTGCTCCGGAGACGACAGATTGAAGAAGCCATGATTGCCCTCATTAAGGACTATGGGAAGATGTTAACAGTCACTATTGCGAAAAAGCCGGTACCCAAGTCAGTACCAGGCGTATCTGTAATCATCCCAGCAGACCTCCTTGTTGAGCATATATTGCTAACAGTAGGGGCTCCGGCTCAATGGGGCGCGGATCCACACCAAGCTCTTGATGCACTACAAGCTCAAGTCCCGGTGGATGGGGTAGGGACAGCCAGAGGAGACCAAGAACCGACTGTGCCCGCAACATGTCCCCAAAAGGCCCCGGTAGAAGGTGACCAACTTGAAGATGACAGGGATCCCTATGATCCATCCACAACAAAAGAACATCGACAGGCAGCCCCAATAGTAGGTGTTCAGGTGGCCGGAGGTGACCACCATCTGAATACGCCCAAACAATATCGTCAAGATGCCCGGGTAGAAGTTGACAAACTTGAAGATGATGGGAATCTCCATGATCCACTTACAATGAAAGGACGTCGACAGTCACCCCCGATAGAAGGCGTCAAGGTGGTCGGAGGTGACCGCCATCCGGATATGCCTAAACGACGTTGTCCAGATGCCACGTTAGAAGGTGACCAACTTGATGATGACGGAGATCTCTATGATCTACCTACAACGAAAGGACATCGACAAGCAGCCCTAATAGAAGGTGTCGAGGTGGCCCGAGGTGGCCGACATCCGGATACGCCGAAACGATATCCTCAAGATGGCCCGTTTCAAGATACCCCGGTAGTAGGTAACCAACTTTATGATGACGAGGATCTCTATGATCAACCTACAATGAAAGGGCGTCGACAGGCAGCCCTGGTAGAAGGTGTCGAGGTGGCCGGAAGTGGTCAACATCCGAATAAACTGAAACAACGTCGTCAAGACACCCTGGTGGAAGGAGTCAGGATTACTGCAGGTAACCAAGATACCTGCGACCCTCGTGATCCACCCCAGGTAACAGCCACAAATTTTCGAACTGGTTAGTTCTTTTCTCTACCAACTATTAGATTTGAGTTTCCACTTACTGACTGAAAATATAGAATGGAACGCTTTACTCAGGCGCCCCTGTGTGGTCAGTATTGTTTGAGTTCTGCAATCATTTCGGGGTAGAGGTCTTTGCGGTGATGAGAGGAGGTTGGGAGAAGCGCCACCCAACTATCAATTTGTTTATTGGCGGCCCCCGCACATCCATTGAATACGATATGGTGAGTTAGATTCCACAAATCTTCGCGGCCTGTACGCGATGATTTTGAGATGGGTTCCTATCCGACGAGTTCGCTATATCCTAGGCGCGACTGTTGATGGGCAAAGGTTGATCTGCAAGCATCCCACCGAACCGCTATCACAGTTCAACTTCATCTTCATTGACAGAGGTGAATCAATGCGTGCCTGGCTGCTCTCCCATCAGGTGCAGGAGGATCCCCTGGATCTCTTCAAGTTGGTATATTGTTACCGCGATGAAGGCAATATGAGGGCGTAAACAACACCGCTGAGCGGGCTGCCGTATATTAAAGGGGATCAAGTTCCTCAAATTGGTGGCGAACCAGATCCCAGCGGGCATCAATTGCAAACCAGGACAATTGCGCCTCATGTGGAGACTCAAGACGGTCAGAACAACCACTCTGTCCTATAATTTAGATCGATTCCGTTAGCCAATCGCTTGAGCAATGTACTGTGAACATAGAGCCAACCTGTCTTTCCATATTCTCCTCAGATGTATCTGAGTCCATGATTCTTTTGCATGTTGCTTATAAACATATCCCTCTGATGTTCAATTTTTACGTGGTATCAATGCCAGATTGTGAGCACGGTAGAGAGCGATCGCTAGAGTCCTGGCTAGGTAAAACATTTTAAGCCGCACACCAGCCTTGACACTAAGAGATACACCCTAATTCTCTTTTGGAGTCACTAGGGCAGGTCTCTTGGCGCCCGATGTAGAATGCAGCTTAGAACTCTATTTCACTTGTGTTAACACAAAAACGATTTGTGCCAAGATATGATAAATATCTCGATAAGTTCATAATTATACTATCTCTACCTGTACACTAAAAATCTAGTGGTCTGAGGACATTTCTCAATGTCTAACACGCTCTCTCTATAATCTTGCCAATATCTGGTCCACGTGCGGCAACATCTGGTGTTCCTGGCTTGCAACCCCGTAGGGCTTTTTAATTGTACGCCGCGACTATAGTATAAGGCACTCAACCTGCTGACCTTATCGTTCCCACCCCATCTCATCAACATCGTTCCCATCCTTCTCCACACCAGTCCAAGATCAGCCGAATCAACGTCCCTGACGAGGACATACTCACCGCCCCGTATCACTAACATTACTACCCATCTCTCCCTCATCCTCCACCTCCTATCTGTACCTCTTTTTGCCCCCATTTTTATCCATTTGTCTACAGTGTGTGTGTAAATAAAACACCCCTCCCCCAACCAGGACCTCCTGTGCCTCCCAATTGTTTCCCCTGTACCTCCAGTATCTCCCAATTTGTTTCCTATATCCCACTTTGTTTCCAGTGTTTCCACCCCCTCCTCCTTGAAAAAAGACACCTGAAATGTCTCGAAGACGGCTAGTGCAAATGTCTAGGTATGCCCCATTGAATCTTTAATAAGCAAGTATATTATCGTGTCCTCTTTATACAAATTGCCTGATGTACGACCTGAAGAAAGCGAGGTCAGGAGAAGTAGGTGTCCGGCTGTCCAGCGTCAAGACTCCACCGCCTAATCGGATGAAGAGTAAGAAATTATCCCTAATCAGGATTCACGCCCATAGAGCTAGAGCTAACCGTTTATGTTAACAGAATTCCGAAGGCGAGTATACCGGAGAATCCCTCCTTAGAGCCGGCGGTGGAGGACTCCTTGTAAGTGAAACCCTTGAGCTATAGTCTATGATCAGACTTTGATATACTAACAGGTGTACTTCTGCCAGGGGGCGCTATGGCGATATCGCCTAAGCTAAAAGTTGGTGTGGGTTCCAGAACCCTCATGACAGCACTGCTCTATACTGAGCGTGGCGTGAGGGGATCAGAGCGCACCTGACTGAACGCTGCTTGGACCTCCGCCGCCTGACCAGCTCCAAATTGGAATCGGTAATGGAATTGGCCCACTCCCTTCCCCCCGTCACGGCCCGTATCGTGCTCATTAGAAACGAGCACTGGGACGATGACGTCAGGGAAGTCGATCACCATTAGCGGCTCTTGGTCCAGGATGAGGCCAAGAAACTTCAGAGGGTCGTCGAGCGACAACTTGCAGAACGGGTCGTGTTGGCAGAGGTTGAGGGACCTCCGAGTAAGTTCATGTCCATCCCTGTTCCTCTAGACTTATGCTAACATGCTTGATTAGTAGCTTAACCTGATCGTACCTCTCTGTACTGGCCACGGGCTGTACGGATCCACATCATTCGCCAGACGGGGGCCCCACGGGGCCATCCATTCCGAGACTACCCCTGGTGTTCTGTAGAATCTGACCGGGGAGTCGCCTGAGGGGTCTTGGAACGATCGTGCGTAAAAAATATACACAGGGTAGTGAAGGGGCAAGATGTGGAGGAGGTAATCGGGTGCCCCCGGTACCTCATCAGGGCAACGGGTGCGGGCGCACGGTCATTTGACCTGGCGCCCTCGACGCCTCTCCCGCTCAAAGAGCTCATCTTTCTTAATAAAGATGATGACGTTCGTGCGTGATTCCTTGCCAACGATGGCAAAGATCCCCTGGACCTCATGGTCTTTAAGCCATACCAGGAAGACGTCTGCGCCCCGACCCCTGAGCCTCCTAATGGAAAATACCCATTTTTCGACCGTAAGGTCTGGCATTGAAGTTGGCACGGCAGAGATATCGGGAGGGCCACGCAAGAGGAGGAAAGTCATGAGGAGGAGGAGGATGAGGACAGGGAGTGGTTGAGGGTAGAGGGACAGGAGCCGGAATTGGAATTGGACGATTTTCTGGTATCTGCTGCTCAAGATCCCATCGTCATCGATGAGGTAAGTCTCCGGACAAAATTTCCTGTTCCCCATTATCAGAAAAGTGTGTAGCTAATCGCAGGCTTGAACGATGAAAACGACACTCCAATGCCCCACCACACTAGCGCTCTGCACACACAGATGCCCTGACTTCGCTGACCTCGGCTGTAGGTTCCCCATCTGATCTACACTCACCCAATATTACGAAAGACAGTACCTATCTAACCAAACAAATAGATGAGGAATCCGACACTCCTGCCCTCCCACCACCGTAGAGCTCCGCTCGCCCAGATGCCACAATTTCGGTGGCTTCATCCGTAAGTTCCTGAACCCAACACTCTCTCAAGTAACATCACGAACCAGAATCAGAAGCTAATCACACATAAGATGATGACCTCCTTGAACCTCGCTAGTCACGACCCGGTCGCACCTCCGACCCAGACTTCACTCCTTCGCTGCCAACAGAGGAGGAAAGGCTCAGCCCAATTGAGAAGATGAGCCAGGAGAGGGCCTGGATAGCGGAGTACTTCCAAAGAGCTTCACCAGTTACACGAGATCCCAGGCCGCTGGCTGGGTGTCATCGTGGCTACGATGGGGCAGAAGACACCCTCCAAAGCTCCACCACACCCCTTATTGCCTCAGTTGCGCCGTCTTCTGCATCTCCCGCTACTCCGATCGCTCTCCTGTCTTCTGCCTCTCCTGGTGCTCCGATTGCTCCCCCATCTTCTGTGTCTTGCAGCGCTCCAATCACTCCCCTGTCCTCTACAACTCTCGGGGCTCCAATCACTCGCACGTCCAATGCGACTCTCGGCGTTCCAATTACTCCTTCGTCTACGGAGTCTCCCCGCACTCCGCTTGCTCCCCCATCTTCTGCGGCTTCCGGCGCTCCGATCACTCCCCCGTCCTCTGTTCCTCTTGACGCTTTTATTGCTCTTCTATGTTCTGCATCTCTCGGCGCTCAGATCACTCAGCTGTCTTCTGCGTCTCTCGGTGCTCCTATCACCCCGCCGTCTTATGCCTCGTCCGGTGCACCCATCGCTCCTCCGTCTTCTACATCTGCCGACACTCTGCTCCCTCGCCCGTATTCTGCGTCATCCGGTGCTACGATCGCTCCCAAGTCCTCTGAGTCTTCGGGCGCTCCGACCGCTCTCCCGTCTTCTGCGACTCTCGGTGCTCCCATCGCTCTACCATCTTCTGGGTCACTTGGTGCTCCGATCGCTTGGCCATCTTCTGCATCCCTCGGCGCTCCTATCACACCGACGTCTTCTGGCTCTTCCAGTGCTCCAATTGCTCCGCCGTCTTCTGCATCTTCCGGCGCTCCAATTGGTCCCCCTATTCTGCGTCTTCTGGTGCTCCAATCGCTCCCCTGTCCTCGGAGTCTTCCGGCGCTTCGATCACTCCCCTGCCCTGTGCGACTCCCAGCGCCCCGATCGCTGTGCCGCCTTTTGCTTCTCCTGGCGCTCTGTTCGGTCTGCCATCCTCTGCGTCTCCCAGCTCTCTAATCGCTCTGCGATTCTCTGCTTCTCCCGGCACTGCGATCGCTCTGCCGTCTTCTGAGTCTTCCGACGCTGTGATCACTATGCCGTCTTTTACGTCTCCCTCTGCTGCGATCACTCTACCGTTTTCTCTATCTTCCGGCGCTCAGATCGCTCAGTCTTCTGCGACTCCCAGTGCTGCCCCTCCTTAAGCTGCGACCAATGAGGCCGCTGTTCCGTGCTCTCCTGCAACTCCGGTTTCGCTTTGTACCCCCGGTCCACCTGCTCCAACGACCTCACCTGTGGCCGCCGCTTCAGTTCTGCCTGCCTCGCCAACCTCCCCTACTACCAACGCTCCAATGACTCCGAGGTACACATGTCTCTGCCGCAGCAGCCGATGTCGCAACCCTAACAAATCATTCTTCCTTATTGGTTTTCTTCTTCTCCTTTTCTTTTTATGTTGGTCTTTGCGCAATATTGTTTCCTAGTTTAGGGGTTAGGGTTCTTCTTTAGACTTAGTTAGTACTTTGTAGTCCACCATAGTAATGATACAATTGGATGCCCTCGCCTCAGCTTCTCACATTCCTAGCTAGTTCGACCTCTCCTAAGCAGAATATACTAGTATACAGTACTCTAATAGTTGCATTGACCGTACGCTCCTTACAGTGTATTAACCTCTTTTGGTTTTTATGGATTCACTGGGTGTCACATTCCCCGTCTCTAGCTGGCCCGACGTCGTCTAGCCATGTCACTCAATTGGCTACCTGGTAACACTTGAACCCATCTCATAGATAAGCTCTTCAATGTCGCGCGACACGACCACATTCCCAGTCCTGTTTAGTTGTTAGGCGTTTCTCGTGAGAAATCGTATCTCTAGTGGGTAACAGTTGTAGTCAGGTGGAACTAAGCTTTCGCTCCTTGCTGCAGCTTAATTTCCTTCATTCTTGAGACCTGGAGTCTTGAGCGACCTGACGCTCAAGGGCAAAGAGGGATGTTTTTCAAAAAGAACATACTGTTCAAGTTATCAAAAAGCACGATGCCTTATATTCTTACCTTTCTACAAGCTTTTCACTCCAGTAACATGTTCATTCTGTCTAGTTCCCTTATGCCAGAACTTTGGCCTGATATTGATTGCAAGAATACACGTTGGGGGTTCAATATTAAGCACCCAAACCCCTGAAAGACCTTACGCATGAGAAGAATTTTTTGTTCGATACTGAGTGATAGTCTGTGATCCTACTAACAACAACTCTGGCCACACTAGTAAGTCCTAGCGTATAAGACCCGACGTGTTTTATTTAACACCAGAAAACTACACAAACTCCTCATCTACAGCACTCGTGAGACTCATTCTGTAGGACTACATCCTGAATCCAAACCGGACATTGACTGACTCATTGCAGGATGAATAACCAACATCAGCCCGATAGATCCAGCCTGCCAACTAACTGTGTAGACAATATGTATAGCCGGCATAAACGCGAGGTGGGACCAGGTACTAGAGGCGCAAGAAATCCAATATCGGCAACACTACAAAAGACACATGCTAGCTCTCAGAGCACATTACCAACGCAGTAGCCGTTGTATCCAAATTCGTCTCCACTCCCAATTGCAAGCTCACTACTAGAAAGACCCCGGAAGCACCTCAGGAAGAACACCATACAGACTACGGCGTATACTGAACAGGGACCTGAAAGGCAGGAGGATACAGAAGCTGTCCATGTAAGTGATGACAGTAGCGTTGAGTACCAAAACTCACCAGAATTGGGGGAAAGAGAATCAGAGACTAAGCCTGATCCGGGGGACACTGATATTGCCAGTAGGCCCATACCATGAGGGACCAATGACTCTCAAGCAGCTGGACAACAGCGCGCCCGTCACGTAACCACAGTTAGGATTTCGACCGGATCCGGATCACAGCCGGCTGATCTAGTGGTGCGAACACCTGCGGGTCGTAGGCGAATAACTCACCACCAGCCCTATAGTCTACCCGTATTCCCATCATCCAGTATACAGCGATTTTCGTCGTCTCATGAGAGCCTCGGTGCTTCAGTATCGGGTATTATGAATGCTAGCCCTGCTGGCTGCCGAAGTACGCCACTCCCTGACCACTCGTTATTGAGTAAGTCATGATGGAACCTAGCAACAGTTGCAGAGGTGGCCATTATGGAGTTGGCAATGTGACCCATTACACGCTATACTCTTTTCGAAGATCTGCTCCTGAACGTTGTTGCCTTGACTGGCTAGGTGCTCAAAGTGTGGGAGGCCGCGGTAGAAAGAAGAGCCGATACCGAATCCATCAGACCATCCGCGCAGTCCATATCTTTAGTAAGTCGACTCTGCCCAGTGTGACATCACGCAATATACTCTACTAACAATAGAGGATTCGCTAAAAACACTTGGGAGGGCGATGACGATTCTTGTACCATGTAAAGAATAACATTGCACAGTTATACGATCTACCAGATGATCTAACTGCTAGGGCCTGTGGTGTAGACTATCGGTTCGAAGGCAACCACTTCATCTGCGACCCGAAAGGGTATGAGGTCTGTTCCGTTACACGGAGAGCTACCGCATAGTGAGTACTACTGATTGCGAGACTCAGCGCAGAACTGGAGGTACCGGTTCCTTGCCCCCCAGATTCCGGAAGCACTTTATGGGAAGTATTTCGCTGGAAAGAAAATGAGGGGCATAGTTGATCCCGAGTTTCTGGGGCAGATCAACGGTGCAATGATCTGCTTGACAAGCGCCATTATCTGCTATACACTGTGCGCATGGCAATCAGGAATATATCAGGATCCAAGGAACTTTAAACTTGAGGAGGTGGGAAGTAAGAGTTTTCAAATCTTGTAGCATACTGTTGGCCAAACCGCTGACATGTTACCCAACGCAGAAGAACATTTCCAATGGCAGAAAGAAATATGGGCCAAGTGCCCATAGGGGTCCAGGACATGATTCTTCGCAACATCCGCGATACAATTTGGAAGAAGGAGGAGCAAGTCCATGGGATACAGCAGTAGCACTGCGAAGAATATGACAACGATTGGGAGGCAGTTCTGGAAAAACAAGGTGGTCGGGAATCAAGTGTGGCGTCAGCAAGGCCTATTGTTCGACGAACGAACGCTTGGACTATGCTGTTGGAGCAATATTGTGATGGGCTGAGTGAGTCACCGTAACGGGGGCTCCCTCTGGGAAGATGGATCCCGAGGTTGCGACCGCACCGAAGTATTCTTTCAGAAGTAAAGATAAAGATAATCAACAGTAGAGTTGAAAAAATAAACGGTAAAACTTAATATCGTTAAGCCATAGCTTTACTCAATTAAGTTCTGATCTCGAGAGGTAGTTGATTGCCAGAGTAGAGGAGAACTCGCATATACTTAAGTAGGTTTTGGTATGCTGCCAGTTACTCCCCATCACTACCCTGCGTTCGTGAGCACCCAACTCCCGTGGGCTGTCTAGCCAACCTCTACGGATCGGACCAAAGATCCTCCGTAGCGAACTAGACCAGTCGGTGGTGTTCTAACATCTGCCCCATAGAAGTGTTTTAGCCGCTGCATCTCCAATGCAACCGCAGGAGTAAAAACTCTTCATATTGTGGTCATGCCAGTGGCGAGCTGACATGCCCGAGCGGATGTTATACCAAATATGGAACTCTCTACCCATATACACTTAGTCTTCTACAAGCATTCGCAGCCCCTGAACATCTATCCGGTTCTACTCATTTCTATATCATTCCGGATGATAGTCACGTAGCTCCTCCGATAGACCACTCCGGAGGTTGACTACCAATAGGCGCTACCCACAGTCAACCCTCCTAGAAGTAGGTCATATCTTGGCCCCAGACTAGTGTCTTAGAGTCCTTAACGATTCTCCAATACTATTACTCTTTCGGGGCAACGGACTTCGGTTACCTCGCCTACTGGCCTCCGGTAACCTCACATACTACTCTTGACTTCAAAGCAGTATTACTCCGTCAGTTTTGGTCCGTTTTACACGAAGCCACCTGGAGGCTATTCTCCAGGTTCTCCTCCTCCCCCTCATATATCCTGGGGACAGCCTCCGGTCGGACGGACGGCGTGAGCGCATACGGAGTTACGGCAACATCTCCACTTGGAGACTTTTGCTAGACTTACAGCAACTCTTCAGGCTGTAGCCCATGACGCTAGGGACTTATAACGGGGCCGGAGGGGGGTGTTAGCCACCACACCTCCAAGTTACAGCTTGTTCGGAGCTCAACTAGTTGTGCCGGAGTGATCCGCACAACCTGAGATTTGAACACCCTATGTAGTTTCGCGTGACAAACAATCTAGTCACTTCCCCCGAAGTCCTGCGTAACAAGTTACTTTCAAGGTAGGGTAACTTGGCTCCATAGCAGGGTAACCCTTAGCCCATGGCAGGGTAACTCTAGTCCAAAGGTAGGGTAACTCTACCTGGACTCACCGTCAAGCAATTCAGGGTAACTCCCAAATTGACTACTTGGGTTACCCTACAGAGTAGGGTAACCCCCAACCATTACTAGGACCTATGTACCTTTGGTATGGCCTAGCATGCCCGACTGAGGTACCTAACCACCGGTACCTCCACCTGGTAGACCTAAGTCTACCGCCAGCCCTACCGCGGTAGTCTCTTGACTCCGGTATGGTTGTAGGTTTGGCTACTTGTAATAGTACTCAGTGGAGTCTCGTTACAGTCACAGGAAACAGACAAATCATTAGACATGAGCCAGACGTCACTCACACGGGTGCTGGGGATTCTCGATTCAGATCAAGCAAGTTTGGAACATCCCGGACCATACTGTAGATGACCGATACCGGGCCTACTACTCCGCCCTTCTCTATCTGATGTCCTCTCACTTAGCCTTGAAGAGTCACAGGATGCCCAGGTACCCCAGGCCGGGATTGGTGATCGTCAGCCAGAAATTGAGTAGTGGGAGCCCAACGGGAGTAATGGCGTGGGGGATCAAAGGCAATTGTGCACGTGTCAAAGATAATAATAGATTAATTGGATGGAATAGAGTTATGAGTGAGCAACAAAGCACGACGGCGGATGGCCAACAGTATCTGTATCAGTATCACTAGTAGTACAGTAGTGTATTTGTAGAGGAATTGTATAGATATAGACCTTGGGGGGAAAGAAGAGGAAGTCATAGGGGGGTCAGGACGATTATAGTGTAATAAATGAAAGGTCAGGAACAAATGCGCATGCACGATGGTGTCTGAAAGATGTTCAAACGTCAGAGTGTAAAATCAGGATGTGACGATACATGTGAGGTGAAGCCAGGATAGAGCAGGCAAATATCCAGATATGGCGTGCAGTACCAGTATGGCTCAGGACTTAACAGTTTGGCATCACAAGATGCCCAAACAAGATACGTAGCCAACTTGGTTTCCTGATGAGATAGGGCAAAAGTTGTTACCATGAGGACAGGAGGAAATATGTCCAAGGATCTCAGGATGGAGCAGCCAACGGTTAGATAGCGTCAAGACATCCGGGTAAAAGATCTGATGTTGACTGGACGTCGATGTAGAAAAGTAGATGTCGTCTAGACATCCAGGTGGATAATCAGAGGGTGTTGGGGCGTCATGGTAAAGAATTAAATACTGCCATGACGCACGAGATGTAGGGTTCCATGTCTGGATACCCTTGTGACGCGGAACAACTCACAACGGAAATCAGGACGCGACATCCAATCCAACATCCCATCCTGGTTAGCAATTTAAGTTTAGGACCCAAGTAATTATGTTTGCTGATGGGCCTGAGTGTCAGAAACGCCTTCAGACATGCCAGGACTTTCGAGAAGAGGAGATCGATCCACTCGTTGATGGAGGCAAGACCGTCGAGGGTCGCGATAAGGAGAGCAACGAGGATGACTTCTCCCAAACTGAGTTCGTGAAGGCTGGAGGACAGAAGAGGCGGGATGGATAGCAAGGCATCACCGAGGATGGGGTCCAGAGCGTGGATGAGGGCTGGGATCACGTACAAGCAGGAGAGAGGAGGGTAGCAGAGCTCGCCCTTGACGGGACCTGTGAGGGGGCAGCAGAGTGCTGGAGGGGGTAGGCAGAACCGATATTCGACATCGCTACGCAAGGAGAAGACTTGAAGCCTAAGCGGGGTGGTGGCAAAGGGGAAGAAGTGAGGAGTCCCACCAGACGAGATGGTGTTGAGTGTGCGTAAGAAAGTTATGGTCAGGAAAATAGAGGGCCTGGAGCGTGGTATCTTCCTCGGCGGTTTTTACCTTTTTTTAATTTTTTTACTTTTTTTTATATCATATATTCATTGTTTAACGGTACAAGAACTTGCATGCAGCGCTAACTATGGCGGAAATAAAAGCAAAATCCACGCATCCCAACTAGGACCAAGTGAAATCCCATACTCCCAAGACCCTCTGGTATGGGCCCAACCGCACACACCCCAAGGAAAGCCAACGCAGGTGCCCAATCCACAGACTCCGTGACTTGAATGCGAAAGGGGTCTCGCCTAGAAGCCAACCCACCCAGGGATTCCTCGCCTGAAAAGCCCCCTTCCTACTAACAACACGTAGCTAACAGAAAGAAAACGAAATAAGCTAGGCAGGAAAGCATAAGGAAAAACTCCGCCCGTCAACTACCAACAAAACGAACGTAACGCCGGCCTACTGAACCGCCAGAGTGCCGAATGTATATAACAAAACCCCCCAACAATGACGGAAAAAGTAGTCCAAGTAGGAGGCTGGCAAAGAGCCCGAAGGCTGAGTGCCTCCAACCAGTTGAGCCACAGAGGTAGTGCAATACCATAGCATGCCAATTGAGATTCGAGGCCTCGGTACGGGCCCCAAAGAGTGGATCCGGTAGTAGCATACCAGGCTGAGGAAGGAGAGCAGTAGGGTGTGAGCCGACGCATTCGACATGGAAAGCGGAGGTGGGGACCAAGTCCTCGGAAATCTTGACCATAAGAACCCAAACTGTAGCCATATTACGACATCTCTCACGTAGTCAGTTGTTCTCCAAGAGATAGCGTCTCTTAGTGGAAGGGATCGCAATGGCAGTTGTAGTGAGCAGGAAGGGGGGGAGTAGGGAGGCGAGAATAACTTGCACTGACTGACTAGAAGGATATGGCCAAGTCTCACTGTGAGAAAGGCCCCGCAGTTACTAGCTGAAGAGTTCCCCCACGGGGATCGTGCAAGTGGGGAGAAAGGCGTCTACAATGGCTATTACAGACCGGAAACTAAGAGGAGAAGCCGACCGTGCTAGCGTAAAACATGCCCCCTAAAGCCAGACAGGACTACTGCGCGAACCCAGATAACTCCCCCATCAAGCAGGCACGAGGCGCCTGAGGCAAAGGCCGGTGAGGGTGGAGGAGTTATTCTTACCCCTAGGCGAAAGCCATCAGGGGGGCAGAGGGGAGAGGGTGGGCTACAATAGTTGACCGTAGTATTGTGAAACTATGTAGGAGGAAAATCGGGGTGACGAAGAGTGTATCTTCCTTGGCGGTTTTTCTTTTTTTTTTTTTTTTTTTTTTTATATCATATATTCATTGTTTGTGTAAGGTACAAGAACATGCGTGCAGCGCTAGCTATGGCAGAAACAAAACCCAAAAATCAAATAACTAACAAAAGAAAAATCAAGAGCAGTTGCTCCAATAGCGTCTAATAACCGACGCATTGCCTACACAGGACTTATAAAGGAAAACTACTAACTAACTAGTATTGTAAAGGAATAATATATAACTCATCTCATAAAACAAGCAAGCAAGGAAATCAAACAGGAGACCTTCTACCACTTAGACCATTTGGCGATCCAGCCAAGGACAACTGAGGTGGGGCAGGAGAGAAAGAAGAGGGGGACAGAGAGCGAAGACGGGGGACATAGTGTGCATACATGTCGGGGGGAAAACCAGTTTTGGTGGCAGTAAGGTAGGGTCCCAGGCCTATAAGGGCCGGGATCATGGTCCAGAGAGAGTAGTTAGGTCCTATGTCTGCGATCCCCTAGAGGTGGCATTCGTGGGCAACAGACTTGGCTGGGCAGTGGAGGATGGCATGCTCGAAGGTTTCGTTGCCCTCTTCACACCAGGGAGAGATGAGGGAGAGGTTATCGTCATGCCAGGACGGGTAAGCAGCAAGGAAACTCTTGCCAGAGTGCAAGTGATAGAGTCGGCATGAGAGGAAACGCCCTACACCGATGAACGAGTACGGGCGAAGGGAATGACCAAAGAGGTAGTAGGGTGGAGGAGGGCAGAGGAGGCACCAGGAAGTGAGCAGTTCTTCGCAGAACCTGGCCTTGAGGGAGGCGTGGAGGACAGGGGCCCCAACCGTGGGCAGCTGGAGGGGGTGAAGGAGCGTTAGGCGGAGACAACCGGTACAGACTTACGGTCGTCTAGGCCAATCGGGATTCTTTCGTATAGACGGAGATTTGTCTAGGAAGGCACGGAAGCAACTCGTTTCGTTTATGACTACTAAGAGTGCAAGAAAGTATAATAGAATCGTAAAAACAATATTATATTGTTAAGGTCTCTTCTCCGTTACTTGATGATGTCTTAAGCTTGGGAGGCACTTCGATATTTATATTCCACATCTGAGTGTTCGCGGACTACATCTATCTAACATACAAAATATGTACCTCTTCAATTTTAATTCGCAACGTCGAGTTCTCCATAAAGGTGCGAATACAGGGAGACCCTGAAAACCACCACACCATCTTTCGGTAATTACTATTTCCTGCCAGGAAGACGTACTTGTCATCAGTAGTAATTATCCGATCTTCAGAGTCTATAGACCTGTAGCCGAGTTCTCAAGTTGAACTATGTTGGCTCCAGTAGTCTTTTCCGTCACCAAGAGGATCAGTCTTGTGACTAAGTTGTCTATGCGAGTATGCCGGAGTCGATGACGTCTAGTTGTGATAACTCAATAACTAACTGATAGAATTCGTTGCGATGACTCTCCTCTCATAGAGGAGAGCTCATTCTATTGAACAGTATCATAATTCTTCGGTCGGCAACTCCTGGTTGTCCTATGTAGACTGTGTGGACCTTCGTGTTGTGTTGGTCTTAAATCCCGCAACTGCGGTACACCCCATATCATAGTTGCAACACTCCTCGAAGCTCGTTGGCTTCTTTGGTAGTGTCTCCAGGAACTTTAGACTCTTTCCATTTGTCGGAGAGTGGATGTGAATGCATTGGTTCATTGTCCCGAACCTCCTAACATTCATGTGACGACCTTATGCAAAAACGTCTCGTTACTTACGGCCCGTACCACAGGTGTTATATCTTTGAAGACTTATAACTCCCTGAGTAGTTGACGGATTGACTTCGTTCCACTTCCCATGTCTAGCCATTTTTTTTCATTCTTTTTTATATCATATATTCATTGTTTAGGTACAAGAACCTGCATGCAGCGCTAGCTATGGCAAAAGCAAAACCTGTAAACACGCGCGTGCCTCCTCCGTCTGAGGCAAAAACCAAGAACCCCAAGCCCCTCTGGTATGGAGCCAACCGCACATCTCGCCCCGAATCAAGCCCCTCCTACAGCCCAGATGAACTAAGCCCCAAAAGTAACCCAAAACAGGAAAAGCAGGAAGCCCATGGAAAAATCCGCCCGGAAATCACAGCCCGAAGGCACAAAAGAAAGTCCAAATCCAACCCACGAGGCAGACCCAAAGTAAACCCGGCCGCCCGAAGGCTAACCCTAATCGGACCTGTAAACAAGGCATGTGCACCAATTCGTGGCGTAACCCCAGTCCATTGGGGAAAGGTTCGTAGGAGGAGAGATCTGACCGGCCCGAGGCACTGCAATACTGACCGGAGGAAGGGGCCAGGGCTGGGACCCCGAGAGAGATGACTGGGACAGAGAGACAAAGTCGCCCCCATCCCGTGTAGGTGAGGCAGCAGTAAGGTGCCAGCTTATGATGGAGGAACCAGGGTGCCAGCCAGGAGTAGTAGAGTGCTAGCCAAGGAGGGTGGGCAGTAGGATGCGAGCCGACGCCCCAACGTAGTGAGGAGGAAGGGCCAAAGGCCCCAGAAAAACCCGACCTTAAAAGCCGAACCGATGCCGTATTACCGCGTCTCTCATGTAGTGCCTTGTTCTCTGAGCGATAGTGACACTTAGTGGAGGGGATCCCACCGGCGGGGTAAGGTAAGGGAAGAGTGAGGAGGGGAAGGCGACCGCAGCTTACACCGGACGACTAGGAGGGTATGGCCAGGGCTCACCAAGAGACAGACCCCGAAGTTACTAGCCGAGGCGTTCCCCCTCGGATATCGTGCAAAGTGGGGAGACGGGCGTCCACTACCACCAGTGCCGACCGGAAACGAGGAGAGGAAGCCGACCTTGCCAAAGCTAAGCGAGGGTCCAAAAGCGAGAGGGGAGTACTGGGCGAAGCCAGATAACTCCCCCATCAAGCGATCAGGAGACCAGCAAAGCAAAGGCGGGAAAGGATAGAAGGGATACTATGCCCCTAGGCAAAGGCCATCAAGGAGGCAGAGAGCAGGAGGGGGACCCAAAAGGGGAGCGGAGAGGAGGGGGGCTCACGATAGTTGAACGTGGTGTTGTAAAACTATGTAGCAGGAAAATAGAGGGCGCGGAGCGTATTCCCAGGTCTAGCCAGAGGTCCCCTCTTATATATCCTGCGAACAGCTTTCAGTTAGACGGACGGCAGCGATGTATACGGTGTTATTCTGACACCTTCAATTCTGAGACCATATAGTCACAGGACGCAACTAAGGTTGATGTGTATGAGGATGCGCGGGCCGCATTAGGGGGCCGGAGGGCGGTGTTGGATACTGAGATTCTCGAACTCGGGTAAAGTTACCCTACCTAGGGTACTCCTAGGCTATCGGAATCACGTACTCCTAATATGAGCTCCTTCCTCTAGGGCTTCGCCTCGAACACCCCTTTGGTACAAAACAAATTTTAAACATTAAATTTTTAAATATTAAATATTAAACCTTAAACATTAATCATTTAAGGACCCAATGAAAGCAGGGTAAAAAACCTTCCACGTTTGCTTGGCCACTGCAGGAAAACCTTATCTTCATTGTCCTTCCTCTGCCCGCCATGGCATTTCCGGGTTGTCGCGATGAAATTCTTCCAACAATTCCCTTGCATTATCTATTCCCGTTGCAGGTTTCCAACTGTTCCCATCTTCAGAACATCCCTGCCATTTAACGAAGTACCATAGCTTGCGCATCTGTTGATAGCGCGCACGGACTCTTTTCCTGTAAGAGCGTATCTCGCTTCTTACAATCTGTTCCATCTCCCATTTTAGGTCGCCTTCGATATCTTCGGGTTCCCTGGGAGGTTGTTGTCAGTCTGCTCGTACCGACTCTCCGTAGGGCTCCGACAGAGAAACATGGAAGATTGGTGTATATTCCAACGATCCGATATGTTGAGTTTGAATGCACGGCTTCCTCGTTTCTCCAGAATCACGAAGGGCCCATAAAGCTTTGGGCTTAACTTTTTGGACTTCCGGCGGGTGCGAATATTCTTTGCGTTTAACATTACTTTATAGCCAGGTTTGAAGTCTGGTTGTTGCTTGGCCTTGCTATCATAACATTTGGCCATAGTATCTCGTGTCTGTTCCAGTGATTGCCACGCTTGCTCATGAATCGTTTTTATCTAGTTTGCATAAAGGGTTGCTCCTGGATTATGCGCCTCGCGCTCTTTCATCTATTCTGTTTGGGGATGAAACCCATAGTTTGCGTAGAATGGTGTCATTCCATGTGCGTTGGTAGCCGAGTTGTAATAGGCATGTTCGGCTAAGGGTAGGAGCTGATAGCAATCGTCCTGGTCGTAATTGACAAAACTTCGTAAGTAAACTTCCAGCACTTGGTTGGTTCGTTCAGTTTGTCTGTCAGTTTGTGGATGGTATGCAGTTGACATCCTCCTCTTTATATCCAACGCTTTACACAATGATTCCCAAAATTCTCCTGCAGACTTCGAGTCCATATCCGAGACAATCTCTGATGGTAAGCCATGTAGCTTCCATATGGCCTTCGTGAAGGCGGTAGCGACATCTTTCGCTGTCGCCGTTCCTTCTAATCCGATGAAATGGGCCATCTTGGTGAACCGATCAACCACTACTATTATTTGGGTACATCCTTGACTTTGCGGTAACTTGGTTATAAAGTCTACGGATATGGATGCCCAAGCTACGTATGGTATCGATAGTAGTTGAAGTAAACCATACTTCGAGTGGCGTGGCGACTTGTTGTGTTGACAATCGTCACATGACCGTACATAATCGTTTACCCAATTGGCCAGACCTTTCCAATAAAAATCTCGCATGATGATTTCGAGAGTTTTTTCTTGTCGGAAGTGTCCAGCAATCTTCGCATCGTGACACCCTTCGGCTATTATGGTATGAAGGCTTTGGTTGTTTGGTACGAATAGTCTTTGCTTATATTAAAGCAAATCATCGGTTAGGGTCTAATCCTTTGTGAAAGGTTTGTTGTTGTCTCGGAGTTTCTCCCACTCTTTTCTTCGCTTCAGCCATTCCTTATCACCTGGAATGGCCCTCTGAATCTGCTCCAGGAAGTCGGGATTGAATTTCTTCAATTCTTTGCGGGCTAGTATAGTACTAGTCATGAGGGTTCGTTCAGGTACTTCGGCTGCGTCATACCAGTGTTTGTTCTGATCCTTTGACGCATGGAGCTGACTGACTACTGGTTCAATTTCCTGGATAGTCATAGCTCTTGTCGCAATATCTGTGCTGCCAAATCCTGCCGTACCTCTTTCAGTTTCGTCCAGGTTATATATTTCCATCATATCAGCGGTATTAATCTTTTCTATCACTAGTTGGGCAATACGATCCCCTTCTTTGATGTGACAGTCCGCATCTCGGTGGTTGAATAGTAGAACTTTGAGTTCTCCGGTGTAATCCGCGTCAATTACTCCGGCACCTGTTGAAATCCCGCTTTTAACGGCTAACCCGCTTCTGGGAGCAATTCTTCCATATGTTCCAACCGGTAATCCCACTGCGATACCAGTTCCAACTATTAACTGTCCCCTTGCTGGGACTATGTCTTCTTGCAGAGCGTAGAGATCATGGCCTGCTGCCATTCTTGAGCCTTTGGTTGGTAGCCTTGCTCTTGTGTCTAACCTTTTGACCCGGATAATGGAGTCAGGATCATTCTATTTGGACTTCTCTTGGATGTCATCGGCACATATATCGCCTTTGGGATTTCCAGCAACTAAGCAGATTCGAATTTCCCCCATCTTAGTTCTCGTAACTGCACTGATTTGGAAATGTTCGGGCTTCAAGATCGCTTGTTCACGATGTGCAGCTCCCTTCTCAGGACGGTACTCCGGCCGTCGACTAAGTGTATCCGGTTTTCAACCTCTGGTGCCCAGTCGGTAAACAATTTTGAAGTTGTAATCCACGAGCTTTTGCGCCTAGCAGACTTGGCGACCGCTCTAGACTTGTGAGGTCAGGAAGTATTGGAGGTTTTGGCTGTCGGTATAGACAGTAACCGGTTTTTCGGTTCCAACCAAGTATTGGCGCCATTCCTTGAATGCTTCTAGTATTGCCAATAGCTCTTTATCGTGGATCTCATAATTTCTTTCTGCCGAATTCAGTTTGCGGGAATGAAACGCTACCGGGTGTAGCCGTTTTTCCACAAACTGTGATAAGACGCAACCTAAAGCGAAGTCGCTAGCGTCTGTTTCTACCACCGTTTCCCGTTCGGGGAAAAAATGGTGTAGGATAGGGGCAGAAGTAAATCTTCTCTTAAGTTCTTGAAAGGCTGCTTCTTGTTCTGGGCCCCACCGGAATTTCTTTGGGTCGCCCTTCAATGTTTCCGTGATTGGAGCACATACCTTAGAGAAGTTTTCTATAAAGCGTCGGTAAAAGTTCGCAAATCCTTGAAATATTTAAACCTCTTTGACTGACTTCGGTGGCTTCCAGTTCAAAACGGAGTCCACCTTTCAGGTGCTCATAGACACCCCATCGACGGCTACTATATAGCCTAAAAATTCCACCTCTTTTACGTGAAAGAAAGATTTCTTTATTGAAATCGCGAGTTGGAAGTCTGCTAGTTTCTGCAGAACCTTTTTTACCAACTCGATATGTTCTTTCTCGGTTTTCGAATAGATGAGAATATCGTCGAGGTAGCAGACAACGCTTTGGTCAAGATATTCTCCCAGAACTTCGTTCATCATGTCCTGGAATGTTGCCGGAGGGTTTGCTAGTCCGAAACGCATTACGTTATATTTGTAGTGCCCATATCTTGTTCGGAAAGCTGTCTTCCATTCGTCTGCTTCCTTTATCCGAATTAGGTTGTAATGATCTTTTAAATCAATTTTTGAGAAGATAGTTGCGCCTGCCACTCGATCGAGTAGTTCCGACATTAGTGGTAGTGGGTACTTGTTTAAGATGGTAATCTTATTTAAGTTCCGGTAATCTACTACCAAGCGTAGCTGGCCATCAGCCTTCGGTGTCAAGAGGATTGGTGCACTGAATGGCGACTAACTTCGTTTGATCTTTCCTTGTCGGATCATATCCTTAAGATATTCGCGTAAGAGTTTTAGTTGTTTCTCAGATAGGGGATAGGTGGGCCCCCAAGAAGGTTTCGCTCCGTCAACTAACTTTATTTCATGATCAAATGTTCTCCTTGGTGGTAGTTTTGCCGAAGTTTGCGGTAGGAACAGCTTCTTGAATCCCCAGTAGTGTCTGGGGAGAGAGTCGAAGTTGACCTCATTCGGGTCTTCGATGGTTCCGATTCTTCCAATTTGGATCGCATTCTCATCCCATGCTACCGATTCATCGTATTCGAACATATCTGCGATTCCTTCGTCTTCTTCTTCCACACAAGTAGTTTGGAATTTGGGGTCTTTTAATTCCCAATTATCGCGATCCCCAATGTTTGATAGGGGGTGTTCAGAATGCCACCACCCAAACAGGATAATCATCTCATAGTCTCCGGCTGCTGCAATTTCGCACGCAACTTCGGACAAGTGTTTATTGCGTCCTATTTCAAGCCATAGTGGATGCATATAAAATTTTCCTCCCGATGGAGATGGTACTCCATCAAAACCTTGGATTGTGACCAGATTCGGTCTCTCTGTGAACGGAATTTTTAATTCCTTCACGAGGTCTTTGTTTATTAGGAACACATTGGATCCTGAGTCTAACAGAACACGGATTTTGATTGTTTGCCTGCTCGGGTTCATGACATGGATATGAGTATATCCCTCGGGACAGCCATATCGTGTGGGTTTTGGCGCGTCAAACGGGCGACTCTTTGGATGAGGCGTCGAACCGTCGTCTTTTTGTTTCGACATGTCTGAGGTTTGATAACAACTAGGATGTTTGTTACCGCGCTCACGTAGTTTCGACCATTGAGGTCTCCTCAGACAAACTGGTTTCCTATTAATAAAGAAAATCCTAAATCCCTACTCGGCGTTTCACCTATACACTTAATAGTGTACGACCGGTTCTCAGGCTGGATGCCTCTCCTTTCTCTCATACTTAGGTCCTTTGTGGTAACGAGGTCGGTTTTTGTGAAACCTATTGTTCCTCTCCAATTCTTTTTCCCTTATGGATTGGTTGGATCTTCCAACCAGCAACAGCTGTGTGTGCAACATAGAGATATCCCCGGCACTGTCCAGCTGGTACAACTTCCCGGATACGTGTCCTGCAACTCCACATATGTCTTCCAGGGTTAAGATCCTGACATGTGATATGGTCGTCCATATCCTCCTTCATCAACCCTAGTAGCTAACTGGCAGTGGAAAACGCTTGTGGGTAAGGTCTGCGCAATAGCTAGCTTACTGGAGAGACCAACTAGCTGATTCGCTGCTCTTGTCCGGGCGCTTGAACCATCTCCCCTTTCAGACATAGTCTCAGCTTCAGGACTGATAGGTTCGAGAATGTGGGCCTGCACAATCTTTCAGGTCGATTTCATCGTCATGAATTCGGCAACCCTTCTGACTGGAGGTCTCTTCCCCACAAGCCTACTTAATATGCCTGCCTGCTGGTATGAATAGGATGCCTGGTCAAGGTATTATTTTTGATTCCCGCTGACCTGGGTGGGCTACCCAGACGATAATACCGCTGGTGCTTGGTGTTAGGCGGAGACAGCCGCTATAGACTTATGGTTGTCTAGGCCAATCGGAATTCTTTCGTGTAGACAGAGATTTGTCTAGGAAGGCTCGGAAGCAACTCGTTTCATTTGTAACTACTAAGAGTGCAAAAGGTAGGATAGAATCGCAAGAACAATATTAGATTGTTAAGGTCGCTTCTCCGTTGCTTGATGATGTCTAAAGCTTGGGAGGCACTTCGATATTTATATTCTGCGTCTGAGTGTTCGCGGACTACATCTATCTAACATACAAAATATGTACCTCTTTAACTTTAATGCGCAACGTCGAGTTCTCCATGACGGTGCGAACACCGGGAGACCCTGAAAACCATCATACCATCTTCGGTAATTACTATTTCCCGCCTGGAAGATATACTTGTTACCGGTAGTAATTATCCGATCCTTAGAGTCTTTAGACCTGTAGCCGAGTTCTCAAGTCGAACTCGGTTGGCTCCAATAGTTGTTTTCGTTATCAAGAGGATCAGTCTTGATACGAGACTGCCTCCGTAGATATGCTGGAGCCGATGGCTTCTAGTTGTGATAACTCAACAACTAACCCATAGAATTCATTCTGATGACTCTCCTCTCGTAGAGGAGAGGCCATTCTATGGAATAGTCTCCTAATTCCTCGGTCGGCAACTCCTGATTGTTCTATGTAGAGGGGGTGGACCGTCGTGTTGTGTTGGTTACAAATCCCGCAATCGCGGTACACCCCTTATCATAGTTACAATACTCCTCGTAACTCATTGGCTTCTTTGGTAGTGTTTCCAGGAGTTCTAGACTCTTTCTAATCGTCGAAGGGTGGATGTGAATGCGTTGGTTCGTTATCCCGAACCTCCTAACATTCATCTCATGACCTTTTGCGAAGACGTCCCGTTACTTACGGCCCATGCCAAAGATGTCATATCTTTGAAGCCTTGTAACTCCCTGAGTAGTTGCCGGATTGACTTCGTTCCACTTCCCAGGTCTAGCCAGATGTCCCCTCTTATAGAGCCTGCGAACAGCTTTCGGTTGGAAGGATGGCAGCGACGTATCCGGTGTTATTCTGACACCTTCAACTTTGTGACCATATAGTCACAGGACGCAACTAAGGTTGATGTGTATGATGACGCGCGGGCCCCGTGCGGGGGCCGGAGGGCGTTGTTGGAGACTCAGATTCTCGAACACGGGTAGAGTTACCCTACCTAGGGTACTCCTAGGCTATCGGAATCGGGTACTCCTAACACTTGGTTCCGTTCACTAACTTCACCCCAGTCCCAGGGGGTCCCCTAATTCGATTCCGGTTTCGTATCCTAATGAACCCCGACTACCCAAACGCCGTCACCGTTGGTGCTAAATGGGGTGACCTAAGTCATTTCCTCATCTTCGCCTAGCTCCCAAAGTGTATTCCCTCTAGGTCTTTGGGCGGCGGAAACGCTGCGAGGACGGTGTACCGTAGCTACCGTCCTAGGCCTGTGTCTAATAGGGTGAGTAGGTCGCTCTGCCCTGGTAGTAGACAACTTAATTTGTCTCCAGCATGTTTTGTAGTCGTGGTTTTTCTTTCCACAACGAGTGCATATGCCGTCTTTATTTCGTTTGTTGATGACGGACTGGGGAATTCCTTCTTGGCCCTTTTTCAAGTTGGTATGCGTTTGTTTAATGACTCCGCCAGGTCTCTTTGCCGGTTTATCAGGTTCCGGTTCCCGTCTTCGTTTCTTGGAGGGACCACCACCTTTGATTTGGGGCTTCTCCTTCTTAAACCTGGGTTTGTCAGGTTTTCTATCGTCGGAAGAAGCCTTTGCGGGCTTTGGTCTATCCCGTAATAGGTGGTCCCGTTCCTTCAACTCCTCCTCTTCTCGGCCTGCCTTTCGGAGCGCTGCTTCCCATTCTGCATCGGTATCGAAGGTTTTGAGGGACAAGCGTAAGCGTATACTGGCGGGTAATCTTTTTTCCATTGCTAAAAGCTATGCTGGGCCTGTTATTTTGGCCTTGGTATTAAGGTTGGCAACGATTTGGATGTAGTTCTGAATATTATTTTTATATTCGACTTTCTCCATATCACGGACTGCCTTTCGTCCCCCTTTGATTGATGCGAGTCGTTCGGTGAACTTGTGATCGAAGCGTGTCCAGGTTGCCAGGCCGGCATCTTTCACCACTCCATGGAGTCCATCCATAGCCCTGCGGTACCACATTGCTACCGGGTTGACTAACTCCCCTTTAGTTCTTCCTAGTGCAAAGATGACCCTTTCTCGGTCACTGTCCCAAGTTCTAGGATTTCTTTCGAAGTAGTCCACACATTGTAGTAACCAATAGCGAACGCATTGTGAAGATTTCGCTTCGAAGAATGGGCGTGCATCAGCCGGTCATTTAGTGGTTAATGCAAACAATTCCGCCAGTACATCGGCTGTTCCACGTTGTTCGGGTGTCAATCCGCGGCTAAATCTGGATGTGCCTCCACCACGTCTTCCTCCGTTCCCTCCTTCATCATCACTCCCATTGTGATCTCGGTCACCCAGTGGTGCCGCATGGATGGGAGGTTCTCCCTCTCTTTGTTTTCCCTTATCTCGGGAAAGCCCCTCTGGAGATTGAGTTTCTTCTCTTGCTTCTGCCCAACTTTCAGGGACCCATTCCAACGCTACTTGTTGACCAGTTGGTCAATTTTGTAAGAGCTCTGTTATCCGCTCTGTCAGCAATCCAAGAGTATCCATGATACGAGCTTGGTTGTTCTGAATGATTTGGGTGAAGTCTCTGCAGCTATTAGCCTCGCGTTCTTGTCTTTCGACGAGGTTGGATATCAGGACTCGAATTGCCTGATTTTGTTGAAATTGGTTGTCTTTGAAAGCTTGGAAATCTCGTTCCAAGGTGAGATCTCTTTCTAGGGCTTCTCATTGCAATTGAGAGGTTACTCCCTTGTGGCGCTTATGTCGAGCATCTTGCTGCGCTAACTTAGCAGCAATCTCCTTCGCCAACTGGGTTTGGATATCCCGAATATTGGCTTCTACCAAGACAAACTGCTGCAATATGAGTGTCATCTCGCTATCATGCAGATCTTGTCCTTCCAATAATTCTTTTTGGACTTTGGTTAACCCTCTTGCATTTTCCTGAGAATCTGCAGAGAGGGTTTCAAATACAATATTGGAGGTATCGACACTGGTGGTAATGTCTTGACGGATCTGCCCAATTACCACCCCTAACCGAGCCGCGAGTCTTGCGAGATCGATGGCATGGGTATTTGGTTGTGGTGTAGTAGATCTGGAATGAGGTGATGTTGCTCTTGATGTCGGTGCAATGCTAGGGGTCCTTCCTCCTCTTCTTGGGTTTCCAAGAGCTGGATCGAGAGAGGTAGGATTACTGAAGGCACGGGGACTATTGTCCCCTGAAGTATCCATCGGTTCCCCTGGCCTGATTTGCTTTGGAGGCTGCGACATCTCTTTTTCTCTTTGTGCTCGTACCCGAGCTAACCAAGCCGGAGCGTTGGAGGCAATGGTTCTATGGATTAAAGGCTAGACACTTGGTATCTTGCCGTATCGTGCGGTGAGGAGGTAATGTGAACTGTAGTTCACTCGTAGGTAGAGAGCCTTGGTAACAAGGAGATCTAACAATGTACGGTTAGGCGGAGACAACCGGTATAGACTTACGGTCGTTTAGGCCAACCACGATTCTTTCGTATAGACGGACATTTGTCTAGGAAGGCTCGGAAGCAACTCGTTACAATTCTATCCTACTTTCTTGCACTCTTAGTACTCATAAACGAATCGAGTTGCTTCCGAGCCTTCCTAGACACATCTCTGTCTATACGAAATAATCCCGATTGGCCTAGATGACCGCAAGTCTATACCGGTTGTCTCCGCCTAACAAGGAGGCTGGAGTTCGCAGCAGGAAGGAGGTCGTGGTTGTCACCTATGATGAAGTGAACACGATGGGCAATGGCATCGACAGCAAGGGGGTGACGATTCGCAGGTGATGGCGGTTTGGAGAACCATCTCAAGGGGGCGTAGTCGGGCCCGGCCCAGGGGTGCCGGCCTCTAACGGAGCCAGGACACAGGAGGGAGTGCGATACACTGAAAGGTGATGTGGTCGGGACGACGTGATCGAGGCGTGCTGTTGCTTGGTTGATTTCCGGTGGAAGGCATACCAGGTGCATGGCCACCAGGCGCTGAAAGTGTTTGATAAGGAGGTCAATAGGTTGGAGGGAGCTCTCACAGGGGAGAATGGTAAGATTGGTGGAGAAAAAACAGTTGGTGACCTACCTCTGGACTCTGTACCGGAAGGACCTGAGCTTGTCGAGCATCTTGGCACCGGGCGAGAGCAGGTCACAACCATAGAGGAGTATAGGGTGAATGAGGGAGGAAGCAAGACTGGGGCAGAGATGGGGGGCGAGGCTTTTATTAGGGCGGGAGAGACGGTCGATTGTAGTCAGCGCGGCTACAGCCAGGGCAAGGGGTCTTGTAATGTACGCGGAGGTGGCCCTGTCCAATGCAGGAGTTGCCAGTTTGAGCGAATAGCCCAACCACCGAAGTACTTGAGGGGGTTTGTAGGGGACAGAGTGCACCGAGACAGGGAGTGGAGAGAGGGGTCCTCTTTGCTGAGGGGTCCTCAAGTGCATAAGTTCTGCTTTAGGGAGGGAGAAAGCGACGCCGATGCGGCGGCCTCGGGAGGTGAGGGAGGTCGCAACTGCCTCAAGATTCTGGACATTGCGTCGGTAGGAGGGTGAGGCCAGGGTGATGGTGAAGTCGTCAACGAAGCAGAGGATGAGACTATTCGGGACCGGGAACTGGAGGGATGAAACATAAATGAGGAAGAGGAGAGGAGAGAAAGGTGACCCTAGAGGGGTGCCAACTTCTACTTGGGCGAGGACCTTGGGGGAGCCCTGGTAGAGAAGACGGCATTGGCAGCCATGCAGGAAAGAGCGTACCCAGGAGACTAGGTAGGATTGAACTCCGTTCTCTCGCAGGTTGCCGCACAAGGCGGACGACTCCAGATTGTCAAAACCCGCCTTAACGTCGAGGAAAAGCGTGGAGGAACAGAGGCCCGTACTATGCGCGAGACGGACCTCCTGGGAGAGGGTAGCAAGGGTATTAAAAGTTCCCATACCAGAAAGAGAGCCGCATTGGTTGGAGTGGACGAGGCCGAGGGCCCGAGCAACTGCGGCTAGCCTTAAAGCTACCACACACTTCAGGATCTTGGACAGGGTTTGAAGGAGGACAATGATACAGAAAGAGGCCGGTGTGTCATAGGAGGCTTTACCAGGTTTGTCGAGTACAATGCCGTTAGCAAGCTTGAGGGAGGGCGGATAGAGGCTATAGAGAAGGAGGGGTCCTAGAAGGGAAGTGAGAATTTTCGGGTTGGTAGCATGAACTCCTTTCCAAACCAAGTAGGGGATGTGGTCAGGACCAGGGGCAGTCGAGCTAGAGCTGGAAGCTAGCGTCTGGCAGATTTCCTCTTTCGTGATCTCATCAAGATTTCTGAAAGGACGGAGAATGGACGGGGGGGGGGGGACGGAGGATCAAGGCAGGAAGAAGTGGGACAGGAGTGCGGCATTGACCTCTGATGGAGTACCTGCATCAGGAAAGGATGGAAACAGGTCAGGGGGGCAGCCTAGCGCAAAGTGTTTGGCAGTTCAGACGGTTTTGGGAGTTACAGAAGAGAGGAAGTCGTCCCAGTACCTGCGTTTTGCCTGTTTGATAGCTTTGAAATAGGCATTGCGTGCAGGTCGGGCCTCAGCTTGGGAGGCCTCGGTAGGGGCCTTGCGGGCTTGGCGTGTGGAGGCATGAAAGGATGTCCTTAAAGAGGAGAGGAGGGGAGACCACCAGGGTTTCGAGTAACTGGAAAGAGGATGGAGGAGAGTGTGAAGAAGGAGAGTGTTACGGAGGTGGTCGACGTTCCTGTGAAACCAGGCCAAGGCAGACGAAGAGGTGGGAAGGGATGGAGGAGCGGAACCAACCAATAACTTGAGGGTGTCACAGAGGGCCAGCCAGTCGGTTTTAGCCTATGCAGGAGAGGGGGCGGGAGCGCGCAAAAGCGGAGTAAAAAGTAAAAGATCAGCAGGAACATGATCCGAGCCGACAGAGGGGAGCGGGGTAGACCACTCAGTAATTAGACCACTCAGTAAATAGTTGGGCCGCCACTCCGTTCGCAAAGGCGAAGTCCAGAACTGATGGTCTGCCCACTGATGCAAAAGGAAAATAAGTAAACCCACCAAGGGTGTTTAGTAAGGAAAAGCTATGCAACGAAGCCAACTGAAAATAAGGGGACGACAAGCAAAGCTCAGTAGAGTAAAACACTCTTAATGGGTCAGACAAAGGATAGTAAAGATTAAAGTCGCCCAAAACAAAAACCGGAAAGTCTGAATCAGGAAAACATAAATCTGGGGAAACAATACAGGTGTGGGTGGAGGTGCCTTGAGTGTTGTACATGTTATAAACTCTAAGACGGGTCTGGGAAGAGGAGCAGAAACCCATGTCGGAAAATAAATCTACCGCCATGATGTGGGGAGAGGTGCCCGACCAAAGTGGCAAAAGGGAAACCACTTCAAGGAAAGACAATAGGGCATAGCAAGCCACGCAGGGCTTGCCATGCGTAAATGGGGGGGAAAAATACTTATAGCCGGGAAATGAGAGTAAACGTGCTCTCCACACAGGAGGATCTTGTATGGCTACAAGTATGGACATGGAAGGCAAAGAGGAAAAACTCTGAAACAAGGCAAGAAAAACATCCCAGCCACCCAGGCTGTTATATTGAACAAAGGAGAGACTCAAGAGGTCGGGGCCGCTATTAGAGGACCCTGGAGGCAAATCTGATAGGAACGGAGATCTACTCGGACAAGCCGGAGAGGTTGAAGAAGGTTCGGGCGGGGTCTGCATCCCACTGAGAGGGGGAGAGGCTGGCCCTGGAGGAGGAGCGCGTAGCTGTGTGAGGTGTCTCAAGTGGTGCTTGGGAGTAGGGACAGCGGGGTGTAGCGAAGGGAGGGGCGAGAGTTTGTCTAGGGGTCGAGGGTCCGGGTCCGACATCCATGTTATCCTCCAACTCGCTGTCCATCGGGGGAGGGGTTGCAGGGTCTTAGACAGTTGGGACTGGCCGTTCCGGGCAGTCTCGGTCGGTAGCGGAGTGAGGTTCGTTGCAGTTAGGGCAGGAAGCAGTTCAGGAGGGGCAGCAGTGGAGGACTGCTTTGCTGTTACACTCTTAAGTGCAGGTGGGGTTCTGACAGTGGTGCACCGAATGTGCGTCTGAGAGGGAGCAGATCGGACATACCGGGTGATCCAGCTTACATGGAGGGGCTTGATAGCCGAACTTCCAGCAGTTACGGCATTGCGTGAAACGGTTGGAGAAGAAGGCACACTCAACGCGACGTCTTCTGGAGAAGCGGTGGATAGAGGTTCCCATGGCATTGATGTCCTCGGGAGCGATGGTCACAACGAAGGATGTAGCCTCCTTGGACATCCTAGGCTCCAGGTCACGGTTGAGGTAACAGGCAGAGAAGATTGTAACGCATGTGGCGTTGCGGACGGACTCCTGTAAAAGTGAGAAGAGGTCATCTTGGTCTTCTGAGAGGTAGGCGAGGGGGAGGGAGTGGATGGCGAGTTGGGTCTCATTGGGGGCGGGGCGGCAGGGGAGGTAGGCATTGTCTCCGCCCGGGGAAAGCTGGTTTAGGCGGTTAGTGAGGGCCTGGTAGTAGGGGGCGTAGGAAGTGGCAGGAGTATAGGCGTCGAGGACTGTGAGGGTGACTGAGCCTCTATTGTTGACTCTGGCGGAGAAAGAGACTGGGAGGAGGCAGTTGGCTTCACGGAGAACTGCTGCGGCAATGTCAGGGAGGGTTACTGATATCCTTTCGGCTTCAGAGTGGAGGGCAGGAGAGGTACAAGGGGCAAAGAAACGATGTTGTGCAGCCGCCAGGATGGGAGCCTCTTTAACAGGAGGGGGCGTCATGCCTGATGCGACTTGCGCAGAGGAAGAAGGTTTCGCCTTAGGCCACTTAGTTTTCTTCCGGCCCCCAGCAGGTACAGCTAGGGCGAATGAGGTAGGAGGGGGTAGGTAGGTTGGGTCCATGTTACCAGGTATCCACTCTGAGAGGGGGGGGTATTTGACGTCACGGAAGGTCCTAGCCTCCCATGAGTTGGGGTTCTTGACCGCATAGGCCTCAGGGTTACCATAGCTCTTTTTGGTAACAGTGTCATATCGGGGTGTGTCAAGGTCGTACCCAACCACAATCGCACCAACCGGGTAAAGTGTGGCGTGGGAGGGGGCTTGCTAGGGGTCTGGGATGGCAGGAAGTTGTGCCGTGTTGGACTGGGGGGGTGGAACTGAGGTGGGACTTCTTACCCTTTTCGGGTAGGGGGCGGAGCTAGCAGGGCCGAGGCCTGCTAACGTGCGGGGGGTAGTTGGGAAAGCCTTTGTGACAGGTCACACAGAGCTGACTCGATAGGGGCGAGGGAAGAAAGGAAGGGGGCTTGAGCGGCGGAAATGCCCTCAGACAGCGTCTGGACTCTCGACGAGAGGAGGTCGATACGTTGGTTGGTGGAGGCAAGCCCATTCAGACTCGTCATGAGGCGAGGGATGAGGTCGGTTTCGGCGTCACTGCGATCGTGAAGGTCGGAGGAGAGGACAGGTAGAACGGAGGGAAATCCATCTCCTAGAACAGGTTCTAGGGATTGTAGCAGTGCCGGGATCTCGTAGACCGCAGCATGGAGGGGGGTGGCAGAGCTTACTCTGGAGGGGTGGGCTGAGCCAGCGGTAGACATTGGTACGCAAGGCAAAGACTTGAAGCCTAAGCAAGGAGGGGACAAACAGGCAAAGGTGGGGAGTCACACCAGACGCAGTGGTGTTGAGGGTGCGTGAGAAAGTTATGGTCAGGAAAATAGGGAGTGCTTATCTTCCTTGGCCGTTTCTTTTTTTTCTTTTTTTTTTTTTTTTTTTTATATCATATATTCATTATTTGTGCAAGGTATAAGAATATGCGTGCAGCACTAGCTATGGCAGAAACAAAACCCCAAACAATCAACTAACAAAAGAAAAATCAAAACCAGTTCCTCCGATGGCGTCCAACAACCGACGCATTGCCTATACACGACTCATAAATGAAAACTACTAACTAACTAGTATCGTAACAGAAACAAATCAAAACTCTTACAAACAAGTAAAGAAATCGAACAGGAGACCTTCCACCACTTAGAGCATTTGGCGACGCAGCCAATGACAACCGAGGTGAGGCAGGAAGAGAAGGGGTGGGGGAAAGAGAGGGCTGGTGGGGGGCATATTGTGCATACATGTCGGGGGGGAAACCAGTTCTGGTTGCAGTAAGGTAGTGACCAAGGCCTACAAGGGACGGGATCGAGGTCCAAGGATAAGAGTCAGGTCCAATATCAGTAATCCCTTGGAGGTAGAGACGGCGGGCGGCAGACTTGGCAGAGCAGAGCAAGAGGGCATGTTCAAACATTTCTTCCCCCTCCTCACATCAGGGGCAGGTGGGAGAGGGATCTGTGTCGTGCCACGAGGGGAGGGCGGCTAAGTAGCTTTTGCCGGCGCACATTTGATGTAACGGGGGCTCCCTCTGAGAAGATGGATCCCGAGGTTGCGACCGCACCGAAGTATTCTTTCAGAAGTAAAGATAAAGATAATCAACAGTAGAGTTGAAAAAATAAACGGTAAAACTTAATATCGTTAAGCCACAGCTTTACTCAATTAAGTCTTGATCAGGAGAGGTAGTTGATTGCCAGAGTAGAGGAGAACTCGAATATACTGAAGTTGGTTTGGTATGGTGCCAGTTACTTCCCATCACTACTCCGCATTCGCGAGCACCCAACTCCCGGGGGCTGTCTAGCCAACCTCTACGGGTTGGACCAAAGATCCCCCGTAGCGAACTAGACCACTCAGTGGTGTTCTAACATCTGATTGATAGAAGTGTTTTAGCCGCTGCATCTCCATTGCAATTGTAGGAGTAAATACTCTTCATATCGCGGTCATGCCAGTGGCGAGCTGTCATGCCCGTGCGGATACTATACCAACTATGGAACTCTCTACCCATATACACTTAGTCTTCTGCAAGCATTCGCGGCTCCGGAACATCTATCATGTTCCACTCATTTCCATATCATTCCGGAGGATAGCCACGTAGCTCCCCAGATAGACCACTCTGAAGGTTGACTACCAATAAGTGCTACCCACAGTCAACCCTCCTAGATATAGGTCTTATCGTGACCTTGGACTAGTGTCTCAGAATCCTTAATGATTCTCCAATACTATTACTCTTTCCGGGCAACGGACTTCGGTTACCTCACCTACTGGCTTCCGGTAACCTCATATACTACTGTCAATGTCAAGGTAGTATTACTCCGTCAGTTTTCATCCATTTTACACAAAACCACCTTAAGGCTATTCTCCAGGTTCTCCTCTTCCCCCTCATATATCCTGTGGACAGCTTCGGGTCGGACAGACAGCGTGAGCGCATATGGAGTTACGGCAACATCTCCACTGGGAGACTTTTGCTAGATTTTGTAACGGGGGCTCCCTCTGGGAAGATGGATCCCGAGGTTGCGACCGCACCGAAGTATTCTTTCAGAAGTAAAGATAAAGATAATCAACAGTAGAGTTAAAAAAAAAACGGTAAAACTTAATATCGTTAAGCCACAGCTTTACACAATTAAGTATTGATCTTGAGAGGTAGTTGATTGCCAGAGTAGAGGAGAACTCGCAAATACTTAAGTAGGTTTGATATGCTGCCAGTTACTACACATCACTACTCTACGCTCGCGAGCACCCAACTCCCGTGTGCTGTCTAGCCAACCTCTACGGGTCGGACCAAAGATCTTCCGTAGCGAACTAGACCACTCGGTGGTGTTCTAACATCTGCCCGATAGAAGTGTTTTAGCCGCTGCATCTCCAATGCAACCGCAGGAGTAAAAACTCTTCATATCGTGGTCATGTCAGTGGCGAGCTGACATGCCCGAGCGGATGTTATACCAAATGTGGAACTCTCTACCCATATACACTTAGTCTTCTACAAGCATTCGCAGCCCCTGAACATCTATCCGGTTCTACTCATTTCTATATCATTCCGGATGATAGCCACGTAGCTCCCTCGACAGACCCCTTCGGAGGTTGACTACCAATAGGCGCTACCCACAGTCAACCCTCCTAGAAGTGAGTCTTATCGTGACCTTAGACTAGTGTCTTAGAGTCCTTAACGATTCTCCAATACTATTACACTTTCGGGGCAACGGACTTCGGTTACCTCGCCTACTGGCCTCCAGTAACCTCACATACTACTCTTTACTTCAAAGTGGTATTACTCCGTCAGTTCTGGTCCGTTTTACACGAAACCACCTGGAGGCTATTCTCCAGGTTCTCCTCTGTCCCCTCATATATCCTGCGGACAGCTTCCGGTCGGACGGACGGCAGTGACGTATACGGTGTTATGGAAGCATCTCCACCGGGAGACTTCTGCTAGACTTACAGCAACTCTTCAGGCTGTAGCCCATGACGCTAGGGACTTATAACGGGGCCGGACGGGGGTGTTAGCAACCACACCTCCAAGTTACAGCTTGTTCGGAGCTCAACTGGTTGTGCGGGAGTGATCCGCACAACCTGAGAATCGAACACCATATGTAGTTTCGCGTGACAAACAATCTAGTAACTTCCCCTGAAGTCCTGCGTAACAAGTTACTTTCAAGGTAGGGTAACTTGACTCCATAGCTGGGTAACCCATGGCCCAAGGCAGGGTAACCCTAGTCCGAAGGTAGGGTAACTTTACCTGGACTCTCCGTCGAGTAATTCAGGGTAACTCCCAAATTGACTACTTGGGTTACCCTACAGAGTAGGGTAACCCCTAACCATTACTAGGACCTATGTACCTTTGGTATGGCCTAGCATGCCCGACTGAGGTACCTAACCACCGGTACCTCCACCTGGTAGACCTAAGTCTACCGCCAGCCCTACCGCGGTAGTCTCTTGACTCCGGTATGCGTGTAGGTTTGGCTACTTGTAATAGTACTCAGTGGAGTCTCGTTACATCACTCCCCTCTTCTATAAGGCTCGACCCGAGCCGATCTAACGACGTCTCTTATTTCCGCTACTCGGTACATCTACAACCCTATGGTCCCTAGGTTTAGATGGATACCTTTTGTGGAAATCGCTTAAGGCTTGTATACCGGTTCCTTCCAGCATCTCAAACGGCTCCCAAGAATTTTCTTCAGGTCCATAGCCATCCCACGATATCAGGTACTGGACAAACCGATGAGGGAACTTCTGTTTAACTCCTCCATACCACCGGCTGTCTAACACTCCCGAGATAACATAACTTGGCTCGTCTTCCACTATGTCAGGGATAGGGATGTCTTTAACCCTTCTCCCGGTCTGATCCTCTCGGTAGGGTTCTAATAACCCAACATTGAATACCGGGTGGATAGACCAACGCGCAGGCAACTGGAGTTCATATGCCCTAGTACCAACACGTCGCTTGACCACAAAGGGACCAAACATTTGGTGGTCTAGTTTCTCCATAGGCCTCTTTGTACGGATATTCTTGCGATTCAGCATTACCCGATCAGCCTTTATAGCTCTGCCCTCTTCGACATCTTCTAGTGTGGCATATTCTGGAGATGGTAATCGTTTCTTGTCATGCCATTTCAGTTGCCTCTCTTGAGCACTTTGTAATGTTTCCCGTATGTCTTGCCATGTACCCTCCCAATCCTTTACTAACAGCTCCGTACTTGGATGAATCCCCTTATTGTCAGGAACAATTCCAGACCAGTTTGTCCTCGGAGAAAATCCATAGTTAATCTCAAAAGGAGATAACCTGGTTGACTCGGAGGTGGATGTATTATAGGCATACTCCGCTAACGGTAGTAGCGAAACCCAATCATCCTGCTGGTAGGTACAATAACTCCTTAGATATTGTTCAAGTGTCTGGTTCACCCGCTCAGTCTGGCCGTCGGTCTCGGGATGGAATGCGGTAGAGACATTGAGTTTTACCTCCAGTAGTCCCATTAAGCTAACCCAAAATTTTGAAGTGAATCGAGTATCTCGGTCGGAGATAATTGATTCTGGGAGTCCATGCAGTCTCCAGATCTCTTTGAGAAATATAAGAGCAAGTTCCTTGATAGGTACCTCCGTAGCGAGGGGGATGAAATGGGCCATTTTTGAGAATCTATCAACAATGACCCAGATCTTCGTATAACCCTCGGATTCTGGTAACGCCACAATGAAGTCCATTGATATTGCGTTCCATGGCCTCATAGGAACATCTATAGATTCTAATAGCCCAAACTTCTTATGTCTGACTGTCTTTACCCTTTGACAGGTGTCGCAAGACCGAACATAGTCTTCGATATAGGCCTCCATCTTGGGCCAGTAGAAGTTGGCTTTAACCTTGCCAATTGTCTTATAAGTCCCGAAGTGTCCAGCTAGACGGGAATCATGTTCCGCTTGCATGATCCGTTCTTTTAGCCCTTCATCCTCCGGTACGTACCATCGCTTCTTATAAAGTAGGAAGTCCTTCTCTAATGAGAAATTAGGGTCAACCTTCTTGTCCCCTTGGACAATGGACTTGTAAATACTTTGATAAGTATTGTCCTTTGCTATCGCGACCTTCATGTCATCAAGCATTCCGGACTTCAACCGAAAGCCTTGGCACAGTTGCAACAACTGTGGTCGCAAGATGTCCCGCTCCTGACTATCTAAATACTGTCCAGGACGGAAAAACATCTCTTCTTGACCCAATTTCGCAGAATTACTCCCCCCTTCAGGGCGGTACTCCGAACGCCTCGATAATGCATCAGCCTTCCCATTAAGGCGCCCTTCACGGTAGACAACCTTAAAATTAAATGGTTGAAGGAATTCCGCCCAGCGATGTTGTTGGCGATTCAGTATCTTAGTACTATTAAAGTACTCCAAATTCTTATGATCAGTGTAAATAGTTATCTGATCAGATACTGAGCGCAAGAGATGATCCCATTCCTTAAAAGCAGCAACAATTGCGGACATCTCTTTATCATGCACATCATAATTTATCTCTGCTGGCGAGAACTTCCGACTATGGTAGGCTATAGGATGCCATCTACCATCTTCACATAACTGTGAGAGTATGGCTCCTAATGCAAAATCACTTGCGTCGGTTTCCAACTTGGTTAACCGTTCAGGATCAAAGTGGGCTAGAATGGGGCTTGCAATGAACATCGCTTTCAGGCGACTAAAGGCTTCATCGTGCCTTGGACCCCATTCCCATTTGGTATCCTTCTTCGTTAAGTCAGTTAACGGCTTTGTTATCTTACTAAAGCCCTCTATAAACCGACGGTAGAAGTTTGCAAATCCCAAAAAGCTTTGAACGTCAACAACTGTCTTTGGTGGAGTCCAAACTTCAATTGACTTCACCTTTTCCGTGGTCATCATAATACCACGATCGGATATACGGTGTCCCAAGAATTCTACCTCTCTTTGATGGAATGTAGATTTCTTAATGCTTACACAAAGCCTAGCCTTGCGCAGTCTTTCCAAAACTCGCCTAACGAGTGAGACATGTTCTTCGATGGTCTCTGAGTATATTAGGATGTCATCTATATAGGCGATGACTCCTTCGTCTAATAAATCATGAAAGATTTTATTTATCATACTCTGGAAAGTAGATGGGGCGTTACATAGCCCAAACGGCATTACCGTATATTCATACAACCCATAACGACAGCGGAAAGCTGTCTTCCATTCTTCTCCTTCTGCCATTCGGAGGAGATAATAGCCATTCTTCAAGTCCAACTTAGTGAAGACCGTGGCTTTTCCAAGTCTATCACGCAGCTCATTCATCAGTGGTAAAGGATATTTATTCTTCACCGTAATCTTGTTAAGCCCTCGGTAATCAATACATAACCTCAATGACCCATCAGGTTTGGGTACAAAGAGGATTGGGGCTGCGGCAGGGGAACTAGATCTCCGTATCTTTCCCGTTGCCAGCATCTCATTGAGATACTCCCTCAGAATCTTGAGCTCGTTTTCAGACAATGGATATATAGGACCAAAGGGAGGTGCTGTCTCAGGCATTAACTCGATCTTGTGATCATACTCTGAGTGCTCTGGTAACGCATCTATCCTTTGTTGGCTAAATATATCGCCATAGTCCTTATATTCGGGGAGGAGACTTAGGGCAATGTCTTTCCCGTCTTCTCCGGTGAACTGGGCATATCCAAGAAGATATACCTGAGCCTGGTCTTCTGCCAATAGCTCTTCTTCGGTTATAAATTCTAACCGTCTCTGGCCCACAAGGCATCTTGCCTTACACAATACAGACCTCCAAGTGAAGCTGCGTGTTTCCCAGTCTATGTCGGGATTATGTTCATGGAGCCATGACATTGGAAGGTAACCATCAATCTTCTTATCGGACATGTCCGCCAGTTCAAATCTCATGTCATTGACATGATCGCCAATACGCATCTTCAGGGTCTTAGTGTAATGAAGCCCTGAGTTAGGAATGTCATTCCCGCTAGCATCCTTTATTGGAGCAGCAACCTTTCTCCGGACACAAGGAACTTGTGTTTCCTTAGCCCATCGTGTGCTAAGCACTGCGCCAGTAGCGCCACTATCCAACAATAACACAGCCTCGGCTGCACTGTCTCTCGCGCCACAACGCCATTCTAGTCTAACTCGAACTCGGATAGACTTTATATGTTTTGGGGGGCCTGAAAGCCGCGCCTTCTTTCTTGAGTTTTCTTTTAGAAGCATGTTTAACGGAGTCTCTTGCCTTTCGACACAAGAGTGGCCACAACGGGTCAAAATGTTAAGGTTTCAAATCACGGTATATCAATAGCTAGGGTGTTTACTATCACGCCAGCATGATTTCGGGTACTGAACCCTCCTCAGGTAAACTTGATAACAAAATTTCATTGCTCGAATCAAGGCCTGCTTGATGTGAAAAGAACTAGTCTAACAAAAGAAAACAATTTCGCTTCCAATACTAAGGAAATAATCCATCGAAGTAAGGAAATGATATATTCCCGCAGTAACATAACAAGAATACAAAGGAGAAATAAACCAAGACAAACACCCAAAGAGAATTCCTTTGCTGACCGAAATCCTCCACATGCCTCGTTCCTTTGCAGACCGCTGCGGCCCAGAACATCTAAGAGGCCTGGTCAGTCTATGTATTGACTGCAGGATTTCTCGGGGCATGCTTACTCTCGGAGCCCTTCACATAACTTCCTAGAGTTATGTCAGTGTCTTGTTATTTCGCTGCAAGGAAAGGAACTTACCTATTCCTCAGCATCCGTATCAACCTCCATAATCTCGGGAGATGACTTTCGGATTTCCAATAACTGCTTCGAAGGTGGTGCTTCGATGCGACGGACTTTGTTGTTTGATGCTTCATTGACTTCTGCATCTTCAGCCTTCCTCTTTTTGGTTATCGCTTTAACCCCTTTGGCTGAACTAACAACAGGGTCAGTGGAGAAACATTTCCGCCAAAAGTGACCCGGTTTTCCACATCGTGTGCACTGCGACTCCTTCTTGCGCTTATCGATAAGCGTAGACGGGATATTCTTATGGGCATTAGCATGCTCAGAATTCCCTTGCTTCTGGGATGTACCCGCAGAAGATAAGGAGCGCCTAGGATTGGGCTTACCCGAACCCTTTTCCTTCCGTTTCGGTTGTTTCCTCGAGGTTGACAACCTCTCCTCGCTCTTGCCCTGGTTATCACTTCGGCTTTTCGTAACTGTCTCGCTGAAAGTGATATTGTCCTGCAGTGCGTGGCCCGTCTTTCGCAGAAGGTCCATATATTCGGACACATCGGTAGGATGAGGGGTTTTCTGTGCCCAGACATTCCGTAACTGTGGAGTCATTGTCATCCGGATCTTGTCTTTGATCGATGTAGGGTCCGAATACCCCAACTGGACGATCAGATCCATTACCGAGTCTAAGAACTGGTCTACTTGCCCAGGCTTCATCTGCAATTTCGTCCACTCGCTAAGAGCGCGGTCCCGATCAACATGGGCACCAAAACTTGCCATCAGCCGCTTCCTAAATCCTTCCCATGTACGAAACTCATGGTTGGGATCAAACGGCATACCCACCCGGCGTGCACCATCCTCACTGATGTACCGGTGTAGGCCCATGTACCAAGTTTTAGCGGTATCTTGAAGAAGAGGGATAACCAAGCTGATTTTGTCCATATCTTCCGTGATCGACTCTCGGAAGTATTCGAACTTGATTTCCACATCGCTAATGAACCGCTGGGTATCGGTTGTATCTCCTTTGAAGGGAGTTATATCACCTAACTTCGCGGGCTTTCTTGGCTTTCCCCCTGAAGGGGTGGAGTTACCGGCTGGCTGACTAGCTCCAGCTGCCCCACTCATCTGCAAGAAAGCTCGCAGCAACCTTCGTGCTCCGCGGTCATAGCGTCTCTTCTTTTTCTCGCTCCAGTTTGGCTTCCGCCTCCCCAGAAACTCAGAGAAATCGGGTATGGAGTCGGCATCATCGTCATCACTGCTACTGGAGGAACTGGAATCACCCGGGTTTCCGCCAGCACCAACGTTTCCGCCAGGCAGGAGTTGATCTCCGCCACCACCGGCATTTCTGCCAGGGCCTCCAGAGGGTCTATCATACCCGTCAAAGGAGTCCTCCCTTTCCCCTTGTCTATCCTCTTAGGGAACCACCCCCGAACGAGACAAAGGCATGGGAGGTGGGTCTGGTAATGGGACAGCTACCGAAGAACTCGGAGTAACCCCATACCGACCCTGAACAAACTGCTGGAATTCCAGACAGCTATCCGGCATTGCCGGAGGTCCCACGTGCAAACGTGAACCACAATAAGAACATTTGGGCTTTTTCATCTTCGGACCCTCCTCCTCCGGCTTCCGGTACACTTGACTCGAACGACTGTTATGACAGTTGAGTGCATGTGCGGCCTTTGGAAAGTGAGGTCCTCCCACGACCGTACAACCAGTGTAACAGAAGGCCGTAACCCCCGGCGACAAAGGCCTTCGGACCCGTTCCTGCTCCGGAGCACCCCACATACCCCATTCACCCCCGGACTTGTTATATTGTCCTTGCCTAAGTTTGTCAAAAAACTCATTTGCATCAGTAGGTTTCCTGGGCGCACCAGGTAACTTAGGCATGGAAGGCATGGGAGGCAGGGGAGCAGGTTCAATGATAACAGGAGCTTGTCCTGGCTTTGGGAGAGGTGTATTCACAGCCGCCTGGTAAGGTCGGTCTGGCACAGGGACATTGGTAGAGGGTGTTGGGGTATCAGTGACTCCTGTCAAGACTACCTGATCCCGACCAGGTTGCGGAGGTGGAGGAGGGACTCTGGACTTATCCACCCTATGACCACTATCGCCCGGACGAGAGCCTGTAGCAGGGCTAGGAGTCCATCGGTTTCTCCTTCGAGATACCGGGGCGAGTGCTTCTTCGAGCTGTTCGTGGAAGGGGGAACGACGAGGAGAGACTAGAGCTCGTCGCTGTTGACCCGCTATCTGTACTCCTAATTCAGTCAAGTATGCCTGATACGAGGGATTGGTCAACATAGCGGTTAGGGTCTCCGCAAAGTTGACCGCAGGACGCTTCTCCATCGGAGGTGCCACTGTCATGATCGTATCATTGTCATGATCAATCTGATGCCCGGTACGGGCAGCCTCTTCCAACGCCGCTATCCTCTTGGCTAGCGCACGTGTGTCACTAATTTGCCGTATGAACAACTTCTGTTGTTTCCGCATCCACTCCGTAGCCGCCGTAACCATCTCTAATTTAAACTTAGTCTGCGCCTGCTCATTCCAGTATTGCATCTGGCTTTGAGCTTCCTTCATCTGTTTTGTAACTTCAAGAAGGATGTAGGGTTCCATAACTTCTCTAGTAAAATCCGCAAGACTAAACCCTTGACCTTGCCTTTCTGGCACTACCGGAATCGCAAGCTTCTGCTGTGTAAACGATTCGAATAACCGCGCAGGGTCTTCGACCACAATTTCCTCGGCATCGTCGGGAAGGTCGATATTGGTAGCATTAAGGACATGTTCAATGGGTTCCCAACCAAGGCCTTTGGCATCAGCAAAAGCTTCGCGTCGAAGTTGCCATTGGTGGGCTTCCGCCGCGGCGGGATCAAAGTGACCGGCTTGGTTCGACATAGTTATTTCCACCCGATGCTTCTGGTACCAGACCAGCGACTCGTACTCAAACTATGTCAATTCAAGGAGGTCAATACCAACAAATCTCAAGAGTAGGTAGAGTTAAGCGAGGTCTTCGCTTAACGATATACTATAACGGGGGCTCCCTCTGGGAAGATGGATCCCGAGGATGCGACCGCACCGAAGTATTCTTTCAGAAGATAAAGATAAAGATAATCAACAGTAGAGTTGAAAAAATAAATGGTAAAACTTAATATCGTTAAGCCACAGCTTTACTGAATTAAGTCCTGATCTCGCGAGGTAGTTGATTGCCACAGTAGAGGAGAACTCGCATATACTTAAGTAGGTTTGGTATGCTGCCAGTTACTCCCCATCACTACTCAGCGTTCGCGAGCACCCAACTCCCGTGGGCTGTCTAGCCAACCTCTACGGGTCGGACCAACGATCCTCGGTAGCGAACTAGACCACTCGGTGGTGTTCTAACATCTGCCCGATAGAAGTGTTTTAGCCGCTGCATCTCCAATGCAACCGCAGGTGTAAAAACTCTTCATATCGTGGTCTTGCCAGTGGCGAGCTGTCATGCCCGAGCGGATGTTATGCCAAATGTGGAACTCTCTACCCATATACACTTAGTCTTCTGCAAGCATTCGCGGCTCCTGAACATCTATCCAGTTCTACTCATTTCCATATCATTCCGGAAGATAGCCACGTAGCTCCCCCGAGAGACCACTCCGGAGGCTGACTACCAATAGGCGCTACCCACAGTCAACCCTCCTAGAAGTAGGTCATGTCGTGGCATCAGACTAGCGTCTTAGAGTCCTAAACGATTCTCCAATACTATTACTCTTTCGGGGCAACGGACTTCCGTTACCTCGCCTACTGGCCTCCGGTAACCTCACATACTACTCTTGACTTCAAAGCAGTATTACTCCGTCAGTTTTGGTCCGTTTTACACGAAACCACCTGGAGGCTATTCTCCAGGTTCTCCTCTTCCCCCTCATATATCCTGCGGACAGCTTCCGGTCGGACGGACGGCGTGAGCGCATACGGAGTTACGGCAACATCTCCACTTGGAGACTTCTGCTAGACTTACAGCAACTCTTCAGGCTGTAGCCCATGACGCTAGGGACTTATAACGGGGCCGGAGGGGGGTGTTAGCAACCACACCTCCAAGTTACAGCTTGTTCGGAGCTCAACTGGTTGTGCGGGAGTGATCCGCACAACCTGAGAATCGAACACCATATGTAGTTTCGCGTGACAAACAATCTAGTAACTTCCCCCGAAGTCCTGCGTAACAAGTTACTTTCAAGGTAGGGTAACTTGACTCCATAGCAGGGTAACCCATGGCCCAAGGCAGGGTAACCCTAGTCCGAAGGTAGGGTAACTGTACCCCGAGTTACCCTACAGAGTAGGGTAACTTTACCTGGACTCTCCGTCGAGTAATTCAGGGTAACTCCCAAATTGACTACTTGGGTTACCCTACAGAGTAGGGTAACCCCCAACCATTACTAGGACCTATGTACCTTTGGTATGGCCTAGCATGCCCGACTGAGGTACCTAACCACCGGTACCTCTACCTGGTAGACCTAAGTCTACCGCCAGCCCTACCACGGTAGTCTCTTGACTCCGGTATGGGTGTAGGTTTGGCTACTTGTAATAGTACTCAGTGGAGTCTCGTTACAGATTTACAGCAACTCTCCAGGCTGTAGCCCATGACGCTAGGGACTTATAACGGGGTCGGAGGGGGGTGGTAGCAACCATACCTCTAAGTTACAGCTTGTTCGGAGCTCAACTAGTTGTGCGAAAGTGATCCGCACAACCTGAGCATCTAACACCCTATGTAGTTTCACGTGACAAATCATCTAGTAATTTCTCCCGAAGTCCTGCGTAACAAGTTGCTTTCGAGGTAGGGTAACTTGACTCCATAGCATTGTAATCCATGGCCCAAGGTAGGGTTACCCGAGTCCAAAGGTAGGGTAACTCTACTTGGACTCTCCGTCTAGTAATTCAGGGTAACTACCAAATTGACTACTTGGGTTACCCTACAGAGTAGGGTAACCCCCAACCTTTACTAGTACCTACGTACCTTTAGTATGGTCTAGTATGCCCGACTGAGGTACATAACTACCGGTACCTCCACTCAGTAGACCTAAGTCTACCGCCGTCCCTACCACGGTAGTCTCTTGATACCGGTATGGGTATAGGTTTGGCTACTTGTAATAGTACTCAGTGGAGTCTAGCTACATTTGATGGATCTGGCCAGGGAGGAAATGTCCCAGGCCCATTAAAGGATACGGGCGGAGGGTAGGACCAAAGAGTTAGTAAGGCTGGGGAGGTTAGAGAAGGCGCTGTGAGATGAAGAGTTCTTCACGGCATCTGGCCTTGAGGGAGGCGTAGAGAGCAAGGGCCCCAACGGGGGCTACCTGTAGGGGAGGGAGGAGGAGAGAGTTTCCAGGTGGAAGGGGATCACTACGACCGCCGACTAAGAAGTGAACCCGGTGGGCGACGGTATCGACAGGAAGGTGACGCCAGTTGGGCGGGGAGGGCTACTTAGGGAACCATCCTAGGAGCCTGTAGTTGGGCCCGGCCCAGGGGTGGCGGCCTCGGACAGAGCTGGGGAGGTGAAGGAAGTCGGGAGCACGGAAAGGGCACGTGGTTGGGACTGAGTGATCAAGGTGGGCTGTCGCCGGGTTGATTTCTGCTGGGAGGCATACGAGGCGGATCGCGACCAGGCGTTGAAGATGTTTGATCAGGAGGTCGATAGGGGGGAGGGAGGCCTCGCAGGGGAGGATGGCTGTGTTGGTAGAAGAGAAGCAGTTGGTGACCCAACGCTGCACCCGGTGCCTAAAGGCCCTCATCTTCTCCAGCATTTTGGGGTGGGGAGAGAGCAGGTCGCAACCATAACGGAGGATGGGGCGGACAAGGGAGGAGGTGAGGCGGTGGCATAGATGTGGGGCAAGCCCCTTGCCAGGTCGAGAGAGGCGGTCGATTGTAGTGAGAGCGGCGTCTGCAAGAGCAAGGCGTCTTGTAAAGTGGGAGGATGTGGCCCGGTCTAATGCAGGGGTAGTGGGCTCTCACCAGTAGCCCAGCCATCGAAGTACCTGGGCAGGCTTGTAGGGGTCGGAGTCCACTGAGACGGGGTGGGCGGAGGGGGGCCCTCTTGCTGGGGTGTCCTCCAGTGCATGAGTTTGGTTTTGGGGAGGGTGAAGGCGACACCAATGCGACTTCCTCTGGACGTAATTGAGGATGCAACTGCCTGAAGTTTCTGAATGTTGCGTCGGTAGGAGGGTGAGGCCACCATTATAGCGAAGTCATCGACATAAGAGAGGATTATGCCATTCGGGACCAGGAAGTGGAGAGAGGAAACATATATCAGAAAAAGAAGAGTGGAGACGGGCGATCCTTGACAGGTGCCAACCTGGACTGGGGAGAGTACTTTTGGGGAACCTTGGTAGAGGAGACGGTAGTGCCGACCGTGCAGGAAGGATCGAACCCATGAGAGAAGGTAGGGCTGAACACCTCTTTCCCAGAGCTTCCCACAAAGGGAAACCGAGTCGACGTTGTCAAAGCCCCCTTTGACGTCAAGGAACAGTGTGGAGGAACATAGGCACAGGCCATGTGCAAGTCGGACCTCATGCGAGAGGGGAGCGAGGGCGTCAAAAGTACACATACCGGAGCGCGAACTGCATTGGTTGGAGTGGACGAGGCCCAGAGCCCGAGCAACTGCGGCTAGCGTAACAGCTACCACACGCTCCAGGATCTTGGATAGGGTTTGGAGGAGGACAATGATGCGGAAAGAGGCCGGAGTGTCGTAGGAGGCCTTGCCGGGCTTGTCAAGTACAATGCCCTTAGCCTGCTTAAGGGATGAGGGGTGAAAGCCATATAAGAGGAGGGGACCCAGAAGGGAGGTGAGGATCCTTGGGTTGGTGGCGTGGACTCTTTTCCAGACAGAGTAGGGGATGTGGTCGGGTCCTGGGGCTGATGAGATTGAGCTAGAGGCGAGAGCCTTCGAGATTTCCTCTTTAGTGAGGGCATCGAGATCTTTGAAGGGTCGGAGGATAGTAGGCGGGGAGGATGACTCACTGGGGGGGAAGAAGTGGGTCAGGAAGGCGGTGTTGACTGCCAGTAGAGTGTCAGCATCCGGGAAAGATGGGAAACAGTCACGGGTCTCCCCATGGCGAATCGTTTGGCTGTCCACACAGTCTTAGAGGTGGCGGAGGTGAGGAAGTCGTCCCAGTATGTACGCTTAGCCTGTTTGATAGCTTTAAAGTAGGCATTGCGGGCAGAGCGGGCCTCAGCCCGTGAGTCCACGCTACGCACCTTGCGGGCCCGGCATGTGGAGGAATGAAAGGACATTCTCAGAGAGGAGAGTAGAGGCGACCACCAAGGCTTGGACTGGGTCAAGATTGGGTTGAAGGGAGTGTGAAGGAGGAGGGTAGTGCGAAGACGATCGACATTCTTATCGAACCAGGTCATGGTGGAGGACAGGGTTGGAATGGTAGAGGTGGGGGAAACAACAAACAACTTGAGAGTATTACCCAGGGCAGGCCAATTGGTCTTAGCCCAAGCAGGTGTGGGGGCAGGAGAGTGAAGCAAAGGAGTGGAGAGTGAAAGACAAATAGGAATATGATCAGAGCCAGCTGATGGAATTGGGGTAGCCCATTCTGAAAAGAGCTGTGCGGCGTCACCATTGGCAATGGACAAATCAAGGACAGAAGGTCTGCCCACAGAGGCAAAAGGAAAGTAAGTAAACACACTTGGGATGTTAAGGAGACAATAGCCATGTAATGAGGCCAGCTGAAAATAAGGAACTGATGTTCCAAGCTGAGTAGAAGAAAAAACCCTCAAGCGTTCAGCAAGGGGATGATGGAGGTTAAAATCTCCCACAACAAAAACAGGAAAATTTAAATCAGGAAAGCATGATTCAGGAGGCACAATGCGGGTATGGGAAGAAGCGCCTTGAGTGTTGTATACGTTGTACACTCAAAGGCGACTTTGAGAGGAGGAGCAAAAACCCAAGTCAGAAAACAAATCAACCGCCATCACATTGGCAGACTCGTCTATCCAAACAGGCAAAAGGGAAACAACTGCAAGAAAAGAGAAAAGAGTGTAACAAGCCACACGCGGTATGCCATGAAGGGAGGGTGGGGAAAAATATTTGTAACTGTCACAAACCGGATTGTGACAAGGCAGATTGATAAGGCAGGCTAAGGATTTCACATGACTCGCAGTCGCGAGTCATAAATGTTATTTGTTATGTGATGCCTCACAGTTTTGAGTCATATGACGTTATGACTTTCGCGCGTGATTCATACTTATGAGTCACAAGTTTCACACAGGTGACGCACTTAGCACACATGATTGGATATGAGGATTATGATTGGTTTAGGCATGTTGCGCAGTTGACTCGTATGAGTCAACTAAGGATCTCACATGACTCACGAGTATGAGTCATAGGATATGGTGACGCAAAAGTATGAGTCACACAGTGTTAGGGTCGGGTGAGGAGTCGGTATAAATAGAGGGCCAGGGACCTTCGGGACAGATCCTTCCGTGACAACGAAATCAGAGCCTCTGGTCCGTACGCAGACCTTGCCCTGGAGAGGTCGTTTGCCCTAATTAACACCCCTGGGGTGTTCACCCGGTTCTCGCTTGGGCAGCAACACTCCCCCTCTGTGTTGGACCTAGCCTTCGCAAACGAACATCTGACCCCCTACCTGGAAACCTGGAATGCGGAACTTCGGTCCACTGGCTCCGACCACATCCCCATAGCTATAACACTTTCCTCCCCGTTCCTATCCCCTCCTGGGGTGTCCCCCCACTGGTCGGCAACTGACTGGCCTGCGACATACACAGCTCTCTGCGCCCTCAAACTCACCAGCCCACCCACGCTTGAAGTACAGGAGGCCCTTGGCAGGTGGCTGGATTTCAACCTAAATCGAATCAGGACTACCCTGGCACAGCACACCCCAACAAAGAGGCCGTCCTTGCGCTCCAAGCCTTGGTGGTCTGTTGCCCTCACTGACCTGCGAAAGGTCCACCACGCCTGCGCGAGGTCAGCCCGTGTGTCCCCAGACAGCACTACCCTGAGAGCCGCCAAAACTGCCAGGAACGCATACTTCAAGGCTATTAGACAGGCCAAGAAGAAACACTGGTCGGACTTCCTCGAGGGTGCCACACCCCAGAATGTATGGACTGCCAAAAGGTTCGCCTTCGGCAAACTGCCAGAACGCTTTCCCTCTCTGCCAGGAGCTTCATCGCCGGAGGAACTAAACTCCACACTCCTGTCCCACTTCTTTCCCCCCAAGCCCCCAGCCCACTGCCCTCCCATCCTGCGCCGTTTTAAAGACTGTCCCCCACTGAAGCCAGAGGAGGTCGCTGCTGCACTGCGCAAAGCATCCCCGTTGTCGGCCCCAGGCCCTGACCAGATCCCGTATGGCGTCTGGAAAAAGGTCAATTCAGCTTGTCCCTCCCTCCTAACCGATCTCCTCTCCCCCCTGGTGGCCTTTGGTCACCATACCTCTTCGCTCAAGATGGCCAATGGTGTGGTGCTGGATAAGCCAGGCAAGGCCTCGTATGATTTCCCCTCCTCTTTTCGCATCATTGTCCTACTGGAAACGGTCTCCAAGATCTTAGAGAGGGTCATGGCCAACAGACTCTCTCCCATTGCCCGATCCCTCGGCCTCCTTAACCACCACCAGTGTGGCTCCCTCCCAGGTCTAAGCACCTTCGACGCCTGCTCCACCTTCGCACACGAAGTCCAGACCCTGCAACGCCCAAGGCTGGAAGTCTCCACCCTCTTTTTGGACATAAAGGGAGGCTTTGACAACGTCTCCCCTAACGACCTCTTTCACATGCTCCACTCCAAGGGGGTGCCCCCATACCTCTGCTCCTGGGTACGCTCGTTCCTTACCGCATGGCAGTGCAGGCTCCTCTTTCAAGGCTCCCCCAAGGTTTTCAAACCAGTGCAAGTAGGCACCCCTCAGGGGTCCTCCATCTTGCCACTACTCTTTGTAATCTACGTGTCTTCACTCCACTTTCCAGTCCCACGTGGCCTGATCCTCTCCTACGTCGATGACTTCGCAGTCACGGTCGCTTCGAACTCCTATAGGAGGAATATCCAATGCCTGCAGCACCTGGTCAAAGCTCTCACCCAGAGGGGTCGTAGGCTGGGGGTGAGCTTCTCTATTCCCAAAACGGAACTGATCCACTGGAGGACCCCAAGACAAAAGGGTCCACCGTGCACACTCCCTATTGTGATCGACAACCTCCTCTTCCGACCCTCCGGGGTGGTGAGATGGCTGGGCTACTGGTTGGAGCCTGCAGCCTGCAGCCTCAGGTGGTCAAACAACGCACACTTCTCCAAACGGCTCGCCCTAGCCCAGGGGGCCTTCTCCATGGTCAAAAGGCTCTCGAGCCCTGGCAAGGGCCTGGCGCCCTACCTCTGCCACCGTCTCGCCTCCTCCCTTCTCGCGCCCATACTTCTATACGGCGCTGACCTATTCTCCCCTTCTGCTGCAATGATGGACCCTCTGGCAGTTTTCTGGAGAGCGGTTCAGCGATGGGTCACCAACTGCTTCCGCGATACTCCCACTGGGATTCTCCCTTGTGAATCTGCCCTCCCTCCCATTCAATGCCTGCTCGAACACCGACAACGCCTGGCGGCCCTGCGCCTTGTATGCCTCCCTCCAGAAAGGAATCCGGCAACGGCGAGGCTCCACAGCTCCTTCCTAACAACTTCGACCTTCTGCTCCATGGAAGACCACCGGCTCCTCACCGTGGGCCTCACCCCGGGGTACAGGCCCCTCCACTGGAAAACTCCTGAACCCTCACCGCCGGTCCGACGCCACTTGCCGCTCGACGCGATAGCCCATAGGGTGGTCAACCTAGTTGGTCATCTGCGCGTGGCCCCTCCCGCCTCTGAGAATCTCCTGCCAACCGCTCTGCCACCGGGTGCCCCCGGCGACCCTACCTTCCTAGGACTCAAGAGGGACTGCAAGCAGCTCCTACTCCATACGTGGTCCTCCCAATACCCGCCCCCCCCACGCTACATGTACACGCCTAGTCTGACCCCGCACCCCTTTATGGGGCTTGGGAAGTTCATGGCAGGTCGTATCCATCAGATGATATCAGGAAAAAGCTACCAGGCAGCACACGTTTCTTGGAAGGATCCCAACGCCCCTACCACTTGCCCCTACTGTGAGGAGGAGCCCGAGACGTTCCACCCCGCCATCCTTGGCTGTTCGGCCCAACTCGAAGCCAGGAGCTCCCACCTCCAGGGAGTAGACGGCCTGCGGGAGGACGACCCACTCTGGCACACGCCGGCCCTGCTTCACGGCCTGGCGAGATACATCTCGATCACTGCTACCGGTTTTCCCCCTGAGATGCCCGCTCTTCGGTGTTCCCCCTGTCGCTCCCCCCCACCATTCCCTCGCCCCCCAGTGACTTGAATGTTTTTGGTGTCTGTTCGGAGGCTATTCTTGGTTATGTTTAAGGTATTATAGTTAGTTTTGAGTGTTTCCCTATATTTATACTTTAAGGCTGCTTTGCGATACGGGTTGTTCGCGCTTTTGGAGGCACTGGTTCGGTTTCTTTTGTTAAAGTTTGTTTTGGGATTAAGGTTTTGTTTACGCCATAGCTAGCGCTGCATGCGAGTTCTTGTACCTAAACAAAGAATACATGAAAAAAAAAAAAAAAAAAAAAAAAAAAAAAAAAGGACCTTCGGGACAGACACGCTTCGTCGCTCCTATTTTCCTGCCACATAGTTTGACAACACCGCGGTCAACCATCGTGGCCCACCTCCTCTCCCCTCTGCCCCCTCGATGGTTCCTGCCTAAGGGTACGGTTAACTCCTCCAGCCTCTCCCGCCTTTACTTTGCTTCTCTCCTGCCCGCTTGATGGGGGAGTTATCTGGGCTCGCCGAGTAGTCTTGTCTCGCTTGGGGCTTCGCTTAGTTTTGGCACGGTTGGCTTCCTCTCTTCGCTTCCGGTCGGCATTGGCAGTGGGGGACGTCTTTCTCCCCACTTGCACGATCCCTGAGGGGGAACCCCTCGGCTAGTAACTTCTGGGTCTGTCTCATGGTGAGATTTGGCCATGCCCTCCTAGTCGCTCGGTTCAATACACGGTCGCCTTCCTACCCTCGCCCTTCCGCCTCGCTACCGCCGGTTGGATCCCTTCCACTAAATGACGCAATCTCTCGGAGAACAAGGGACTACATGAGAGACGCGGTAAAACGGCAACGGTTTGGTTTTCACGGTCGGGTTTTCTCCTGGGGCCTCGGGCCCTCCCTCCACTTTCCACTTCGATTGCATCGGCTCGCACCCTACTGCCTTCCCTCCTTCAGCCGGTCCCTTACTACCTTCCCTCACTCGGCTGGCACCCCACTGCTGGGCGGCATCTCCTCTGCCATCCATCCATTCCTTGGGTCCTGCACCGAGACCCTCCGTTCTCGACTGGCGGGTCATGGTATTGCACTACATTCGTGGCACAGCTGGTTGGGGGCATTAGCATTCGGGCTTCTTGCCGGCCGCTCGCTTCGGGGGCGGTTTTATATTCGGCACTTTGGCGGTTCGGTAGGAAGGAGTTTATTTTTTTTACTTTTTTTTTGTGGTTTTGTAGTTTACGGGTAGAGTTTTTCCCTATGCTTTCCTGCCTAGCTTGTTTGGTTTTCTTTCTGGTGTCTACCTGTAGTTAGTGGGAGGGGGATCTTTCGGGGAAGGAATCTTCTTAGGCATGTGGTTGGCTTCTAGGCGAGACCCCTTCACGTTCAAGTCGTGAAGCCTGCGGGCTGGGCACCTGAGTTGATTGTCCTTAGAGTGTGTGCTGTTAGGCCCATACCAGAGGGTCCTGGGGGTACGGGTTTTCTCTTGGTCCGGGGTGGAAGGGCTTTCTTTACGCCATAGCTAGCGCTGCATGCGGGCTTCTTGTACCTTAAACAAGTAATTATATGATATTAAAAAAAAAGAAAAAAAAAAAGGCCCTTCGGGACTGACTTCTTACGCAACGACTTAAGTCTTTCCTCTTACTTGTCTTCACTCCGCGTCGGAAGCGAGCTTCAACCTCACGCAACGCATTTCGCCTCACTCTGGATAACTTCATCAATACAATCCATCGTTTCCATCTTCTTTGGTCGGGCGGTTGGTGATAGAATAGTTGTTCTCGCTTAAGAAGGTGTTCTAGAGGGAGATATCTGTGGTAGATCCCCGTAGTCTCTGGACACCGGCTTGAGTGAGGATAGCGACTTCATCCGCCTCCTCTTCCTCTGACTCTGTCCCCACTTCGCGGATATCGTCCCCGGTTCGGTTCGGCTCCAATCCCTCCTCCTCGTTTGAGACGGCTCGGGTTGCCCTGTCTCTCGCGCCTCCTTCTGTGGCTGTCTGTGGCCTCATCCCTACAACTACACGGTCGTACGCTGCGCCGAGCGGGGATTATGGTTTTTTGTCCTTTGTCCACGAACATGGTTGCCCCAATGCGTTGAACCCGGCATTGGATGATCTGGTGAGTGGGTCGGTTGCTTCAGCCGCCTTTGTCACGATGAAAGAGGTGGAGTGGTTTGTAAGGGTTGCCTATCTGGGAAGGGTTGTCCAGCCACCTGTGGCTTGGACAACGCCTCTACTACAGGCCTCTTCAACCGGTTCAATTCTGATCACGGTTCGGCGTACACGCCAACCGAGCCAACCTACTCGCCTTCTACCGACTCGCAGGTAATCATTTCTGAGTCATCTCTCCTCCCGCAGGCCAAGCAAGGCTCGACCTCCACCACTGTTGAGGCCAGCTCGTAGTCCACCATCCCTTCCGCCCACCAAGCGGTATTCGACAGGATTGTGGCACGGGATCGCGCTAAGTGAGCCTCCACTGCCTCCACCCCCTCCTTTTTGTTCGGGCTGTCCTCTGAAGAGAAGGCCCTTTACACCACAGGGAAGTTCAAACTGGACGACCCTGCCGATGAGGACTATGCCCCCTCGACTAAGGGAACACTACACCGTGCCCGTTCCTCCTCCCCCTGCAAGCGTGCTGTCCCGGCCCCCAGTCCCTTCTTTGAGCCCCGTTTCATGGAGGCGATTGATGTCGAAGAAGGTCGGAAGAAACAGATCCTCCCGGATGAGGAATTCTCCCATGTCCTGGACACCCACCGGAACCGCCTGGCCCCCCCTGTGCTGGTGCCATCCACCATTGAGGATTCCCCCCCCCCCTGGTCCCCCCCTTTTCTGATCACCCAGGAAGTGGAGCCCTCAGCTGCGGTGATCGTCAGGGACACTCCCATGGTGCTTGAGGAAGGAAGAAACTCGGAAGCAACCGGTCTGGGAGACAGCATTCACGCCTCCAGCCTTCCAGGAACGCCTGTCCCTGGCTCGTCCCCTCCTTACTACGATTCTTTGCCTCCCACGTCGCCTAGTGGCATACTGGAAGGAGCGGTAGGTATCCCCCGCAGTACGGGCACCCCCTTGGAAGTAACACTGCCAGTAACCCAGTCCGAGGATGCCGATGCGGCCTTGGCTAGGGCTGACCAAATCATGGCCGAGGTGGATGAGATGATGGCGGCCGGTAAGTCCCTCTCCCCTACTCCTAGGTCTGGTAGTATTGTGGGGTCAATGTTGGAGGGCCTTGAAGATATCCGGTCTGGAAATACCGAGCCCCTCTTATCGCCCACCCCCAGTGTGGGGAGCTCGGTTGAGGACGACACGGTCGATGATGTCCGGACCTGGATGGATGGCGAGATTGTGGAAACTGTCCCCATCATGTGGGTGGGAGGGTGGTTCCATCGTCTGGAAAGGGCGGTTAGGACATTGACGGAGATAGTTGGCCGACAGGAGGAGGAGATTGCCACATTAAAAGGTAGGTTGGCCCCCCGCCGTCGCTCCCCTTCTGTGACTCCCGAGTCCTCAGGGACTACCCTCATTCCCCGCTCTTCATCAGAGGGGTCTACTGAAGTCCCTACCAAGGGCCAGGGTACTACTCCGGCGGCCCCTGCTACGAAAGCCACCTTTGTGGACATGGTGAAGAAGATGGCATACGTGCCCAAACCCGCCGTCCCACTAAAGGCCAAGACAGTTCTGGTCCGGCCCGCATCAGTGGCCTCCTCCCACAGCACCAGCAGTGGCAGCTCCTCCAGTGATGGGGGGGTGGTCCTGAAGGTTGGAAAAACTACGGAGGAGAAGAAGGTGAGCTGGGTGGATGAGGAGGAGAGGGAGGACGGAAAGAAGAGGGACAGGAAGAGGGGCAGGCATCTTAGTGGCGCTGCCAGGAGGAGGAGAAAGAGAGCGGCTCAGGCTGGCCAGGAAACATCGGCGACCCCGGCTAAGTCTCAGGGGAAGACTACTACTGACGAACAGGCTACACCGCCTGTTGCTACCACCTCAGTACCCAAGGTGCAGGCCCTCTCGTCAGGGCCAGGTGCCATCAGGAGGATCTACAACATGGTGCCTAACCTCATCCCTCGCGACGGCCCTCCTCGTAGTGACAGTCAGCAAGGGCCACCACCAAGGCCAGCACCCCCACAGTCCTCACCAACTCTGGATGCCAGGGGAAGGCACTTCACAATGGGGTTTGCCACTCACAAGGAAGTGGCCCTAGCAGAAGGGGTGACGATTGAGGCCATCAGGGCCCGTATCAATACCACCATGTCCAACTCGCCGAAGATTAGAGGTACCGCCCCTTATGTTCGTGCGGGACATATCCGGAACGAGATTGGGTGCATCTTCCTCACCCTGGCGGCCCACTCTGCTGCTGAACTCGGACACCATCTTGACAGGGCCCGGTTGGCACTGTTGAAGGAACTTTCACTCCCGGAGTTCGTCTTCGAGCAGGATGTAAAGATGGTCAAGATCGTGGTAACAGGGGTCCCTCTTTCCAACACTGGCCGTGGTTCAAGCTGGAAGGTTGATGGGTGGATTGGGGAACAGGCCTCGGACAGCTTACGCACTGACTTGGAGCTAGGAAATACTGGCATTGTCACAGTGTCCCGCCCCGATATCATGGGGTCCATACATGCCATGAGGCAAGCCAATGCCTTGTCCTGCGGTATTCGCTTCGTGGTGGAAGAGAATGAGGCGGCTAAGACTGCTTTGGAGGCTGGGAGGATTAGGCTTCGGGGAGGCACTCGGAATGTCAGCGTGTTTACTGAGCACTGTACGGCTAAGAACTGTGGCAAGTGTTTACAAGTGGGCCACTTTCAGGCCACCTGTGCCCTTCCTTCCCGGTGTCGATTTTGTTACGGGGAACATGTGTCCCGTGAGCACATGTGTAAGGTTTCGGGGTGCCCTGGAGGTGTCGGAGAGGCTTGTGGGCATACTCGCAGGCAATGCTAGTTGTGTGATAGAACTGACCACTTTGCTGGGTATGAGAGGTGTCCTGCCTTAAAAGCTGACTCTAGGACTCCCTCATCCTCCCCACCCACAACGACGATAAGCACCGCTGCTGCAGTTATCACGTCTGACCAGTCTGACGCTACGAAGGAGCGGTCTCAGAGGAAGCAACGGCCGCGCCGCAGAAGCAGGGGACGATTACCAACTCCAAGAGTAGTGGAGGTGAGTAGTGACGAGGAAGAGGGGGAGGTCCCGCGGGAGAAGTCTGCCAAGGCTAAGGGTAAAGAGCCTGAGCGGCTGGCACCCTCCCCTTCCCCCAAACGTGGAATTTTGAAGAAGAAGTACCCGGTTCCCAAGAAGGGCGACAATATGTAGTTCGCCCGGGACTCTGAGTGTTTTGCTAGTGACTTTGGCCCCTGCGGCCTTAGCGGATCTATCGAGGCCCCCTTCTAATGCGTATCGCGGCGATAGCATTAAATGTGGGGAGGAGTGGCAGGAATCGAGCGCTGGCGTTTGATTTGTTTTCTTTTGTTGATTTGTTTTTTGTTTTAGAACCTCTGGTTGATTCAGAGAGACAGCATGTACCGGTGGAGGTGGATGGTTGGGATTTGTTTTCCTTTGTTGTTGGATCAGGGGTGGAGGTATTAGTACGCTCGCATTTGTGCGCGTTGTCCGATGTAGTGGGACATGAGGGTGCTCGTGCCCGGGTTGGGTTTTGGGAGAGGGGTGAGAAGAGGGTGCTTGCGGGCGTCTACATCCCACCCACACACACCAAGGCCGAATATCAGTCAGGGCTGAGGGACATGGGGGAATCGGATATCGTGTTTGGTGACTTTAATACCAGACATCGAGACTGGGACCCACGGGCAGAGGCGGCTAGGCAGGAACACTGCGGCAGATGGTTACGGGAATGGATGGCACCACGGTGGCTGAACATGACACCTTCTGACCAACCAACATTCCGCGCCATATCAATGATCGACCTATCCCTTTACCGCCGACCCTACCTGAAACACAGATACCATGATATGGTTGTCTGTGAACACGCTGCCCAGACTATCCGACTCCACGTGTACCTTCCTGACAATCTCATGAGAAGGAGGCCTGCTTGGAAGAAGGCCGTGTGGGGTAAGGTTGGGAAAGAGCTGGACGCCCTGAAAGAGGTGGATGGCGAGCAGTTGTGGGAGGGAGTGAGGAGTGTGGTGGACGCACTTCCACGGGCTTCCGTTGGCAGAAGCCAGTGCGAGTGGTGGACGCCTGAGTTGGAGAGGATGAGAAAGTATGTGGCCCGGCTGAAGAGATACTCCAAACGCACGGCGGAGCGGACGGAGGACTTCAGGCTGGCCAGGTGCGTCTATCGGGCTTGCCTGTTGAGGGCTCGATTCGACCATATCAGGACCAAGCTGGCTGAGACCAAGGACTCGGATATCTTCAGGCTAGCACGGAAGTTGGAGGCTAAGCGTACGCTGCCTTCAATGCTGCGATCGGATGGTTCTATGGCTACTACACACGCCGAAATGAGTGACCTGATTGCACAGCAGCTCTATCCGGGTGAAGCTACCCCTTGGGTGGAAAGTGTGATCGACATCGACAGTGCTCAAGAAATGGAAATGGCACTGGCTAGGTCTCCCACAAATACGGGTCCCGGCGAGGACGACATCGGGTATCCTTTTCTACGGTTCTGGAAAAAAAGGGATGCCACGACGCTAAGACGGCTGGTTGATTATGGCTGCGGCACGACATGACGGACTGGCATAGGGCTGAGGTGGTGCTTATACCCAAGCACCACAAGCCGCGATACGATGTCGTGAAATCATGGCGCATGATACACCTGCTCCCGACCATAGCTAAGGTAGCCGAGAGAGTTGTTTTGCTCAGACTTGCCGCCTGCTTAGACCTCGGCGAGACACAATTTGGCTCCCGCAGATGACGAGGGGTCCACGATGCCATCGCGGTTGTTCGGGAATTCCTCCGCCACCATGAAGGGTACAGGCGTCTGATCCTGTCCATGGACATGGAAGAGGGATTTGACAACATCGATGTCAACCTCCTGTCGGATTTTTTGGTCACCCGGGGGTGCCCCTCCAACCTGTGTCAATGGATACGGAGGTGGACAGGTTCTCAGTCTATTATTTCCCGGTTCAATGGATGTGTTTCTCGGGTCTACCATGTTAGCAAGGGGGTTCCTCAGGGGTCACCACTTTCCCCCTATTTGTTCAGAGCATATGTTGTGGACATCTTCACGCCACGAATGCGGTACTCCCCAGGCATCCGGCACTTGGTGGTCTCCTATGTTGATGATGGGATTATCATGGTGGCAGCCGACTCTTATGACGTTGCCCGGTACCATGTCGGGGAACTGATGCGGGATTGTGACCGCTTCGCGAGAGACAGGGGTATGTGGTTTAGCGCATTGACGACGCAGTGGATTGGGTTTGGTGATCGAACATGGGAAAGAATGGAATTGTTGGGAGAAATGGTGTTGCCATCTGAGGACCTGCGGGTTCTTGGGTATAGGTTCAATGTATTTCTTAACATTTCTTCTCATGTACGTTATTGGTTGGACAGGGGGCTGGGTGTGAGAAGGAGGATTACGGCATTAGGGAGGAGGTTTGGTAGTGTTGGGGGATTAGGAGCGTGGGAGACTTACGGTTTGGTGCAGGCAGCCTACCTTCCGACCATCTACAATGGGCTTGAGTTTGTAACCGACTACCCGTCGTATGTGAAGCAGATTCAGGTCTATGTCAATGACTGCCTCCGGTCAGTGTTCCGGACTCCCATGAAGCTGGCTAACAACATTTTGCTGGCTGAATATGGGGTGACGCCTGTTGCCATTCAAGGCAGGTACTTACAACGGAGGTGCTATAGCCGGTTCATCAACTACCGGTATTGTGAAGAACATCCCTGGTTTGGGCAAGTTCGGCTAGACTGGAAGGAGGAGAGGATGGTGGCCCACCGACACACTGCGGACAAAGCCGAAGTGTCCTACCGACCCACGGTCACGATCGGGAAGGGGAAAGAGGCCATGGCCCTGAAACATGTCAGTGAGGTTAAAAAGCTCGATAAGGGCTCAGATCTAGTGGTGTACACTGATGGTTCCAAGATGGATGGGAGTGCTGGTGTTGCCTGGGCGGTGTTTGAAAGGGGTGCCTCGCGCAGGATAGGACGATGTGCGGTACCGCCATCCTGGAGCATCGTCGAATGCGAGCTGTCCGCCGTGGTTTGTACCTTGCGGGACGTCGGTAACATGTCTGAGGGACGTATGGTACACTTGTTCCTAGATTGCGTCCCTGCCCTGCTCTTGGTTGAGAATACGTTGCCTGAAGGGGATTCGACAGAGATGTGGGACGTCCTAGCTCCCTTGTTGGAGGCTATGCGAGTGTCCTTTGGCTGGGTTCCTGGACACATGGGCATACAGAGCAATGAGCTGGTGGACAGGAAGGCCAAGGAAAGTGTCCGTCTGCCATTGCAGCCTTTCCGGTGGGAAGGGGTCAGCTTTGGTATAGGACACGCCGCGTTGGCCCACGAGTTGAGGAAGGAGGAATGGGGGACTTGGCATACTAATGAAGGCCACGGGTACTATGCCCGTGGGCCTAAGGCCCCCAGACACCTTCGTGGGTTAACTAGGATGGATTTCTATGTGTTGAGTAGGATCCGCAGCGGTACCGGCCAGGTCAGACACGACGAGTGCGAAGGTCGTGAGGAGAGGCACCACTGGACTTCGTGCGGACGGTATAGTTGGAAACGGCCGGCGACGGGGGACTTGTTCAACGACTCGGCGATCATGGGGTGGAAGGATTGGTGGTTGGAACACGGGTGGTTGGGACTGGGGATTCCTCGTCATATTAGGGAGGTGGACGGGAAGTAGGTAGTCGCAGGTAACCCGTTTGACGGTACACTGATGGTGGAGCGAGATGGGAGGCGAGTGTGTATAGGGACGCCCGATACATGTCGACGATGCGAGAAGAAATATCCTGGGGGGGAGTGCGTGCTTCCGAGCGTACATCTCCCTTCCAAGTGGTTATTTCTTCCGAACTTGGCCGTCAAACAATGCCTGAGTTACGACATGGCGATTACTTACCTAGGCAACTCCACGCGGCCCTCTTTCTCTACTAACTTCGATAATAATCCGGGTTGCCTCTCTGCGAGCCGCGACCGGTTCTGGCGACGACACTGGCACAGTTGGGATGATCTGTCGCTGGCTTTGCAGACGGCAGTCGTGTTGACATGGGCTGGGGTGTTTAGGTTTATCGATCGGGAAAGGTGCCCGTTCTGTGACCAGCAACGGATTGTTGGGAGGAGGAATAGGATGGGAGAACATTTTCGGAAGAAACCCGGATGTTGGGACAGACTGTATGTTTCCTTTGTAGAGTATGTTGATGAAATTGTGTTGGGGGAGGAATAGTTGGGGTGGTATGGTGTCGGTAGGTAGTTTTGCGGGAGGGGAAGGCGAGTTAATCCGCGATGTTGCTCGCCGACATGAGCGCCCGTGAGCCCCTTAGGTAGTGATTTTTGGATTTAGGATTGGGCGGAGTGGTTGTCGGGCGGGATTGCGCCCGTAGTACTGTATTTTAGTTTGTGATTTTTGAGGCGTGGGGGGAGACTGGTCGTATGCCAGAGTCGGCGATACTAGTATAATAAAATTAGATTGAACCACTTAAGTCTTTTCTATACTATTAAAATCAATCTATTCGCGTACGCGCACAAACAACTCTCGCAACATATCTGAGAAAGAGATCTCGCTTGTATAAGTACAACGAGATTACGAAGTATCTTAGTAGACGAGATCAGAGGAGATCTCGTAGACCCAGAGAGGTCTCAGAGCTATCGATATCTGATATAGAATTAGGTAAGAGGTCGTTACCTGTTGACAACTAATCTATAAATGGATAGAATCATTACAGCAAGCAGGAAAGGAAGGCAAACGTTCACACCACACAGGGGGATCCTGTATGGCCACGATCGCGGGTAAGGAGGGCAAAGCTGAAAAACTCTGAAATAAGGAAAGAAAAACATCCCAGCTACCCAAGCTGTTATGCTGAACAAAGGAGAGGTTCAAGGGATCAGGTTCCCTACCGGAGGGCCTGGAAGGGGAAATGTCGGGACAAGGCATTTACGCGAACAAGCCGGACGGGTTTTCTGAAGTGAGGTTGAGGTTGGCATTCCTCTGGGCCGGGGGGAGGCTTGCCCTGAAAGAGGAGCGAGTTGCTGTTTGGGGGGTCACCGGAGGGACGCGAGGGCGGGGGCGGCGGGGAGTTGCGAATGGCGGGACAAGCATTTGCCTCAGAGTGGAGGGGCCAGCTACACCGTCAGCGCCATCGGGGCCGACATCCATACCGTCCTCGTCGTCGTGGTTTAATGGCCGCGAGGTGGGAGGCTCCCTGGGGGTTGGGATGGGTCGATCCGGGCAGTCTCTATCAGTGGCCACGTGCGGCTCACCACAGTTAGGGCAGGAAGTAGTTGAGGAGGGGCAGCAGTTGAGGACTGCCTTGTTATTGCCTGCCTTCGGGCAAGTGGGGTTCTGACAGTGATGTGCCGCACATGTGTGGGAGCGGGAGCAGATTGGACATATCGGGTGATCCAACTTACATCTAGGGACCTGATGGCCGAACTTCCAGCAGTTGCGGCAAGGGGTGAAACGGTTGGAGGAGAAGGCTCGCTCAACGCAGCGCCTTCAGGAGAAGAGGTGGATTGAGGTTCCCATGGCATTAATGTCCTGAAGAGAGATGGTGACGACGACAGAGGTAGTGGACTTAGACATCCTCGAGTCCAGGTCGCGGTTGAGGTATCGGGCGGAGAAGATGGTGATGCCAGCGGCGTTACAGATTGACTCCTAGTGGAGGGAGACGAGTTCTTCCTGGTCTTCTGGGAGATAGGCAAGGCGGAGGGAGTGGATGGCAAGTTGGGTCTCGTTGGGGGCAGGGCGAAAGGGGAGGTAGACAATGTCGCCTACCGCGGAAACCTGGTTAAGTCGGTTGGTGAGGGCCTGGTAGTAAGGGGCGTAAGAAGTAGCGGGAATGTAAGAGTCGACGACCGTGAGGGTAACAAAGCCTCTGTTGTTTACCCGAGCGGAAAGGGAAAGAGGGAAAGGGCAGTTCGCTTGTCGGAGGACAGAAGCAGCAATGTCAGGTAAGGTTGCAGCTACTCTAGCGGCTTCGGGGTGTTGGGCAGGGGAAGTGCGAGGGGCAAAGAAGCGACGTTGAGCTGCTGGAAGTATAGGAGCCTCTTTAACCGGAGGGGCCATATTGCATGATGCCCCTTACGCAGTGGAAAGAGGTTTCGGTTTGGTCCCTTTGGACTTGCCCTTCGCAACAGTAGCCGTGGCCTGAGCAAAAGAGCGAGGGGGGCGGAGGTAGGAAGGATCCATGTTGCCTGGGATCCATTAGGAGAGGGCGGGGTATTTGCCATCACGCAAGGTGCGTGCCTTCCAAGAGTTGGAGTTTTATACTGCATAGGCCGCGGGGTTGCCGTAGAACTTCTGAGTCTTGTTGTCGTAGCGGGGGGTGCCCTGGTCGTAGCCATCTACCGTTGCATCTGCCTGATAAAGGGGCAATTTGGCTGTGGACTTTTGAGGGGGTGGGACGGCAGGAAGTTGTGCCGTGTTGGTACGGGGGGGTGGTGCTGAGGGGAGGATTTCCTTACCCTTTCGGATAGGAGGCGGAGCCTGACGAGCCACGGCTTGCAGACGTGGAGGCAGTGGCTGGGAGAGTCTATGTGATAGGTCGCATAGAGCTGACTCAATGGGGGCGAGAGGGGATAGAGAAGGGGCCTGAGCAGCAGAAACACCTGCAGACAGCTCAAGGACCTTGGAGGAGAGGCGGTCGATGCGCTCGTTGGTGGAGGACAGCCCATTAAGGGTCACGACAAGAAGGGGGATGATGATCGACTCACCGTCGCTGAGATTGAGAAGGTCAGAGGAAAGGAGAGTCTGTACTGAGGAGAAAGCGTCTCCCAAGAAAGATTCTAGGGACTGGAGGAGGGCCGGGATAGCGTAGACCGCGAAGGGGAGGGGATGGGCAGAGCTCGCCCTGGAAGGACTCGAATGGGAGGAACCAACAGTAGACATTGGTTTACAATACAAAGACTTGAGGCCTAAGCTAGAGGGGGGTAAGCAGGTAAAGGTGGAGTGTCACACCAGACATGATCGTGTTGAGAATGTGTGAGAAAGTTGTGGTCATGAAAATAGGGGGCGCGGAGCCTGTTATCTTCCTTGGACATTCTTTTAGTTTTTTTTTTTTTTTTTTTTTTTATATATCTTGTATTCATTATTTGGGTAATGTACAAGAACGTGCGTGCAGCGCTAGCAATGGCAGAAACAAAACCCAAAATCAAACAACTAACAAATGAAAAATCAAAACCAGTTCCTCCGATGGCGTCCAATAACCGACGCATTGCCTACACAGGACTTATAAGGGAAAACTACTAACTAACTGGTATCATAACGGAATAAATCAAAACTCATAACAAGTAACGAAATTAAGCAGGAGACCTTCCACCACATAGACCATTTGGCGACCCAGCCAACGATAACCGAGGCGAGGCAGGGAGGGAAGGGGAGGGGGAAAGTGAGGGCTGGCGGGGGGCACAGTGTGCATACATATCGGGGGGGAAACCAGTTCTGGTTGCAGTAAGGAAGTGGCTCAGGCCCGCGAGGGACGGGATCGAGGTCCAGAGTGATGAGTCAGGTCCAATATCCGTTATCCACTGGAGGTGGCGTCCTCGGGCAGTAGACTTGGCTGTGCAGTGTAGGAGGGCGTATTCAAATGTCTCATCTACATCCTCGCACCAGGGGCAGAGGGGGGAGGGATCGTTGTCATGCCAGGAGGGGTGGGCAGCTAAGTAGCTCTTACCGGTACGCATCTGGTGGAGCCAGCTGGAGAGGAAATGCTCAAGGCTCAGAAAAGGGTACGGGCGTAGGGTAGGGCTGAGGAGGTAGTACGGTGGAGGAGGTGAGAGTAGTCGCCAAGAGGTGAGGAGTTCTTCACGGCATCTGGCCTTAAGTGAGTCGTATAGGGCAGGGGCCCCCAGGGGGGCCACCTACAGGGGAGGGAGGAGGAGAGAGTTTACTGGAGGGAGGGGGTCACTACGGTTGCCAATTATGAAGTGAACACGGTGGGCAACAGCATCAACAGGGAGGTGGCAGCAGTTGGGTGGGGAGGGTTGTTTGGTGAACCATCTGAGAGGGGTGTAGTTCGGGCCGGCCCAGGGATGGCGGCCTCGGACAAAGCCATGGAGGCGGAGGGAGTCGGGAGCCTGGAAGGGCGACGTGGTTGGGACGGATTGGTCTAGGAGAGCGGTTGCTGGATTGATTTCAGGAGGGAGGCAAACGAGGCGGACTGCTGCTAGACGTTGAAGGTGTTTAATCAGGAGGTCGATGTGGGGGAGGGAGGCCTCAGAAGGGAGAATGGCCGTGTTGGTAGAAGAGAAACAGTTAGTAACCCGCCGCTATACCCGGTGCCAGAAGGCACTCATCTTGTCGAGCATCTTGGAGTTGGGGGAGAGCAGGTCACAGCCATAGAGGAGCATGGGGCGGACCCGCAAGCAGGCAAGCCGATGGCACAGGTGTGGTGCAAGACCTTTTCCTGGCTGGGAGAGGCGGTCTATTGTAGTGAGAGGGGCTTCGGCCAGAGCGAGGTGTCTGGTGAAGTGGGAGGAGGTTGTACGTTTAAGCGTGGGGGTCGCCGGTTGAAGCCAGCAGCCTAACCACCGAAGTACTTGGGCGGGTTTGTAGTGGACGGAATCAACTGAGACGGGGAGCGGGGACGGGAGTCCTGTCTGCTGAGACGTCCTGCAGAGCATAAGCTGTGTTTTGGGGACGGAGAAAGCAACACCTATGCGCCTTCCCTTTGACGTAAGTGCGGAAGTGACAGCTTGCCGCTTCTTGACATTGCGCCGATAGGAGGGTAAGGCCCCTGTTATAGCGCAGTCGTCGACGAAGGAGAGAATAATGCCATTAGGGATAGGGAAGTGGAGGGAGGAGACATAGATAAGAAAGAGAAGAGGGGAGATGGGCGATCCCTGAGGGGTGCCGACCTGGACTGGTGAGAGGACCTTTGGGGAACCTTGGTAGAGAAGGCGGCAGTGCCGGCCGTGCAGGAAGGATCGGACCCACGAAGCAAGGTAGGGCTGAACGCACTTTTCCAGAAGCTTGCCACACAGGGCAGCCGAGTCGACATTGTCAAAGCCTCCTTTGACGTCAAGGAAGAGTGTGCAGGAACAAAGGCCCATGCTGTGTGAGAGCCGGACTTCATGGGATAAAGTGGCCAAGGCGTCGAAGGTGCCCATGCCAGAGAGTGAACCACCTTGGTTGGAGTGGATAAGGCCCAGTGCCCGAGCAACTGCGGCAAGCCTTACAGCTACCACATGCTCCAGGATCTTGGACAGGGTTTGGAGGAGGACGATGATGCGTAAGGAGGCCGGCGTGTCGTAGGAGGCCTTGCCAGGTTTATCAAGAACAATGCCATTAGCTTGTTTGAGGGAGGAGGGGTGAAAACCATATAGGAGGAGGGGGCCGAGGAGGGAAGTGAGTATCTTCTGGTTGGTGCCGTGAACTCTTTTCCAGACCGAGTAGGGGATGTGATCGGGGCCTGGAGCAGACGAGCTTGAACTGGAGGCTAGGGCCTTGAAGATCTCTTCTTTGGTGAGGACGGCCAGGTCTTTAAAGCGACGGAGGAGGGTGGGAGGGGGGGAGGACTCCCGTGGGGGAAAAAGGAGGGACAGGAGGGCGGCGTTGACAGTGGACTGAGTGTCCACTTCCGGGAAGTCTGGGAACCAGTCAGGGGAGCGTCCCATCGCGAAACATTAGACTGTCCATACAGTCTTTGGGGTTGCAGAGGAGAGGAAGTCGTCCCAGTACTTACGCTTAGCCAGTTTGATGGCCTTGAAGTAAGGGTTATGGGCTGAGCGGGCCCGGCGCGCAGCGGCATGGAACGAGACTCTAAGAGAGGATAGGAGATGTGACCACCAAAGTTTGGACCAGGTCGACATGCGATTGAGGCGGGTGTGAAGGAGGAGAGTAGTGTGGAGGCGGTCGACGTTTCTGTCGAACGAGGCCGTGGCAGAGGATAGGGTCGGGAGGGCGGGGGGTGGAGAAACAAGAAATAACTTAAGGGCATCGCCGAGGGCAGCCCAATTGGTCTTAGCCCAAGCAGGAGTGGGGGCAGGGAGGCGCAACAAAGGAGTAGACAGCAAAATGCATATTGGAACATGATCAGAGTCAGTGGACGGTAGTGGGGTAGCCCATTCCGCACAGAGCTGGGCTGCCATGCCATTGGTAAAAGAAAGATCAAGAATGGAGGGTCTGCCCATGGAGGCAAACGGAAAATAAGTAAACACACTGGGAGTATTAAGGAGAGAAAAACCATGCAGAGAAGCCATCAGAAAATAAAGAACCGGCGTCCCCAGTTCATTGGATGAAATGACCATTCGTGGGTCAGAAAAAGGGTGGTGGAGGTTAAAGTCTCCCACAACAAAAACAGGTAAAGTTAAATCAGGAAAGCATAACTTAGGAGAAACTATGCCCCTATGGGTAGTGGCACCTTGGGTATTATACACGTTGTACACTTTAAGGCGAGTTTGTAAGGTGGAGCAAAAACCCACATCGGAGAACAGGTCGACACCCATCATGTTGGCCGACTGTCCCACCCATACAGATAAAAGGGAAACAACTTCAAGAAAAGACAAAAGAGTGTAGCAGGCCACACGTGGTTTGCCAAAAGAGCAGGTAGGGGAAAAACATTTGTAACCCGGATAAGAGAGCAAACGTGCACGCCAGAAAGGGGGATCCTGTATAGCCACAATCGCAGGTAAGGAAGATAAAGCAGAAAAACTTTGAAACAGCGAAAGAAAAACATCCCAGCGGTCCAAGCTGTTGTGTTGAACAAAGGAGAGACTTAAAAGACCAGGATCTCTGCCGTAGGGCCTGGGAGGAGAAAAATCGGGAGGACGTATTTACCCGGACAAGCCGGACGGGTTTTCTGCAGTGAAAGCGGGGTTGACATCCCACTGGGTGCGGTGGAGGCTGGCCCTGGAGGAGGAACGAGTTGCTGTTTGGGGGGTCTCAGGTGGGACATGAGGACGGGGGCGGCGGGGGCGGCGGGGGCGGCGGGGGGTCGCAAACGGCGGAGCAAGGGTTTCTCTCGGGGTGGAGGGGCCGGCATCAGGGTCGGCACCATCAGGGCCGACGTCCATGCCCTCTTCGTCAAGCGGCTGTGAGTCGGAGGGGGGGTCTCTTGGGGTTGGGGTGGGTCACTACAGGCAGTCCCAGTCAGTGGCCGCGTGTGGCTCCTTACAGTTAGGGCAGGAAGCAGTTGAGGAGGGGCAGCAGTTGAGGACCGCCTTGATGTTACCCGCCTTAGGGCAGGTCGGGTTCTGACAGTGATGCGCCGAACGTGTGTGCAAGAGGGAGCAGATTGGACATACCGGGTGATCCAGCCTAAATCTAGCGGCCTGTTGTCCGAACTTCCAGCAGTTACGGCACTGAGTGAAGCGGTTGGATGAGAAGGCGTGTTCAACCCGGCGTCTCCTAGTTATCTTCCTTGGCCGTTTTTTTTTATTCTTTTTTCTTTTTTTATATCATTTATTCATTGTTTGGGTAAGGTACAAGAACGTGCATGCAGTGCTAGCTATGGCCGAAACAAAACCCAAAAATCAAACAACTAACAAAAGAAAGATCAAAACCAGTTCCTCCGATGGCGTCCAAAAACCGACGCATTGCCTACACAGGACTTATAAAGGAAAACTACTAACTAACTAGTATCATAACGGAAATAAATCAAAACTCATAACAACAAGTAACAAAATTAAACAGGAGACCTTCCACCACTTAGACCATTTGGCGACCCAGCCAACGATAACCGAGGCGAGGCAGGGAGGGAAGGAGAGGGGGAAAGCGAGCAATGGCGGGCGGCACAGTGTGAATACATATCGGGGGGGAAACCAGTTGTGGTACAGTGAGGTAGCGGCCCAGGCCCACGAGGGACGGGATCGGTGTTCTGAGTAACGAGTCAGGTCCAATATCCGTTATCCCCTCGAGGTGGCGACCCCGCGCAGTAGACTTGGCTGTGCAGAGTAGGAGGGCGTGTTCAAATGTCTCGTCTCCATCCTCACCCCACGGGCATAGCAGGGATCGTTATCATACCCGGAGGAGTGGGCAGCTAAGTAGCTCTTACCAGCGCGCATCTGGTGGAGCTGGCCGGAGAGGAAACGCCCAAGACCGATAAAAGGGTACGCGCGTAGGGTAGGGCTGAAGAGGTAGTACGGTGGAGGAGATGAGAGTAGTCGCCAAGAAGTGAGGAGTTCCTCGCGGCATCTGGTCTTGAGCGAGGCGTATAGGGCAGGGGCCCCTAGGGGGGCCACTTGCAGGGGAGGGAGGAGGAGAGAGTTTGCTGGAGGAAGGAGGTCATTACGGTTGCCGATTATGAAAGGAACAGGTTGGGCGACGGCATCAACAGGGAGGTTGCGGCGATTGGGTGTGGAGGGTTGTTTCGTGAACCATCTGAGAGGGGTGTAGTTCGGGTCGGCCGAGGGGTGGCAGCCTCGGACAGAGCTAGGGAGACGGGGGGAGTTGGGAGCCCGGAAGGCCTAAGTGGTTGGGACGGAGTGGTCAAGGTGAGCGCTTGCTGGATTGATTTTAGGTGGGAGGCAAACGAGGCGGACTGCCGCCAGACGTTGAAGGTGTTTAATCAGGAGGTCGATGGGAGGGAGGGAGGCCTCGCAAGGGAGAATGGCCGTGTTGGTAGAAGAGAAACAGTTGGTAACCCACCGCTGCACCCGGTACCAAAAAGCGCTCATCTTATCGAGCATTTTGGAGTTGGGAGAGAGCAGGTCGCAGCCATAGAGGAGGATTGGGCGGACTAGGGAGGAGGCGAGACGGTGGCAGAGGTGTGGTGCAAGACCTTCTCCCGGCCGGGAGAGGTGATCAATCGTGGCGAGAGCGGCCTTGGCCAGAGCGCGGCGTCTGGTGAAATGGGAGGAGGTGGCGTGATCCAACGTGGGGGTCGCAGGTTGCAGCCAGTAGCCCAACCACTGAACTACTTAGGCAGGCTTGTAGGGGACAGAGTCCACCAAGACCGGGAGTGGGGACGGGGGCCCTCTCTGTTAAGGCGTCCTCCAGTGCATAATTTCTGTTTTGGGGAGGGAGAAAGCGACGCCTATGCACCTTCCTTTCGACGTGAGTGAGGACGCGACAGCCTGCAGCTTCTGGACATTGCGCCCGTAGGAGGGCGAGGCTACTGTTATAGCGAAGTCGTCGACGTAGGAGAGGATTATGCTGTTGGGGACAGGAAAATGATGGGATGAAATGTAGATCAGGAAAAGAAGAGGGGAGACAGGTGATCCCTGAGGGGTACCGACCTGGACTGGTGATAGGACTTTCGGGGAGCCCTAGTCGAGAAGGCGGCAGTGCTGGCCTTGTAGGAAGGAACGGACCCACGAAGCAAGGTTGGGTTGAACGCCTTTTTCTTAAAGTTTGCCGCACAGGGCAGCCGAGTCGACATTGTCAAAGCCCCCTTTGATGTCAAGGAAAAGTGTGGAGGAGCAGAGGCACATACTGTGCGAGAGCCGGACTTCGTGGTATAGAGTGGCCAGGGCGTCAAAAGTGCCCATGCCAGAGAGCGAGCCACATTGGTTAGGGTGGACGAGGCCAAGTGTCCGAGCAACTGCGGCTAGCCTTACAGCTATCACACGCTCCAGTATCTTGGACAGAGTTAGGAGGAGGACGATGATGCAGAAGGAGCCCGGTGTGTCGTAGGAGGCCTTACCAGGTTTGTCGAGAACAATGCCAATAGCCTGTTTGAGGGAGGAAGGGTGGAAACCATATAAGAGGAGGGCACCGAGGAGGGAGGTAAGTATCTTTTAGTTGGTGCAGTGGACTCTCTTCCAGACTGAATACGGGATGTGGTCGGAACCAGGAGCCGGTGAACTTGAACTTGAGGCCAGGGCCTTGGAGACCTCTTCCTTAGTGAGGACGTCAAGGTCTTTGAAGAGCGAAGAATGGTAGGAGGGGAGGAGGACTCCCGTGGGGGAAAAAAGTGGGACAAGAGGGCGGTGTTGACAGCAGACGGAGTGTCCGCTTCCGGGAAAGATGGAAATCGGTCAGGGGGGCGACACATCGCGAAACATTTGGCTGTCCATACAGTCTTGGGGGTTGCTGAAGAGAGGATGTCGTCCCAGTACTTGCGTTTGGCCGGTTTAATGGCTTTGAAGTAAACATTGCGGGCTGAGCAGGCCTCAACACGGGAGTTCGCATCAGGACTTTTTCGGGTCTGGTGCGTAGCGGCATGGAACGAGACTCTGAGAGAGGAGAGGAGAGGCGACCACCAAGGCTTAGACCGGGTCGACCTGCGATTGAGTAGGGTGTGAAGAAGGAGAGTAGTGCTGAGGTGGTCGACGTTCCTGTCAAACCAGGCCATGGCAGAGGACAAGGTCGGGAGGGTGGGAGGTGGAGAAACAATAAACAACTTAAGCGCATCGCCTAGGGCAGCCCAATCGGTCTTGGCCTAGGCAAGAGTGGGGGCAGGGGGACGTAACAAAGGGGTGGAAAGAAAAATACATATTGGCACGTGGTCGGACCCAGTGGATGGAAGAGGGGTAGCCCATTCTGCAAAGAGCTGGGCTGCCGTGCCATTGGCAAAAGAGAGATCAAGAAAGGAAGGCCTGCCCACAGAGGCAAAGGGAAAATAAGTAAACACACTAGGGGTATTAAGGAGGGAAAAGCCGTGCAAGGAGGCCTTTGAAAAATGAGGAACCGATGTGCCCAGTTCGTTGGATGAAATGACCCTAAGCGGGTCGGAAAGAGGGTGGTGGAGGTTGAGGTCTCCCATAACAAAAACGGGAAAACTTAAATCAGGAAAGCACAACTCTGGAGAAACTATGCGTGTATGGTGGAGGCGCCCGGAGTGTTGTACACATTGTATATTCTAAGGCAGGTCTGTGAGGAGGAGCAAAAACCCACATCGGAGAACAAGTCGACCGCCATAATGTTAGCAGACTGGCCCACCCATACAGGTAAAAGGGAAACAACTTCAAGAAATGACAAAAGAATGTAGCAGGCCACACATGGTTTGCCAAAAGAGGAGGGTGGGGAAAAACATTTATAACCAGAGTAGGAAGGCAAGCGTGCACGCCACACAGGGGGATCCTGTACAGCTACAATCACAGGTAAAGAAGACAAAGCAGAAAAGCTCTGAAACAATGAAAGAAAAACATCCCTGCTACTCAAGCTGTTATGTTGAACAAAGGAGAGGTTCAAAAGGCCAGGGTCCCTGCCGGACGGCCTGGAAGGAGAAGAATCAGGAGGAAGCATTTTCCCGGACACGCCGGACGGGTTTTCTGCAGTGAAAGCGGAGTTGACATCCCCCTGGGCTGGGGGGAGGCTGGCCCTCGAGGAGGAACGGGTTGCTGTTTGGGGGGTTTCAGGCGGGACGCGAGGACGGGGTCGGCGGGGTCGCAAATGGCAGTACAATGGTTTGTCTCGGGGTGGTTGGGCCGGTACCTGAGTCAGCACCATCAGGGCCGACATCCATTCCGTCTTGGTCTTCAGGGTCTACTGGTAGTGAGTTGGATGGGGGTTCTCTGGGGGTTGGGATAGGTCGCTCCGGACAGTCCCTGTCGGTGGCCACGTGCGGCTCCTTACAGTTGGGACAGGAAGCAGTTGAGGAGGGGCAGCAGTTGAGGACCACTTTGGTGTCACCCGCTTTAGGGCAAGTGGAGTTCTGACAGCGAGGAGCCGAACGTGTGTGTGAGAGGTAGCAGATTGGACATACCGGGTGATCCAGCTTACATCTAGGGGCCTGATGTCTGAACTTCCAGCAGTTCCGGTACTGGGTGAAGCGGTTGGATGAGAAGGCGCGTTGAACTCTGCGTCTTCTAGAGAAGAGGTGGATTGAGGTTCCCATGGCATTAATGTCCTCGGGAGTGATGGTGACAACAACGGAGGTAGCGGACTTGGACATCCTGGACTCCAAGTCGCGGTTGAGGTAGCAGGCGGAGAAGATGGGAAAGCCCGTGGCGTTGCGGACTGACTTCTGAAGGAGGGAGAGGAGGTCGTCTTGGTCTTCAGGGCGGTAGGCGAGGGGGAGGAAGTGGATGGCGAGTTGGGTCTCGTTGAGGGCAGGGCGGAAAGGGAGGTAGGTATTGTCGCCAACCGGGGAAACCTGGTTAAGATGGTTGGTTAGAGCTTGGTAGTATGGGGCGTAGGAGGTGGCGGGAGTATAGGGGTCAAGGACAGTGCGGGTGACAGAGCCCCTGTCGTTGACCCGGGCAGAGAAGGAGAGAGGTAGCGGGCAGTTAGCTTCGCAGAGAACAGCTGCAGCTGTGTCGGAGAAAGTCGCGGAAATTCTTTCGGCTTCAGGATGGAGGGCAAGAGAGGAGCAAGGGGCGAAGAAATGACGTTGTTCTGCTGGCAGGATGGGAGCCTCTTTAACAGGAGGAGCTGTCATGCCTGATGCGACTTGCGCAGCAGAGGGTGGTTTCGGTTTAGGCCCCGTGATTTTCTTCCGGCCTCCAGAAGGGGCAGCCAAGGCGAATGAGCGAGGAGGGCGTAGGTAGGTTGGATCCATGTTGCCAGGGGTCCATTCAGTGAGAGGAGGGTATTTGCCATCACGGAAGGTACCAGCCTCCCACGAGTTAGGGTATTTGACCGCGTAGGCTTCGGGGTTGCCGTAGTTTTTGCCAGTAAAGGTGTCATAGTGGGGGGTGTCGAGGCCGTAACTGTCCACAATCGCTCCAACCTGATAAAGGGTTGCGCGGGAGGGGGCCTGTTGGGGGTGTGGAACAGCAGGAAGTTGTGCCGTGTTGGACTAGTGGGGTGGGGCTGGGGGAGCAACCTCTTTCCCTTTACGGGTTGGAGGCTGAACTGTTACCGCCGGGGCTTGCTGATGCGGGTGCGGTGGTTGGGAAAGCCTTTGTGACAGGTCACGTAAGGCTGATTCGATAGGGGCGAGGGAGGAGAGCGAGGGGGCCTGAGCGGCAGAAACACCTTCCGACAGCCCGTGGACTTTAGAGGTGAGGAGATCGATTCGCCCGTTGGTGGTGACGAGTCCGTTGAGGGCGGCTATCAGGAAGGGGATGAGGACTGTCACGCCATCACTGAGGTTGCGATGGTCCCACGAGATGAGAGGGGGGATAGAGGAGAAAGCATCTCCCAGGACAGGTTGCACAGACTGTAGAAGGGTGGGAATCACGAAGACCGCGGGATGTAGGGGCGTAGCAGAGCTTGCACTGCAGGGGTGGGCAGAACCAACGTCAGACATTGGAACGCGAAGCAGAGACTTGAAGCCTAAGCAAGAGGGAGGTAGACGTGCAAAAGTGAGGGGTCACACCAGACGTAATTGTGTTGAGAGTGCGTAAGAAAGTTTTGGTCAGGAAAATAGTGGGCGCGGAGCGTGTTATCTTCCTTGGCCGTTGCTTTTTTTATTTTATTTTTACTTTTTTATTTTTTATATCATATATTCATTGTTTTGGTAAGGTTCAAGAACTCGCATGCAGCGTGAGCTATGGCGTAAACAAAACCGTAAAGCACGCATCCCTCCTCCGTCTGAGGCAAAAACCGAGAACCCCAAGCCCCTCTGGTATGGAGCCAACCGCACATCTCGCCCTGAATCAAGCCTATCCTTACAACACAAGCGAACTCAGTTCGAGGAGAAACCCGAAACAAGAAAAGCGGGAAGCCCAAGGAAAAATCCCCCCGGAAATCTCAGCCCGAAGGCGCAAAAGAAAGTCCAATCCGATATCCCACCAGGCAATCCTGAAGCAGTACCTGGGCGCCCGGACGCTAACCCTAATCGGGCTCCAAGATAGAGGCAGGTGTACCTAAAATGGGCGCGGTCCCCACCCAGGGGAAAAGGTTCGTAGCAGGAGAGTTCCGACCGGCGCGAAACCGTGCAATACTGACCGGAGGAAAGGGCCAGGGCTTGGACCCCCAGAGAGATGGTCGGGACGAAGAAACCAAACAAAAACCCACATCCCGTAAAATTCAGATAGCAGTAAGGTGCCAGCTTATAATAGAAGCACTAGTGTGCCAGCCAGGAGCAGTAGGGTGCTAGCCAAAGAGGGTGGGCAGTAGGATGTGAGCCGACATCTCAACGTAGAAGAGGAGGGAGGGCCCAAGGCCCCAGGAAAAAACCCGACCTTGATAACCAAACCGTTGCCATTTTAGCGCGTCTCTCATGTAGTCCCTTGTTCTCCGAGAGATAGCGTCAATTAGTGGAAGGGATCCCACCGGCAGGTAGGATAAAGGAAGGGCGAGGAGGGGAGGGCGACCGTACGCTTGAACCGAGACGACCAGGAGGGTATGGCCAGTCCTCACCAGAGAACAGACCCCAAAGTTACTAGCCAAGGCGTTCCCCGTCAGGGATTGTGCAAAGTGGGGAGGACGTCCACCTCTGCCAGCGCTGAACAGAAACGAAGAGAAAGAAAGCCAACTGTGCCAAAGCTAAGCCAGGCCCCCCAAGCGAGACGGGACTACTGGGCCAACCCAGATAACTCCCCCATCAAGCGAAAAGGAGCCAGGCAAAGCAAAGGCAGGAGATGGAAAAAGCGCCCCTAGGTAAAAGCCATCAAAGGGGCAGAGGGGTGGAGGGGGGGCTCCCAGGAGGGGGCGACGAAGAGGAGGGGGGCTCACGATAGTTGAACGTAGTGTTGCAAAACTATGTGGCAGGAAAATAAAGGGCGCGGAGCGTTATCTTCCTTGGCCATTTTTTTTTTTTTTTTTTTTTTTTTATATCCTGTATTCATTGTTTGGTTAAGGTACAAGAACGTGCATGCAGCGCTAGCTATGACAGAAACAAAACCCAAAATCAAACAACTAACAAATGAAATAACAAAGCCAGTTCCTCCGAAGGAGTCCAATAACCGACGCGTCGCCTACTCAGGTCTTATAAAGGAAAACTACTAACTAACTAGTATCATGACGGAAACAAAACTAAACTCATACAAACAAGTATAGAAAATCAAACAGGAAACCTTCCACCACTTAGACCATTTGGCGACCCAGCCAACGACAACTGAGGCGAGGCAGGAAGGGAAGGGGAGGGCGAAAGAGAGGGCTGGTGGGGGGCATAGTGTGCGTACATGTCAGGGGGGAAACCAGTCTGAGTGGCGGTGAGGTAGCGTCCAAGCCCTATGAGGGCCGGGATTGAGGTCCATAATGAGGAGTCAGGTCCAATATCCGTTACCCCCTGGAGGTGGCGGGCGCGGGCAGCAGACTTTACTGGGCAGTGGAGGATAGCGTGTTCGAAGGTCTCGTTGGCCTCTTCACACCAGGAGCATATGGGAGAAGGGTCATCATCATGGCAGGATGGGTGGGCGGCCAGGTAGCACTTGCCAGAGCGCATCTCGTGGAGCCGGCCAGAGAGGAAACGGCCCAAGCCCATAAAGGGGTGCGGGCACATCGAGGTGGGATACAGGTAATAGGGCGGGGGCGGGGAGAGAAGGCGCCAGGAGGTGAGATGCTCCTCGCGGCACCTTGCCTTTAGGGAGGCATAGAGGGCTGGGGCCCCAACCGGGGCCAGCTGAAGTGGGGGAAGAAGGTCAGAGTTCGCCAGAGGAAGTGGATCGAGGCGGTTGCCTATCACGAAGTGTACTCAGTTGGCTACCGCGTCTACTGGTAGATGGCGTCGGTGCGGCGGGGAGGGTTGTTTGGTGAACCACCTAAGGGGGGTGTAGTTGGGGCCGGCCCAAGGGTGTCGGCCACGAACGGAGCCAGGGCGCCGGAGGGAGTCTGACGCCCTGAAGGGTGATGTGGTCGGGACAGTGTGGTCGAGGCGCGCTATCGCGGGATTGATGTCCGGAGAGAGACAGACCAGCCTTATGGCAGCAAGGCGTTGGAGGTTCTTGATAAGGAGGTCGATGTGTGCAAGCGAGCTCTCACATGGGAGAATGGCGATGTTTGTGGAGAAGAAGCAGTTGGTGACCCACCTCTGAACCCTATGCCAGAAAGACCTGAGCTTGTCGAGCATTTTGGCACCTGGCGAGAGCAGGTCGCAGCCGTAGAGGAGGATAGGGCGAATGAGGGAGGAAGCCAGCATGTGGCAGAGATGAGGGGCAAGGCCTTTACCGGGGCGGGAGAGACGGTCGACTGTAGCCAGCGCGGCTTCTGCCAGGGCCAGCCTTCTCGCGTAGTGCGCGGAGGTGGCCCTGTCCAGCGATGGTGTCGCCGGCTCGAGCCAGTAGCCCAGCCACCGAAGTACCTGGGCGGGCTTTTAGGGGACCGAATCCACCGAGACGGGGAGGGAAGAGGGCGGTCCTCTCTGTTGGGGGGTTCTCCAGTGCATGAGCTCAGTTTTGGGGAAGGAGAAAGCCGCGCCTATACGGCGACCCTTTGAGGTCAGGGAGACCGCAACGGCCTGAAGCTTTTGGACATTGCGTCGGTAGGAGGGCGAGGCCACGGTGATGGCAAAGTCGTCAACATAGGAGAGGATGAGACCATTGGGGATAGGGAAATGGAGGGATGAAACAAAGATGAGGAAGAGAAGGGGGGAGACAGGCGATCCCTGGGGGGTGCCTACTTGGACCGGGGTGAGGACCTTGAGGGAACCTTGGTAGAGGAGGCGGCATTGGCGACCGTGCAGGAAGGAGCGGACCCAGGAAACCAGGTAGGGGTGCACGCCTCGTTCTTTCAGCTTGCCACACAGAGCCCCCGAGTCCACATTATCAAAGCCCCCTTTGACGTCAAGGAAGAGGGTGGAGGAGCAGAGGCCCATGCTGTGGGCCAGCCGGACTTCGTGGAAGAGGGTAGCTAGGGCGTTGAAAGTTCCCATTCCGGAGAGAGAGCCACATTGGTTGGAGTGGACGAGGCTGAGGGCCCGAGCAACTGCGGCTAGCTTTACAGCTACCACACACTCCCTGATCTTGGACAGGGTTTGTAGGAGGACAATGATGCGGAATGAAGCTGGTGTATCGTAAGAGGCTTTGCCTGGCTTGTCGAGCACGATGCCATTAGCCTGCTTAAAGGAGGGCGGGTGGAAACCGTAGAGGAGGAGGGGTCCTAAGAGGGAGGTGAGGATCTTCGGGTTGGTAGAATAGACTCTTTTCCAAACCGAGTAGGGAATATGCTCGGGCCCCGGGGCAGAGGAGCTGGAGCTGGAAGCGAGTGCTCTGGAGATTTCCTCTTTAGTGAGCTCGGCGAGGTCCTTGAAGGGGTGGAGGATGGCCGGTGGAGGAGCTGAGGGCCTAGGCGGGAACAAGTAGGACAAGAGGGGGGCGTTGAGTTCAGAAGCAGTGTCTGCATCAGGAAAGGACGGGAAATGGTCCAGGGGGCGGCCCAGCACGAAACGTTTGGCAGTCCAGACAGTCTTGGGGGTGGCGGAGGACAGGAAATCATCCCAGTAGGCACGCTTATCTTGTTTAATAGCTTTGAAGTAGGAATTACGGGCTCGGTAGGCTTCAGCCTCAGAGGCTTCGGCAGGGGCCTTGCGGGCTCGACGCGTGGAAACGTGAAAGGATGTTCTCAGAGAGGAGAGGAGGGGAGACCACCAAGGTTTGGAGTAGTTGGAGAGGCGGTGGAGTGGGGTGTGTAGGAGGAGAGTGGTACGGAAGCGGTCGACATTTCTATCAAACCAGGTTGAGGCAGATGCAAGGGTGGGTGGAGGTGGGGGAGGAGAATCAACAAATAACTTGAGGGCATCCCCAAGGACCAGCCAGTCAGTTTTGGCCCATGCAGGGGAAGGGGCAGGGGCGCATAACAGCGGTGTGGAGAGCAATAGGCAAACAGGAACATGATCCGAGCCAGTGGAGGGGAGTGGGGTGGACCATTCAGCAAACAAGGAGCACGCCGCCCCGTTGGGAAAAGCGAGATCAAGGACTGACGGCCTGCCAACAGAGGCGAAAGGGAAGTAGGTAAACACACCAGGGGTATTTAGTAAGGAAAAACCATGCAGTGAAGCCAGCTGAAAATAAGGAGACGACGTGCCAAGTTCAGTAGAGGAAAGCACCCTAAGTGGGTCGGACAGGGAGTGATGAAGATTAAAGTCCCCCATAACAAAAACAGGAAAGTCTAGGTCGGGGAAACACAAATCCGGGGGTACAATTCTGGTATGGCTGGAGGTGCCCTGAGTATTATACACATTATAGACTCTGAGGCGAGTCCGGGAGGACGAGCAGAAGCCCATGTCCGAAAACAAGTCTACCGCCATGACATGGGTAGAGTTACCCGACCAAACTGGCAAAAGGGAAACAACTTCAAGAAAAGACAACAGGGCATAGCCCGCCATGAGTGGCTTGCCCCAAACATACGGGGGGGAGAAACATTTGTAACCAGGAAATGCAGGTAAGCGTGCTCTCCATACAGGGGGATCCTGTATAGTGACCAGTGCGGCCATGGAGGACAATGAGGAAAAACTCTGAAACAAAGAAAGAAAAACATCCCAGCTACCCAGGCTGTTATGCTGAACAAAGGAGAGATTCAAGAGGCCCTGGCTGATACCAGAGAGCCTGGTGGTAAACCTGATAGGAACGGACATTTACCCGGACAAGCCGGAAGGGTTGAAGAAGGTTCGGGTGGGGTCGACATCCCCCTGGGAGGGAGGGAGGCTGGCCCTGGAGGAGGAGCAGGTAGCTGTGTGAGGAGTTTCCGGTGGGGCTTGGGGGCGGGGGCGGCGGGGGGTGGCGAAGGGAGGGGCGAGGGTCTGTCTTGGGGTCGAAGGTCCAGGATTCCGGTCGGCCCCATCGGGCCCGACGTCCATGTCGTCCTCTGACTCAATTCCTAGCGGGGGTGGGCCGCAGGGGTCTCTGGCCAACGGGGCTGGTCGCTCCGGGCAGTCACGGTCGGTGGCGGAGTGTGGCTCCTTACAGTTAGGGCAGGAAGCAGTTGAGGAGGGGCAGCAGTTGACGACCGCCTTAGTGTTGCCCGCCTTCGGACAGGTGGGGTTCTGGCAGCGATGCGCCGAACGTGTGTGCCAGAGGGAGCAGATTGGACATACCGGGTGATCCAACTTACATCTAGGGGCCTGATGGCCGTATTTCCAGCAGTTTCGGCACTGGGTGAAGCGGTTGGAGGAGAAGGCACGTTCCACTCAGCGTCTCCTGGAGAAGAGGTGGATTGAGGTTTCCATGGCATTGAGGTCCTCGGGAGCGATCGTGACAACGACGGAGGTAGCGGACTTGGACATCCTGGACTCCAGGTCGCGGTTGAGGTAGCGGGCGGAGAAGATGGTAACGCCCTTGGCGTTAAGGATGGACTCCTGGAGGAGGGGGAGGAGGTCGTCCTGGTCTTCTGGGAGGTAGGCGAGGGGGAGGGAGTGGATGGCGAGTTGGGTCTCGTTGGGGGCAGGTCGGAAGGGGAGGTAGGCATTGTCGCCTACTGGGGAGAGTTGATTGAGGCGGTTGGTGAGGGCCTGGTAGTAGGGAGCGTAGGAAGTAGCAGGAGTGTAGGGGTCGAGGACGGTAAGGGTGACAGAGCCTCTGTCGTTGACCTTGGCAGAGAGGGAAAGAGGTAAGGGGCAGTTGGCTTCACGGAGCACCGATGCAGCAATGTCAGGGATGGTCGCAGAGATCCTTTCGGCTTCTGGGTGGAGGGCAGGAGGGGAACGAGGGGCGAAGAAACGACGCTGTACTGCTGGCAGGATGGGAGCCTCTTTAACAGGAGGAGCCAGCATACCGGATGCGACTTGCGCAGCAGAGGGTGGTTTCGGCTTAGGCCCCATGGTCTTTTTCCAGCCTCCAACGGCGGCAGCCAAGGCGAATGAGCGAGGAGGGCGTAGGTAGGACGGATCCATGTTGCCAGGGGTCCATTCAGAGAGGGGGGGGTATTTGCCGTCACGGAAGGTCCACGCCTCCCACGGGTTGGGGTATTTAACCGCGTAGGCCTCGGGGTTGCCTTAGTTCTTACCTGTAGCGGTATCGTATCGGGGGGTGTCGAGGTCGTACCCATGCACAATCCCTCCAATCTAATAAAGGGGCGCGCGAGGGGGGACCTGTTGGGGGTGTGGGACGGCAGGGAGTTGTGCCGTGTTGGACAGGGGGGCTGGGGCCGAAGGTGGGACTTCTTTCCCTTCACGAGTAGGGAGTGGAGCTGGTGGCGCCGGGGCTTGCTGATGTGGGGGTGGCGGTTGGGAAAGTCTTTGTAATAGGTCACACAGAGCTGATTCGATGGGGGCTAGGGAGGAAAGTGAAGGGGTCTAGGCGGCGGAAACCCCGTCAGACAGTCCTTGGACCTTAGCGGTGAGGAGGTCAATCCGTTCGTTGGTGGAAGCAAGCTCATTCAAGGTTGCTACGAGGAGGGGGATGAGGACAGTTTCGGCGTCACTGAGGTCGCGAAGGTCCGAGGAGAGGAGAGGAGGAACTGAGGAGAACGTATCACCTAGAACTGATTCTAGGAACTGTAGGAGGGCTGGGATCGCGTAGACCGCGGCATGGAGGGGGGTGGTAGAGCTTGCTCTAGAGGGGTGGGCGGATCCAACGGTAGACATTGGGACGCGTTGCAAAAACTTGAAGCCTAAGCTAGGGGGGGGCAAACAGGCAAAAGTAGGGTGTCACACCAGACGCGGTGGTGTTGAGAATGCGTGAGAAAGTTGTGGTCAGGAAAATAGGGGGCGCGGAGCGTGTTATCTTCCTTGGCCGTACCGGCCTCCTTATATAGACCTCTCCTCGCAAACCCTAACCCTGATGACTCATAACCCCTGAGTCATCTGATCATAACATGAACAAGTCATATGACTCAAATGAGTCATACGCGTGAGACACATGACTCATTATCGATTCATGTGCGAAATATAACACATCATAACACAAACAAGTTATATGACTCATCAGTCATACGTGCGAGACTCATGACTCATAATCGAGTCATTTGCGAAACATAACAAATCATAATATAAACAAGCCATATGACTTGAGCGAGTCATATGCCCAAGACCCATGACTCATGGCAGAGTCATGTATGAAATCCTGAGGTACCTGTCACATCTGTGATAGTGAATGCGTTGGTTCGTTGTCCTGAACCTCCTAATATTCATATCTCAAGTTTGTGCAAAAACGTCCCGTTACTTACGGCCCAAGATGAAGATGCCATATCTTTGAAGCCTACTAACCCCCCGAGTAGTTAACGGACCCACTCCGTTCCCCCTCTCTGGTCTTGCCAGAGGTTCCCTCTTATATATCCTGCAAACATCCTTCTGTCGCACGGACGGCAGCGACGTATACGGTATTATTCCGATACCTTCAATTCTGTGACCACAGAGTCACAGGACGCAACTAAGGTTGATGTGTATGATGACCCGCGGGCCCCGTATGGGGGCCAGTGGGGGGGTATTGGAGACCAAGATTCTCAGCCTCGGGTAAAGTTACCCTACCTAGAGTACTACTTGGCTATTGGAATCAGGTACTCCTAACAACCCTCTATGCCTAACAGGTATCGTGATAGGATGGAGATTGTATTTGGCACCCTGAGTGGATTTTTTTCTAATGTATATTGGTAGCCCAAATGGCACCACAACCCTGTACTGTACTGAGACCAATTCCGATCACCCCTTCTAAAGTCACCATCATTCAACAAATACAACCTTTCTTACCTACTGATCCAGTTCTTCCTGTGAGAGTGACAGCCTGCCTGTGCTCTATCGATCATGTCATCAGAGTATGGTACCATCACGCGGTTGATAAGTACCAATAAAGTGAATATATGTGGAAAAACTCTGCGCTTCAAGAGAAGGAGGAGTGAATGATCTGTAAGTAGTTGAAACGGTGGTGGCACTAATGATTCCCAGGCCAGCTGCAAGATCTGAATCCATAATGTGATGTCGACCATGGAAGAGGTGTGAATGGACTCCCCCAGCGAAACCACTGGAGCTGCTAATGGCCCTGAATTTAGAATGCTGATGTTAATGAGGGTGGTGTTGGAGGTGGAGGTGATGGTATATATTAGCACTACAACCTCACCATCTGCACTTCATACTCCTGCATCTTCTCTTCGCACACCCCATACCTTTTGAGTCGAGCTCTTGGCCGTTCTACTGCCCTCAAATTTTTTTTTTTTTTTGAAGACCTTTGATGTTTGCTGCTTGAGACTTTGAAAGGCTTCGTGTTTCCTCTTCTTTCGTCTTTTTGCCCCATTAATACTATTCTCTTTCTCCTCCTCCAAACATCACACATCCATTGAGTGAGTGGAGAAGAGATACCATGGGATAATATCTATAATTGCCACCACCCTTCACTCACATAAAACAATAATACGAATGCATGTTCCTACAAGAAACCTTTCCCAACTTGCTGGAGTTGCTACTATGACCTCAACCCCTGGTGGCCATAGGCATGGTTGGATGTGAATTCACTTCACCTGAATCTTATGAAAGAGGTATACTAATAGATGCACTAGATTGGCACTCTTTATACCTTTAGTCCGATGTGAACAGGGCAAAAATTAACTTCAGGATATCTGCCAACTGAGTTGCCCTTTTATTGCCGCCAGGATTCGGGAATACAATAACAGAATTGTGCCGATTAAGAATAGTATGCCTAATCCACCTTGAATGATGCCTAAACTCTATGTACAAATAATTCCATTAACAAGAATTCGAAACTTTGCCTCATCTTCAAAGCTCCACCCCACACGGTAAGAATTTGTGATTCCTGTTGCACGAGCATTCATAGCCTCAACAAGTTGTGTAGATCCTAATAGCAGTCTTAGTTAGAAGTACAAATTGGCTTATAGAGTGAGGGGAAATAAGCAAGCATACCTAGGACTTGTTCGGCTAGGGGCCAGGCTATACCATAGAGTACAGAAAAAGTGTCGTCATAACAAATCCAGTGATTCTGAAACAGACAAACATCTCGGATGACATTCCCGGTATGAGCACAGAGGTTTCCGGAGTCGATAATATACGGATCGTCGATGCGGATGTCATCTTTGCTCCTCCGGTGGGTAGCGAAAAAGTGTTCATGGATAAAGATAGCAGTTGGTTTCAGCAAATAGAGAATCATCACTTCATAGGTTAGGGCCAGTGTTCCTAGCTGTCCAGTCCTTCCGTCTTCAGGCGAGGACGGGACAGACTATGGCTCGTAGTCTGTCTTTTTGAGGGTTCTAGGACGGACTATGCCTGTGAAGGCGAGGACTGGACGGATTGTAGCGGACTATAGTCCTACTCTTAGACCTTTAGTACCAGCTAAGTTGAGACATCACGCATGTGGTCCCCCGCAGTCCCCCACCGTCCTTCACCATTCCCGGCCGTCCCCCATAGTCCCCCACCATCCTTTGCCGTCCCCGACCGTCCCCCTTGGTCTACAGTCCTTCACAGACTTCCGCCGTCCACGCCAGTGTTCCCAAGCGTCCAGTCTGTCCGTCTTTCGCCCAGCACAGGACAGGCAGCAAGTTTGAGCCCTATGCTCAGGACGGACGCCAAGTTGCAGTCTGTCCTGACCTATGCCCAGGGCGGACGGCCAGGCCCTATAGGTATCTTAGATTGTGTTTCATTATCAAATTTCATTAGCATTAGGTTAGTGTTATTAAGCGAAACATTTTTATTCCAATGTAGAGAAGCTTAGGCTCTACTATCATGTATCAAATGTCGCTGGAAGGCAAGGCAGATGGTTTAGTGAGTACAAGATCTGAGACCAAGGGAGGGGGACTCTACTTTATCGCTAGAATTTCTCAAAATAGTTAATCGTCGTCGCTCAGGTCTGTATTTATTTACCCATGCAGAGGTGTGGAGAGACCACACAGCATATAGGCAATGGGTTAGGCAATATGGATTACGACAGGACCGAGAAGGTAGCGATAGCGGTATGCAGGAAGCAGCCAGGGCCTACAAGGGACACTCTTCCTTACTCAGAACGGTAGGTACCTACAGGTGACGCCCATCATTACTCATGATGGTCAGGCCCTGCCAGAAGTTACCATTTCCAAGAAGACTGCAGGGCCCACCCGTCAACCTACAGTCCTGCAGTGTTTACAAAAGATGGACGCCGTTGCCGGCCGTCCTTACCCAGCCTGCCCGGGATGGACAGGACTATAAGACGCCAGGACCCTAGCGTCTGGACGGGAAGGTTCGGAACACTAGTTAGGGCCTGCATCTGCTTGTCAAGAACTACGGTGGCCTGTTTCTGGGCTGCAGTCTCGGCCTGCCGGGTCTCTCTCTCAACTCTTAGAGCTTCATTGTGGTCTGCAGTCTTGGCCTGCTAGTGCTGGGTCTCTCTCTCAACTCTTAGAGCTTCATTGTGGCCTGCAATCTCGGCCTGCCGGGTCTCTCTCTCAGCTCTTAGAGCTTCGTCGTGATCGTCAACTTTCCTTTGCAGAGTGGTTAACTGATTTTCCATCTGGTGGATGAAGAGGATTAAGGAATGGCCATGGTCATTCGCATAAGTAATCCTAGGATTGGCTGAGTTTCTAACTTGCTTCGGATGGATCGAGCGAGTTCCAGTGGTCAAAGAGCTCTTGATCCTAAGCGCCTCATCCTGAGGGTTTCCATTTCCATCAAGCTCCGTGTAAACCAATCCGGTTATCTTCTTCTTATTCACTTGGATGGGTACGAAGTTCTGAAACAGACAGGATCTGATAAAAAAAAGGAGTAGTTCAAAATTTAGTGAAAGGGGGGAGGGGGTTGTTTTTGAATAATCCAGTGATCCCAAGCGGCTAGTCCGTCCAGCTTTAGCTTTGGCCGAACTGGCCCAGGCTTTTTAACCAATGGCCTGGCCGGACTGCGGGAAACCGGCTTTTCAAAACCAAAGCCTGGCCCGGCCTGGGCATCTGGCAGCTTTGACCAGGGTTGTGCCAAGCAATTTGTAGAACCGAACCTCCTGGACTTACTCGGCTATTTTCGTTTAAAAAGTCACTCCCAAGTACTAGGTTATGCTCTAAATTACCCATCTCTAAACCATCATGGTCGTATAAATTAATAGTAATTGGAGGTATCGTCTTGCAGAAGGTAATCAAACATGCAATAGTTGAAGAGATATGGGTATCATCGTGATTGACCAGCTGGTTCCATTTAATTAGGAGATTTAGTGCGATTCACAGCACTGGTATCATGATATTATTACGCATATTAGCGACAAAAGAATATCAAGCAGGCTGGCCGTTCGCAGATAACTTCTGGTTTTCAGGGGATCTGGCGGCTTTACCTGAGAATCTCGCGGCTTTGCCAGGACATCTGACCGCTTTGGCCAGGATTGCGCCAAGACTCGACACGGCGGTTGCCTGGGTGCCGCCATGCTTTGGCGGCTACCCAGAATTTCGACCGGACTGGCCCAGGCTTTGTAAAACCATGGCCAGACTGGCTGGACTGCCCGCCCACAATCCGGACCATGGTCTGGACTGGCCGCTTGGGATCACCGGAATAATCGTATTTGAATAAGGAAAAAGGAATGTTGGAGGAAGAGGGGAAGGGGTTGAATGATCATGGTTGAATGAGGAAAAAGGAATGTTGGAGGCAGAGTGAAGGGTGGGGGTTGAACGATTGTGATTGAAGGAAGAGGAGGGGGTGCGGTAGAAGATAACAACTTCTATTATCTGTGATTGCTGACTGTTGGAGATTGAGGGTGACGTGGTACCTTTCTACATTAGGCTCTCTAGTCGTTATTGCAATCTCTTACGGATCTCATACCGTCAGAATTGCATCACTTTAATTTCTCTTGTCACGCACTCCCGAAGTACAATTGTCCTTTTCTTGGTAATATGTGTCATACTTGTGTTCATGTTTCAACCTGTTTTGTTCATGACACTCCGTCATAATCTATGAACTTAAGAACGGGGATATCGCCCATTGTGAAGGAGAGAAGAAGTGAACGAGCCTTGTCCTATCACAATAGACCTATTATTCAAGCAACTGTCCTATTTCAGAGTCTTACAACTCCTGCCGTGCTTTCCAAAATCGAACAGGTTATGAGCCCGGAGCTCACGGCACTTACAATCGCGTTCAATACTTATGAGTAACAATCCATATCCGGAACTTCCTACCCTACCAGAGCGTGATCCGAAGAGACCCGCTATGGCTACCTTTGGATCCTCTACTTTTAGGTCTCGGATCAAGGAAGACAAACCTGTTACCATCAAACTTGACAATGTAAAGCAATTGACTGGCCAGGAAAACTACCTTATATGGGAATCGACCATGGGGTTGGTTTGGAAAGGTATGAAGACTTATAAGATAGTTGTTGAAGGGCAACAGCCATCCGAAGACGCGGACCAGGTTGAAGTAACTGCTTATACGGCACTTTGCCATCAGGCGTCTGCGATCTATATACAAGTTGTCTCTGTGGAGATCTTAGAGAAACTTGTTGAATTTGATCATCCACATGAGATGTGAAAATATCTCAGGACCGAGTATTACCGCGATACTGCGTTCGCCCTCGTTTCCCAGATAACCAATCTCTCCTCCCTATCAACCTCCTATGATACTACACAGCCGATATCTGGCTTTATTGCCCAGTTTGAAACGGAATGGTTATGACTAGGCAAATTGGGGAAGGCATATGAGGACTCATATCGCCAAATGTTTGCCAAATTCTTAGCCGAAGACAAAGCAAAATGCGATTTCGTCTTAGGGTTTCTTTTGAGCCATCGAAAGAATATCATTGACAACCTTTCTACAAAGGACAACCTCACCTTTACCAAAGTAAAACAACGACTCTTAGACTTGGAATTCGGACAGGGAGAGAGCAGGATCCAAGAAGCTCTTACTACGGTCGACTACCAGAAGCAGAAGCGGAGCCTGAAATCTCGGCCGGTAAGGTTATGAAATTTATGTAAACTATGATACTTTACAGCAATTTACAAAATATAATTTACAATTTACATTACGTAATTTACAAGGCTAGGGCTTGCAGCTACCCTGATACCTAGAGTAGTGGTTGAAAAAGTGAAGAAAAACCTAATATACAGTATATAAGGTTTTACTATTCCAGATTCAATGGGCATTACCCTGACTAGTGACTACCTCTTGGCTGATTTTGCTTTATAATTATGTATATATTGGATGATCTTCTCACTTCAATCCATTATATCTTTATCCTCTTCTTACACATCTACTACTTCGTTCAACAAATCTTTCCCAACATCCTTCACACCTTAGCTTTATCCTCTTTTTGCTACAAACTACATTTCCTTAAAAATGGGACGCGACAAAAACGATAAAATTCATGATGCATTTGAAATTCTGCCTGCTGGACCAGACCGTAAGGTAAATCCCCAGTTTCATCTTTCTACTTGTAAACAATATTGCTTCTGATGAATATTAATTTAAGATTCCTAATCGGTTGATAAAGTGAAGTGCCTTGTATGTACAAAAGTCTTGGCCAAAAATATTACCCGCCAACAATAACACCTGAAAGCTTGCGAGTTGTATAAGAACTCTCTAAGAGATAATGGTCAACATGGAACCATTCTTGATCCAGCAACAGTTCCAGGACAGAGGGTACTAGATAAAGTTGATAAACTTACCCTTATTTACATGAATCAACGAGTTCTCGATCGGAAACCAGATAATGCACGAAGGTGGGAGGACTTGTCCAATGAAGCTGAAGTCAAATTGGAAAACCAAGCTCTCGATCTAGAGAGTAATGATAATGATGAAGATAATACTATTGCAGAATCAGGTATTTTCCTTCATAATCATGACGTTAGACCTTATATTACATGTAATGAATTCTAATTTAGCTTAATTAGGAATTTCGTTAGATCAAGGTAGTAAACATATCAGGGACTTGGAGGGTACTCAGGCCTATCATTACGGAAAGGAACATGAAACCATTGGAGCTTTCAGGGACCAAGGATCAATGCTTCAGCCCATAAGCACTTTAGAATAGTTCTTGAGGCCTTATAAGAGGCAATGTGTTGGTAGTTCTTCCTTTTCAAACTAAATTTAAAAAAAATGTCTGGAAACCTTAATCATGTATAAAAGTAGTAAGTTAGCTACTTATATCAAAGCAACAATATATTCTTTGTTCAAGTTATCTTCATAGAATATAAATGTTCTAGTTAAATTAAATTTGCATGAAATAAGAATTTTTTTTTTTTTTTTACCTAGTGTAAAATACTTTGGTAAATTATTATACTTTACGGTAAATTTACCGTAATTTACCATAATTTACAAACATGTAAATTACAATTTCCTAACCTTATCTGCCGGTCAGAAACTCAACGGACAAGTTGAAGGAGTGTACCTGGTGTAGTAAGCACCACCCCAGACACTCTCAGGGCCATACATGGAATGAATGTTTTCGGTTGAAATCCTATAACCAGAAGAAGGGAGATAGAAACCACCCTCGTGAGGAAGCACATACTGTCTCAAATACTTCTAGGAAGGTCAGCCAATCCTCATTTTACTTCGACACATGTGCAATATCTCAGATGTGTCCCAATGAAGATCAGTTTGAAAACCTTGCACTTTGTTCCGGAGTTGTGAAATCCAGCTCTACGGACAAAATGAGGATTAAAGGAAAAGGGAGTATTGTGTTTCACTGTTTACTGCGTAATGGAAATGTGTCTTCTTTCCATCTTGATGATGTTCTTTTTGTCTCCCAACTTGAAAGACCCCTAGTTTCGTGGCCCAAATTGCAAGAGGAAGGCTATCGTATGATTGGTGAAGGACTTGTGATATCTGTCGTAAAGAAAGAAAAGACAGTTTTGGAGGCGATTTTTGATGGATCTCTTCCCCGGATCCCGGAACTGCAAGAGTCTGCACTTCTGACATTTGAGTTCTGGCATGAGGCTCTGGGACACTTAGCTCCATCTACGCTTGATTGGTCCCATAGTCTTTTTGAAGACTCAATGTTTCTTCCTCCAAGTCCACTAAACTTCCCTTGTAAGGTGTGCGCAGTCGCTAAGTCTACACACAAAGTTCCAGTTCAGGTGATGCCCCGTGCTGCCTGCAAAGTTGAACTTATACCCTCTGACCTATGTGGACCTCTTCCGGTCCCATCTTATAGCAATTCGCTGTATTATATTTCCTTTAGCTGCGATGCGACTCGCTATTGCTGCGTTTGCTTTTTTCCAAAAAATTCTGATGTCCCTCAGATAGTTAGTAACTTTGTTGCTGAAGTGGAAAAACAGTCAACATGCACCATACCCAGGTTTCGAACTGACAATGGTGGAGAATATGTGAATGCCAAACTCACTAGATTTTTCGCTACTAAAGGAATCGTTCACGGGCTAACACCACCTTACTCGCCTGAGTCCAATGGTGTAGCGGAACGACTAAACCGAACAATTGGGCAAGGTATCCGAGCAATACTGCATCAGATACAAGACCGCTGACTCTGGGCAGAAGCAGTTGGAACATTTGTATATCTGAAAAACCGCCAGCCCCATAGTGCAAAAGAAGACTCCTTTTGAGGCTTTCTTTGGTAACAAGCCATCAATTGACCACCTCCTAACCATTTGGCCGTGAATGCCACTTGCATATCCCAAAAGCCAAACGCGGACCTGGATCCAAACCGCTACCGAGAGCACAGCGTGAACTGTTTCTAGGATATACCGCTGTCAATCATCAGTATAGAGTTTTCCTCTGTGAGGAATAACGTACCGTAGTTTCTGGGGACATATTCTTCCCACCTCATTCTGCAGCCGAAGCCTCCAGTGTTGATGACACTGCCTCTAGCAGTGTTGGTCTCATAAACACTTGCACAACTCCAACAGCTGACTCTACAATACCCTCCGTTTCTCTGAAGTATAGAGCAAATCATGATGGTTTCTCTACCAATGATATGTGGCTAGCATGGATGGACCGGTATCCTGAAACTGCGAACGAATGGTATGGCGAAGGCCATCCCAAAGTGGTAGAACTTTTCAAGCAAGAAAAGATACCCGGAAAGCGCAGTGGCTTTCTTGGGTTATCTTACTGGCTTCCAGATGATGATTCAGGATCTACTGTATCTCCTGAACACATCGGAACTATGGTATCTAATCAGTCTGCTCAGGTCTTGCTACCTGACAGTAATCATAGTTCACCAGTTTCCAGACCAGTTAGACACGTCATAGATGTCCCAATGCTGGATGTATTGGCACCTTCGGTACATGTACATGACGCTCTTGAACTACATAAAGCAACATCCCTAGACTCTCCGTCTTGTTCTCCACAACCTGGAAGACATGCCAGACAGGTGGTACCGGTTCATGATGAACCAGTTAGCTTCGTCAGGCGTGAAGACAGGATGGATACAGCATCGGACTGTTTCCATCAATGGAGAAGTCTTCCTCCTATTGACTCCGACTCGGATGATGAAGTCCTTGTAACACGCGAAGACCATTCCCATCCTAGTATATTACAGATACAAGAGCCAGATACCTATGCCCAGGCCCAAGCATCTGAATACTGGAATGATTGGAATAAGGCTATCGATAAGGACAACACATCGTTAGAGGAGAACGAAGTTTGGGAAATTGTTACTAGACCTCCCAACCGAAGGATTGTTCATGGCTGCTGGGTGTTTAGAGTTAAAGGCAATGTAAAAGGGGAGCTAGAACGATTTAAGGCCAGATATGTGGCAAAAGGTTTCTCCCAAGTTCAAGGAATTAACTACAAGGAAATCTTTGGGCCTGTCGTACGCTTTGACTCCTTGAGATTACTTCTAGCGATCACTGCTTCGATGAAGTGGCAGACACGACAGCTGGATATAAAAACTGCTTTCCTTTATGGTAGTTTAGAGAAAGAAGTATACTTACAACTACCAGATGGACGACGAGAAGAAGGAAATGTAGTAAGACTGAAACAGGCTATCTATGGCCTTAAACAGTCACCCAGGCAGTGGTATCACCGCCTATTAACCTTCCTGGAACTATATGGGTTTCGTCCGTCTCCCTTTGATCCCTGTATCCTTATAAACGAGTGTGGCAACTTGTTTGTTGCTGTTTACGTCAATGATATAACCGTTTTCGGCAAGGACGACAGTCAGAAAGAGGATACAATTTCCTTGCTCAAGTCTGAGTTTAAGGTAAAACACATGGGACCACTACATTGGCTGCTTGGAATGCAGATAGAATACAGCCCAGGACAGATAACAATATCGCAGAAGAACTTTATCGAGAAGGTTCTCTCTCACTTTTCCATGCAAGAATGGAACCCTGTTTCTACTCCCGTCGATCCAACTCAACCACTTTGTAAAGGTTCTCCTGGTGACAACCCAGTACTACCAGCAACCTATCAACAAATGGTTGGATCTCTTATGTATCTTGTTACTGGTAGCCGGCCAGACGTGGCATTCACCATAACATATCTTTTGCAGTTCAACACTGAACCTCATGAAACCCACATAAAAGCCGCGAAGCGAGTACTTCGCTACTTGTAGAAAACAAAGGACAAGAAGCTTTGCTACCAACTTGGTTCGACTCTTTGCCTGAATGGTTACTCGGATGCTTCCTACGGAAGCTGTGTAGATACTCAGCGGAGTTTCTCTGGTTACCTGTTTAAGCTAGGAAATGCCACTATCTCTTGGCGCTGTCAGAAGCAGCACTTAGTAGCCCATTCTACCTGTAAGGCAGAATATATGGCTCTGGCTCTTGCAACGAAGCAATACACGTGGACACGAAGTACCTTGCGTGAGCTATTAGGCAATACAGTCCCTGCAGCATTGTCTGTGGATAGTCGCGCAGCCATTGATCTTGCCAATAACCCAAAGCTAAACGATGCATCGAAGCACATCAACATCGCATACAACTTTACCCGTGAACGCTTGGAAGATGGATCTCTTTCCTTGCTTCACGTACCCTCTTCTGAGAACCTTGCTGACATCTGTACGAATGGTTTACCTCGACTACAGCATGAACACTGATGTTCCAAGATTTTTGATACAAAAGTGAGATGGGGTGTTGGAGATTGAGGGTGACGTGATACCTTTCTACATTAGGCTCTCTAGTCGTTATTGCAATCTCTTACGGATCTCTTACTGTCAGAATTGCATCACTTTAATTTCACTTGTCACGCACTCCCAAAGTACAGTTGTCCTTTTCTTGGTATTACGTGTCATAGTTGTGTTCATGTTTCAACCTGTTTCGTTCATGACACTCTGTCATAATCTATGTATTTAAGAATGGGGATATCGCCCATGGTGAAGGAGAGAAGAAGTGAACGAGCCTTGTCCTATCACAACAGACCTATTATTCAAGCAATTGTCCTATTTCGGAGTCTTACAACTCCCGCCGTGCTTCCCAAAATCGAACACTGACTACTCGTGCCACAGCTGCTTGTACGCTTACAAACCTGGGGCACTCCAGAGGAGTATGATATATCATATCATAAAACAAGGAAAAGGTCAAGCGATTACAAATGCCCAAGACCCAAGGCCTAATAGCTGCAGATATAAAGAAAGCAAATCTAACACCAATACTGCATGCTTAACCTGAGGCGAGAGGAGAACACACTATAAGCATGGGTGACCACTGGATTTTCTGAAAGAAAAATAACAAGCAGAACAATCCACCCTGCCCAGTCCTCAAAAAATAAATGCTTCGTTTAGATAATATCGACTGGCCCGTGGAGCCCGCCGGCCATATCTAGAGAAACATGGCAAGGCAGCTAGTATTTTTAAGAACCACCAGATAGTCCCGCCCCAGAGCTTGCTCCCCCTCCAGAACTGCTGGCTGATATTTTACATAGCCTCCCCCACACCGAATTTTCTCTGATCATACAAGACGGCGACTAGCTTAACGATGCAACAGAGGGTATGTGGGCGGTTAGGCCTGGGGACCCTCTCTTGCCCTGTCCGCGCCCGCTGATTCATCATCTCCACTTCATAGTACTTTCCCCATTTGTACAACACGCCAGCTAGATTACAGACACACAGTACTTGAGTAGGGTATCTCGATGATCAAGGCCGAGAACCTCCTCTGTACCCACGAATGCACACCGATTCATAACCTCTACTTCATTGTGCTTTCTCTGATTAGAAAGTTCCACCCCAAGATTATTGACACTGAGTAAGGTATCTCAATGAAGTGGTCGAAGGGTCCTCTCTCTGCCGGCCAGTGCATATTGGCACACAATCTCCATTTACTCACGCCTTTTCAGATCAAGCAGTGTTTTTCGCCTAGTATATTTACGCACTCCAGTGAAAATGGATGATTGGGCTCCAGTGTCCTCTCCATACCCCCCAACACACGCCGATATGTAATCACCGCTTCTCCATACCTCTTCTGATTAAGCAGGGTAGACCATGGAGGCTCAATATGGTATCCACATCATACAGTCCAAGCGACTCTCCTCCCCCTGTAGTCAAGTATATGTATATCGAAACATCACCTCTACTTCCCCGTATCCCCCCCCCCCTTGGTTATGTTGAGTTCGACCAAGGCTATCGGCACTTATGAGGGTAGATGCATGGTCTTCTCCGAGAGCTTTCTCCCTACCAGCCAATGCATATCGACAGACAACTTTGGCTGGCCCATACCTTTCCGGAACAAGAAGCGTTTTGCCTAACATATTTATGGTATCGAGGGTAACAGGATGGTCATGCCCCAGGGCCTTCTCCACAGACTCCAGGGCTTGTCGATACTTCATCTCCTCTTCTGTCTACTTTTTCTGATTAAGCAGGCCCACGTCAGGGCCACCAATCCTTGGTAAGCGAACACCTTCGTCTACCTTTCCCACAACCTCCTCTCAATCCCAGCGAGCCCGTGGATAAACATGCTCCACTGGAACGGCATCCAGGTCTTCGGCACGTTCATTGTGAAGCACCATGTCGGGTCCATCGCTCTCTCTCGACTGCTGGATAAAGATCCGCAGGGTGAATACATATTCACTACGCAATTATCACTGGCTATAGAAACCTATGGATTCGGCGGATGGCTATGAACCTCGAGGCCTTGTTTCCCGCAGAAGGTTTCAGACCGGGCGACTTGCAAGCGTTTCTAAAAGAGCTCACAGGCCAGGTGGTGGAATTGGCTCCTGGCGGGCATGTGATATGGTATGATTCTTTAAAAGTGCTCGAGAAAGCGGGTTTGCTTTGCCCAACGTGCAGTTATTCAGAGTCACTGACAAAATATTTATGAACCATAGGTTGCGGGAGCCACGGTTACCGGCTACGAGTATCATGACCGACTCTATGAATCAGGTACATGATATATGTACTAGGATAGGCTACTTTGGTTGGGAATCGCTGGGTGGTGGGATCTTCGGGGTGGCTGAGGTGCTCTCTGCTATTCGGAAGGTAGGGACAGCAGCACCCTTCGCGCCTGGATGAATGTACAGTACAAGCACTTTAATGGTAAGCATTTTAAAACCGTCGACCGGAGATTTTTTGTCGGTGATCGGGCGACATCGAGGGTAGCCCTATGAAGTCAGTTTGGCACTTTGTCTCGGAAAAAGCATGCGGTGGTTCAGAATTCCTCTTCACGAATCTCAATAGAGGATTTGGAAAGGGGAGGTGGGTTGATAGTATTGTCTGTTCTACCACACGCGTTTATTCCCCAACCTCATGCCGTGCCTATATAAATATTTTTTGTACGGTAGACGGTCCTAGATACGCCATGGGTGTAGATAGGTCCGTAGCCAATCCTTCCATCCAAGAGCCCCCGGATCGCTGATAGGTTGAAGTGGTCATTTGCCACCGAAACTGTTTACCCTGGCGGCGCAGGCCTGAATATCCCTACAGACACTGCTACCTCAACCATAAACCCGTGGATCCTGGGAGATTACCATGTTCCCACCCATAACTGCAGACTCCAGCGAAACAAATATTAGAGTTGGGAATCTACTACAGGCACCCTCCCACCCTTTCCGCTCCCAGATATAAGATCTTGACCGTAGGAAAACTCCATAGATCCCCCGTTCCAATTATCGCCGAACAACTGCCCCACAATACAGACATGGTCTCCATACACGAAGAGGACAGCAGAATGAAGCACAGTTGGGAGCTCTATGAGAACGACTTTTAACCCAGCATGGAGAATCAGTGGAGCTTGCCTGGGTGCTTTAGTCGGAGGACAGGGGTAATTTCGTGAGTTTTCTTATATGGAGGGGAGAGGAGTCGATGTGGGTTAGTTATTGCCTGGAGCATAATGCCCCAGTTGGAGTGCTGATTGGTGATCAGAGGGCTGATGGGGTGATGTGGGATGGGGGCGTTGTTAGAGGTGGTGGGGACTGGTGAGGCAATTTCTGGTATACCAAGAAAGAAGGAGAGAGAGAGGGGCGGGTAAAGGAAGAAGCACTGCACAGGTATTTCATATCAGTGTTTTGAATTTGTGTGATCGGGAATTGATGGGAATGATGGTCAACTTAATTGTTATTGAGTTACTATGTGGGAGGATATGATACGAGTGCAGTGTTCGCAACGGGGCAGTCCGTCCGTCCTGGGCCAGGACGAGGACGGACGACATTGTGTCGTCCCGTCCCGTCTTTTCCTGAACTTGCCCGACAATTGTGAGCAAAGGACGGTTACCCCCGCCGTCCCCCACATAAATGTCTCACCCTCCCGGGTCTAATTTCCTTTCCGTGGATTAACTAAAGACAAATAGTAATAATAGTTAGCATGCTTAGAATTTATACTAGTATTGGACAATATTAGAACTACAAGTGTGATATAGGATTCTTGATATGTAGTCCACTTGTTGAAATACTAAGTGATTGAGAAAAGCTTGATTCTAGCAGTGGCCCGTGGGCTTCCGATCAGATTTATTTTGCCAAATAGATATCAATTTCAATCGTGTTTGGCTACTATAGTATGATCATGAACGGAGACTAGCTAGTGTCTTAGACAAAAATGAAAGAGAAGAAGCTGTCAACGAAAATAAAAAAAAAAAGAGATTTAAATGACCGAGGAAGAACGAAGGCCTAATGAGTGTAGCTCTAACGCCTTAAGTGTGCTCTCCATGCGATTCTATGTCAAAACCGAGTGATAATTTATGCTAAGATCAAGCGAGAGTAACTTACAACGAGCGCATCACCAGCGTGTTTTTCATTTGGTGATCTTAGAATTACTCTCAGAGGGTGTAGGAACACGGCGCGGATAGGATGGATTTGATAGTACCGGGCTGTCACCCGCCGTCACCCACCATCACCCGCCGTCCCCTGTCGTCCCCTGTCGTCCCCTGTCGTCCCCTGTCGTCCCCGGCCGTCCCAACCATCCCCACCGTCCCCCGCCATCCCCTGCCGTCCCCCGCCGTCCCCCACCGTCCCCCATTCTCCCCTATCTAAAATCGTCTCAGACCGTGGGGCTTGTCGTCCTTCCTAATGACGGCCGTCCTGGAAGTTCAAGGACGGGGGCGGACGACATTTTGCCGTCCCGTCTCGTCCGGGGGTCTTGGCAGTCCCCCCGCCGGGCCCTACGGGGGCCCCGGAGGGCTGAGAACACTGTACGAGTGGTTTGAAGGATAGGCCGCATATAAATGGTCAAGCACAATGTTCCTTAGGTATCAGGAAACCATAGTGCAACAGCATGTTTTCTTTACACCCCTTTGTGTTAAACGAAACATGACTGCCTTATCCAAGGTGTTACCGTATCCACCCAATTATCCTACTCGCTCCAAGCACACTCATTTAGAGGAAGTACCGTACATCCAACCACCACCCACTAAAAAGCCCTCGCCTAGCACTGCACCCAACCCCGCATATCATCCCAATACCTTCTACCCTTGCCAGTCCCGATCTCTCCATTCAAACCTGGAGCAAGCAAACCTGAAAGCACAGAACAACCCGACAACCGTTTCCTTCATCCAGACTTCCTCAAGTCTGGGTAAACTTCCGCTTCGACCTTTTGAATCTTGGCCCATAAGCGGGGGGTAGAGGCGTTAGTATCATCTCGTTTCCATTTGGGGGTAGGGGGTGAACATAGCTCGCGTCGGGGGTCCGTTAGGCCGTTCTACAGATCCAATGCCGCATTTTCTACCGCCATATGTCTTAATAGAGAGAGCGCCTTTGGAATATTTGCAACAACGCTCTTGTGAAAGTATTTGAAGCCGTGTGTTATTTATTATCCGGAGTGCCTCACAGCTGTTCTTCAGCCATTAGCGTCTTTGGCTCCTCCCCCCTCCATCGTCATTAGGACTGAGTAAGTCGCTGTCTACATTGGAGGTATTGTCCTAGTAGCTGATTTTTTCTTCGTTTGATATAGCCTCATTGCCTGGATCTGTTCCAGATCTCCCGTCAAAGCTTGGATCATCAACAACTTCATTCCAGAGGTATCATGAACCCGCTCCTTCGTAGCCGAACTGCCAAGAAATTTGAACCCAGGAAATCTGTCCCCTTTATCCAAGAGCATCATCATTATCAATGTCATCATCCTCGCCAGTTGGGATTTTTTCTCTCTATACCCTATCTTCCTTGCACCTACTCCGTGCATTCTTCCGTCACCATCGCTGTCCTCGCTATCGTCAGGGATCTCTCCATTTGGTGGCCTTCCCCTTCATCTTGGCGGAGCTTCTCGTAACTTATTCGAGCACTATTGTATTTGGGATCTAAAAGGATTGGGTTTCCTTTCCTCAACTTACTTTTTCCATCTGATTGTTAGAGTTCAGCGATGGTGATTTGGGGACTCATTTCATACCCACTGGTTCTATAGGGTGCTCATCCCAGATCTTCTTCACTCTCTTTGTCTCCACTACCTTCAGATCTCCTGCCGTGGTTATGATCTCAATCTAGGCCTTGGAGACCAAAGTCCATTGCAGGGGAATTATTATTAGTCCACTCGCCGCAATTTTATGGAGAGTATACAAACGAGTGACTTTTGGTGATTAAAAGCCCCCCCCCCTCCGGTTACCATAGCAATGTGGCAGTCCACAGTGCATTCTCGGCTCCTTATCTGTCCACTGGAATCCGACACACTGAGGCCTCCCCTACACTTCTTTGTCTGCCACCCAAACACTAACATCCTGTTCAGCCCACTAGCCTGATTTTCCAGATGGAAAATAGGCTCTGTGGAGGAAGTCATCATGACCCAGAGCCACTCGCCAACGAACTCGCTGACCCACTGAAGGAACATGCTTTCGAGGGCGAAGGTACAAGATCTGCGTTAGTTGGTTATCCCGAATACTCACAAGTTTTCCTTTAACCAGGGAGGCAAGGTTGGGGGGTAGGCCTGAGAGAGAGATACACCACCAAGTTGATGGATGTTGAATCTGTGTAAGGTAGTGTAAGCTTCCTTCCGCAGGGTTAGTGCTTACTCCCCTCAATCTTTTCTATTTATCACTTCCCTATCCATATCATCCTCTGTTTACTCTATCTTCTATGTCACTCAACATACCTCCCCACCTTCTTTAGAGGCAGAGTTAGGTGGAGACAACCAGAATAGACTTAGGGTTGTCTAGGCCAATTGAGATTCATTTATTAGATGGAGATTTGTCTAGGAAGGCTTGGAAGCAACTCGTTTCATTTATGACTACTAAGAGTACAAGAAAGTAAAATAGAATCTTAAAGGCAATATTTTATTGTTAAGGTCTCTGCTCCATTGCTTGATAATGTCTAAAAGCTTAGGAGGCACTTTAATATTTATATCCCGCATCTGAGTGTTCGCAGACTACATCTATCTAATGTACAAAATATATACCTCTTCAAATCTAACTCGCAACGTTGAGTACTCCATAAGAGTACAAACATAGGGAGACCTGAAAACCATTACAACCTCTTTGGTAATTACTATTTAGTATTTTCCGGAAGATATATTTGTCTCCAGTAGTAATTATCCAATCCTCAGAGTGTTTGGACGTGTAGCTAAGTTTTCAAGTTGAACTATGTTGGCTCCAATAGTCCTTTCTATTGTCAAGAGGATCAGTCTCGATAAGAAGTTGCCTTTGCATATTGCCGGAGTCGATGACTTTTAGTTATGATAACTCAACAACTAACTGATAGAATTTATTCTGATGACTTTCTCTTTATAGAGGAGAAGTCATTCTATAGAATACTCTCATAATTCCTCAGTCTGCAACTCCTGGTAGTTCTATAGAGAGGGGGTGGACATTTGTGTTATGTTGGTTATAATTCCCACAACCACGGCGCACCCCATATCATAGTTGCAACACTCTCTGGAGCTCATTGGCTTCTCTGGTAGTGTCTTCCAGGAGCTGTAGACCCTCTCTAACCACTGGAGGGTGGATGTGAATGTGTTTTATCCTTTGTTCTGAACCTCATAGCATTCAAATCATATCCTTGTGCAGAAATGTCTTGTCACGTACGCCCTATGTCAAAGATGTCATATATTTGATACCTAGTAACTCTCCAAGTAATTAACAGATTAACTTCATTCCACTTCTCAGGTCTTGTCAGAGGTCCCTTCTTATATATCCTGCGAACAGCTTTCAGTCGGATAGACGGCAGCAACGTATATAGTATTTCTCTGACACCTTCAATTCTGTGACCAAATAGTCACAGGACGCAACAAAGTTGATATGTATGATGTTGTGCAGGCCCGTAAGAGGGCCAGAGTGGGGTGTTGGAGATTGAGATTTCCGAACTCGGGTAAGGTTACCCTACCTAAGGTATTCCTAGGTTATCGGAATCGGGTACTCCTAACAGGCTGCCATTGCGGGTTTGGGCTTGCAATGCCTTTTATCCTAGCTAACTTGAAAACAAGGGGTGTAGTGTGAAATATTCCATAAAAGGAATTAAATCTAATTGTGAGCGAAAGGGATAACTAGCCGTAGGTGAGGGGAAAAACATTGGTTTTGCCCGGGCTTAAACCAGGGATCACTTGTGTGGTATGCTGAAGTGGTCCCAGTTCTGGACTGGAAAATGGCCACTTGGAGCCATGTAAAGCATAATAGCTTGAGAGGTTAGAGGAGTTCTTACTTACACAGTTCAGCCCCCACAAAATACCCTTAAGCTGAGGTTAGTGGGGAGAACTCGATTGTTTTTCAACGGCAAATGTGGTGTCCAACCAATGACTGGTCTCGTCACCTCCCTATTCAGGTTTAGAAAGGAGTGTTGGATCAATTTTTTTGGGCGGTTTCGTTGTGTAGAACCACCTACACCACGAAACCAGGTTAGTGTATTTTTCTACTCTCCAAATATTGTAATGATACCAGTACGTTAGTCATCGCTTACACATGTGCCCTTGAACCTTGTTGTCTTACCCACAAAAGCGATCACATGATGCCTAACTGTAGAATCTCAGGGTCCTTTGGGTAATTGAAAATGTTTACCGTCACAATAGTGATTAATAACATCATTCTAATAATACTTATGGTTGGCCTCTTGGCTCCGAATATGAGGCTCTTTGCGCCAAGACTGATGCAATCCCAGCTGTCCCTACAATCCCGAAAGCTTCCTTCAACCCCCCCCCTTCAATGCTATAATCGAACCCAATGAAAGACAAAAAGAAAGAAACGGGTGTCGAAATATCCGCATAGGTTGATGCCGACACCCCTCCAAAAACACTCACCCACCGAGACCCGCCAAACCCACTCCCAGTAGTTAGCACTTAAAGATAGTCTTTCGGGTATGATACCTCCCTTTCCCAAAACCCCACCACTGCTTCCACTGCTACAAGGTAATATATTTCAAAGTGTGGACCTGGAATCTCCACCTCCGCCAGTATCCCAGACTTCTGTAAACCAGGTACAGGCCTTTACCACAACCTCCAAGGTGTCAACTCTTCCGCCAGGAGGCCACCTTTGGTATCAGCTGCCTCAGTACTAGCCTAAAACTTTTCTATGTCCTTACATAAGTGTCGATCCCCAGTTGCCAGTTGGGCAGCTAGAGTGTTGACAGCGAGATTTGGCTGCACGACCTTCTCCCTTCACCACCTTTGTGAGCAAAACCAAGCCTCGGTTTTGCAAAGGGTGTCGTAGCCTGTCCACTATTGCCTTACTGAAGAGCTTAGAGACTAGTGCCGTAACTTGGTCGGCCGGGTAAATTTGGTTACCCTCCTGTAGCAACTTTCTTATTTAAGCACGCAACACACCACTCCGCCTCCACCATCCATTGAAAACTACCTATTGTCTATACATTCCCCACCAGCAACACAGCTGAGTGATTCTCTTCTCCACTAACAAAAACCAAAATTCTACCATCACCGCGGGTTCAACCGAGCCCCTACGTTTAACACCATGGAAGACGTCTACGATGAATTGTGGAGGAAATATCTACCCGATCTCATCCAACATCGCACATTCTCCATTCCCCAGCCACAGCATGGCTTTCGTCTAGGATATAAGGCAGACCTTAAGAAGGTAGATAAGGCATTTCCAGATCCAGAATTCGAAAAAGGAAAGAAGGAGAAAGTATTCAAGGTGCTCGAGGTTAGGTCAGAGCTTCCTTGTGGAACGGAGCAACTTCTTGTACGTCATGAGTTTCAAGCAATCGAACGCGAACTATTAAAGACCAAGTCGAGAAAATGGTCCAATGTCAACCCGAAGACTGGAAAGCCAGCATGGAACTTGAATCTGGATTTTGAAATAGCCGGTCAACCCGGTTCAGGTGCGTAGTATTTCCCTTGGTTCTTTTCTTATCCCACTATTGACAAATAAATAGGAAAATCAGTTTTTCTTTCTTACCTCCTAGTAAGCAGGCTTCTGGCAGGTCAACCGACTGTTTTTCGCCTCAATGACAGCTGTTGCTATTTATTTGACTCCGATTCCAAGGGCCAAAATACAGATGCCAATTCCCTATTTGACCTCCCTGAGGACCGAAAGCGGGCACTTTGGATTCTGACAGATGCGGCACTTTCAGATGAACGCTGGAATATGAAGACTCATAGTTGGTTTGTAGTGCTGGCAGCATCACCAGCAAAAATAATAGATTCAGGACAGTGGCAAAAGGATCGCAATGTTGAATCCTGGTATATGAGTAACTGGAGTTGGGGTGAGATTGTAGCTGCTTTCTGGTACCAGTCCCTTGCCACGCTAAAGAAGACACCGGCTGACCAAACAATCTTGTAATAGTCTAGCGAATTGCGAGCCCCCTACTCCATACCAAATCGCAATACTCTTTACAACCTTCAATTTCTTAGGCCCCATTGCCAGGACTTGTTTGCAGTCAATCTCGGTGATGGACATTGATCATTATAATCTTAGCCTTGATAAATACCTTGGCAAAGTCGATAGTGAAATTGTTACATTCATTACACAGGAGGGGCTTCTAAATGGTAGAGAATAGTGTACACCAGCACGCTTCTCATAAGATAGCTATTATGCATCCCACCCATAATTGGAGGTCATATAAGGCTCAAATCATCAGTAGATGGATCGCCCACAAGATTTTCGAGAAGGCACACATGAGGTCACGATTGAGGTGTTTTGAGCTCTACAAACAGCTCGCACACCAAAAATCACTCCGCACTGCAGCTGGCTGGATTTTTGAGGCATACGCACATGACTGGTTAGGAGCGGGCGGATCATTTGAGGCTGACCAACTTCCGATTATCGATAACAACACCCCGCCCCTTGAATTCAAGATATATCAGTCTAGATCCCGCAATTATTTCACAGATGCCAACAATTTGGCGACACTGGCTCGGGTGGAAGGTGCCCAGGGTATCGAGCAAGATGGGATCGGAAAATATTTCCTCCCTTATGCTGCAAACTTTGAATCGGTTGATGCACTGGTGTTTGGCGGTTTGGATCCCTTGGTTCTATTTCAAATCACTATCGCTAAGAGTCACAATATCAAATTACCTGTGATGTAGAAGCTTTGTGAATCACTACCAGCTACTATCAAGAACATTAACCTTGTTTTTGTTATCCTACAAGACTGTGTAAGCGAATACTCTCGCACTCAGAGTGTACTGGAAGCTAGAGATGTTAAACCCGGGGCAGCTGACCTGACCATCAACCAGTTCAGACTTGTTCTCATGGTGGAGGTAATGCAATTGATGGTTATTGGGGGGCCTTCCATGGTACAGGATGAGGGTGGCAGTGGGGATGAAAGTGGCAGTGGAGACTATGATGGGGATGATACAGTGATGGATGGCCTTCAATAAGGTGTAGGACATGGTGTCCAGAGTACTGTGGAGATTTGTTTGTATTGTGTATTTTTTGTACCAGGGGCAATGGTTTTGACCTTGTGATTGAGTTGTCATTTCTGTTCAAGGTTAGTGCGGAATTCATGCTTTGTGAGAAACCCTTTTGTAATCACCCCTTTCCCTTTTTCACTATGCCTGGTGCCGTTTCCCTTTTCCTTTTCACTTCTTTATCCTTTTGGAAACGGCCACAGCGGGAGGGGATATAGTTTCTTGTAAATAGTACAGCATAAAATTCACCTATGAATAGATCGTTTGTTCATAGCAAAATTCAACCTACTATCATTGCAGTGTTATATGCTTGTTAGGTGATTTTGTGTCAGTCACCTAACAAGATTGCTTTCCTCGTCCTAAAGATTCGATCCATTTATCATTCCTTCCACCTCTTGAACTTTACTCTTCATCATATAAATTTTCTAGCAGCTTTCGTTTCCACCCTCACCTCCCTCCAACAGCCTAGGATGCTGCTGGTTGCATAATACTTGAGTATAGTACTACATTTACGTATCCTACTGTTACCAAGAAGCTAGAGTGGTCAGTAGTTTCTAGAACGAAGCTGGAGGCATTATACAGTTTTATTTTTTCAGCGTAGTTGACCTATTGGCCTGGTCGGGTATATGTAAGATAAGGTAGATATTTGTGCTATGGACTGCCTGCCATGGTTTCTACTTTAAAAATACTGCCAGGATGCCCTAGTTCAAATATGGGAAAGACACAACAGTGGCAGTTTTTTACCTGGGATGAACAGGACCTGCACGTCATGTATATCCATGGCATGGCGGTCTTGTACTCACATTAATAGCGTCATAGGAGATCACTTGGCCATCGTGTTGATAAATGGGTCGTGAGAGGGCGAAAATGTAAAGCTTAATCATCAATTACTTGAACTATTGTAGGTTTATATTATTGGTCATGAAGAAACAAAACAAAACTAAGCAAAAGAAAACAAAACACAGCATCGGCAGTAACATATTAGAAAATATGCAAGAAAAGAAAATGTAAAAGAGAGACAAATGTGAAATAGGCAAGGGGGTCGTACCATAGTAGAGAACAGGATATTGAATTAAAGCGAGGAGAGGGATGGCAAAAGCTCGAAAGGAGAAATAAGCACTTAACAACAAAATGAGAGCATGTGACTCGCTCTGTAGGGCGGATCGGTATGAAGTTCAACACACCAGGTATCTGCATAATACATCTGATCTATTGGAAATTGGCCCTGACCTCTATACATGGAGTGCCCCATCTTTAGCCTTGCCTTTCTCGCCATAGATTGATCCAGCAGTTTCAATTCTCTAATTACATGATTTCATTTCTGCTGCTTGAGGTCGTAGTGTGGTGTGGTGTGGTTAAGGCTTTGCTCCTTTCACCGGCTAGTCATTTTCCTTTTTCGATTACAAGAGCCTAGCATTATACAGAATTGATTACCTATCACATCGCATTCTCATCTCGCCCTTTTTCCCTCAACCATAGTGTTGAGCACAAGCCGAGCGGGCTTGAGTCCATCGAGTCCGGGGGTGCCACGAGCCTAGGCAGTCATTAGGCTCGAGTCTGCTCGAGTCTCTTAGAGGAGGTAGAAATTTGTGAAGAGATAGAGGAAACCCATAGTGAAGATGGTTCTGAATTATATGGGTAGTGTGTAGAGGTATCGTGGCGACTCTACAAGCCGATTTCAATAGTATTCGGACACTTTGGTGTAACTCAGTATGAGTCTTGGCGCTAAGGTGTCCGGATACCTATGATATCGGCTAGTATCATAAACTCGAGCCTCTTGGCAGCTTGAGTCCAGTAGTGCCACGAGCCAAGCCAGCTCATGAACAACACTATCGGAGTCAACCACCACCAACTAACCAACCTAGGCACACCGTGAGCACTTCCCCAAACCTGCATTTTTATACAACCTATACAGTGCCATTGGTATGTTTTGGTGGAATCTTAGCAAGGATGGGAAACTGGCATCTGGCATCAGAGAAAACCATCTTAATAGCTCTGGTGGCTGCATTTTCGATTTCTGTGGGGAATTTAATCTCAATCTTGGCGGCAGGTCCAAGAGCTGTTTGATACCCACCGCCGAAGTCCAATGAGCCTGTCAGCCCCCCCTCCGAGATGGCAATAATTTGGCATGCGCTGTAGCCAATGAAGGAGAACTTGATACTGAGGACTACATGTGTGGTAGTGAGGTAGTAAGGCTTGCCTGATACGTCACGGACAACACACAGGCCATGAGAGCCCCTATATCTAAACTGTGTTGTCTAATATTGAGGTTTCCTCAGATTAGAAGATCACCACCATTAGTCATAGCGTCTGAGCAATGTTCACCAGTGGATATTTGAACTACCTTGCACCATTTAAGGTCTTGGACAATAGTGGGAACAAGAATCATGGCACTGTCTCCCCCGGTATGGTTGGGATCGTATATCCCGTATTAACCATAGCGCTTGTGTCCCCATGTCCAGGCTGTCGCGCTTGTCCTAGTCATGGAGGAGTGGTAGGAGGCATCATTTGCGTACTTGATCTGACGTCAAGGATGGCTGAACATGCCAGTGGTGAGCCTATTGAGGCGAGTACTCTTGACGATCCGTCTCCCGAGTTGGAAGTGCAGTCCATTGCCCACGCATAGATGTTTCCTTCCCTCGTGAGGCCCTTGACATGATCAGTACCAATGTTAACAAGAATGGTGTTCTTAAGTGTAAATAGTAGGGCGGGGATGCTCTGTATACAGGTCTTCCCTTTGAACCTAAGAATACTGTCGGAGTACTAATCCATGAATCATTAGCATTTGTATACCCAAGTGAAGAATTAATCCCATGCTCTTAGTATTCCCTACCCATACACCTTACCGGTATCTGTAACAGCGATCAAATTGCTATCACCTGGAGTGGGGTTTATAAATATAGTCCTTTCTGGGAACGCGGTAACAGCCATTTTTATACTCCCCGATGGATCCGGGGCCTTTTCACTATCGTCACCAGAACCCAAGTCTTGCATTGGAGGAGTGTGAATTGTTTCCCTCCCAAGAACATAAAGACCATTACTTCACTTGGTGCGCAAAAGTCACTGAGTTGTTAGTTCGCCTTCCCGAGGTTCTGTAGCCACCTCCTCTGAGATACAACTTCCTCTGACCTCCCCGCTCCCCTCATTCCCGCACAAGGGATGGTCGGGATGGGTTGGCACCCCGGCTGCGGTAGCAATAGTATGGCGTGTATATCGGGCTGGGAATGGGGATGTGTTTCTTTGAATATGCAGGGCTTCTCGAGCAAGTGCTAGTCTTGTGGGGCCTAGCCATGCACCATACTGGTATAAAGTTTCTGGGGATATAGGGATGTAATTAAAACAATTGGACACGGAGACCGATCAAGTCCTCACTACCGGGAGGGGGCAATTAAAGAGAATAAAGTGTTTTATATAGGATTGAGAAACTGGTAACCTGACGAGCTCTATCTTTCAAATACGATGGGCCACCGGGGCCCTTAAATACAAATGGAAACAATACTGACTCCCCCGGAAGTCTTCAACATCATCATACCATTTTCCCACATCACTCCGGTCCTCCTAATAGGATCCTGCCACTTCCCCACAATACATGTTCCTCACTGCTTTTGTCCAATACCAGTTTTCTTTTTTGCTCCATCGCTCTTGATCCCAATCCCTCCTTCACTGATAATCTTCGCTCTTGGTTCCGGTCCTTCCTTCACCGATACCCTTCGCTATTTGTTCCACACAATCCTTCCTGATTTCTCAGCATTACCTCATCTCATCTACGCTGTATTTCGTATTCGCTTCAATGATGTTTGTTACTGCGGAGATGATCCCGGCGGTTTCGGTAAGGGTGGACTACAGCCCGGAGGACAACCCGGGGTATGCGCCGGTGATTTACAACACCTCCCCTCACCGGTGCTACCGTTCACGGGTTCCGCTTCGATTATGTCGTTTGTGGCCCAGCCACCAGTGTGTCCGCTATCGTTTGAAAGGAGGATGAATGCGGAGATATCGATCAGGCCTAACCCAAGGTTGTGCTTGGTGAATGCAGGTTGAGGAAGTGCCTTAGTGAAAATGTCGGCGGTCATTGCACTTGTTGGGCAATAGGTTAGTGTTATTCTTTCCTCCTCGATATGCTGCCTGACAAAGTGATACTGGATGTCAATGTGCTTCGTACGCACATGGAATTCTGGGTTTCTGGCCAAGGCAATGGCTCCTTGGTTGTCGACGCTAATGTTGCTCAGTTCCTCCGGATGCTTCCTAGCTCGCAGGTCTAATAAGATTCCTTGAAGCCATAGAGACTCCTTAACGGCCTGTGTCAAGGCCATATATTTTGCCTGGATCGATGATAGGGCTACGGTCGTTTGTTTCTTGCAGGTCCAGCTTACTGCAGCTCCATTCAATATGAATGTATATCCCGATATCGATTTCCGGTCATCCCCAGACCCCCAATCGGCATCTGTGAAGCCAACCCCCTTTCCGCGTCCACTATATTGGAGTCCTCGGTTGCGGGTTCCTGCTAAGTACTGAAAGATCCGCTTCACTGCCATCCAGTGTGACGGAGCTGGGTTGGTACTGAATTGGCTTACTCTCGATACGGCGTAGGCGATATCTGGTCGCGATCCCAACATCGCATACATTAATGATCCTACCGCAGATTGGTACTTTCTCTGGTCTCCAAGTGTTGCTTGATAGCTTTCTGGACTCTTGTGCAAACGCACATGGGGATCGGCAGGTGTCGGTGCCGGATTACATCTTGTCATGCCGTGGGCCTCCAAAATCTTTCCAATGTACTTGCTTTGGGACAGATGCAAAGTACGGAGGGCACGGTTTCGACTAATCTCTAGGCCAAGAAATGCCTGCAGATCTCCCAAGTTAGTCATCTCAAACTCTCCTTCTAACTTAGTACGTATCCAGCTGATTGCTGTTTTTGTAGGTACGGCGAGGACAAGATCATCGACATAGAGAACCAAGATGATTTCTCGTGGGTAGTTAATGAATAAACTGTGGTCGTAATCACTTCTCACGAAGTCGTTCGCTGCAAAGAATTTGTAAATTCTTCCATACCATGCCCTAGGAGACTGCTTCAACCCATAGATGGATTTCAAGAGCCGGCAGGCCAAGGGTTGCTGATAATTTCGAGGCTTGGTTCTTACTGGTACGCTTACCCCCTCGGGTATTTCCATGTACACTCTTTCTTCCAACGCACTATTCAAAAATGCTGTTTTAACGTCCATTCCGCATACCTCCCAGTCACTTTCGCAGCTTAATGCTAGCAACAAGCGAATGGTTGTAAATTTTGCTACGGGAGCAAATGTTTCGTTGTAGTCGATTCCCTCTTGCTGACTATACCCTTTAGCGACTAGGCGTGCCTTGTATCTCCCGTCTTCTTTTTTCTTGAACAACCACCGGTATCCAATCATGCTTCACTTCTCGGGTAATTCCTCCACTACCCAGGTATTATTCTTATACAATGAGGTGAGTTCGGACATCCACGCCGCTCTCCATTGCACTCGATCTTCCCCGCTTAGGGCCTCGGTTAACGTTTGTGGTTCCTGTTTGTCGGTATAGGTAACCAACGCATAGGAGGCCTGGGAACCAAAGAAATCGACTGGCCTTCGAGTGCGTTGCGATCTTCGCAATACAGGTTCAGCTCCATCGATCCGGACATGCTCTGTGTCGTTGTCTCTTTTCTGATTGTGTATATTCTGAGTCTCTTGTAAGGTTGGGTTAAGTACTATCGCATCGGAAACCGCAATATCATCTGGTGTTGCCGGAGGTCCTGGGGTTACTCTATCCATCTCTTGGAATATATCACTAACTGCTGCAGGTGGTGTCGGATCTAACTGTTGATTCTGTACAACCCAGTCGGCATTCGTGTCCTGGGTTTCCACTCTAGACTCTCCCCCAACCATTTCGTCTATTATCACATCGCGCGATACAACCAAGGATTTCTTAATTGGATCCCATAGCCGGTATACTTTTGACCCCGCCTCTTCTTCATATCCTACTAAGACGCACTTGACTGACTTGGCATCTAGCTTCTGACGTTTCTCCTTCGGAACGTGTACCCATGCCGTGGCGCCGAATATCCGGAGGTGTCCAATTCCCGGCGCAGTCCCAGTCCAATGCTGTATGGGAGATATATCGCCATGGCTTCTGGAGGGAAGCCGATTGTGTATGTGTGCTGCGGTCAGTACCGCATAACCCCAGAACTCTTTGCCTAGTTTGGCATCTTCTAAGATACAGCGAGCATTTTCCACTATAGTTCTGTTGAATCTTTCCGCTAGTCCATTTTGCGAGGGAGTATATGGTGGGCTAACTATATGTCGTATTCCAGCTTCCGTGAGGTATTTCTTGAATGCTTTGCCAACATACTCTCCACCGCCATCACTCCGGAAGGCCTTGATTGTTTGTCCACTTTCTTGTTCTGCTCTCATTCGGTATGTTTGGAATGCTGAAAGTGCCCCATTCTTAGCGCTTAATAGTGAAATACTAATTCTTCCACTTCTCTCATCAATAAAGGTAATAAAGTACCTTTCCCCATGGATGCTGTTAGTCTGCATTGGTCCGCAAATGTCGGAATGAACTACACCTAGGATGTCAGGTGTTTTCTCTCTCAGCCCCGTTGCTGGTTCTTTATGCTGGCGTCCAAGAGCACATATACCACATATCTTGGACTCTTGTTCGTTACCCATTCTGAGATCCATATCCCGAACTCTGGTTGAGATGTATTTCATAGAGCTGTCATCTAGGGTGCGATGACATAACCGTCGATGCCATGTTTCGAGTGTTGCTCTTGGAGACTGATTGGATGCGAGTCCTAAATTGGCCTCAGCTACGGAGATCTCGCTTTGTGGGATTGGTTCGTCTTGTAGGTGATATAAGCTATTCTGTCGGTAACCAAGTACACTTTTCAATCCTCCTTTGCTAACGATACAGCGTGACCTTTGGAACTCAATCACATATCCTGCATCTACAATGCGAGATACGGATATCAAATTTCCGGTAATATCCGGAACATGCCAGACATTAGTCAGGGTTATGACTCCTTCCTTGGTACGAAGTTCTATCTCCCCAAGTCCACATGCATGAATCTTATTACCATCCGCTATGGTAATTGTTCGTTGGCTACTAACAATTTGATAGGTTGAAAATCTTCTTCTATCGGCACATAAGTGTTGGCTCGCTCCGGAGTCTATTACCCAACCTAGCTGTATCGTCGGAACGGGAGTCTCTGCCAAGAAGGTAAATCCGCGTGATCCATTTGTTGAAGATGATCCTTCATCTGACTTTCTCTTGTAACAGTCTTTCTTCCAGTGGCCTGCCTTGCCACAATAGTGGCACTTGCTTCCCTGGTTCGTCTGGGCTGCAGAGAACCCATGACTGCTCCGTGGACCTTGCCCTCCGGTCACGGGAGGTAGGAACCCCCTTCCAGCTCCACGAAATCCTCCCCTTCCTCTACCATATCCGGTCCACCGTTCACGAGTACCCACACCTCGGATATCTCACCCTGGTCGATTTGCTGTGAATGCGGTTTGTGGAGAGATCCGATTTCCTTGCGAACTTTGCGCTGCCTGTCCTACCTGGCGTCTGGCAGATTCTTGGAGAAGTCGTGCCACCATTATATCGAAGGTGATGGTATCGCTCCGGGACTGAACAGCCATAATCAATGGCTCGTAGGACTCGGGTAAGCTTAATGTTAAAATAGTGACCAATTCACTATCATCCACTTCCTTTCCCTCAATTGATAAGCTGCTTAGCTGGTTGGCTAATTTCCGAAACTCGTTTAGGTGTTGTGCCATGTCCTCATTCTCGGACATCTTAAGAGCCCACAAGCGCTGCATCAACACCATTCGTCCACTGGTCCCGATTCCTTCGTGAACTTCTTTCAAAGAAATCCAGGCTTCTTTTGCAGTCGTCGCATTCTGGATGTGAGGGATTTGGGAGTCTTTAATGTTGAGGGTAATAATCGTGAAGGCCTGGTCATCTTTCCTGGTCATAACTGTATTTCCCTCGATGGCCTCCAATAAACCTTTCTCCTTCATGATTCGCATGATCCGGAATCGCCATGCATTGTAGTTGCTCTGGCCTGTCGCCATAGAGCCATCGAGCTTTTCGATAGACTGCGTGAGAGATGTTGTATTCGGACTCGTATGTTCAGTTCCCGGAGTTATTTCGGCGATACCGCTTGCTTCAGAGGACATTGTTGCTTATAGGTTGATCGGTTCCCGGGCGCTCTCCGGGCTCATAACCTAAAACAATTGGACACGGAGACCGATCAAGTCCTCACTACCGGGAGGGGGCAATTAAAGAGAATAATGTGTTTTATATAGAATTGAGAAACTGGTAACCTGACGAGCTCTATCTTTCAAATACGATGGGCCACCGGGGCCCTTAAATACAAATGGAAACAATACTGACTCCCCCGGAAGTCTTCAACATCATCATACCATTTTCCCACATCACTCCGGTCCTCCTAATTCCTGCCACTTCCCCACAATACATGTTCCTCACTGCTTTTGTCCAATACCAGTTTTCTTTTTTGCTCCATCGCTCTTGATCCCAATCCCTCCTTCACTGATAATCTTCGCTCTTGGTTCCTGTCCTTCCTTCACCGATACCCTTCGCTATTTGTTCCACACAATCCTTCCTGATTTCTCAGCATTACCTCATCTCATCTACGCTGTATTTCGTATTCGCTTCAATGATGTTTGTTACTGCGGAGATGATCCCGGCGGGTTCGGTAAGGGTGGACTACAGCCCGGAGGACAACCCGGGGTATGCGCCGGTGATTTACAACAGTAATGTGGAGTGGTGTCTACCTTGGCACTTGTCATGACTGTGTCCGTTCCTTCAATCTTGGCATATGGGAAGAACAGGAGTGGAGGAGGGGCTTCTAGGGGAGACCGAGGTGTGTGGGTAGTACTCGTGCTCCAGATGAGGGCTTCTGCAGGTGCTGTCCCCCAGTGGGGCCAGCTGGGGATACTAGCTTTTGCTATCTGCTGCCGGTGGTTGGAATGTTGTCATGGGGGCCATCTTCTTTGGAGTACAGTCGCACCCCGCTATAACGAACCGCTTATACGGGAAATTCTGCTATTCCGAATGAACTCTCTGCGAATTTGCACCCCCTGCTCCCATACAGATGGCCCCCGCTATAAGGAATTTCTTCCAAAACCTTGCTATAACGAACGAAAAATCGGGAATCTTTGGCCTTCGTTATAGCGGGGTGCGACTGTATTCGATAATATTATTAAATTGAACTAGCGCTCCATATATTCCTGTGCTTGGCTGACATGAGCCCGCTGTCGTCCACCAAGCTGAAGCCAGCGCAGTCTCTTCATGATGCGTGGCTTGGAAAATAGGTGTTTGTCAAGTAATGTTTTGTGATCTGATAAATATAGGTATTAACACAAGGAAGGGGTGGCGCTGGTAAGAGATACTGTGTCCGTACATAGGGCATCCGAATCCATCGCTGAATGAACCCTATGAGTGGAAGACTATCCGTCTGCTTCCATCCTATTTTCCTCGGGTGTTATTCCAGGTAGTTGGAATGTTCTATTGCAATCTCTGTTAACATCCTCTAAGACCTCTAATACCAAGGTTCAGGTCACGTCTATATTTTCTATTGGGCTCTAACTTACAGGATTGCCATTGGGCTCTGGGAGAACATACTGGGCTTTCGGGGGTGAGCAAAAGTAGAGCAGCTGTCTGTGGAGATGGGGTATGCAGCTTAGCCCCCATGAATAGTGGCTAAGTTGGGCATAAAAGGTGGGAAGTCAATGTTTTTCACCTGTAACATGGTGTAATATGGAGATGATGATGGGTAGGAGGGTGTTGAGGGTAGCCTAGTTGGTTGTTATGTCAAGGCTCAAAGTCGGGGGATAGAGGAGAGGTGAATTGGTAATGGGACGGCAGATGACGGTGGGTAACATTACCAGCAAAGCATCTGTGGGGACTGGTGGACTCACAAAGTAGTGTGCGCAATAGATATATGCTTGCCTGTCCCTTGTAGGTCCAGGAGCAGAGGGGGTCAACACCACAGTACCGCTCGGCCCCCACAAATATTCACCCATTCGGGTTTAGTGGGGGGGGAAGTAGTATTCTTTCGCATCCAACGTGGTGTGATTGGCTATGATACTTTGGGTTTAGTGGGGGAGAAGTCAATATTTTTCACTTGCAACATGGTGTATTAACCAACTACACCGCGAAAGTTCATTAGGATATTCCACTAGCACAAGCCTATTGTAGGACATTGAAGGAGGCGAGAGCGCACCGGCTCAAGGGAATCACTGGTAGTCTGGTAACTTAACCACCGCTAACTTGGAGGAGGTTGCGATATTCTGAAGCCCAGACAACAAACCCGTATAAATTACTCCCTGGGTCAACCCAGAATGACATTCCGGCATTTTTGTCTCCCAAGATATGTGTAATGCATCATGTAAAACAGCCCCAAGTCGTAACCGCATGTCATCTGTGTCAATAACACATCCTCCTCTTCTTGCGTCTTCATCTGCCTAAGCAAGTCTATCACATCCGAGATAAATCGTTCGCTGAAGATCTCGAACTGACTGATCACGAGGGTCTTGAATGATACCGAGAGTAATTCGCTATCTTCCAGAGGGGGCACTCATGTTTTCGTTAGGGCCTGTGAATATTCCCCTTCGCGGAATTAGGATACCATTCTTCTCTGACATTTGCAAATACCGTGAGCATAAATTCGAAAGCACCACCTCCCAAAGCCAGTGTTCCCAACGGGCCAGGTAGGCCAGGCCGAAGGAAAGCCGGGCCTGGCCTACGAGAATTTCTGAGGATCTAGCCTGGCCGGAGCCTATAGGCCTCGAAGTAACTGAGCCGGGCCCGGCCTGGCCTGCCTATAGGCTATATAGCCTTTGTACTACCTGCCTTTTGGAGCTCGCTTAGCCAGATGTTTTCTTCCCTTTTGCTTTTAACTTCTGTTCACCGTGACCTGAGTTCTCCCAAGCTTTCACCTGCTTAGCGAATTCTCTCTATGCATTACTAGGCAGTCCGGTAGTAGCACCTGTTCCAAATGATTTATTTCTGGTAGAAAGGACAAGTTAAAAACCCTAGCAAATTATAGGTAGTCATACACATTCTCGTGAGTGAAACCTCTTGCGGGCTCGCCGGGGCAGGGGAAACAGTGAGGGATGAGAGCCAAATGCGAAGCGTTTGGAAACTTTTTCTAAATTTGACCCCTCGGTTTCCATGACAACAGTTTTGCAATGCCAAGGGTCCGGCCTATAGGCGCCCACCAGGCCTGATAGGCTTCCGTAGGCTGATGGAATTAGGCCTATATCGGCCTAGGCCATTCCTCGCAGTGGCCTGCCTTGGCCCGGCCGACGGCCTATAGGCTGGCCTACTAGCGGCCCGGCCCGTTGGGAACACTGCTTCCAAAGCAGCTTTCGGCGTGTTCAACGTGTCTAAAATAATCCAATGTAGTGGAATCATGTGCTTTCGCTGAAGCTGGATTGTTTCATGGGCAGCTGAACCCACTCAACCACCATATCCGAACCTAGGCCTGAACAAATTTTGGGGGCCAAGGCGCACTCTTATATTCGGAAAAAGCATATACCTGCTCAACTCTACTGCCTACTGAAAGTTTGTGGGCGAGTCCGGGTCGCGGGGGACAGTACAGAAAGAGTATGGCGGTAGGATATGGTGGGATACAAATACATCACGCCCCTCAAAGGACTTGATGACACTCAATAGGTTTTTGAGACGAACCTCCGAAAACAGCACACCGCGGTTGTCGATGGAGCCCCCCGACTTAACAATTGGGGCTTGTTACCGTGTCACAACAACTGTTACTGCAACTATCACCATAACCTGCCCCCCCCCCCCAAGATCACATATTTTATAACAGGAAAATTATGCATAATTGTTGAGAATACCTTCGCCTGCAAATACTCCGCCTAAGCCCTCACCAATAAAGTTTTTATAGGGGGGGCACACGAAAAAGAGGAGCAAGCGAAAACGGACAACTCGTTACTCTCTCTTTCTCATAGTGGGGGTAATCCATGTTTTCACTTTCTCCTATTCTTCACCTATCCCGCGTAACGACCGTACCCACAGGACATGCATAAAATATCAATGGGCGAAGACATTCTTGGTAAATATGCGTCAGTGAATAGAATTCGCGGGCTGCTTCCACGGTCCCGACTACACTGATACAGTTTTTCCAGAGCACATCACGATCCTACCCTGGTTCCCATATCTGTCCCCTAGGGGTAACGGTAGGTGAACAGGGGAATACAAACGTCAGGACATAATTCCCCAATCCCGCAAAAAAAAAAAAAAAAAAAACAGGACTCAGCACATGAAACCATATCTCTATGGGAAGGGAGAGGATCTCTTTGACCTCTCTTAGCTCATGCTTGACATGGAAGGCTATCACGACTGCAATGTTGGCGGTGAAGAGCTTCCCGGGAGCCTATTTTCCACATGGAAACTCGGGCGAGTTGGCCGAACGAGATGTTAGTGTCTGGGCGGTGGAGGAAGAAGTATAGTGGAGGGGGCAGTGCGCCGGGTTCCTGTGGAAAATCAAAGAACCGAGAATGCACTGCGGACCGCTACATAACTATGGTAGCCGGGGGGGGCATAAGTTTATCACCCAAAATCACTCCCTTGTATAATCCCCATCAAATTTTGGCTACTGGACTAACAATCCCCTCCAAGGTGGTATCAAACTCCAGAAAGCCATTGCGGCAACTAACTGATGGATTTGTTGTAATTCCCATAGCAGTCATGGTGAGATTCATGGTTGTATGAGAGAATCTGCAGTGGAGATATGCTGGGTATATCGTAGGGCACAGCCCAAGGTAGTTGAAGGTGCCACATACTATGGCACACTTAGTTTTCCTGTACTTATAGCAGACTAGCGACCACAGAAAAACAACAGAACAACTTCCTCCATTCTCTCGAGATCGTACACAGAACGCTGAACACCCACGTGTTTTCCGTTATTCCGCTGCCACTCAGTTTCCTGGCCATCACTAACTCTCTACGGAGACATATATGGAAGCAGGGTATGCAGCATTAAATCCCCGGAACAGTCACAGACCTCCGATGTGAGCTATGCTCACCCTCTTCCCCCAACCGAAAATGCGTTGATACTGACACCTCCACCCCCTTTTCATGGGCCAAGTTTCGAAATCTCGAAGAATAAGTTTACCCAGGCTCGAGGAAGCCTGACTAAAGTGAAGAGTTGTCGGATATGTTCGGTGTTTGCAGGTTCGCTTGCTCCGGGTTGGGTCGGAGGGGTTCGGACTGGCAAGGTTGGAAAGTATTGGGATGATGTGCGGGGTTGGGCGCAGTGCTCTGCGAGGGCCTTTTAGGAGTCGGTCGTTGGGTGTACTTCTTCCCAGTGAACTTAGTTGGAGCGAGTATGATGGTTGTGTGGATACGGTAACATTTTGGATAAGGTAGTCATGTCTCTGTTAACTTAGAGGGGGGCAAAGAGAACATGCTCCGGTTTTCTGATACCCAGGAAGATTCGACCTGATTATTTACATGCGGTCTATCCCTCCGAGCACTAGCACCATAGCCTCTCATATAGTAACTTAAAGACACAGAAGTCAATGATCATTCCCATCAATCCCCCATCACACAGATTCAAAATCCTGATATAAAAATCCCCCCACAGCCCTTCCCCCTTCCCTCCTCCTCTCCCTCCCTCCCTGATTCCCTGTATATCATACAAATCGCCAACTCAGGCCGGGACATTATACTCAAATCAATAACTAACCCCCATCAACTCCTCAATCTTCCACACAAGAAAACTGGTAAAATCCTCCATCCTCCTACTAAAGCCTCCGGGCACTCTCCGCAGATTTTCCCATTGCGGTTGAAAAGCTGTTCTTGTAGGCCCCACAACTGAGCTTTATGCTGCCCTCTTCTTCGAGTGTGGAGACCACGTCCCTAATGCGGGACGGTTGCTCGGAGGTGATTGGCACTGGGGATATATGTGGAGGTTTCCTACAGTTAAGACATTATATCAGGGACGGTAAGGGTGGTATGGTGTCTGTATTAGATACCCAACTCTATTGTTTTTTTCGTTGGTGCCTGCAGTTATGGGTGGAAATGTGGTGACCTCCCAGGATTCACTGGTTTGCGGTACGGGTAGCAGCATCTGTGTCTGGGTTGTGTTGGAGGTGTATTATACTCCTACTGCTTCACCATCCAGGATCTCAGTGGGAGAGCGTTCCGGGAGTAATTATGCCACTTGCATGGCTGAACCATTCGCCGTAATCTTCGGGAATATGGCGGAAAGAAGACCACTTTCCCCGGCGACGATCCGAGCGACAGTAGAAATATTGAGGCCCGTGTCGCCGCCAGAGGAAGCCGTTTCGTCGGTAAAAAGACCACTTCAATCTATCCGTGATCCGAGGGCTCCTAGAGTTTTCAGGACCCCCTACCACACAAATAATTTTATATCAGCACGGCATGGGGTTGAGGAGTTCGCGCTCGGGGTTGAACAGACAACACTATCGATCCACCACCCCTTTCCGAATATATATATAACTTACATTCAATCAGCAGAAGTGTTCATGAAATCTGTCTTACATTATCATACTAATCTGGCTTGCACAAGTGTGAACTCATGAAACAGACCTTGATTTTTTTCCCTCACATCTAAGTGCAATACTGCCAGCCAATTAAAATAATTTTCATAACCGGCTATTCCGCTTCAAATGTGTGCGGGAAAAAAATGAAGTCTAAAAATATCCAGAAGAGGCATGGCTGCTACAGAGAAGAACCCGATAATGGATTTTTCCCTTTAGCTTTCAGATCAATGCCCTAGTTGTATGAATTACTGCAAGATTTCCCTAGGCATGTATGTGCGCCTCTCTCAGCATCCATTCCTCCATTCAAAACTTATACCAGGCTGTAACTTTTAAATCGGCTATACAGGTCCACCAAGTTAGAAGATAGATTTAAAACATAGAAACCCTCTAAATTATTCTCCTTAGCATTCACGGCCATCTAGAGGATTCCTAAATCCATAATTCAACTTGGTGGAGAGGTATAATTGACTGAAAAGTTGCAGCCCGGTTCAGGTTTTGGATAGTACGGACCATACCATAAAAACCAAAATAATTGATAATGGTGCTAGGAAATCTACCATTTCCCCCTCTGGATTTGCGAGAAAAAAACACAACCAAACTATTATCTTTCAGCCCTCATCTGAGGCAAAAAAAAAAAGATACAATACAACAAGAGACTTCACCAGGAGAGGCAACTCTAACATCCTCGGGTCATTCACAATTATTTCTGTTCTTGTAGTATACTACTCTCCTCTTAAGTCTCCCAACACAGCGGCACAGTCTGTGGAATATGATAGAATAGGAATTTAGCATTGAAAAGTAGCTAGCAGAGAAGTTATCGTCATTAACTTCGCTCCTGTATTCAAGTGCTCTCTCGAAACAAACTGCAAAGATGGAAGCTACCCAGGTAACTTATCCCACCAACCACCTGGGTCCCTATTACTCAATCGCAATTAAATAGGTCTCATATCACGCACACCTGTACTGAGTATGATAGCTGTAGATTAATTGACTTGAACATGGACAGCATTACTCTTGGACGGGGATGTAGCAAAAAAAAAAAATGATAACCAGTTTCGTGAGTGGAGGTTTTGGCGAAGCAGCTTAGTAAGATGAGACATGTTTCACGAACACATCTGCCGAGGCTGTACTACGGTTGCATCAAACATACAATTATGCATATCATACACTGGCACCCAAATCCATCAACCTTTGCCAGCCACATTGAAACCAGGCTAATATCAGTGAACCTGACCAGTGTTTGTTGACCCCCCCCCCCCCGGCCATTTTACCCACCAAGTTAGTATTAACATCAGGACGGTCCAATAACCTTCTCACGACACCATCATCATGCTAAAATGGAAGCAACTATCATACTCGAGTAGCATCGTAGCCATTGGGGTGTTCGAGCCCAACTGCCTGCTAGATTTAGACAAACATCAGCGCGATCCCGATGCTGAGGTAAATAAATTTACCTCCCATATCGTTTCCCGTCCGCCCCCCGGCAGGCTGGTAAAAAGGAATCTGGCCAAAACCATCCACCAACCCCAGCTCGATGTTACGGTTGCCCGACAGTACAGTGCCTTCCACTATTATACCTTTTCGCAATCATCCAAAGCTTCCAGGAGGAGCGGCCTTCGGCCCTCCAAATCCTCCGAGCTGAGGCCAGCATCCGGGTAAGCACAGGAGGAGTCTCACCATCTCTCTATCCCCTCCGCAAACAGCCCAGGGGAGGGTTTTTTATACGATTGCTGTCCACAATGTCAGGTTTCCCATTACAATTTTCGAGCAATAACTTTACGATATCCACCAATCCGGAAATAGTGGCATGAGGGCCGAGTTTGGGTAGACGTCTCCCTGATTGGGTAGTCACCTGACCATTTCACTATTTTTACATGCGCCAGCCCAAGTACCGGTAAGCAGAGCATGGCCCATAGGGCTGCGACCATCTTGACTAAACCTTCCCTTAGACATTATCCTTGCCGCGATATCAGTGATGCCAGGAGGCGCGATGCAGTGTACCTATTCCCGCGTATCTCCTAGAAGCTCTCACCTCAAGCCCCTCTGCAGACCCCAGCGCGATCAAAGAAACACAGACAAGACATCCAGATTCCTCAAGTAACTGGATCCTGAGGACGCTCACCGACGGTGCGGCCCCTCTGTAAAGACGATCTCCCCAGTGAACTCAGGCATAATATTATTTAGAAATCTAAATGGCGGGGAGGGGGGATGTAATTTGTATTAGTGGGAGATTGTTCACCAACCGAAAATAATAAAAATAAAAATAAAATAAAAGGGCCAATCGGATCTCCGCGATCACCTCACAAAGGGCTATCAAACAACCAATTGACAATATCCTTTTTACACTTCTCCAGGGAAGCTTAAACATGTACAGTACCAGCCGAGCCATCGATTTCTCCCGAAAAGTTCTTGGATTGAGGGAATATTTCCAGAGCCCGTATCTATGCTCCCGGGTTCTACCGACAATCCGTGACACAGCCCATCAGCATCCGTATGCCTCTCGGCCAGAGCAATGTACAGCATTTACCGCAACTCCGAGAATCGAATTTATTCTCGCGCCGCCCACAAGTCCCACCCAGCGCCCCACTATACGCAGCTGTGAGGCGCTTGGCCAGCCGGAATATAATAAATTCCACCCTTCCCAGAGACTGTTTCTCCCCATAACGCCTCATCGATCTGCAGGGGGTCGGATGAGAGAACCTTGAACTTGCTGACAGCTACGCAGAACATAAGAGCGACCTGGAGCACCACTCCCACACGCCGCAGAAGCAGTCAGGAATATATTACGATCCATCGCCTCAAGATCCGTATCAGTTTGGAAAATAGCTTCAGCGATAGACACCCTTGTTGGACCGGATATCGATAACCCGCAGTATGCCCCGTGAGGTTTGTCTCAAACTCCACTTGTATCTTGGTCCTTCCTTCCAAATAACCTTCTACCGCTCATCCCTCAATACCACAGCCCAGCCGCGAAACCCGCCCAACCCATCAATGCACAAAGGCTCTTCGGAAGCACCCGATATCCACAGGAAACTCTTCGAGCATCCGAATCCCAAAAATCTCTCCTGAACCTCTCTCGGAACCTCCAGGAGTACTCTTATACGCTTCTCCAAGAGACAGCCGATCATAGCCGTAGTGCCCGCTCTCTCCGGCCCCCGTAGTTACGGCATAGGCCCCGCAACACCGACATCCGATCCAGCGGCCTCATCGCGGACCATCAATCACAAGGTGGGTAAAGCCCACGAGGAGGCGTGGGAATGCTGGATAAACTCCTTCCCAGCCAGGAACCTCACACAGCAAAATATTGGTCCATCATTCTTCACACCCCGCCGCTATTGGTATTGTCGCCGGTATTCCTTCCAGCGCCGCCGCACGTTAATTCCCCCGCGAGAGTATGCGGAAGGAAAGCTTCTAGCCAGAAATAGTTCCCCGAGAGCTGACGCTACACTAGAGGCGTTCCCGTCGGCGACGATAAGCGCTAGCGAACGATAGCAGTCGAGGAGCGCGGACTGGGGGCACGCGGCCAAACGCACGACAAAAATATAGGCCTACTATACCCGCACAATACGCGAGCGCTCACACCCGAACTACAGCAGACCGATCCCCCCCCCCCTAATTCTTATGCCCACGCTAGCACGTCCGGACAACCCATGCTGGAGTAGACGAGTTTTGTCGCAATGCTCTCTCAGACGGTACAAATCTACCATGGTTAATACTCTACTTCCAACCTCGCAGACCCCTCTCATTCGCACAGGGCCGACTTGAAAGAGACCCTTCAATCCCCCCCCCAACATCCCTCCCCGTGCACGTTCAGACTCTCCCATCGTTCCCCCAGCCTCCTCGAATAATTTGTTCAAATCAGATTGTAGCCACCGAGTGAGATATCATGATGCCAATCTACACACGACGACAAACCTGACCTCGCGATGAAGAGGGGGATAGAAATGCCCCGGCACCACCCCCTCCATCAAGGGAAGCAACAGACCGGCACGCTATTGATACCCCGGATTTTCCTTCGGGAAGAGGTAGTCAAGGCGGAACTCCCATTACCCAGTGGGCTATTTGTTCGCGCTATAGGTTATCATCAAGTCAGAAGGTCTTCCCGGATATCTTCCCCACCGTTGACCAAGCTTGTTGGATACTGGGTTGTGTATAGCAGAAAGTCGGTCGGCATTGCTCGTTTGATTGCGAGCCGTGGGGTAGGGGTTCGGGCTAGGTCTATTGCGGGGATCTGTCAGGATCGAAAGCACTTGCATCGCGCGAGCAGCGAATCGATAAAACGCATTAATGCCAATTTCTCCTATATTCCATAACACACTCGCCAATCGACTTGCACAAAAAAGATACCCATAGTAATAGCGAGCGGTGCGTGAGCCCATCTATCTGCGAGGAACGAGAGAGCGGGAGCAAACACCATCTTCTCTTCTAATAATAATGAAAAACCCGCCTCAATTGATACATCATACCCCCGACCAACCCCAGCACCAAAAACCCCAATAAAAATGATAAACAACAACCCATATCTCATCTACCGTCAAAATTGCAATCACAATCCCTCACTCGCTCGCCCATCGGCACCCAATGCCAAGACAATGCAAGTAAATGACGTAACGCGCACAGACCATAAACCAACATTCATCCGTGAATCAAAAAAAATAAATCCCCATCCCACCACACCCTCGCACAAAACACAACCCCGTCCCGAAAAAACTTGCTGACCAGCTAACCCCTGTTCAAAACCCACAGTAATAACTTGGGGTTAACTTATCGGTAATCTTCCGGTCCGTTCCAACGGTCGTAGTAATCTTTTGTTTTTGTTTTTTGTTGTTTGTTTCTGTTTGTAAAACTATAATGATGGCGAAGAGGAAGCGCTCCTATTTGTAGTCCAATTAATTTGCAATCGAACCGTCCATCTCCTTTTCCCCCCATCTAGCCCTCGCCTGCTGTCGTCGTGTTCGCGCTGGTGGACTTGTAGTTATCATACCGGTATCATAGAACCAACCCGATTTCCTCAGAACGAGCATAGAACCTGACAGAACGACGACAACGACGACAACGAATCAAGCAGACGATGCCACTTCCGTGCCGAAGAGACAAGTCCCTTTTTTCCCCAATTCGGTGTTTCTAGCCCACAAAATGAGGTAGAGAGAAAAGCAGAATTTTCGCTGAGAGTGAAACTAGTATGATACTCGTGCTATACAAGTACTGTGCTCAGATATTCTCAAGGTGGGATAGTTCTTCGCTCGGCGACTCCAGCTTGTCTGAGTGGCTGTACTGTACAAGTACTGTACAAGTAACTCAAGTGGATGCCTGCCCTTGCTATATCAGAAGAACTAAACCTCACACTAAAAGACGTCCAGGATTCCCCTCTTCAGGTAAAGGGGGGAATCACCCGGAAAGAAAGTGATTTCCAAACCTCCGCTAAGACATCATAATATAAAAAAGAAAGACACAACAGACCTTACCAGGAGAGGTAGTTCCAACGCCCTAATGCGAGGTTCAATTGTTCCAGTTCTTACGGTACTATCGGCCAAGCAGGCAAATAAGTTGTTTTGGTTTTGTTTTTAGTAAGGGAAAAGAGCTTTAACAGTGGGTTAGGATGACTCCCAAGTTACCCTTCAATTTTTAACCTTGCCTACATGCCTGCCTTTCCGTCGGAGGAAGGGAGTGGCTTGCTAGCGGAAGCAAGCAGGCAAGAGCGCAAAACTACAAGAGAACCATACCGCCACTTCACAAACCAATCGCAAACGAAATGGGTTGCAAAAGCAAAATATAAAGAATAAAGAATAAAAAATGACTAAATAGATGGACTCTGGCTACAAAAAATTGCTGAGGAATCGAATTGGAATGAGTTGAATTGAATTTTTGAAGGGAAAAGTGGAAAGAAAGGTTTTTGTTGTTGCAGAGGAAGAGGAAATGAGGAAATGATAAAAACCAACCCACCCATCCCAGCCGATACGATAGAGAAGAGAGAGAGAAAGCAAAAGATGGTAAGAACAGGAAGGTGAAAGAAAGGATAAGACAAACCCATACCGAGACAGAATAGGAGAAGGAAACCTTTTTTTTTTTTTGGCGACTCGAGGAAACAAAGGTAAAAAGGAGTTAAAGTTAACATATGGATAACAGCCGACCAGCAAACAGGAGACAGACAGGTAGAAAGGTGGGTAGCGAGGGGGTCCTTTTTTCGGGAGAGAGTGTGTGTGAGTGAACTGAAGCTGATCGAGCGAAATGGATAGGTGGATAGATAGACAGGGTGTGGGTTAAGTGTATAAAGGAAAGGAGCCTCTTGATTTCTTCCCATAACGACAGCCAACCATCATCTCCTAGGCTACCATGATACGAGGCAAGAGTAGTGAGTGAGTGATGGGAGATCAAACCCTCTTTCTCTTCCCCTTAGCCTTATTCTTATTCAATCCCGCCAGACCACCTCCCGCAGCCTTCTTCGCCGCAGCCGCTGCAGCCTGCCGACCTCTCCGCGTCCCAGCCTCGTCCTCCGATATACACTCGCCGGCGGGGATACCGGCATCCTTGCACCGCTGGCACGGGCGCTGTCGGTCACAACCCTTCTTACTCTTCCTGCACCTCTGGCACCGGGGCTTGACAATCGGCTCTTCAACCCCCAGCTTGTTATTATTGTCGTTGTGGAAGTACTGCGTGTGCAGCTTGTTCTCATCCACGGGTGTTGCCGTCTGCTGACCGAGCAGGACCATTGGTGTGTGGACGTTTGCCACTGGGTTGTTGCTAGTCATGATGTTTGAGCGCGCTTTGCTGCTTGCTACGGATGCCACGGATGGCTTCCGACTGGCCGGTGGTGAGGCTGGAGAGATAGGCCAGTGGTGTTCCGACCGTGGCTTCGGCTTCGACTTTGGCTTGCTTGATTGCGTTGGCTGCTGTCGTTTGACCGCTTTCACAGTGCCCTTGGGATATTGTGGGAGTGGCGCCGGCAGTGGCAATGGCTTGGTTTTTACCACAGCACCTAACGCGGTTGAGGGTATGGCAGACGGGGCCGAGGATGTTTTCCTCCCGCGTAATGTCTTCAGCGGAATGTCATCCAAATCCTCTTCATCGTAGTCTCCATCGTCATCCTCCTCCTCTTCCTTGCCGACATAGGTCTCGTCAGCCTCATCATCGAAATGATCTTCGCAATCTTCATCATCAGTCACAGCACGATGGGCCTCGTGAAAATATGGCTCGTGTTTAACCCGCTGCTGTGCTTGTATCTCTTTTGGCTGTTGGTATTGTGGAGGTGGTGGTGGTGGTGGTGGATTTTGCTGCTGCTGCTGTTGTTGCAGTGGCAGAGATGGTGGTGGGGGTGGTGGGGGGAGCGGTGGCGCTGATTCCTGCTGCGGTGGAGCCCGTGTTTCCATAGGGGGCAAACACTCATCTTCGCTTGGTACGGTGGAATCAAAACTGGGCAATATCTCATCCAAACTTTTGTACTTTTTGTGATTCCTCGGGTAGATGATGGGACTGCCTGGCCCCTCGTCAGGACCCCTAGGAGGCATATCGGGCAATTCAGCCGTATCACTTCTTCCATCATCGCCAAATTCACCACACTCTGATGAAAAGCTATCTTCCTCCCGTGCGGTCTCATCGAGGGTAGATATAGTCGCCGAACCACTCGGTAGTTCCCCTAAGCGCATCAGTTGTAGCGCAACGTCTTCATCTGAAATGCAAGATGCGACGGTAGGAGCGGGTGTAGGAATGGTGGACCCATTGGTCCGAGCCTGCCCAAAAGCGCTTGCAGGTTGGCCACCATTTGAAACACTGAACCCATATGTGGATGGTGGTGTGGGGTGTGGATAGATGATATTTCGATTACCATAAGGAGTGGTCACTTGGGGTGCAGGATGCGAAGGGCTGGCTGATGACGATGTGGAACCGTCTTGTCTAGGAAGGGCCGGAGGCGGGAACAGTGGCAGTTCCTGGAAAAAGGGAATCCTAAGGTTAACACAGATCAAACGCAAATGGAGGCCAAGAGGATCATTTACATCAGATGAGAATTTTGGTCGTTTCCTCCTTGAACCCTCAACAATATTGTCCAAACTGATATCCGCGCTTGCCACCGGTTCAATCCTGCTTCGCGATTCCGATTCCTCATCTTCCTCCGGCAGGAACTGTTGGGGGGGCTGTTGCAGATAATATCCTTGTGGGAAGCGCTCATCATAATGCTCCTCTTCCCCTCGGTGAGATGCTTGGCGCTTCATTCCCCTGGGGCGCCCACCCGCACTGGCGCTTCTCCTCCCTCGTGCAGCGCTAGGGGATACGCTCCTTCCACCAGAGAAGGAGCCTCGTGGCCCAGGCCCAGCATAAGACATGGCCTGTGGGTGTCGGAGATTATACTGTGGATATGAGGCAGGATTCTCTTCGACCCTTATGTCGACCATCATATCATCGCTAAAGTTCTCATGCCTCAGGATCATATATTTCCCCTCCGGGTCTTGAAATGACAAGCCACATTCGTCTTGTAGTTTTATGCCAAACATATTCTTGACAGTGGTTGTAATGGAATCCGTGGTATCATGTGGATAGATGTGAAGAGTCTTCGGCTCCGAGTTGCAGAACCTGAAGTGAACATTCTTGCACTCAGTGCTCGGCGAAAGCGACTGCGGCGTCATTATTGAACCGTTATTGTGATAAGGCGTTGATGTCGCCGAGTATTCGTATGTACGGTTATTCATATTTGTTGGAGCAGCCTCCGACAAAAGAGCATTGACATTCATTGCGTTCCGTTGAATCCGAGAGGCTCACAGCGGCAAGGTGAGAGGCCGAAATGGACTCGTAGGGCCGCCCAGATAGTAGCGAACCTGAAAGTGTTGGGTAGATAGGAGAATCAATGAAGCGATGTCTATAGATGGTCCGGGTGCAAACAGTCAGCATATGAATGAACGAATGAGCGGACAGAACTATTTGTGGTGCAGAAAAGAAAAACATTTTAAATGTGGGGACGGGGGGGGGAGGGAATAGCCACAAGTGGAGAAAAAGCGATCCACAACTTGCTGATTTTCAACACCGTTTGAACCGCCAAATGTGCCAGCGACTGACGAACACATCGGCGAAAGCACTGAATAGACGATGATGCCAAACGAGAGATGGGACAAGATGTTCCGAGTGATGATAAGGGCAAAGCAGATTCAGGGTGCGGTATACAGACCTTTTTTTTTTTCGATCCCAGCCACAGAAATGCGCTCGGCGCTCGAAGTGCAGAGGTCAGAGCTGTTAAAATGATGGTTTGGTCCGGAGCGCAGAGCCGGAGCGAATGTAGCCCGGAGCCAGAAGCGTAATGAATCCGATGTTTGGCCAGGCAGTGGGGTTAGGGAGTGATGGGATGGGGGGGGGGCTGGAAGGGCGGGGTGATTGTAGCGCTCAAGTAGTGAGAAATGAAAGATGGAAGCCAAGGGTGGTAGGAGGGTTGTAGGAAGTAGTGTGATGTCGTTAGTGACGATAGGACAGTCCAGACAGCAGGCGAAAGAACGGGGCAAGCTTTCAGCAGTCCGCTGCGCACAGGAGAAAAGCAAAGGCGAGGAGGAGAAGACCAAGGAGATGGATTCCAGTGAAATTTTGAAGAGAAGAGCGGAATAGATGAATCGTTGTCGGATTGCACCGGTGGGGAAGCGATTGAAAGGGTGAGAGAGGAGAGAGAGGGTTGGGGTGAGGGCAAGAGAGTGTGTGGGTGGGTGGGCGGGTGTGTGTATGTGTGTGGTGTGTGTGTAGTGGGTGCGAGAGGATGAGTTGCTGGACAGAAATCCGGAGGGGGACGACAACGGCAACGACAACGAGCAGACAAATAAATTTATAGGTTCGAAAGAACGAAGCGAATGCAATAGGGTCGACTGGCGGAGAGAACAGGAACGTACAAACAGTAAGGGTAGAGTACCGGTACGGCAGTGTATGTAGTGAAGAGTAGAGTGTTTTTGGGAGGGGGGGGAGTTCAGAGGGCAAAGGACTATAATAGCTAAACCAGAACAATCCGCGACGAAGGCAAGCTGGCCAAGAAACGAAAGGTGAATACAGGAAGGCAACTATATCTTCAAAATCAAGGTATGAAATGGCACACAGTGATCAGGAACGAAGTTTGAGAAGGGGCGACCACGAAATAAGCGGGTATTAGAGGAGTGGAAGTTGAATCAACACGGACGGACAACTGGGAGGAGGAAGGAGAGCTACAAGTACGGTGGATAGGCGACGGTAGGAGCGTGTAAGGAAGGGTCTGGTTTTCGAGGTGAGAGGGTAGAGTAGAGCGTGTATGTAGGAAGTGTACGAATGGAATAATGCTATGTATGTAGCATGCAGCTTGTCAAGCAAGTAGCAACAGAAGAAGAAGAAGCAGTGCCACCAGGAACCGAGCAGAAGCAGAGAAGAGCGTCCTGTGTCAGTTGAAGCTGCGGTGGTGAATGGTGGTGGTGGTCCTCCTGGTGCGAGAAGGGGTGGAGATAACTGTCGTAGTGGTTGGCTTGAGGAGGAAGCGCACACCATCCATCGCCCGGTATGTCTGGATCTGGGTCTGCTCTGCGTCTGCGATATCACGGCAAGTAAATTATTCTACTGTACGAGCGAGCGAGTATGATATCTCCCTGCGAACGTGGAAAAGTGGCCATGATATCCCATCTCCAACGGCGACAGTGGACCGGGCTTGTCGCAGCTTCCACAATATCCATATGGCTATGTACAGTACAGTACTGTCCTATGCAAGCTAAAGAGTCCAGTTTCCCTTTTCCCCTCACATATACATTCTCACTCTCCTCACGGTTCCTCGTCACGGCACCGGTATCTCTATGGATAGGATGGTCCCTCTTCGTCCTCGCCAACCCTTTCCCTTAAAGCAAGGAAGGTCAAGGGTGTGCTGTGTGTGCGAGGGTCGAAGGATTTACATCCAACAACGCAGACATTTCGCCCATCGGCGCTGGGAACTACAGTACTGTCCTTTCCCAATGATTCCCCCCAAGACCTTTCGGCGCTCCGACTCCCATGGGGGAGGGAGGGAGAGAGGGAACGTGCGAACCGTTCAAAGCTAGAAAGAAAGGAGCTACAGTACGAGTACTCGAGCACGAGTACTCGAGCACAGCGCAGGAAGGAAGTGTATCCCACCGAACATTACCGGTACCGGTATGGTACAAGTAATGCCGCCACTGCTCGACCCATACAACACCACACGATCCAAAGTAAGACCCCCCCCAAAATGCTCACCCTGTATCTCTCTCGTTCGCTTGAACTGGAACTCTTCCCTCTCCCTCCCCTCCATACAATCCCAGTAAAACGCCCCCAGTGCGCGAGTGCGCGAACCACCTCCACAAAAAGTTTGCGCTCCTCGCACGGAGGAAAAGAAAAGAAAAGCACGAGAGGAAGGAAAAATTTATTGAAAACTGGAAATTTGGAATGGAGTCTCGCGATCAGGATATTTTTATGCATTTCCATACTTTATTTCCAAGGCGCGAATTTACGAGCGCACAAGTATACGAGTATCATAGTATCATACCGGTAAATTTACTTGTATGATACGATACCGCTACTGTTACAAACGCACAGCACCCCACGGCCGCCTTAGGTCCATGTACCTCAACTGTATGCACAATCCTCCGCTCCCAAAGTGACCTCTACACCCGGATTGTGGATCGCCAACCTTCATTACCTTTAACCATTGGCGCACCGCGAAACAGCAGTCTCGCTACGAATCTTTAGCCGCAAAGGGGAGTGCCACACTCTCCCTTGCGCTCGCGATCCGCCCAAAAAAGTCAATCTGCCCCCTTCCTTTTCTCTTTTTTCTTGAATGGAGGAGCACGGTAATGGAATGGGGGGGGGGTTGGTGGAGAAGGGTTGAGAGAGAGGAAACAGGAAACAGGAAACAACGCCTCTGTGGACACTGGCCACCGGGACCGGTATTCTTCTATATTGACAGACTTGATAAGGAGCGCGCATAACATAATATCACAGCAGAAAAGGAAAAGGAAAAAAAAAAAAAAAAAATTCTAATATCACTTTTCTCTTGCATTTTTTATTGATCGCTTATGTAGATCGAGCGATTCGTCAATCCCCAAACTCATCAGCAAGATGCCGATAACGCATCCGTCGGAATGAAATGCCAATTAGACTATCATCAGCGCAAACTTCAACCCACGCTGAAGAGAGCGGGTGAGGGAGGGTAAATGCTAGCTCCTGTAAAGAGATAGGCAAGAGATAACTCTAACCTGGAATGAAAGGATGGTCATATTCTTAATCGTGCGTTCGATAGACAAACCGCGACGAGTATTCCTTCACGAAGCGCCTGATTAGAGGTGAAAGGGAAGGAAGAAGAAGGAAAAGAAAAGAAAAGATCGAGGGCCAAGGAAAAAACGTGGGCGCTGGAACGTTCCTATCTTCCTCCCACGTGACTTCGTGTATAGTGGTTTCTCAAAACGCGTCGCAAATTGGTTGGGGAAATGACCGGGAGACGCGACGGCTGGGCGAACTTACCTGGATAAGGGATGGTGTGCCAACGGCTGGCCTTGGCGACACTTCACTCCCGACATGGGTGGTCCGGGAGGGAAACAAATTGGATGTATGTAAATTACCGAAATACATGCAGTAATGATTAAACAAAGATCGTGTGGATATTGGAACTGCAGGGAACAGCAAATAGGATTTATCTTACAAGTAGCACTTGTATGCTCTGGCTACTGTGCTAGTACGGGTACAGTAATTAACGCCGCTCCCCGTTGACTTTAGGTGCTCCGGGCGTAGGATCTTCGTCAAGTGCCATAAATAGCGGTCGAAAGGAACTGCTCTGGAAAAGTAGGGAGAGGATACCGTACTGCACTCGTACTCCACTCCCTCGCGCGAAATGTTCAGTGTCTGGATTTGGATCGCCTCTCTCTCTCGCTCCTTCTCCCTTCGCCCAAGAAAGCCTGGCGGCTGTGCCTACGGGAACCGCCGAAATTAGGAGAGCGAGTTGTGCCGGATGGGGGAAACGAATCGCTCGCTGGCCGCCGGATTGATGGGCTTTGTTTCGAGGAGAGAGCCGTGATGCGTTGAAAAAACAGTAATGTATTCACTGCTCCCTACAGCACTACCGGTGCACCGCCCTCTCTAACTAAACCTTCCCACCCATAATCACCCTTTTAATCCCTTCTCAGATAAATATCACCATGCTCCCCTCATCTAACGCGATTGTAGAACTCGCACCATAACTCTTGGGAATCGCGAAAACCGTCAACCAACGATGTATTGCATAAAACATCCAGCGCCGGCACCCCGCACCACGAACGTGGAATCCAGTTACAAGTACGAGTACTCGTACTCCTACAGTTACACCCGGTGCCGTACAATATGCCAAAAAAATGATTTCCTCGGGAATGGCGCCACCAAAGCGAGGATGGGACAAGAGAGAAAAGGGCCCCCGCAAACAGAAATACACAGTCCAGGTTTCGCGACAGGTTCGCGACAGGACACCATAAGACAAGGTCTCGACTCATCTGCTCCGAGGGCTGAACCGAATTGGGTTACATACTCGAGTACTCGTACACACTCACAGGAAATGTATGAAATGTATGGTTTGAGCACAACGTCCCGTATTACTCGTACAGGTACTCGTACTCGTACAGGTACTCGTACACGGGTTCGCACGCACGGACTCCAAAGCAGACTTACTTGTACAGTGAATGACCATTCCTAATTTGGGGGGCGATTGTTCGTTGCGGCAGGTATCTTACTTTTCTTTCCCTTTTGGAAGTGGGAAATACATTGAATTGAAAACCGCAATGGTGAGAAAATGTGCGAGCACTCGCACAAGTCAGTGCTGGCAGCGGCGAAGGGGATGCAAGGTAGAATACAGTACCAGGTGGGTTTAACTTGGTTTTCTCAAGACGCAGGCCCTACCGCGTTGTGCTTCAATCATACACTTAGCACCGGCAGTGTAGTTGCCGAACGTTAGGCTATCAGAGGTGCGGGTGAATAAATAAATAAATAATAACACCGGTATGGTGGAAAACTGAGTGTGTGAGAAGCGCCCGATAACTATGTGATCTCTGTTCCAAGCTTTTTTTTGTCACCACAGCGCCGGGGAGACCATGAAGGGAATGTGCAATGTGCCTTTTCGATTGGGTAGCGGCTTCTGGTTGGAAATTGTTCGTGATGGAGTGTGTACGGGTACAGAGCGGTGTTGGTGATTCCTGCCCTTTGGTTCTTTGACGTATGTATCATAGCCATAATTGGTTCGCGAATTTATCGAGTGATGCGACATGAAGGCCCAAATCCTGCATAAGTGCGCGCGCCGCTCCATTGTGGGTTGGGGTGGGGTATGTCCCCGTTTGCTTGTTGCCATTGGGCCCAAAGTGGGAACGGTTGCTGCCAAGCCATTGGTTGCCTTCCCTGAAACGGCTTGTTTCGTTGCCTCGACAACCAAGTATTACGCGAAGAGACCTCGACCGACTCAAGACGCCAAAACATCAACTTCCTTCTCCACTTCCTCCACCACTCTGCTTCCCTCTTTCCTTCATTCACAACAATCCTCCTTCTCCTCTTTTCCTTTTCTTTTCATTTTGACCGCTCTCTCTCTCTTCCAAATACATTTAAGCAGGACAGTGGATTCCTCCGACTTCAAGTGATTTCTTCCTTTGCTACTTTTTGCCCACCAACCGTCGCTGCTTTCCGCTAAACTCTCAAAAGGTAGTTTATCAACTTGATATATTAATCGAATCAACGGTCTATTGATCGAATTTCGACATTGATATTATTCTCGCCAACTTGGATAGAAAAATGGACGCCAAAGTAAGTAAAAATTTCTTTTCATCGTACCTGCTACGGTATGTTCTGTATGGTTGTATTTCCAACCTGAAACGCACATTCATCCCCACAACCCAAGCCCCCATAGAAAAACTTGCATAACCACCCCTCTCTCCCCTCTCTCCCTCTCAGATGCATCCACCCACTCGCATCCAATAACACACATCCACAACTCGATCTGGGGGAGAAAATATTTTTTCTTGCTAACGCAACGCGTTTTTTTTCCTGCCTATAGCCGCAACGTCCCTCTCGCGCTATTCGCCGTCAAGACGAGAACGCAAACCGTCCTATAATCCACAACAAGTCCGCCAACAACGTCTCTTCAGCCGCTGCCAACGCTGCTTTGGGGAACATGGAATCGCAGCAATCCACTGGAGTCGGCCTCAGAGCCGCTGCCCGCAGGACCGCGTTCGGCGATGTCAGCAACACAGGCAAGGGTAACAATGTTACTACCTCAGGCAAGGAAAGTAGCAAGGGTGGTGTCACTGTCGTTCAGGATAAGCAAGGTCAGAAGGCCACTGGCGCGATCTCGAAACCAGCTCAGCGAGTCCAGGGAGTCAAGCCAGCTTCTTCGATCGCTTCCCAGTCTTCGGTCACGTCTCAACACGTTGCTCCATCGAGGAACATTGTCCGAAAGACCACAGTTTACCAAGATAACAAGCGCCCGAGCCCGAAGAGGACTAGTCCCAAGCGAACCAGTCCAAAGGTTTCGCGAGATGCGGTCGTTAAGAAGGAATCGCAGCAGTTCGGTAGGCAAGCCACTCGGCCCCGTAGCAAGGGTCGTACGTCTAGGCCTCTGTCGGGTCTTTTGAGAATAAAGCAACATCAAGCTAAGGGTGAATCTCCTGTCTATTCGGACCAAGCGTCCCAATCCTACTCTGATAGATACTTGGATGAGGATCAAGAGAGCACCGCAGCTGAAGCTGAAGATGATGATGACGAAGACGCTTCGGAGGATGATGAGGCTCCGGGCGGTGCTAAGGCTATCAAGGGTCAACATGAGGTTATCTCAGACTATGAGAGCGATGAAGGAGATGATGATGAGACTGAGTACAACAGCGCAAGAGCGCGTGCCGGAGATAATACTACTGGGGTTACCACGCAAGTTCTTGTGCCCAAGATCACGTCTCAGACCCGGAAGGAATTGAGCAAGGTACAGCGGGAGTTCTTTGACGACGAGGACGAGGGTGATATTTCTATGGTTGCGGAATATGGCGATGAAATCTTCGAGTATATGCGTGAGCTTGAGGTTAGTACTATGTTACACCATTATTAATTGCGCTAGAGTTTTGCTAACAATTTATACCGTGATATAGGCGAAGATGTTGCCGAACGCACACTACATGGATCATCAATCCGAGATCCAATGGTCAATGCGCGCCATTCTCATGGACTGGCTCGTCCAGGTTCACACCCGGTTTAACCTTCTTCCCGAGACTCTCTTCCTCACCTCCAACTATGTCGATCGCTTCCTCTCGGCCAAGGTTGTCTCCCTCGGGAAGCTTCAACTTGTCGGAGCTACAGCGCTGTTTGTCGCCGCCAAGTATGAGGAGATCAACTGCCCGTCTGTTCACGAGATTGTGTACATGGTCGACAATGGTTATACCGCGGAAGAGATTCTCAAGGCGGAGAGATTTATGCTTTCGATGTTGCATTATGAACTTGGTTGGCCCGGACCGATGAGCTTCTTGAGAAGAATCAGCAAGGCCGACGATTATGATCTTGAGACCAGAACGCTAGCAAAGTACTTCTTGGAGATCACTGTCATGGATGAGAGATTCGTTGGAAGCCCTCCAAGCTTTCTCGCTGCCGGAGCGCACTGTCTCGCCAGACATATGTTGAGGAAGGGAGAGTGGGTAGGTTTATTTCATTCGCTTCCAGCTTATCGTTTTATTGTATTTTTTCTGTTTCTCCTGTTCCTTTCTTTTTTCATCTCAACGCTTCAGTTGGTTCACATACCCCTGTCTGCCATTGACCCGTTTTCCGCCCCCCCAATGGCCAACACATACTTGCGCCAAAAACGGTTTTTTTTTTCTCACTTTTACCACCAATCTCTTCCACTCGATTCCCTGTCTCCCCCCCCCTTTTTTTTCTCGTTTCCTTTCGAAACTGCTGTTACCCTCACATGGAATCACATGACCGACATCGGCTAATCACAATGCTCAAAACAGACACCTGCACACACCTTTTATTCGGGTTACACTGCTTCTCAGCTGGAGCCGTTGATCCACACCCTTGTCGAGTGCTGCGAGAAGCCGAAGACTCACCACGGTGCGGTATACGATAAGTTTGCTGATCGCCGGTACAAACGTGCTAGTTTGTATGTTCAGAACTGGATGAAGAATGAGGAGAGCAGTGATGATGAGTAAAAAAGTTCATCGCCAGGAGGTCGGGGACTATGGTACCGGTATGTGGTGGTAATGGGGTTGGTTGTGTTAGTGGTGGGGGTGAAAGAGGGGTAACTTAAAAAAAAAACCGGGGGAGCGCACGTCGGAGGGGGGTTACGGTATCGCATTAAAGGGATTGATTAAAGGATGGACTGTTGCCAGATGAGAGGGATGACACCAGCCTTCCTATTCCTGTCTTGTCTTATCAACCTCTACACTTCATCTTCTTTTGCTTGCTCCTATCGATTCAAAAAAGCACTGGTTTTGTCCTATCCTGTCCTATCCATTGGCCGCCTTCACGTTTAAAGATGGCGGATCGATTAATTGCTCGTCCGATGGGATGGAGGGATGGATGGATGGATGGATGGATGGATCATGGATGGATGCGGGTTGCTTTTTCTTATTTTTAGTGTTTTTCTTTTTTCTACTTTTTTCTTTACTTTTCTTCAAACAAATTCTTAAACTTATTCTTAACTTATTCCTATTCATTTTTTCTCTGGACCTTTTCTTTTCTCTTCTCTTTTTTTTTTTCAATTTTTTTTTTCATTGTTCCCCTTTTCTTTCTCCCTCCCCGCTCCCTGTTGTCCCTTATGACTTGGAAGCCTTGATCAATTGTGCTAATGTGTATCTCCCCACTTGCCTGCCTGCCTACGAAACCGGGGAAGACAACTACTCTTCTTTTTGGTTCTTTGTATGGCGGCTATTGCAGTCTGATGTCATGTCCTTGTACTGACCAATTACATAACTACATAACTAACTTATGTCCCTCTCTTTATCTCTATCTCCTTGCTTTCCTTACCCCTCTCTCCTATACGCCCTTTCGGGCGGTACCGTTCTCCATTTCTCGTGTTTTCCAATAGAGGTGTTTTGGGTTATCGATTATTATTAACTAACTCACCAGGTCTATCATTACAGTCTTATTTGTGTTTGTATATTTTTGTTTATCGTTTTCTCAGTTTTCATATGTGGGAGTTCTTTCATACATCTTTGTGGCTCACGCTGTGCGTTTTGGGCTGGTTGGTTGGTTGGTTATTTTATTCGGTTGGTGGGGCGTGGATGGGTTAGGGTGTGCATATACGATGTTCATGAATGGATGGATGGAATGGACTGGACTTCACTTTACCGGTTCCGAGTCCATGTGTTTTTAGGGGTTGGTGGTGCACTTGGATAGGACTTGAGGTTGCAGTGTGGCGCCGAGTCTATCACTTGCGATGTGGAGATACGAGTAGATGGTGGTGCTGTGCATGCCTCGGGTAAGGGTGTGCGATATTAGAAGTCCTGAACACGAGGATCAAAAACTTGTATGGTACTCGTAGATTATCTGCGCATTTGAGCACCTATATGCAAAATTTACCTAAATTTAGACAGCCACATCTCGTGTATGATACGTTCTCAGCAACGTTTGCAATTCCATATCTGCCGCACTAGCACTTCAACTGGTTTAGCTAGTCAGCCAGCAAGCTACTTTTCAGTCTAGTATCGTCCTACTCGAGTATCATCAGCAACCATCAATCAATCCACCCCGCCACCCACCTCACCACCATCCACAATCCTAACCTCCCCTTCCCGGGTAGAACTATCCGCTCCACTGACAAGGTGCAGTACATCTAGTAGACTAGCAATTCTATTCATTCTTTCGTTCAGGCAATTACACCACTTGTACTGGCATGACACTGCTCACTCCTGTCTACTGCACGCACCGACTGCGCCTCATTCTCTACTATCACTGGCGGGGACAGAGTGGTAGACATATCCCGCTAAGATACGATACGAGACGGCACGAATCGTGAAGCGGGGTATCGCAGTCACAGTTGATCACTCGAATGGCACGAGAGAGAGAGAGAGAGAGAGAGAGAGAGAGCAGGTTTGATCCGCTTGCCAGCACACGTGTTGCCCCGTTGAAAAAGCGTTACTGCGGTATCGTACTTTGCGTGCTGTGCGTATCTATCTATCTATCTATCTGTCAGTCTGTCCAGGGTCCGTGGCGTACTCCGCTAGGAGGGTATTTTTATTCTGTGGTGATTTGTACTTGCTTTATCTGCACGACGCTTGCATGTTTATTCATCCATCCATCCGTTCGTTCGTTCGTTCGTTCGTCGTTTCTAGCGTTATTCTTTTTGCATGTTTGAGTTCTGGGGTGTCCGTCTTGATCTGGCGATGGATGATCTGGGTTCGGCGCCCTCTGGATGGGTATTCCTAGGGCTGTGAGGTGGGTATGTTATTGGTGTTACAGTATTCTGAGGATGGAGATGGTTGAATGCTACTTTTTTTTTTTTTTTTGAAGGTCAGGGAGGGTGCTATGTTGGGTATGAACTAACGGGTGGTGGAGACTCTGGCGTTTGCAATGGGTAGTGTGTCGGTCGGTCGAGCTTGGATTTTGCTCTCCCCCTCTCCCCTCAGACTGTTCTACTAACCGGAAGACGGTGCATCGCTAGTTCTTTTAATGATCAGTGACTTGTTGCTACACATGACCACTTGCTTGGGGTTGTTGATATCACTGGGGTTGTTGCGCTTTGAGATTTACCATTCGTGATGGTCATTACAAACGAGTGATATGATATGAAGCCGAGTTATTGAAAGCTCCCTCCCCTCCCCGGGACCCAGAGAAGGCATAGAGCACGCTGTCGAACCGGCTCCGGGAGGTCTACCCCTACGAAAAGGGAGGCGAGATGGGGATTTTAACAACTCGACGGGAATCTCGCTCCTGGTGGGATACCCCTTTGTCCTCGCGGATCCCCCCCCACCACGCCTAAGTCTGGGCGGAGCACAGTCCGGCCGTCACAGGAATGTAATCTCCCTCTCACCTTTTTTCTTCTTCTCCTTCTTTGAGACCGTCGTTATTTGTGAGGGAATGTCGTGCTCACAGATCGAAGGAAGGAAGGAAGGACGGACTGGACTGGGGTATACATTTTCGCCCCCCCCCCCGGTCCAGTTCTGGCTTCCTCCCTCCCGGGTGCGAAGCCGAGAGTGCGAGTGGGGGTTGGAGTTATGCTTGGTGCGCCCGATGTCGCCACCATCTCAGTCAAGCGTGGGAATGCATTCAATACTATTCTCGAGTTTTTCTCGGGAAAATATTGCGTACCCGCTGTTGCGTTTCTGTTCTGGCCCGGTGTGTCGCTGTTTGATGTGCCGATTGCGCTTCGTTTATTCATTTAGGGGCCGTTTGGCGTTACATGTTTGGAAATTTTGGCTGGCTACAAACCATGGTTGTAGAACAATGATTTCAGAAAATTTTAAAACCATGGTTAGTAACCATGACACGCCAAACAGCATAGTTTTACCAAACAGCAAAATTTCTAAAATAGGGTTAAAAGTGAAGACTTAAGGGGTATAGGAAAAGGAAGTAGAAATTTAGTAAAAATAATCTTGTAATCAGATTCTAATATATTAAATCACATTTAAGTAATATATTATTATGGAAATTAATTTTTTTTTTAACTTTAATTAGCGCAACAGGTGATAGTTACAATAATTATTGTAATATCCAAAATATTATGACTTTTAAGAGACTACCAATACTTCCAAGATGTTCTCTCAAATGATGAATGAGATTCCAGACCCTACCATATACGATATAGGAATATGATATAGCATTTGTAATAATTAAATAAGGCTCTGCAGTGACTTGGTGGAAAAAAAAATTTAAAGCCTATTTTTTTTTAATAACCCTATACCTAACTCTATCAACATCTAAAGTTCTAAACCTTGGTTTTCACAATTTGCAAACCATTGTTTGAAATCCAAGTCCACCAAACAGTCCAGTGGTTACCAACCATGGTTTGACTCAAACCATAGTTGGTAACCACGCAAATGTGTAACGCCAAACGGCCCCTTATTTATTGCTGCAGAAAGTGTCGTTGTTGGGTCTCCCCCTCTCGGGGGCTGATGTCCATCGCTCGTTTCCTCCTCCGCTTGCGATGCTATCTATAGCGGTGTGGGGTGTGGGGTGTGGGGTGTGCGGTGTATATAATGGCGGGTCACGGCGGCGATGGGTACCTCACCTCACCGGAGGATAATTTCTCCGAAATGGAATAATCGTGATGCCCGACGGCGGCGGCGGAGCTTTTTTCCTTTTTTGCATATTCTTAGTTATACTCTACTCGACATTATTTGAAGTCTCCTGGAGATGAATGAGAGTGGTTTCACTTATTGTGAAATTGACTTCTATCGGGTGCTATTATGATTAAATTTTATGATAATATCGTATCATACAAGGGAACTTATTGCCGTGACTTTGAGGGGTTCGCAGACTTGTATCTAACGAGAATTTTGGAAGAAGAAAAAAAAAAAAAAAGAGGCGTCGAGTATACGATGCATTATCGGGTGACATTGTTAACACTGTATGGTATTACGAATGGAGCGTTTTTTTTTTTTTTTTTTTTTACTTGGAAGGATCCGTAACACCGGGGGGGGGGGGGGGGGGGCATTGTATCATAATATTATTATCATAAGTTAGCAGCGTCGTTTTACCCTTTTTTCCTATTATTCCCCCCCCCCCCCCCACAGGCAGGTCATATACGAGTGAGTTCCCATGACCACGGATAACGTTCTTAAATACCGGTGAAAACTTACCTTGCCGTCGGGTATGGTAATATTATTATCATACGATACTTCTTATCATGCTGGCGCTGTACCATCACCGAAAGCCATCTTTCTCGTGGGCTTTTTTTATATAATATAATAATAATAATTATATATATATATATTTTTTATGGGGGGGGGGGTTCTTGATTGACAGGAGTTTGGATTCGGAAGATGTTTAAGACTTTCTAGAAGGGGGTTTTTTTTTTTTTTTTTTTTTTTTTGACAGTGGCGATTACTTGAAGGGTATAAATTTGTATCACTTTTTGGGGCTGGGAAGAATGGTTTTGGGGTTTCCCGAAAAAATGCCGCCTGATTATTGTATAGGCTAAAAGCTACTTGTATCATACCAGAGATTTCCCTCCTTACCGTGATGGATGGATGTTCTGATACGATACCGTACCAAGACCGAGTGCTTCTCCATGACAAGAGACTTACCTGGAGTGGGGAAGGAGCAAGCGCGGGGGGTTGGGAAGGGGGGGTGATGATTTATGCTGGCTCACTTGGCGCCTTATGGATGGATGGTCAATTCTGCGGTAGGTGGATGAGTAATTGGTGGAGGGGTGAGTTTATGATGGGCGAATTTAATGCTTTTGGCGTAGAGATATGGTACATATGATGGAGAGTGTTTTTTTTTTTTTTTAAACAAGAGATGGTGGAAAAGGGAATGGAAGGAGTGAGTGAACGAATGTGTACTGTACTCGAGTAATGGTAATGACGAACTCCACACCCCTGATATCCCCGGGAATAATCAATGAAGGAATGAATAACGAGTAAAGCATGAACCTGGAAGCGCCGAAAACCCCTACGATGTTGAACGGATGGAAGAAGTAAAAAAAAAAAAAAGCAAAGTTGGAGTGAAAAGAAGCGGGAGTGGGGAAATCTGAATGGTCGAAAAGGAAACTGTCCTATCGCTGTCACTGACCCCATCACGAGCATTCCACAATCAACCACAAGAGACAGAGACCACCCCTCCTCCGTTCAACCATCCCCTACGACCAACCAACCCGTCAGCGCAACGCCCCCCCCCCGAAACCACTCAAGCCAAGGTTAGAGGGTAGAAGAGGGAAACCCACAATGAATGAAAATGTTCTCATCCAACCTCCCCGTCTCAATGCATGTCAATTTCCACGGCAAAAATGCCGTCGGCGGACCGAAAAGCATGCATCCAACGCCTACAAGAACCCACAGTACCTTCCCTCGAAGGTCGACCTGCGCCTTAAGCGTGTCTATGAACGAAGCGTACACTCGCGCAGCAATGTAAAGTAGTAGTAATAAGTTGGTGAACGAAACTAGGAGGGCGAAAGTCTATGGTCGGTCGGTCGGTTAGCTGTGGAGGAGAGGGGGGAGCGGAGGGAGGATAGAGTACTTGACAAGAAGTCCATAGAGCATGCCATGCCAATTCAGTATCGTGCATAAGGTTGTAAGCACGGCTTCGTCGGTCCAGTGAGGCGGAGATGCAGAAGTAGCTCCATATTGCGCTGAGGAAATTTATAAGAACGGTGATGAGGGCTACGTCCTCATCTGTCATCATTCCCTTTTTTTTTCTCTTTTCTTTCTTTTCTTTTTTTCCTCTCTTCTCTGCTTTCTCCTGCACAGGACTTGAGAATTCAAGAAGGTAGAGGTGTGAGGGGGAGTCGGGTGCTTTTTGACGGTGCCGGTTATGGTAAGTGGACTATCATACAAATCGATTTATGTGGGGAGAGAAGGGGAAGGAGGGGGGGGGGTAGTTGAGTGTTTCAAGCCCTGCCCTGTCGATCTCGTCGAGCGGTGTGAGCCTGTGAAAAAAAAGGGAAGACCACCCCCTCAACTTGCACGTCACATCCCTTTGGGAAGTTCTGGAAGGCTAGGGCGTTTGTGGTGGAGTTTCCTCTATGTATCATACATCATTAGCGACTATCGTAATTTTCTATGGACTTAGTTTAGCAAGTGAGGTGTGTAGTGAGATCTTTGCTATCGGACTGTACTAGCACTGGCGCTGAGATACTAAAGCCAACTTGGAAAGGTTATCGTCGCTTTTTATTTTTATTTTTGTTTTTATTTTTATTTTATTTTTTTAGCGAGCGAGCGAGGTAATCATTAACTAATACGACTCCAAGTGCAAATGCTGTGGTACAGTAAACCACTCTACGGTGATGTGTGGTGATAGGTCCTGCGCTCGAGTCAGCTCGAATCAGGTCAAGATATATATGTTTTCCGGAGGAATAGCAACCGTTATACGGTACGGGTCCAGTATAACACCGGAGGTCTCATTCTAAAACATCCAGTTCTCACCACCCTACCATGGTTGGTACTTGTACAAGTACTCACGCATCCGGGACACACAGCCCACTGGAAGGACCAGCTTTTTGTAAGACCCGAATTTTAGTGGTTGGCCGCGGGTTTTGTCTGGCTTATCGGAGGGTTTTGACTAAATTTGTTTCATTTGTTAAGGACGGGGGGGGGGAGGGAGGGAAGTGGTAGATCCTGGGGTATGATGCTGGGAGGATTGGGGAGAAAGCGAGGGGAGGGAAGAGGCTGGTGATGACCGCACTCGGCCGTGTTACAAGTACCTTAGACTTGCATCGTCCATAGTACCCAGCGCTTGGTTTTTGGTATCATATATCATACTGTGTTGGGAGCAGCGTAATAATAGCGGGAATACAGGTAACTTTTAGCTATTTCGTTCAGGTTCCGGGGTTACTGCTTACTAAGCTATTGATACGAGAGGCAACCCATAATTTAAACCACACTGAAACCTCGTTGTAGGTAAGATAGGATTGGTATGATATCATACCCGCATCCCTTGGGCCCTGCGATTATAAATAATTTACTCCCAAGCGCAAGCCAGGTACTGCCGAAGGAGTGCACGGGGGGGAAAGGGATAGCTCCCCGTGACACATGTGACCTGCTTGCTCTGCGAGAGGGGCTCGTGATTGACCCGCCAACTCTGTGGATCCATCCATTCCAGTGGGCACGACTTCACCCTCCTCATCCTCCTCCTCCTCCTCGAGCATTTGGGAAAGAGGGATGGATGGAAAGGGGGATAATGTCAAGACCGCATACCGGTACTGTATCGTGATTCGGGGTTGGCTAGCTGACCAGCTAACTTGAGCGCTTGAGATGAGTTTATAAAAATCGTTGATGGTTGGGCGTTCTGTTGGGGGGATGTGTTATCGCGCTTTAACCCTTAGTAAGGCCTTTTTGCCGGCGGGTACCGGCAGTCCTACTATTTTGGTTTCGTTACTCAGAAGCAGGAACGGTGCTCGAGCGCAGTACAGCCTTGTACGAGTACCGTATAGCGCAAAAATCCAAATTGTCTTACCTAGACTACAAGTACTGTACAGTACCTGCCTGCCATACAACCTTCCACGGGATCAAGCCCGTGCTATATATCGGTTATGACTTACCCTATCATACCCTACCGTACCTCAACTCTTAACCTCGAATTCTTCTATCTAATTAGTACATCTTCAAAGTCTTTAGCTTCGCCCCTAGTAGTTAGGCTACTGGAATGGTATGTGTTCGAGTTTGATCGGTTGATGGTGCTCCCGGTTAAAAGGTTGTTTTAATTGTCCTATGGTTAAGCACTGCACCCCACTTATGATACATCTCCGCTCACTATCCCTTACGTAAGAGCAGCCATGGCAATCGAATCCCTAAATGATTGGCAGGTACAGACTGCCGAGAGTGCCGGATATTGAAAGTCTACTTGTGTTAATCCATGGTCTCTTGATATGATACGAGTACATGGTAAAATACACTTTCCTCTTTGGGTTAAATAGGTTATGTTGGAGCGAAGACCAGCATCGATTACCTCATTGGGATTAGTGTCGCCAAGAAATTACTCGATATAGTTATGATAGCTTGAATGGTGTTAGTTTGGCGGCTCTGAACCGCCCCAGCATCACCGCAGGCGGAAACTCCTTTAAACTCTTCCCGTACTGTACAAGAAGTTCTCTAGCCAATCATGGGCTATCATAGGCCCTCTTACAGGGGCTTTTGGGCTTAGGGCTTGTGATTGCTGTGTTGGGAGAGTTTGAAGTTGGGCCATTTTGGAGGCATCATACATATCATTCAAGTATCATAGTATTACCATATCATACCAGTGTCCACGAGGAACCGATACAGTACCGATTACTCCCGACTTCCTCAACTACCCGACAGCCAATACCGGTATGATACTATACGATAAAGCATCCAGATGCTAGCGCCAAGACGTCCGGATAATTTGTGAATTGTCAAGTACCGCAAAAACTTGAACCTTGTGATAATTATGTACGAGTACTGTACTAGTACAAGTATGAGGTCCAAAATTCCCTTCCCTGGAAAGGGGGCAAAAACAAAAACAAATAAAGCCCCTTTCCCCCTTTCGGGACGGGAAAGAAAGGACTTCTTGAGCTTACCGAGAGAGGAAAGCCCAACGACATTGCACATGGTTCAAGCGTTCGAGTTTCTACTCGTACTCGTAGGGTGCGGTAACCGTCCGTTCCCTAACGCACAGGATAGCAAAACTGGATGGCGGGCCCAATCCTGACAACCGGTCACTCTAAATATGCGAAATTCGGAAAGGAGAAAGGAAAAAAAAGCACATCTTCCTTTTTTATAGTATTCCTATTTTCTTTGTGTTAGGGGCTATGCTTCCTTACCACCGATATCATGTCTTCTGCTCCACTCGATTCATAGGTACTCCCTCGCACTGTTCGGCAAAAGATTGCTCGTATCATACCTTAGCGAAATACGCATTTAGTAGGAATTTTCAGAGGGGAGGAAGGTGGGAGGGGTGTGTGTGTGTGCAATAGCTTTAGACTCGGAAGGTTTCCTCGGGTCCATGACCAATCTCGGGTTTCAGGTTTCTCCCTGCCCGTCTGCATGCCCACCGCCCGCGCTGTTGTGGTTCAGGTTATATTCTATGATACTACAATAGCATAATAAGCCGCCCGGTTGAGCTTAGTCCGGTCATTAATCATTCATTCTCCAAAAAAGGAACACCACTAAACCTAACAAGTCCTACCCCTTCTCTCCTTCCGCGCCCCCCCTCCCCCCCGGCGAGGCCGCTCCACCGCACCACCAATCACACCCCATTACTCCCGACCAACCTCGCCACACAAGCCACAACTTCGTTCCCAGCGAGCTCCAAGCCCGGGTCGTCAATCTTGTCCTGCAACACCTGGTCAAGCATGGCGCGCAGCCTAGCGACCAGAATCCCGATCCTTCCCCACCCTCGCAACTTGAGCCATCCATCGACCGTGATACCGCGCCCCGTAGTATCGACTTCTAGTGCGCCACCAAAGAGGAGGAGGGAGTATGCGTTTGTCGCTATTCCCAAGTTAGCATAGTGGTATAGAGGATTAGGGAGTGGGGAGAATACGCGTAACGTCTTTGAGATAGACTTTATTGTTAGTTTCCATTTTCGAAAAGTAGCTCAAGAACCTAGCGTCGCCGGTGAAACCGGTTGCACCGAAGAGCGTGGAAGAAGGATGGACAAAGGCGCGGCCGGAGGAGTGCGTATAGTACTTGATTGTCCTCGCCTCCGGGTCTACAGCTAACGCGCCGCTAGCCGACCCCGCGAATCTTTGCTCCGGTAATGCAATCCTCGCGATCTGCGGGTTGAAGGCCGCGGCGATGAGCGCTCTGTGGAGGACAGCGTTTTCTTGGTTTTGATTTAGACTTGCGAAATCGCTGAAAGAAGATGAGAGTGGGAGGAACCCGATTTCCTTCAGGGAGGAAATGTACTGTGCTCGATTCGAGGATATGTCGAGAAGTGTGTGGTGGCTTAGATGATTCTCTTCGCACCAACGCTTGACGTCCCTGACTGAGGTTGTTTGGCGGAGGCGCGTCCATTCCTGGTGGGCGTGACAGTCCGCTAAAAGGTCCCCTTGCCCGTGGGCGAAGGATGCGCGCGCGAGTTGGCAGGCATCACGGGTCGCAGGGGTATTTATAAATGGGCTTCGGGTGGTGAGTATGCTAGCGATCGTCACGGAAACGTCCAAGCAGCCGAATATGGCGCCGTACACCATCAGCTTGGAGCAACGGAGGTCCGCCGGGATGAGAACCAAGTGCCTTCCCAGGGCAGTCAAATCATCGTCTGCTATCGCACCCATGCGCTCGAGAAGTCTCATCGCGCCTTCTACTGCCATGGTATCCGGGGGTGTTAGTGCCCCCGCTAGGAAACCGCGGACGTCGTCTTCCATCGCTTTCACCGCAAGACAGGTCTGCTCAAGCGGAACGCGCTTTAATTCTGGCTCGGGCCGCTCAGCCATTTTGTTTTCCGCGTTGCGGGTGTAGAGCTTCCAGCACGAACCGGCGCGGACACGGCCGGCGCGGCCGCGACGTTGCTTGCATGCTGCGCGGGAGGCCCATGTTTCGAGAAGTTTGACGACACCACTGGAGGGATCGTATGAAGTTTCTTTCACTCTTCCAGTGTCAACTACTGCTACTATGTCCTCAATTGTGATGGAGGTTTCCGCGACGTTGGTTGCTGCGATGACCTTGCGCTTGCCACTGGGCGGTTGGGGGAAGACCTTACGCTGGTCGTTGGGAGTGAGGGAGGCGTGAAGAGGCAGTGCGTGAAAGCGCTCTGTTCCGCATGGCAAGGTCTTGATAGCTTCGATGCATCGTTGGATCTCCATAGTCCCTGCATCCGATGAGCAATAATATCGAGTGAGAGAATGTGATTGGATTACCTGGCAGGAATATGAGAATCCCTCCGTCATGAGATCCAAGCATCTCATCGATAGTGCCGACCGTGGCTGCGATGAGGTTATAATTTATCCTGTCCCCTAAACTCATGATAATACTAGCAACCCTCGGATCCGCCCCCCGAACATCCTCATGATCGGCAGCCTTGACAGGCATTAACCTCCCCCCACCGTTAAACCCAGTCTTGACAATAACCTGGTCGAGATAGTAATCCTCAACGGGGAACGTTCGACCCTTAATCTCGACCCTACGGACCTTACCCTCCCCGCCAAAATAGTCTGAGAAAATCTTCGCATCAAGAGTAGCGCTCATGAGCACTACTCTGAGATCCTTCCGAGCAGCCAACTTCCTTTTTAATAGGATTAGCAAGAAGTCTGTATCGAGGCTACGCTCGTGCACCTCGTCGACGAATATGTGGGTTACTTCATCGAGGGTATCGCCCGTTTGGAGTCTCCGCAGGAGAACACCTGTGGTGACGAACGTGATCCTGGTCGTTGCGGGATTCTGCTTAGATTCGCCGCGGATTGCGTACCCGACTTCCTGACCCACTCGGGAGCAGCGCTCATCGCTGACTCGGTCCGCTAAGCCTAGGGCAGAAATACGGCGGGGTTGGGTACATATGATATTCGTGATATGTCCTAGATGCTGGTCGATCATATCGTCCAGGATGAATTGGACAGCCTGTGTACTCTTCCCACTTCCAGTCTCACCGCTAATAATCGTGACCTGGCAATCATTCACGGCGCCAATTATTTCTTCCTTTAGATCCCATGCCGGTAAGCGCATGCGTACTTGTAGCATGTTTTGCATATCGGGCAAAGAGTATTTGGCCTTTTTGGTCGCGAGTAATCGCATACTAGCTTCTTTACCGGGAGTCCAATCAATGGCCCCAGAGTTTCTTGAGTTGCGATGTCGGAAGGTTTGCCTGCTGGCTTTGTTCGGGGGTGGAACATCATCTTCGTTGCTGCCAGTAACACCGCTAGTGACATCGCAAAGTCTACCTGGGGACTGGACAATTCTAGCGAAATTGCTCTCTAGCCAGTCTACCGCTGTAAATATCATCTGCTCTCCAAGAAGAGTGCTTGCATGCTTTGCTGTCTGCTTGATGATACTGAGCTTGACCTGCGCCGACAATTTACCGTCCCCATCATCCTCGGTGGAAAGTGTGAATGTCGGGATCGTCTGCGGGTATTCTAGTTCCCAAGTCGCCGAGGTCGGCTTCCGGATCTCTAGAAATATCTTTTTGGGCAATTTCGAGCCCTGTATAGGGGGATTGGAAAGCAGCACTTTGAAGTGAGTGGGCGTAATCTGGGTGAACCTCTCGGGGCCCCAGATTGCCGCCAGAGTGCCGATTTCCTCTGTCCAGAGGTCGGTATCTGAGAAAGAAATCAACGACTCTTCCCTAGTGCCTTGGGGAGTCTTTTGGCAGCCGTAAACTAGAATTTGCATCAAAGCTTCTGCTGCACGCTCTTCATCTCCGGCGTTGAGGGCGAGAATTTCACAACAGAGATCCAGAGAGTAACCAGTGACAGATAATCCTGGAACAGAGTTAGCAACGCCAATGGCAATTGTGGATGAAGAGCCATGCGTTTAGCAGCGTACTCCATGGGCAGATCCCCAGAAGAAAACGTCACACCGGTAGCATAATTCCCCGGCAAAAACCTGACCGGAAGGTCATCCTCCGGAACATGAATTAACAACCACTCTGCCACCCAATTAGCCACAATCTCCTCATTAAAAGGAGAGTATCCCCACAAGAGCCCCCACCTAAAGCTTCCTCCTTGTCCTTCACCCAATCGCAAGCCTCTTCAACATGCGCCCTCTTGAAATCTAACCTAACTAGCTCCGAAACGACCTTCGACATCAAATCCCTGGTCATGCTAACCCCAACCGGATTCCAAACATGATACTTCCGGACCAACCCTTCTACTTCCCTCCTTTGACTAATCCCCATGTCCACAACAGGAACTCGATACCACCCCTTCATCTTCTCATCGACCACCTCGGCAGGCTTCTCCTTTTTAACCTCCGCCAGGGCCTTCGCCTTGGCAGCTTCCGCCGCCAACCACTCTCGTTTGTCGAGGAATGGGTCAGCAACGTACATCCACGCATGATTCTTTGCGAATTCCATCCTCTTGATCTCATCGAATATAGCCCAGTAGCCCTTGTGTGTCGGCGGGAGCATCATGTGGATATTCTTCATGGAGGAAACGCGGTGGAGGGCATAAGTAGCGGCGAAATGCCTGGCCTCGAGTGCAGAGGCCATCTGTAGGTTTATTGGAGTTCCGTCGGGCATCTCGAAGGGCGGGGTATAGCGCATTGACTCTGTGTGACTGGATTTGGGATTGCTGTATGTCACTGTTACTGACGATACGAAACCTTTCGTGGCGTCCTTCTTCTGTTGTGTTAAAAGGAAAGGAAAAGGAGCACTCTATTAGTAGATATGTTCGTCAATGTGCTCGGAGAAACATGGAATGAGCTGCATACAACATAATAGTCCGGCTTATTCCAGCCTGCCTTTATACAGTGCTCATAAAACAGTGTCTGTGGTAACTTCCCGGTCCAGGATAACCCCCCGATTAATTGCTGCACCGTTAATGTCCTACTTTCACCTCCCTTAGAGGCAGAGGCGGAGCTCCCAGCCTCACTAGCAGTAACAACGGGAGCTTTCCCCTTAGATCCAACGGTCGTCCCGTTAGCCTTGTTTGTCCCGGGTTTCGCTTTCGACTTCTTCGCTGAGGAACCCGCGGGGGATGGTGGGGGTGGTGATGCCTCCGGACTCTCGGCCACGGATGATCTGGAACTCTTTTTCTTCGGGGGCATGTGTATATATTTCTGTATATGGGTGTGTATTTGCTTATTACCGTCGGTAAAGTATGTGGGTGGGAATTCGGGTTTATGCTGTGTTGGTCGCGCAGGCTGTTGGGGGTGGTGGGTTAGCTTACTCGAGTGGGGTGTCTACAGGAGGCAAGTTGCGGGGCGGGTAATCGTGTGAGGGAACTTTGTATCGTAGGGATAACTGAATTACGGAAGTTAGCCTATCGCGGAAATTTACCATACTTGTACCTTCGGCGCGATGCAAATTACCCGCAGATTGCGATGATACAACTATCTTCGCCAAGCTTTGAGGCTTATGATTGATAAGGGTTAGGGTTGTGGACGAAAAATGTGAATATTCGAAATCAATTTCATTTTATATCTCCATTCCCCCACCACCATCACCGTCAAGATATTGGCTGTCTGCAGGGATTCGCAATGCCAAACAAAAAAGGCCGCAAAAAGAACTTGCCCAAGATAGAGTTTCTCTCCCTCCTCCCCCCCTCCATAACTGTTCGGACCCGCTGACAAAAATAAAATTAGCTACGACCTCCCAACCCCGATAGCTCAATCTCCAACAAAGAAGCGCAAGCGCTCCCAGAAAGCTGATGACGATACCCCAAGGGAATTTACCCGCCTCCTCTCCCGCATCCAACAAAGCAAACCCAAGCCAAACGGCCTCGACGACCCCCCTACGAGATCGCAGAAGCCCCACCTGGCCTCAGAGCTGAAAATCCAACCTAGTGAATCCCTCCGGCAATTCAACCGTCGCGTTGACGCCAGTCTGCGAATAACGCTGAAACCAGAGGGCAGTAGCAAAGCACAGCGCGCGAAGGAGAAGAAGAGGGAAAGAGCTAAGCCTACTTCTGTTGCCCGCGGTGGCCCCAACGATGGTGATAGTGAAGGGGAAGCTTGGGGAGGGGAAGGGGGAAAGCGTGAGCGCGGAAGGAATAAACGTCGTGCAGTAAGTCCCGACCCCTGGGCTGCGCTCGCGGAGAAGCGACTGGCGGCCAAGTTCTCGGATTTTGCGAAGGCTCCACCGACGCTTGTTAAGCCTAAGAGTGTGCTGCACTCGTGCGGGATTGCTGATGTTGAGGGGGTGCCGAAGAGTTCGGGTGGTTTGGCTAGGAGGGAGGGGTTGGCGGGGGAGAGGAGGGGGATAGTGGAGGGGTATCGGAGGATGGTGGAGGAACGGAGGGGGGGTAAGGAGAGTGGCAGCTAGTCGGGGGGTGGATGGATGGAAGGCGGGCGTTTTTTTTGGTAGTATTGGAAGTTGTAGGGGGTGGGAGTATAGTATAGTAGACTGGGTAGGTCACTATCTGAACTAGTTGATAACGGAGATACTGGCGTATATTCCAGGCCACCGGCAGCATGATAAAAGGATGTGGGTTCGGTTTCCAAGGATACTGATCACAGGTCTTGTAACTTCGTTTCTCTAGCTAGCTAGCCACCTGATCAGCAAAAAAATAACAAAACAAAAAGAAAGAAAAAAAACGGGAACGTGTTTAATACTCTCGTCGGTTGAGTAAACGATCGTTTTCAATCTCCGGTCTGAGTTGGGTGGGGCAGGACTGCATGTGCTCTTTCATTCTCAACTCCAGCAGGTCAATCTGCTTTTCCGGCTTGGTCTTGACATTGGCCACCTGACTTTTAATATCATATTGGTTTCGATAGTGTTGTCGAACCCGAACTTCCCGCCCCTACTCCCGACCGGACCGCGCCCACGGCCGGAGCCAGGAGTTTCCCACTTAAGATTGTTATTACTGGCCTCAATCCTGTTCAGGTTTGTGTTCAAGTTCCTGATATCTTTGGCTCAGGTTCCATTCCCGACCTTGACATCCGCTTCGGCTTTAGAAGTCTCACCTCAACCGTGTGATCCAGAGGAGGAGTGAATTTTCCTTTGCTGGCGTCTGTTGTATCGAACTGCTCATCCGTAGTTCTCCCCTGCCGAGCCAATCATTGATTGAGATGCCATTAACAGAAAAAAACTAGGGATTTATATCTCACCAGAGTATTGGCAAGCGGTTAGCGGGTGTAGACTTGATGACGGCTGGGGTGGGCGAGCATGGGACGGCAAGCAGGTCAGAATGCAGACATCTGTTACATATCCTGTATGAGAAACTCATTGAGTAACTCCCCAATATGGGCATTTTGTCAGGCGGTATTGATTTGTTGGTGTTTGGATATTTCTGGGCTTCTCTGGTTGGGTGGTGGGGTGGTGTCATAGTACTGTACAAGTATCATAGGTGGGTAGGTGGTTTGTAAGAACTGAATACTCGACTAGGAGCGCTGGGCACCAACTAAGGGGCTGCTTTGGCAGACTGCCATTTGAGATGACTGGCATCTCAAAACGTGTTTTGCTGAACATGTTTATGAAATTTCACTAAACATGCTTTGTAAATAACGCCCTTCCAAATACTCTGTGATCTACAGTCACTCGTCAAAAGTTTTCGTGAAATGCTTACTAAGCAACCTCACCACAAATTCTGGTCTAAAATGTTGACCATGACAGATTACAACTACCATATAAGCTCGAACGATTAGACTGTAAATTTATATGACCTTCCTCCTTATTGGGTAGCATTCTTTTTAATTTAGTTGCAGTTTCTATCTCAATTGACAGTATGGTTTGTGTAATAGTTATTTTAAGATTATTCAACTCTCTGGAACTGACTAAGTTTAGTGACTGTGATTAGAGACTATCTCACCTAAAAGTGTAGAAGAGGAGTAAGTGAGTGTCACGAATGTGACAGGTAGCTCAGGATTTCGCACATGACTCGATTATGAGTCATGGGTCTTGCGCATATGACTCGCTTGAGTCATATGACTTGTTTATGTTATGATTTGTTATGTTTCGCACATGACTCGATTATGAGTCATGGGTTTTGCGCATATGACTCATTCGAGTCATATGACCTATGTAAGGCTTTTCGCGAGGCTCACACTTGTGAGTCATCAGGGTTAGGGTTGAGTGAAGAGCACTATATAAGGAGGCCGAGGCGGCCGAGGAAGATAGGCTCTTCACGCTTTGTTCTAAGTACTTTCCTTACTTATTACTTTTACGAATAAAACATCTTTACGCTCTTTATCACGATTACATATCCGACACATTTCTCACGAGCCTATGTGAGACGAAGTTATCTTAGTTAGGATTTAACAGGCGTTATCCGACGAACGGTGATAACGTAGATCAACGGATCTAAGAACTGTTATATCTGACAAGATAAGAAGAAAGAAGATAAGTATCATTACCTGTCGCTATTAGTTAACCGCGAGCTAGGAACGTTACAGTGAGTGGGGTCTTACCACTCTCCCGACAACTTAAGATCTCATAAACTCTCTCACTCTCTGCTCAACTCTCTATTCTGCTTAACCTTTTTGTACTACAACTAAACTGACAAAACAGGGAAAAAACAGGAGTATAAATAAGCACTAAAAGCTATTCTCATCACTCCAGTGAATGTCACACATATCCACTAACCTTCTTGCTTACTCATATGAGTTTTCTTTCTCCTCTATACACTACTATGCTAAAAATAGAACAGGAAAATCATAAAGAATATGTAACGTGTTCGCTAGGTGCTAATCACGTTTCGATAGGTGTACGATAGTTGCCAGGTGACCTGCTCTTCCAGAGAGGAGGCGAGAGCTGTAAGAACTAAAGGAGGCTTCGGAGGTGTACTGGGAAAACAAAAGAGTAACCGTTCAACCAAGTATATTGAAATACTGTCTGTCGAAGTCTGTCCTTTCCATCGTGGAATAGGACGGTCTTTAAATACACAAATCTGTTCATGTCTAGCATGAACGAAATCAATCAAAGGTATCAAGCGATACACTTTGGTAAAACAACATAAGTATCAAATCGATACTTAAAACAAAACATAAAACAAACTAAGTATCAAAACGATACTTCAAACAAACCAAGTATCAAAGCGATACTTAAAACAAACATAAAACAAAATCCTTAACCGAGTACCAGTACCGGTTACAGAATACTATTGTTAGGCGGAGACAACCGGTATAGACTTAGGGTTGTCTAGGCCAATCGAGATTCGTTTGTATAGACGGAGATTTGTCTAGGAAGGCTTGGAAGCAACTCGTTTTGTTTATGACTACTAAGAGTGCAAGAAAGTATGATAGAATCGTAAGAACAATATTATATTGTTAAGGTCTCTTCTCCGTTGCTTGATGATGTCTAAAGTTTGGGAGGCACTTCGATATTTATATCCCGCATCTGAGTATTCGCAGACTATATCTATCTAACATACAAAACATGTACCTCTTTAAATTTAGCTTGCAATGTCGAGTACTCCTTAAAGGTGCGAACAATGGAAGACCATGAAAACTATCACACCCTTTTCAGTAATTACTATTTCTTGTCCGGATGACATACTTGTCACCAGTAGTAATTGTCCGGTCCTCAGAGTCATTAGACCTGTAGCCGAGTTTTCGGGTCGAACTATGCTGGCTCCAATAGTCCTTTCCATTGTCAAGAGGATCAGTCTTGATACGGAGTTGCCTTTGCATGTATGCCGGAGTCGATGACTTCTAGTTGTGATAACTCGACAACTAACCAATGGAATTCATTCCTATAACTCTCTCTTCGTAGAGAAGGGGTCGTTCTATTGAATAGTCTCATAATTCCTGGGTCGGCAACTCATGGTCGTGCTATGTAGAGGGGGTGGACCTTTGTGTTGTGTTGGTCATAATTCCCATGACTGCGGCACACCCCATATCATAGTTGCAACTGTAATGTGTTCGCTAGGTGCTAATCACGTTTCGATAGGTGTACGATAGTTGCCAGGTGGCCTGCTCTTCCAGAGAGGAGGCGAGAGCTGTAAGAACTAAAGGAGGCTTCGGAGGTGTACTGGGAAAACCAAAGAGTAACCGTTCAACCGAGTATATTGAAATACTGTCTGTCGAAGTCTGTCCTTTCCATTGTGGAATAGGACGGTCTTTAAATACACAAATCTGTTCATGTCTAGCATGAACGAAACTAAACACAGGTATCAAGCGATACACTATGGTAAAACAACATAAGTATCAAATCGATACTTAAAACAAAACATAAAACAAACTAAGTATCAAAACGATACTTCAAACAAACCAAGTATCAAAGCGATACTTAAAACAAAACATAAAACAAACTAAGTATCAAAACGATACTTCAAACAAACCAAGTATCAAAGCGATACTTAAAACAAAACATAAAACAAAATCCTTAACCGAGTACCAGTACCGGTTACATTCCCCAAAACAAAACAATGGTTTAAACAAAATCAAAGCCTAATAATCCTGAAAATTAGAGTCTTCAGAAGGCTCGAAAAACTCGCTTTCTGCCAACATCCAATTATCGGCATTTAGACACCAAACACAAGTAGAAATCCTAACATAACAGAGGGATTCAAAGAAGGATAAATCACAGTAGTCACGAATACCAGATTCGCGTTCAGCTTCCACCCATGCTTCATTGCAATCAGGACAATAGTCCACCCAAAGGATGGCAAAGTAGTCTTCAGGTTGGATAACATCGCGGTTCAACAACAGTCCAACAAGCTGTTGTCGCTACCTCACATTGATCTCCTCATAGCTTGACATCGTTAAGGTATTCGGATGGTGGTGATTCAGATGAAGTCATCGAGAGTCTGCTCCATGGTTTGGTTCTCTTCATCGCTGCTTTCAAATTCGGACTCAAAGTGAGGGGCCCAGAAACCATCTCTAGCTTCGAGTTCTTTGTGCCATCGCTTGGTTTCCGGCACAGTTGGTGACCAGCACATGGTGATATAGTTGATAGTTGGGGGTAGGGAGTTGTCGGGCATGTTGGCCTCCCACCATTCATTCACCATTTCCATAGAGTGTTCCAGTCCTTCAAGCGGTTCCCAGCTGTTCTCACTAGTGGGGTATCCTTTCCATTTGACGAGGAACTGATCATTTCCATGCCAAAGGCGGTGGTCTCGGATTTCTTCAACTTCCCAGTCCTCTTTCTTGTCGATGGTGATGGGAGCGGGGCGAGAGTGAATTCGTCCAGGGAACTTAGAGTCATCGTTAGAGTAGAATCGTTTAACAGAAGACGCGTGGAAGACCGCGGTAGGCTGGCGGTACATTTGTCCATCCATCTGAACCGTGTAGTTCTCAGTGTGCTCGTCGAATGCTAAGACCTTAAAGGGTCCTCTCCAGCGTGGCTGTAATTTCTTGCTTCGTCCAGGGGTGTTGATGAACATGTTTCGGTTTACCATAAGCATATTTCCAACAGGGATAGGTACATGCTTGCGTCTTCGCTTCTGTGCAGTAGTTGTGCTTCGGAACCGTGCAGCTTTGACAGCTTGGAAGGCGTCATTGCGGATTGCTTGGTGCCGGTTGAGGTGATCATCTGAGTCCGGGATGGAGGAGTTCTTGAAAAGAGTGGTAGGTAGGAGGGGGTATTGTCGGCCGAAGACTGCTTTGTATAGTGACATACCAAGGGTATCGGAGTGACCTGCATTCATGTATGCTGCAAGCGCGACAAGGGTGGGTTCCCAATTGGTTTGTCGTTCATCGATAAGGTTCCGGATTCCAGTTTTCACTTCCCTGATCTTGCGTTCAGCTTGACCATTAGTTTCGTGGTGTCCAGGAGCGGCCATGATGTGGTTAATTCCAAGAGAGGTGAGGGTCTGTTTCCAGAATCGAGAGGTAAAGCGGGAGTCGGCATCACTGACAATAGACAGAGGGTATCCATGGGGTGTAAAGAGGTTTCGCTGGAGGATATTCCATGTATCCTTAGAGGTGTCGGTAGTCTTCATAGGCTGTAGCCATGTGTATCCAGAGAAGCGGTCCACAGCTACTAAGATAGTATCATACCCGGCGGATTTGTTGAATGGTCCTGCAAAGTCAATGGCAAAGGATTTGAAAACATCGGAGGGTAGTTGGAGGGTTTGAGCTCTTCCTTCAGGCAACTGAGTACGCTCTTTATTCGCCTGACAGAGTTCACATTGCTTGACGAAATCTCGGAAGTCCTGTCGCATTTCTGGCCAGTAAACATACTCGCAGGCATAGCGGAGGTTTCGATCTGCACTGTGGTGTACCTTGTTGTGGATTTCGGAGATGACATATTCCCTGATTGTCATGCCATTGAACATGTGGCTCTTCGGGATGTAGAGGCATTGGTAGCCATATCGAGTAGCGGTATAGACCATTCCATTTGATACGTGATAGGGTGCTAGGTCTCCCTGCTTGTTGCTGTCCATGGCTTTGAAATAAATTGGGTCATGGCGGTATCCTGTAATCATCTGGCTACGGAAGGAGGTGGTAAGCTCATCTGTTGTAGTCCTGATATCGCGTTCATCGTCAATAAGGGATCCTCTGGTTAGTTCGATGGGTTCCTCTTCTCCCTCTTCAAAGGTTTCGTAAAGTTGGCGGCGGTATTCAGGAATAGTGGGGGGCATAACTGAGATGGTGGTTTCGTTATTGAAAACTCGGAGAGATCCACCATAAAGAGGACGTGAGTCTACCGGGGGTGTGGAAGGGGGTGGTGCAAAGGATGGTGCATGCAGGAAGGCTGCTGCTTCCTCGAGTTGTGCTGTTCTTTCGAGTTGTTCTAAGTCTTGGTATCTTTTTGGGGCTGGATTACCCACAGAGGTAGGTGATCGGATCGCTGGTGGTTTCCATGGCCCGGTAGGTCTCTTGCCGAACTTAATCTCAGTTTGGTGGAAGGGGCATGTATCTTCGTAACAGGGGGACCAATGGAGCATGCTCTGTTCAAGGTCTTGAGGCGGCGTACTGCGGAGGGTGCAATCATCATTCCATTCGTCCATAAGGTGTTGGCCTCGCTCTGTTCCTGCCGCAGCATACATAGTGTAGGAGAAAGGAGGGGGCGGAGAGGTTGTGTTGATTGAAGCCACAACTGGTTCTTACTCGTAGGTAGTGCTATCGGAGCTGTCGTCGCTTTGTCTAGTGTGGTCATGGACGAGAGGAGGGTTCTGGAGCGATTGGTTCTCATAGATACGGGAAAGAGCGTCAGCTAAATAGTTGGTTCTTCCAGGAGTGTAGACTATTTTGGCGTCGTATTTGCTGATTTCTCCTATCCATCGGGTTCTTCTTCGTCCGGGGACTTTCTCGGTCTTTAGATTGGTAAGGGGTTGATGGTCGGTAACAATGGTGAATGTAGTTCCCATCAGGAGTTGGTTGAAAGCGGCAAGGGCATTGATCACTGCAAGGGCTTCCTTGTCTGTAGTTCCATAGTTCACTTGTGAATTAGTGAACTTCCTGCTGTGTAATGCTGCCGGTCTCGCTTCCTCATGGGTGGGGCCTTGTCCAACCCAAGCTCCAACACCCACATCAGAGGCATCGGTTATCAACCATATGGGTTCCTTTTTGGACAGGTCAATAGGCCGTATAACATTTGCGTCTTTGATTAACTCCTTGATATTATTAAAGGCTCGATCATTGGTAGGGGTCCAAACAAATTCTGCATTGTCGGTGAGGTCCGTGAGTGGTGCAGTGACAGTGGCGTGGTGTGGGAGGAACTGGGAGATGTAATTGACAAGTCCAAGGAACCGCATAAGTTCTTTTTGATTCTGAGGTGTAGTCCATTCCGTCAGACAGGATATCTTTCCAGGAGATGCGTGTATTCCTTGATCATCAATTACATGTCCAAGTACTTCTAGACTATTGGCGAACAGGGCGGATTTGTTTCTGCTGGCATAGAATTTGTTTTCTCTTAACTTGTCGCAAACTAGTCTGATATGGTGCTTGTGTTCTTCCTCAGTGTTGGAGAAGATTAGGATATCGTCGATGTAGATCCAAACAAAGTGATGGAGATACTCGCTAAGCATGCTTTCCATAATTCGCATGAAGGTAGCGGGTGTATTCATATCACCTTGCAACATGACTCGGCTAACGAAACTTCCGAAGGGTGTCTTGAAACTGTTAATTGGCTCACTCTCCGGGTCTAACCGGGTTTGGAAGTAGGTGTCGCTTAGATCTATCTTGCTTCGGAATCTAGCCCGTCCGACCGCATTCAGGATCTGAGTTTGATTGGGGATCGCAGAACTGTCCATAACTGTATTATCATTCCGTAGTTTGAGATCAACCAGGGGGCGGATTTGCTTTCCATCTGCCTTAAGCTGGACAAACATAGGTGCGGCACCAGGTACTTCTGATCGGTTGATGACTCCTCGCCTAAGGTTCTCGTTTACCCAGGTATTGAGTTGGTCTTTGTATGCTTCCGGAATGGTGTATGTCGGTTGATTCTTGAGATTAGTGGGGTCTTTCAGGCGGATATGGTAGTTTATTTTCCTCATAGGGGGTAGTTCTTCTGGGATTCGTTCAGGGAAGACATCGGAATACTCATCCAACAGGCTTAGTGCTGTAGTCTCACAAACAGCGGCTCGGAGTTCTCCACTTGTCGGTTTGCATATAACTCTAACTTTGTGTTCTGGGAACTCGATAATTGAGTCTCCACACTTGATGGTAGCATTATGGCGCTCCAGGAAGGGCATCCCAATGAGGGCATCGTATTTTGCTAGGTTTCCAACAAGTATCGTTTGAGGAGGTAGCGAGACTGATCCTAGTTTGATGGTAGCTTTGCATGTCTTATGGCTAGTAGAGCGAGATCCTTTAACTGCCATATTGACAGCTAATGGTTGTTTGAGGGTTTCGGTAGGTAGTCCATAGGCGGAGACAAAGGTATTACTGATTATGTCTCGTCCAATAGCGCCAGTATCGAAAAGGACCCGTGCCTGTTTTCCATTGATTAAGATTGTTCCTTCCAAGGCTGAGTGAGGCTTCGCCATCGCCGGTGGTCGGGTGCTGTTGCATTCTATTTCGATATAGCCGATGTGAATTTCTTCAAACTCACTGGATTGTTCGCCATCATTACTGAATTCAATGTGGTTTGCTGACGCTTCTTGCTTGACTTTAACTGCCTTTCCCTTTCCCTTCTTGGTAGGACAGTTTCTTGCCATATGTCCGGTTTTACCGCATTCAAAACATTCGCCCTTCTGCCTTCTTGATTCCTTGGTGGATTTGCCTTTCTTCTTGTAGGATCGTGGAGCCTCTTCTTCTTCTGTGTTGTTGGTGGTGTTTCGCCTGGGTTGTCTATTGCTGCTAGAGGTAGAGTAGGTCTTGTAGGCCTTGGTCTCATGGAGAATGGCGTCCTTCCGTTCAGCTCTTGCTATGATTGTAGCTATATCATCGTCTTCATCCTGGAGTGGCTCCACTTCTCGTCGAAGTGTAGGATGCATACAATCGTAGTGTAACGGGGGCTCCCTCTGGGAAGATGGATCCCGAGGTTGCGACCGCACCGAAGTATTCTTTCAGAAGTAAGATAAAGATAATCAACAGTAGAGTTGAAAAAATAAAACGGTAAAACTTAATATCGTTAAGCCACAGCTTTACTCAATTAAGTCCTGGTCTCGAGAGGTAGTTGATTGCCAGAGTAGAGGAGAACTCGCATATACTTAAGTAGGTTTGGTATGCTGCCAGTTACTCCCCATCACTACTCTGCGTTCGCGAGCACCCAACTCCCGTGGGCTGTCTAGCCAACCTCTACGGGTCGGACCAACGATCCTCCGTAGCGAACTAGACCACTCGATGGTGTTCTAACATCTGCCCGATAGAAGTGTTTTAGCCGCTGCATCTCCAATGCAACCGCAGGAGTAAAAACTCTTCATATCGTGGTCATGCCAGTGGCGAGCTGTCATGCCCATGCGGATACTATACCAACTATGGAACTCTCTACCCATATACACTTAGTCTTCTGCAAGCATTCGCGGCTCCTGAACATCTATCCGGTTCTACTCATTTCCATATCACTCCGGAAGATAGCCACGTAGCTCCCCCGATAGACCACTCCGGAGGTTGACTACCAATAGGCGCTACCCACAGTCAACCCTCCTAGAAGTAGGTCATATTGTGGCCCCAGACTAGTGTCTTAGAGTCCTTAACGATTCTCCAATACTATTACTCTTTCGGGGCAACGGACTTCGGTTACCTCGCCTACTGGCCTTCGGTAACCTCACATACTACTCTTTACTTCAAAGTGGTATTACTCCGTCAGTTCTGGTCCGTTTTACACGAAACCACCTGGAGGCTATTCTCCAGGTTCTCCTCTGTCCCCTCATATATCCTGCGGACAGCTTCCGGTCGGACGGACGGCGTGAGCGCATACGGAGTTACGGCAACATCTCCACTTGGAGACTTTTGCTAGACTTACAGCAACTCTTCAGGCTGTAGCCCATGACGCTAGGGACTTATAACGGGGCCGGAGGGGGGTGTTAGCAACCACACCTCCAAGTTACAGCTTGTTCGGAGCTCAACTGGTTGTGCCGGAGTGATCCGCACAACCTGAGATTCGAACACCCTATGTAGTTTCGCGTGACAAACAATCTAGTAACTTCCCCCGAAGTCCTGCGTAACAAGTTACTTTCAAGGTAGGGTAACTTGACTCCATAGCAGGGTAACCCGTGGCCCAAGGCAGGGTAACCCGAGTCCGAAGGTAGGGTAACTGTACCCCGAGTTACCCTACAGAGTAGGGTAACTTTACCTGGACTCTCCGTCGAGTAATTCAGGGTAACTCCCAAATTGACTACTTGGGTTACCCTACAGAGTAGGGTAACCCCCAACCATTACTAGGACCTATGTACCTTTGGTATGGCCTAGCATGCCCGACTGAGGTACCTAACCACCGGTACCTCCACCCGGTAGACCTAAGTCTACCGCCAGCCCTACCGCGGTAGTCTCTTGACTCCGGTATGGGTGTAGGTTTGGCTACTTGTAATAGTACTCAGTGGAGTCTCGTTACATCACTCCCCTCTTCTATAAGGCTCGACCCGAGCCGATCTAACGACGTCTTTTATTTCCGCTACTCGGTATATCTACAACCCTATGGTCCCTAGGTTTAGATGGATACCTTTTGTGGAAATCGCTTAAGGCTTGTATACCGGTTCCTTCCAGCATCTCAAACGGCTCCCAAGAATTTTCTTCAGGTCCATAGCCATCCCACGATATCAGGTACTGGACAAACCGATGAGGGAACTTCTGTTTAACTCCTCCATACCACCGGCTGTCTAACACTCCCGAGATAACATAACTTGGCTCGTCTTCCACTATGTCAGGGATAGGGATATCTTTAACCCTTCTCCCGGTCTGATCCTCTCGGTAGGGCTCTAATAACCCAACGTTGAATACCGGGTGGATAGACCAACGCGCAGGCAACTGGAGTTCATATGCCCTAGTACCAACACGTCGCTTGACCACAAAGGGACCAAACATTCGGTGGTCTAGTTTCTCCATAGGCCTCTTTGTACGGATATTCTTGCGATTCAGCATTACCCGATCAGCCTTTATAGCTCTGCCCTCTTCGACATCTTCTAGTGTGGCATATTCTGGAGATAGTAATCGTTTCTTGTCATGCCATTTCCGTTGCCTCTCTTGAGCACTTTGTAATGTTTCCCGTATGTCTTGCCATGTACCCTCCCAATCCTTTACTAACAGCTCCGTACTTGGATGAATCCCCTTATTGTCAGGAACAATTCCAGACCAGTTTGTCCTCGGAGAAAATCCATAGTTAATCTCAAAAGGAGATAACCTGGTTGACTCGGAGGTGGATGTATTATAGGCATACTCCGCTAACAGTAGTAGCGAAACCCAATCATCCTGCTGGTAGGTACAATAACTCCTTAGGTATTGTTCCAGTGTCTGGTTCACCCGCTCAGTCTGGCCGTCGGTCTCGGGATGGAACGCGGTAGAGACATTGAGCTTCACCTCAAGTAGTCCCATTAAGCTAACCCAAAACTTTGAAGTAAATCGAGTATCCCGATCAGAGATAACCGATTCTGGGAGTCCATGCAGTCTCCAGATCTCTTTGAGAAATATAAGAGCAAGTTCCTTGATAGGTACCTCCGTAGCGAGGGGGATGAAATGCGCCATTTTTGAGAATCTATCAACAATGACCCAGATCTTCGTAAAACCCTCGGATTCTGGTAACGCCACAATGAAGTCCATTGATATTGCGTTCCATGGCCTCATAGGAACATCTATAGGTTCTAATAGCCCAAACTTCTTATGTCTGACTGTCTTTACCCTTTGACAGGTGTCGCAAGAACGAACATAGTCTTCGATATAGGCCTCCATCTTTGGCCAGTAGAAGTTGGCTTTAACCTTCCCTATTGTCTTATAAGTCCCGAAGTGTCCGGCTAGACGGGAATCATGTTCCGCTTGCATGATCCGTTCCTTTAGCCCTTGATCCTCCGGTATGTACCAACGCCCCTTGTAAAGGAGGAAGTCCTTCTCTATTGAGAAATTAGGGTCAACCTTATTGTCCTTTTGGACAATGGACTTGTAAATACTTTGATAAGTATTGTCCTTTGCTATAGCGACCTTCATGTCATCAAGCATTCCGGACTTCAACCGAAAGCCTTGGCACAGTTGCAACAACTGTGGTCGCAAGATGTCCCGCTCCTGACTATCCAAATACTGTCCTGGACGGAAAAACATCTGTTCTTGACCCAATTTCGCAGAATTACTCCCCCCTTCAGGGCGGTACTCCGAACGCCTCGATAACGCATCAGCCTTTCCATTAAGGCGCCCTTCCCGATAGACAACCTTAAAATTAAATGGTTGTAGGAATTCCGCCCAGCGATGCTGCCTGCGATTCAGTATCTTAGTACTATTAAAGTACTCCAAATTCTTATGATCAGTGTAAATAGTTATCTGATCCGATACTGAGCGCAAGAGATGATCCCATTCCTTAAAAGCAGCAACAATTGCGGACATCTCTTTATCATGCACATCATAATTTATCTCTGCTGGCGAGAACTTCCGACTATGGTAGGCTATAGGATGCCATCTACCATCTTCGCATAACTGTGACAGTATAGCACCCAATGCAAAATCACTAGCATCGGTTTCCAACTTGGTTAACCGTTCCGGATCAAAGTGGGCTAGAATGGGGCTTGCAATGAACATCGCCTTCAGGCGACTAAAGGCTTCATCGTGCCTTGGACCCCATTCCCATTTGGTATCCTTCTTCGTTAAGTCAGTTAACGGCTTTGTTATCTTACTAAAGCCCTCTATAAACCGACGGTAGAAGTTTGCAAATCCCAAAAAGCTTTGAACGTCAACAACTGTCTTTGGTGGAGTCCAAACTTCAATTGACTTCACCTTTTCCGTGGTCATCATAATACCACGATCGGATATACGGTATCCCAAGAATTCTACCTCTCTTTGATGGAATGTAGATTTCTTAATGCTTACACAAAGCCTAGCCTTGCGCAGTCTTTCCATAACTCGCCTAACGAGTGAGACATGTTCTTCGATGGTCTCTGAGTATATTAGGATGTCATCTATATAGGCGATGACTCCTTCGTCTAATAAATCATGAAAGATTTTATTTATCATACTCTGGAAAGTAGATGGGGCGTTACATAGCCCAAACGGCATTACCGTATATTCATACAACCCATAACGACAGCGGAAAGCTGTCTTCCATTCTTCTCCTTCTGCCATTCGGAGGAGATAATAGCCATTCTTCAAGTCCAACTTAGTGAAGACAGTGGCTTTTCCAAGTCTATCACGCAGCTCATTCATCAGTGGTAAAGGATATTTATTCTTCACCGTAATCTTGTTAAGCCCTCGGTAATCAATACATAACCTCAATGACCCATCAGGTTTGGGTACAAAGAGAATTGGGGCTGCGGCAGGGGAACTAGATCTCCGTATCTTTCCCGTTGCCAGCATCTCATTGAGATACTCCCTCAGAATCTTGAGCTCGTTTTCAGACAATGGATATATAGGACCAAAGGGAGGTGCTGTCTCAGGCATTAACTCGATCTTGTGATCATACTCTGAGTGCTCTGGTAACGCATCTATCCTTTGTTGGCTAAATATATCGCCATAGTCCTTATATTCGGGGAGGAGACTTAGGGCAATGTCTTTCCCGTCTTCTCCTGTGAACTGGGCATATCCAAGAAGATATACCTGAGCTTGGTCTTCTGCCAATAGCTCTTCTTCGGTTATAAATTCTAACCGTCTCTGGCCCACAAGGCATCTAGCCTTACACAATACAGACCTCCAAGTGAAGCTGCGTGTTTCCCAGTCTATGTCGGGATTATGTTCATGGAGCCATGACATTGGAAGATAACCATCAATCTTCTTGTCGGACATGTCCGCCAGTTCAAATCTCATGTCATTGACATGATCGCCAATACGCATCTTCAGGGTCTTAGTGTAATGAAGCCCTGAGTTAGGAATGTCATTCCCGCTAGCATCCTTTATTGGAGCAGCAACCTTTCTCCGCACACAAGGAACTTGTGTTTCCTTAGCCCATCGTGTGCTAAGCACTGCGCCAGTAGCGCCACTATCCAACAATAACACAGCCTCGGCTGTACTGTCTCTCGCGCCACAACGCCATTCTAGTCTAACTCGAACTCGGATAGACTTTATATGTTTTGGGGGGCCTGAAAGCCGCGCCTTCTTTCTTGAGTTTTCTTTTAGAAGCATGTTTAACGGAGTCTCTTGCCTTTCGACACAAGAGTGGCCACAACGGGTCAAAATGTTAAGGTTTCAAATCACGGTATATCAATAGCTAGGGTGTTTACTATCACGCCAGCATGATTTCGGGTACTGAACCCTCCTCAGGTAAACTTGATAACAAAATTTCATTGCTCGAATCAAGGCCTGCTTGATGTGAAAAGAACTAGTCTAACAAAAGAAAACAATTTCGCTTCCAATACTAAGGAAATAATCCATCGAAGTAAGGAAATGATATATTCCCGCAGTAACATAACAAGAATACAAAGGAGAAATAAACCAAGACAAACACCCAAAGAGAATTCCCGTGCTGACCCAAATCCTCCACCTGCCTCGTTCCTTCGCAGACCGCTGCGGCCCAGAACATCTAAGAGGCCTGGTCAGTCTATGTATTGACTGCAGGATTTCTCGGGGCATGCTTACTCTCGGAGCCCTTCACATAACTTCCTAGAGTTATGTCAGTGTCTTGTTATTTCGCTGCAAGGAAAGGAACTTACCTATTCCTCAGCATCCGTATCAACCTCCATAATCTCGGGAGATGACTTTCGGATTTCCAATAACTTCTTTGAAGGTGGTGCTTCGATGCGACGGACTTTGTTGTTTGATGCTTCATTGACTTCTGCATCTTCAGCCTTCCTCTTTTTGGTTATCGCTTTAACCCCTTTGGCTGAACTAACAACAGGGTCGGTGGAGAAACATTTCCGCCAAAAGTGACCCGGTTTTCCACATCGTGTGCACTGCGACTCCTTCTTGCGCTTATCGATAAGCGTAGACGGGATATTCTTATGGGCATTAGCATGCTCAGAATTCCCTTGCTTCTGGGATGTACCCGCAGAAGATAAGGAGCGCCTAGGGTTGGGCTTACCCGAACCCTTTTCCTTCCGTTTCGGTTGTTTCCTCGAGGTTGACAACCTCTCCTCGCTCTTGCCCTGGTTATCACTTCGGCTTTTGGTAACAGTCTCGCTGAAAGTGATATTGTCTTGGAGGGCGTGGCCCGTCTTCCGCAGAAGGTCCATGTACTCGGACACATCGGTAGGATGAGGTGTCTTTTGTGCCCAGACATTCCGTAGTTGGGATGTCATTGTCATCCGGATCTTGTCTTTGATCATCGTAGGGTCCGTATAACCCAATTGGACAATCAGATCCATTACCGAGTCTAAGTACTGGTCAACCTGACCAGGCTTCATCTGCAGCTTCGTCCACTCGCTTAGAGCGCGGTCCCGATCAACATGGGCACCGAAACTTGCCATTAGCCGTTTCCTAAATCCTTCCCATGTACGAAACTCATGGTTGGGGTCAAACGGCATACCCACCCGGCGTGCACCATCCTCACTGATGTACCGGTGTAGGCCCATGTACCAAGTTTTAGCGGTATCTTGAAGAAGAGGGATAACCAAGCTGATTTTGTCCATATCTTCCGTGATCGACTCTCGGAAGTATTCGAACTTGATTTCCACATCGCTAATGAACCGCTGAGTGTCGGTGGTGTTTCCTTTAAAGGGAGTTACATCACCTAACTTCGCGGGCTTTCTTGGCTTTCCCCCTGAAGGAGTGGAGTTACCGGCTGGCTGACTAGCTCCAGCTGCCCCACTCATCTGCAAGAAAGCTCGTAGCAACCTTCGTGCTCCGCGGTCATAGCGTCTCTTCTTTTTCTCGCTCCAGTTTGGCTTCCGCCTCCCCAGAAACTCAGAGAAATCGGGTATGGAGTCGGCATCATCGTCGTCACTGCTACTGGAGGAACTGGAATCACCCGGGTTTCCGCCAGCACCAACGTTTCCGCCAGGCGGGAGTTGATCTCCGCCGCCACCGGCATTTCTGCCAGGGCCTCCAGAGGGTCTATCATACCCGTCAAAGGAGTCCTCCCTTTCCCCTTGTCTGTCCTCTTGGGGAACCACCCCCTGACGAGACAAAGGCATTGGAGGTGGGTCAGGTAATGGAATAGCTCCAGAAGCACTCGGAGTTACCCCATACCGACCCTGAACAAACTGCTGGAATTCCAGACAGCTTTCCGGCATTGCCGGAGGTCCCACGTGCAACCGTGAACCACAATAAGAACATTTGGGCTTTTTCATCTTCGAACCTACTTCCTCAGGCTTCCGGTACACTTGACTCGAACGACTGTTAGGACAGTTGAGTGCATGTGTGGCCTTTGGAAAGTGAGGTCCTCCCACGACCGTACAACCAGTGTAACAGAAGGCCGTAACCCCCGGCGACAAAGGCCTTCGGACCCGTTCTTTCTCCGGAGCACCCCACATACCCCATTCACCCCCGGACTTGTTATATTGTCCTTGCCTAAGTTTGTCAAAAAACTCATTTGCATCAGTAGGTTTCCTGGGCGCACCAGGTAACTTAGGCATGGAAGGCATGGGAGGCAGGGGAGCGGGTTCAATGATAACAGGAGCTTGTCCTGGCTTTGGGAGAGGTGTATTCACAGCCGCCTGGTAAGGTCGGTCTGGCACAGGGACATTGGTAGAGGGTGTCGGGGTATCAGTGACTCCTGTCAAGTCTACCTGATCCCGACCAGGTTGCGGAGGTGGAGGAGGGACTCTGGACTTATCCACCCTATGACCACTATCGCCCGGACGAGAGCCTGTAGCAGGGCTAGGAGTCCGTCGGTTTCTCCTTTGAGATACCGGGGCGAGTGCTTCTTCGAGCTGTTCGTGGAAGGGGGAACGACGAGGAGAGACTAGAGCTCGTGGCTGTTGACCCGCTATCTGTACTCCTAATTCAGTCAAGTATGCCTGATATGAGGGATTGGTCAACATAGCGGTTAGGGTCTCCGCAAAGTTGACCGCGGGACGCTTCTCCATCGGAGGTGCCACTGTCATGATCGTATCATTGTCATGATCAATCTGATGCCCTGTACGGGCAGCCTCTTCCAGCGCCGCTATCCTCTTGGCTAGCGCACGTGTGTCACTAATTTGCCGTATGAACAACTTCTGTTGTTTCCGCATCCACTCCGTAGCTGCCGTAACCATCTCTATTTTAAACTTAGTCTGCGCCTGCTCATTCCAGTATTGCATCTGGCTTTGAGCTTCCTTCATCTGTTTTGTAACTTCAAGAAGGATGTAGGGTTCCATAACTTCCCTAGTAAAATCCGCAAGACTAAACCCTTGACCTTGCCTTTCTGGCACTACCGGAATCGCAAGCTTCTGCTGTGTAAACGATTCGAATAACCGCGCAGGGTCTTCGACCACAATTTCCTCGGCATCGTCGGGAAGGTCGATATTGGTAGCATTAAGGACAAGTTCAATGGGTTCCCAACCAAGGCCTTTGGCATCGGCAAATGCTTCACGCCGCATATGCCATTGGTGGGCTGCCGCCGCGGCAGGATCGAAGTGACCGGCTTGGTTCGACATAGTAATTTCCACCCGATGCTTCTGGTACCAGACCAGCGACTCGTACTCAAACTATGTCAATTCAAGGAGGTCAATACCAACAAATCTCAAGAGTAGGAAGAGTTAAGCGAGGTCTTCGCTTAACGATATACTGTAACGGGGGCTCCCTCTGGGAAGATGGATCCCGAGGTTGCGACCGCACCGAAGTATTCTTTCAGAAGTAAGATAAAGATAATCAACAGTAGAGTTGAAAAAATAAACGGTAAAACTTAATATCGTTAAGCCACAGCTTTACTCAATTAAGTCCTGATCTCGAGAGGTAGTTGATTGCCAGAGTAGAGGAGAACTCGCATATACTTAAGTAGGTTTGGTATGCTGCCAGTTACTCCCCATCACTACTCTGCGTTCGCGAGCACCCAACTCCCGTGGGCTGTCTAGCCAACCTCTACGGGTCGGACCAACGATCCTCCGTAGCGAACTAGACCACTCGATGGTGTTCTAACATCTGCCCGATAGAAGTGTTTTAGCCGCTGCATCTCCAATGCAACCGCAGGAGTAAAAACTCTTCATATCGTGGTCATGCCAGTGGCGAGCTGTCATGCCCGTGCGGATACTATACCAACTATGGAACTCTCTACCCATATACACTTAGTCTTCTGCAAGCATTCGCGGCTCCTGAACATCTATCTGGTTCTACTCATTTCCATATCACTCCGGAAGATAGCCACGTAGCTCCCCCGATAGACCACTCCGGAGGTTGACTACCAATAGGCGCTACCCACAGTCAACCCTCCTAGAAGTAGGTCATATTGTGGCCCCAGACTAGTGTCTTAGAGTCCTTAACGATTCTCCAATACTATTACTCTTTCGGGGCAACGGACTTCGGTTACCTCGCCTACTGGCCTTCGGTAACCTCACATACTACTCTTGACTTCAAAGCAGTATTACTCCGTCAGTTTTGGTCCGTTTTACACGAAACCACCTGGAGGCTATTCTCCAGGTTCTCCTCTTCCCCCTCATATATCCTGCGGACAGCTTCCGGTCGGACGGACGGCGTGAGCGCATACGGAGTTACGGCAACATCTCCACCTGGAGACTTTTGCTAGACTTACAGCAACTCTTCAGGCTGTAGCCCATGACGCTAGGGACTTATAACGGGGCCGGAGGGGGGTGTTAGCAACCACACCTCCAAGTTACAGCTTGTTCGGAGCTCAACTGGTTGTGCGGGAGTGATCCGCACAACCTGAGAATCGAACACCCTATGTAGTTTCGCGTGACAAACAATCTAGTAACTTCCCCCGAAGTCCTGCGTAACAAGTTACTTTCAAGGTAGGGTAACTTGACTCCATAGCAGGGTAACCCGTGGCCCAAGGCAGGGTAACCCGAGTCCGAAGGTAGGGTAACTGTACCCCGAGTTACCCTACAGAGTAGGGTAACTTTACCTGGACTCTCCGTCGAGTAATTCAGGGTAACTCCCAAATTGACTACTTGGGTTACCCTACAGAGTAGGGTAACCCCCAACCATTACTAGGACCTATGTACCTTTGGTATGGCCTAGCATGCCCGACTGAGGTACCTAACCACCGGTACCTCCACCCGGTAGACCTAAGTCTACCGCCAGCCCTACCGCGGTAGTCTCTTGACTCCGGTATGGGTGTAGGTTTGGCTACTTGTAATAGTACTCAGTGGAGTCTCGTTACACGTAGAATCTTCGTTTGAGGATGTAATCTGAGATGCTGTCTTCCGCCATTCTGTTCTTAAGCATCACAAGATCTGTCGCCACATCTGTTATCCTTTTGACATGGGATCCATTGACTTGGTGGAGTTCATTGAACTGTTTGAACAGGAGATCATTCGTGATGGAAGATTGGAAATGGGCTTTGAGGTAGTCGATTACTGTTGATCCATTCAACTTCGCGTTTCCTCCATTTTCCTTGTAGCATTGGTGGTATGCATCGACAGCCTTTCCTTCGCAGAATGATCCTATCCAAAGTCCGGTAGTGGGCTTATCAACATCTACCTTCTTCAAGAGGAGGTAGTGAGTGACTTCGGTTGCCCATCATTCAAAGGCTTCTGGTTTGAGGTCCTTTCCTTCTCCTGTGAATTTCGGGGGTAGGTGGATCTTGATATCGGGTAGTTGAAAATCGTCTTCTCGTGATTCTGCAGGACGGGACCTAGAAGGTCCACCGCCAGTACTTGCCATATCAGATTCACTGCTTGAGTCGGGATCTTGGGGAGGTTCAACTGTAGGTTTCTTTCGGGGGGTAGGAGGGACTTCTTCTGGAGGTTGTGGAGTTTCCGTTGTGTCGTCCTCTGTGTCCTTCGCAGGACGCTTGGATTGTTGCCTTTTCGTGAGGTCTTCTCGTGGGATCTGCTTCCCACTTCTGGTAGTCAATGACTCTATATTGGAGTTGAGCCGAAGCCGAATATACCGTGATTCTGCCGCTCCGCTCTGCTAGCATTCTAAGGTGGATGTCGATAGGTTGATCAGGCCTAAATCCAAAGACAGGTTCTTAACCACTTGCTGAGGTTAAAAAAATGTAACGTGTTCGCTAGGTGCTAATCACGTTTCGATAGGTGTACGATAGTTGCCAGGTGGCCTGCTCTACCAGAGAGGAGGCGAGAGCTGTGTGAACTAAAGGAGGCTTCGGAGGTGTACTGGGAAAACCAAAGAGTAACCGTTCAACCAAGTATATTGAAATACTGTCTGTCGAAGTCTGTCCTTTCCATCGTGGAATAGGACGGTCTTTAAATACACAAATCAGTTCATGTCTAGCATGAACGAAATCAAACAAAGGTATCAAGCGATACACTTTGGTAAAACAACATAAGTATCAAAGCGATACTTAAAACAAAACATAAAACAAACTAAGTATCAAAACGATACTTCAAGCAAACCAAGTATCAAAGCGATACTTAAAACAAAACATAAAACAAACTAAGTATCAAAACGATACTTCAAACAAACCAAGTATCAAAGCGATACTTAAAACAAAACATAAAACAAAATCCTTAACCGAGTACCAGTACCGGTTACAGCAACACTCCTTGGACATCATTGGCTCCTTTGGTAGTGTCTCCCAGGAGTCTTAGACTCTTTCTGATTATCGAAGGGTGGATGTAAATGCATTGGTTCTTTGTTTTGAACCTTCTAGCATTCAAATTACGACCTTGTGCAAAAACGTGCCGTTACTTACGGCCTATACCAAAGATGTTATATCTTTGAAGCCTAGTAACTCCCTGAGTAGTTGACGGATTGACTCCGTCCTACTTCTCAAGTCTTGCCAGAGGTCCCCTCTTATATATCCTGCGAACAGCTTTCGGTCGGACAGATAGCTGCGACGTATACGATGGTATTCCAACACCTTCAATTCAGTGACCATATAGGCACAGGACGCAACTAAGGTTGATGTGTATGATGACACGCGGGTTCCATTAGGGGGCTGGAGGGGGGTGTTGGAGACTAAGATTCTCAAACTCGGGTAACGTTATCCTGCTTAGAGTACTCCTAGGCTATCGGAATAGGGTCCTCCTAGCAACTACGGAATACTACTTCCATGCTCTTCTCTGTTCCTATTCCCTCACGGTTTCTATATTTCCGAACACTTCCATGCAACTCCTAGTATCAGAAACATGCTCCAGCCTAAACTTGAATAAAAGGACAACCAAAAGAGAGTCAGGCAATATATAATTGGTATTGTATGTTGACAAAATTAACTACGATTCAACAGAGAAAATCTTCGGTGATGACAATCACCCTCCTCTACCAACCTACTATCATCAAAACTAAAAAAAAAAAGTAAATACATAGTAGAAATTAATATTTAGTATACCATCCATCAGCCTTAATAATTGCCTCTATTCTATTCACCATTGATCCAGCCAAAGTATCAAAAACAATTAGGTCAAGAAGCTCCCAACAATGAGTAATGGCCTCCACTATTGCCTTCTTAATAATATTGACATCACCCTTCATAAGATACAGCGCAGGGTAGTGCTTGTGAAGCTTACCTTTCACCAGAGACCAAACATTTTCAATTGGATTGAGATCTGGTAAATAGGCACGAATTTCCTGTAGTGTAATTTCCTGCCCTCTGAGCTATCTCCTGAAGGACAAGTGAGTCTTAACATTGTCAATGATAAAAAATACCTCTTCCTTGCCATTATTTTCTCTGATATCCTCCCATATCCCTGGAAAGTCGTAATGATCATAAACATCAATAATTGACTTTCCAGTTATTGGAATTTGTGAACGGTACGATCTTAATAGCAATATAGATTATACGGACGTAATATTAAGAGTATATTACGGGTACGTTTCTAGCGAAGAGTTAAGAGGTATGAAGGCAGATTGGTAGAGATTCTTGTCCTTAATTCTCTTGTAAATGAAGCGAGCAGTAGCGTCTATTTACACAGGTTTGCATCCTCCGCGTAAACCCCGTGTAACAGAGAAATATAATAGGGAGAAACATAAATGCAACCGTGTAAAACCGTAACATGAGTAGGAAAAACATAAGGGCGAACATGTTTGACCCTGAGAATCTGCCAAGATATTCCCGTAAAACATGTGTGTATCCAAGAGGGTGCGAGGGAAATTACAGTAAGTTTGAAGAAATAATCACGGCTGTAAAGTCTGAGAAAATGCGTAAAGATGATGAAATATCCCGTAAACTAAAGAAAGTAACACATGCGTAAATCCCCAATTGTTATCACCAAATATTAATGAAATAACATAAGAAACATATCCTAACTGTAGTAATGTATGCGGTGTTTAGGTATGCCAAAACACTAACTAAGTATGAGAGAATATACGCTATTAACAAGGAAATATAGCTTATGAAATGAACTAAGAGATTTCAACACTAGTTACTACACTCCTAGCAGAAGATGGGTCAGGAAAAACAGGTAAAAAAAGACCATGAGTTTGACCATAAAAAAAACCAGTCATCATCTGGCTAATCCCTTTCTCTCCTCTTCTAGCAACAGGTTCAACATAATCTTTAGTCCACTTCTCATTTAGGTATCTAAATACTCATTTTCTCCTCTTCCCTCCTCCTCTCTCCGCTGCTACCTTGTCCCTTCACATTGCCTTCCTTCTCCACATTTCCTTTATCCAATGCTGATAGGCTAATACCTATTTCAATCTCTCTTGAGCTAGTGTTAGGCGGAAGCCGTCTCTAAATATTCGTCGAGAAACTTAGGCCTGAATCTTTCGTAATAGACGGAGATTTGTCTAGGAAGGCTCGATAGTGTTCTTTTCGTTTATGACTACTAAGAACTCGCGTAGATTGATAGAGAGAATTATTTTATAAAGATTCGTAGGTAAAACAATGTTATATTGTTAAGGTCTCTTCTCCGTTGCTTGATGATGTCTAAAAGCTTTGGGAGGCACTTCGATATTTATATCCCGCGTCTGAGTGTTCGCGGACTACTTTTAATCCTCCTATAACTAAGTACCTTCCCAAGATCGTACGCTAACGTCTCATAGTCTTAACAAGTGCGAACACCGTTTGACCCTGAATTCTTTCACACCATCTTCGTTCTCATAAATTCTTTTCCGCCTTATCGTAGGATGCGCTATTATCCTCGAATGAGCGGTCGTCGATTTATGGAGTCGAATAGACTTCTGGTCTGAAACTGCAGTCCTCTTGACTATCGTCCCAGTAGTCTCTTCCGATTTCACATAGTGGTCAGCGTATGTGTCGGGCACCTATGCATGATGCAGGTTTCGTAGACGGTACGCCAACACACATATGTCTACCGCCTATTAGGTCTTCTGAGTCTGAGCAGCTTCCCCTCGGTCCGCCTCGCCTCAAAGAGAATCACCTCTCGTGGGATCCTGTTTCCAGGACCAACCAACATACAGCGGCCTTCAGATAGGTATTGGTGTCATATCTATCTCCTATGGCCTCCGGGGCTCTGTAGGAGTAGTTGCGGATTCTCGAACCGAAAACGTCCCGTTACTTTCGGCCCGTAGTTAGGATGCCTAACTTTGAAGCCTAGTAACTCAATGCGCCTCTGACGGATTTCCTCCGTTCCACTTCTCAGAGGTACCCAGAGGTGCCCTCTTATATATCCTGCGAACAGCTTCCGGTCGGACGGACGGCAGCGACGTATATGGTGTTATGAAGTGGGCTTCATTGAAGTGACATTATAGTCATGGGACGCAATTCTTCGAAATCTCGCTAAGGACGTGCGGGCCCCACAACGGGGCCGGAGGGGGGTGTTAGGCTTGGATAAATGAGGGTCTGTGCGCAGTTACCCTACCGAGAGGTCTGTGCATTTTCTATATGCCTAACAGCTAGATCCTCATCCAAATGGACCCTTTCTTGTGCTATCCACTTTCTAAGATGCTTTTGTTCAAGTCTTCTCCTTACTGTCCTGCCAGAAACATTGGGAGCAATTTGTTCAGCACTTTCAGAATAGGTAGTATGGCAATTTTTTTGAGCTTCCTCCACTATAGTATCATCCTAATACTTGGTAGTCTTAGGATGTCTTCCTCTACTCTCATTCTCCTTGCCCTCTTGATATCTCTTTGCAATTGTTTGTCTGACAGTAGTGTAGGAGATATTCAGGTAGTGGGAAATTTGCTGATATCTCATTTGAGGCTCATGTAACCCAAGGATTCTCCGCCTGGTGAACTCAGAGAGGTGTGTGGAGAGAATTGGCTTTATGGCATGACTGCGAAGAATAGGAGGCATAGTTTATTGAAAAAATTGAATTAAGTAGAATGGTTTCTTTGTGGTTGACATAGGGTAGTTTTTTTAGGTAGTGTTAAAAATACGGGATGATGAAGAGGGGTGCATTGCTGTCGATGGTTGAATTGCGGTTAATTTTGTCAACGTACAATGGATAGACACACGATAAAAGGTTCAGCAAGGGTGGCTGGTATGCCGACAAAAGAACAAACAATAGTGGATAGTAAATGGTCTATCAACAACCGGAGTACTAGTACAGTAAACAAAAATCAATAGATAAGTAACAGGCTGACAAATATGCAACAGGTCATGGGGATAAAGAGAGGTGAGAGAATGCTGAGCAGTAAAATTTCCAATAAGTTGTAACCGGTACTGGTACTCGGTTAAGGATTTTGTTTTATGTTTTGTTTCAAGTATCGCTTTGATACTTGGTTTGCTTGAAGTATCGTTTTGATACTTAGTTTGTTTTATGTTTTGTTTTAAGTATCGATTTGATACTTATGTTGTTTTACCAAAGTGTATCGCTTGATACCTTTGATTGATTTCATTCATGCTAGACATGAACTGATTTGTGTATTTAAAAACCGTCCTATTCCACGATGGAAAGGACAGACTTCGACAGACAGTATTTCAATATACTTGGTTGAACGGTTACTCTTTAGTTTCTCCAGTACACCTCAGAAGCCTCCTTTAGTTCATACAGCTCTCGCCTCCTCTCTGGAGGAGCAGGCCACCTGTCTACTATCATACATCTATCACAACGTGATTAGCACCTTGCGAAGATGTTATATTTTTTTAACCTCAGTAAGTGGTTAAGAACCTGCCATTGGATTTAGGCCTGATCAACCTATCGACATCCACTCTAGAGTGCTAGTGGAGTGAAGTGGCAGAATCTCGGTATATTTGGCTTCAGCTCAACTTTAATAGAGAGTCATTGACTACATAGAGTGGGAAGCGGATCCCACGAGAAGACCTTACGAAGAGGAAACAGTCTAAGTGTCCTGTGAAGGACCTACAAGACGACACAACGGAAAGCCCACAACCTCCTAGTGAATTTCCTCCTACACCAGTGAAGAAACCTTCATTTGCTCCCCCAGATGACCCCGATTCTAGTAGCGAATCCAAGATTGCAAGCACTATAGGAGGACCTTCTAGGTCATGGCCAGAAGAGACTCAAGAAGAAGACTTTCCTGATTTACCGAGAATCAAGACCCACCTCCCACTGAAGTTCACAGAAGAAGGTAAGACCTCAAGCATAAAGCCTTTGACTGATGGGCCAATGAAGTAATGCACTACCTCCTCATAAATAAAATAGATGTGGAGAAACCTTCGACTGATTTATGGCTTAGGTCATTGTATGAAGAAAAGGCTGTTGATGCATATCACCAATGCTACAAGGAATACGGAGGAAACTCAAAGCTTAAAGGTTCAACAACACTTGACTACCTCAAAGATCGATTTCAATCATCTATCACCAATGACCTTCTTTACAAACGATTCGATGATATCTAGCAAGACGAAGGAATACAGGTTAAGAGAATCACGTACATCACCACGGACCTCTTAATTCTCAAAGATCGGATAAAGAGAGGAAGTATCTCTGGGTACATCCTAAAGTGACGATTCTATGATGCCATGCACCACATACTCCGGTGAGAAGTGGAATACGTAGAAGAAGAAGCAGATGATATGGTAACTATAATCGCAAGGGCTGAGTGAAAGGATGCCATCCTCCATGAAACGAAAGCCTACAAGAGTCAATCAGCCTCCAGCAGCAATAGGTAGCCCAGGTGAAGCACCTCCAATAACTCAGAAGAAGAAACCCCATGATCCTACAAGAAGAAAAGCAAGTCCACTAAAGAATCGAGAAGGCAGAAGGGTAAATGCTGTGAATGTGGTAAAAATAAACATATGGCGAGAAATTATCCTACCAAGAAGGGAAAAGGAAAGGCAGCTAAAGTCAAGCAAGAAGTGTCAGCAAACCAAACTGAAAGCAGTGATGATGGCGAACAATCTAGTGAATTTGAAGAAATTCACATCGGCTATATTGAAATAGAATGCAATAGCACCCACCCAACAGCGATAGTAAAGCCCCATCTAGTCTTAGAAGAGACAATCCTAATCAATGGAAAAAAGGCAGGAGTCTTCTTTGATACTGGCACTATTGGACGAGATATAATCAGCAATACCTTTGTCTCTGCCTATGGACTACCTACCAAAACCCTCAAACAACCGTTAGCTGTCAATATGGCAGTAAAAGGGTCACGTTCTTCTAGCCATAAGATATATAAAGTTACTGTCCAGCTAGGATCAGTCTCTCTAACCCCTCAAGAGATGCTTATTGGAAATCTAGCTAAATACAATACCCTCATTGGGATGCCCTGTTAGGCATATAAGACCTAGCATAGTGGTAATATCACGCATCTGACCATAGAGGTCAAATGACTCGATAAGATGGTTGCGGCAAAGCTATATAGGAATTAAATTAATAATTTCCAATTCATAACTCCCTGACCGCAAACCATACAAGACCACTCACATTAGTGAATAGCCGACCGAGGGATTTTCTATCAATTAGATACAAGACCTCCGGCGCTATCAAACTACTTCAGAAATAACCAATACCCGTTCAAGATTAGGTGTATGTCGGACGGCCCCAATAGGAGTCCCTCTTAGAGGCAGGAGGTCCGAGGGGAACCACACTTGAATTGGAAGACTGGAGATGCTTGAGTCTTTCTATGATACTGGTGTATCGAGACTCATGCATGTATATGTTCCATCCCACCAACCAAGAAAATAATTTGGTCAAGAGCATATGCTATGGAGCAAGGATATATACTATTCATGAAGTAGGCCACTTGGTTGATGAGATATGCTGTCGATAATAAAATGTTTGTCTTATCTCACGGATTAAGTAAATTTGCTCTAATTTGTATTAAGTACCAATAGGTGTAGGAATTGCTGCAATTCTATATACCTTACCATCTTTTTTAAACAAACCTCTGTTATTTATATATGCTAGCAGCTTCCTACAGCCTCCTATCTTATTATCCAATAAGTCTACCATTAATCCTGCTGCTTACTTATACCGTGACCATAATTAGAATTTATTATACTTAGGTTAACTATTCAAGTCTGGTTGGAAAAGTAACTTGCAGAGTAACTAGAAATTGATTAATCATTAGTATCAATTTCAGATGACTGTTTGTTGGATGAATACTGATTCTGTTTATGTTATAAGAGGAGATAGATTACAACCGTCAAACTCCTATTACTGACCATTGAACCTTGTTCCAAATATACCAGTATCTTTGATATAAAGAACTCATTTAAATTGCTTATCTGTCTCAGGATCATGTCTTATATCAGCTAGATTAATTAAAATTTAGGGAAGAGTATGATTAAAACAAATAGGTTTAAGAGATATTCAGGATTGATTTTGACAGCTGAGATGACAGGTTTGACAATATTTGAACAGAGAGTTAACCTCTCTCTGTATTATTCTATAATAGCTGTCACATACAGCAATAGGAGTTTTACTCATTCCTAAATATTCAATCCAGTTTTATGCACTCGTATTTTGTAAAAAATGCCATCTAGTTGAACAACCTCGTTGTCTAAACTAGGTATGCTATCCATCATAGCTGACTTTTAAAATAGTATACCATCTTAATGAAGTAGTAGGTAAGTGTATTGTTTCTCTGATCGTACTAATGTTGTTACTCAATACTAGGAGTAGACTTTTCATTTGGGACAATGAACTAGTTAAGTTAATAGGTCTATTTCTCTTAGTTAAATAACTACTATTACTCTAAAACTATTAGTTTCTATAGTATAAAAACAATCTTATCATATTTACATGTGATACATACATGGTTTTTATAATCTGGTAAATTTAGCCATTGGGTAAATTGTGGAAAGGTTTGTTCTATAAAGGAACTATAGGAATTGTCCTTTAGTTCTATCTGACTAGTAGAATAGATGTATGTTGTCTAGGTAATCTGTTTAACTGAGATTCTTAACTGGTGGACATGGAAAGAAATAGTACTTGCCTACAATTATTATGGAGTAATAGTATACATACTACTCTACAAAAAAAAAAAAAAAGGGGAGAACTTCATAGAGGGATAACTATGATAAAACAATCACTTGCTTGGTAGCATATCTCCTCCATAAAGTAACCTCCTTGGTAAAGAGCATATCCTCTTCACCAAGTAATCTTCTTGGTTGGTGAGATGGAACACATACATTAATTATGCACCAGTTCCTGACAACGAACTTAGCGAGTTCTTGATTAGAAGGGACGATTGAAATGATAGCCATTCGGACTACATTTATAGACTTAGTCCGTTTAAGCCTAGAGATCGTGAAGTGATCATTGGAAGATAGGATGCTATCCTCTCAAGATAAATATCTCGTCTCAATTAAGGTTGAAGTAGTGTAAGAACTCTTAGGGTCAAATAGTGTTCGCACTTAGTAGAAACTAAAGTTAAAAGCTCCTCTGTGCAAGTTAGTATGGAGATACTAAGTACTGGCATATTAGTATAAATAGGTTTAAGGTCTCCGGGTTAGTCAGAGGAATCAAGCAACAGAGAAGAGACCTTAACAATATAATAAGTTTACAATTATGAATCTTTATTCTTCTATTCTTTATCACATTACGAGTCTTCCTAGACAGTCTCCAATTAAAGATTCAGGTCCTAGTTTGACCGATAAGATCGACCTCGGCTACCGCCTAATATGCCCTTCCTCAAAACAATCCATAATGCAACCATCAAGTATGGAGACTCAATTATTGAGTTCCCAGAATACAAGGTTAGAGTTATTTGCAAACCAATAAGTGGAGAACTCCAAGCTACTATTTGTGAGACTACAGCATGAAGCCTATTGGATGAGTATTCTGATGTTTTTCCTGAGTGAATCCTAGAAGAACTACCTCCTATGAGGGAAATAAACCACTCTATCAGACTGCGAGATCTCTCTAATCTCAAGAACCAACCGACATATACCATCCCTGAAGCCTACAAAGATCAACTCAAGACATAGATAAATGAGAATCTCGGGTGAGCAGTCATCTACCGATCAGAAGCACCAGGTGCTGCACCTATGTTTGTTCAACTTAAAGCAGATTGTAACAAGACTCCGCTAAGTACTATTACAAGTAGCTAAACCTCCACGGTAGGGATGGCGGTAGACTTAGGTCTACCGAGTGGAGGTACCGGTGGTTAGGTACCTCAATTGGGTATACTAGACCATACTAAAAGTACATAGGTACTAGTAGAGGTTGGGGGTTACCCTACTCTGTAGGGTAATCCAAGTAGTCAATTTGGAAGTTACCCTGAATTACTCAACAGAGAGTCCAGGTAGAGTTACCCTACCTTCAGACTGGGGTTACGCAATTGTAGAGCCAAGTTACCCTTCCTTGAATGTAACTTGTTATGCAGGACTTCGGGGGAAGTTCCTAGAATGTTTGTCACATGAAACTACGGTGGTTGTTCGAATCTCAGGGTTTGCGGATCACTCCCGCAAAACTAGTTGAGTTCTGAACTAGCTGTAACTTGGAGGTGTGGTTGCTAACATACCTTTCCGGCCCTGTTATAAGTCCCTAGCATCATGGGTTACAGTCTGAAGAGTTCCTGTAAGTCTAGCAAAAGTCTTCATGTAGAGATGTTGCCGTAACTCCGTATGTGCTCACGCCGTCTGTCCAACTGAACACTGTCCACAGGATATATGAAGGGGAAGAGGAGAACCTAGAGAATAGCCTCCAAGTGGTTTCATATAAAACGGACCAAAACTAATGGAGTAATACTGCTTTGAAGTCAGGAGTAGTATGTGAAGTTACTGGAGGCCTGTAGGCGAGGTAACCAAAGTCCGTTGCCCCGAAAGTGTAATAGTATTGGAGAATTATCAAGGACTATGAAACACTAGTCCAAGGTCACGATAAGACCTACTTCTAGGAGGGTTGACTGTGGGTAGCACCTATTAGAGCCTGTCCAGCAACGACCGTTCTGTTCAGCTTGCGACCATTCCCCATACAAAAACGGTCGTCCTTCCTTTTTGAAATTGTCGTTTTGTATATGTGAATAGAACGGTCGACCTGCCTTCCATTCCCGCCAAACAGGCCCTTAGTAGTCAACCTCCAGAGTGGTCTATTGTGGAAGCTACGTGGCTATCTTCTGGAATGATATAGAAATGGGTGGAGCTGGGTAGATATTTAGGGTCTGTGAAGGCTTGCAGAAGACTAAGTACATATGGGTAGAGAGTTCCATAGTTGGTATAGTATCCACATGAGCATGACAGCTCACCAATGGTATGACTGTGATATGAAGAGTTTTTACTCTTGCGGTTGCCTTGAAGATGCAGCGGCTAAAACACTTCTATCGGACAGATGTTAGAACACCACCAAGTAGTCTAGTTCGCTACAGAGGATCTTTGGTCCAACCTGTGAAGATTAGCTAGATAGCCCATGGGAGTTGAGTGCTCATGAATGCAGAGTAGTGCTGGGGAGTAACTGGTAGCATACCAAACCTACTTAAGTATATGCGTGTTCTCCTCTACTCTGGCTATCAAGTACCGCTCGAGATCAGGACTTCATTAAGTAAAGCTGTGGCTTAATGATATTAAGTTTTACCGTTTTGTTTTTTGAACTCTACTGTTGATTATCTTTATCTTTACTTTCAGAAAGAACACTTCGGTGTGCTTGCAACATTGGGATCGATCTTCCCAGAGGGAGTCCGTGTTACAGATGGTTTCTGGACCCCACACTTCGAAATGGAATTCGAGAGCAGCGATGAAGAGAACCAAACCATGAGGCAGGCCCTCGATGACTTCATCTAAAATCATTACCTACACCATCTGAATACCTTAACGATGTCAAACTATGAGGAGATTAATGTGAGGTAGCGACAGCAGCCTGGTGGACTGTTGTTGAACTGCGATGTTATCCAACTTGAAGACTATTTCGCTATCCTTTGGGTAGACTACTGTCCTGACTGCAATGAGGCATGGGTGGAAGCTGATTGTGAATCTGGTATTCGTGACTATTGTGATTTATCTTTGCCCACTCACTTCCAACCTCCGCCACACAAGTCTCCATTCCCACTGGAAACAATCAGGCTAACAAAAGAAAGACAAATGCTACAAAGATTCCCGCTGCGCCGCAGCCTCCCACTTTCCTTCTGCTCTGCATAGTCTCTTTGAACTCCCCCATAGTCATACAGGTTCCAGTAAAAACATGTTGCGGGCAGGCGGGCGGACAACGGACGGGCGGTGGACTGCGAGCAAGGTGGGCGAGTGATCGGGCGGTGGGCGGCGGGGGTAGGGCGCGTGTGGGTGAGCAGGTGAGTGGATTGATAAAACCGAACGAAGAAATCAAGAAAGTGGAGAAGTGAATATGGGATCGGAATGGACTATCGGAGGAATGGCAAATAAGAGAGCGGAATAATAGACTGAATGATCGCTCACTATCTAACTAAGGAAAGACTAGGAGATATATCTCTCCATCAAAAAACAACAACAGAACACTCCCGAAACTCAAGCAATCTAAAAGACACCACACCCTCATCTCTCATGATCCACCATGATCCATAATGCATGCGCCCTGCTCCCATATGCCAAGCAACATAAAATATGAAAGAAACGATACCCACTACCTCCAATCTCCTAGCTGCATATCCGCAAACGTGCATATCCGCTAAACTGCATACCCAGAGTATCGGATATCCGCACAACAACCTAACCACCTAAGCGCATGCCCTATAGGCAATCCAACATAGATGGCGGAAAAGGCGGACGGCAAACATGAATGGTGAAGACGAACAAACTGTGAGAATGAACCCTTCATCCCAGTGGGCAAACGAGCGAACGGACAGAGAAGCGTGCCGAGCAGCATCCACGGTTTCCAATGCTCTCTCTGCATCCTAATCGTTTCTTCAAGCATCTCACTGGTCGCCTTCCACACTATTCCATCGGGTGGAAATAATTAATTTATAGCAGAAGGGTGGCAGTACCGTACCCTTCATGACTTACAATAACACCATTCAAAAAATTACACCAGACCAACTTACATCCCAAGTCCCATAACCCCACATGATTATTGATGATGGTTTGACAGAGACCTCGACGTACATCCTATTTTTGGAGTATAATTCAGATCATTACTGATTATCGCAGTATGGGTGCTCTCATGGATCCTGCTGAGTGGAATGCCAACACCCTCACTCAGAATGGTTCCTGCAAGTGTTGAGATCAAGTTTGTTGACTTCCCTGATACAGGGTACTTTAGCACCAACGAACCTGAACAAGGCGAGATTTGAATTCGCGCTGAGTCTGTAGCTATGTCATACATCAAGAATGAGGAGGACAATGAAGAGGCCTTTGAAGACGGATGGTTTAAGACCGGAAATATTGGCGAATGGGACAAAAATGGTCACCTCAAGATTATCGACCGTAAGAGGAACTTGGTCAAGACTTCTAACGGAGAATACTTTACTCTTGAAAAAGTTAGCTTCTTGTTTTTGGGGACTGCATGTGGTTCTACCGATGCTGATCCAGTGTTCTTTAGTTGGAATCTATCTACCGCGCTTGTCCACTGGTACCCAATATCTGTGTCTATGCGGACGAGAACAAGACAAAGCCAGTCGCGCTCATTGTTCCTGCTGAGGTCCCACTCAAGAAACTCGCTGCCGAGGCCGGGGTCGAGTGCGAGCTTGAGGAGCATGTTCATGATGATAGGGTTAGGGTGGCTGTTCTGTGAGATCTCATTGCCGCAGGGAGAAGAGGTGGCCTTGCTGGTATTGAGTTTGTTGAGGGAGTAGCCCTCACTGAGGAATAATGGACGCCTCAAAACGTAAGCCCTGTTTTCCTGGTCCTGTTGTGGAATTTTGCTAATGGAATACTGTGATGTAGAACTTAGTCACTAGAGTACAAAAATCTGAACCGCCGAGGTATCCTAGAGAAGTACAATAAGGAGGTAGATTGTGCGTATGGAGCAGCATAGTTGACCGAGGCTTACGGTAGTATTCTTGCTTTCTATGGTTGGAGGGGAGGGTGTATTTTACGTTATATGAATAATCAAGGGCTTCTGGATTTGTTTTTCTTATTCCATTCTTGGAAATTATGTACTTTATATCCTCAGGTTTGGCTCTACTGGGAATGCGAACTGAATCTGATCACGGATGTTGGTTTGGACAAGTTCTTGTTCTTGTTCGTGCATAATTTATCACTCGTGTGGATAGCGGACGTATTTAACACAGTAACGTAGGAATTTTGAGAGGCTAGCGCTTATGAGGAAGTGGTTTTAAAGTGAGCTGTGGTGGGATATCGCATGGGGTTAAGTTGTAGGTGTGGTGGTGGTGAAAATGTGGTATGACACACCGCCGGCGATTCCCATGGGGCGAGATGAAGGCGTTAAATCGGTAGGAAGTCTCTGTATCTGAGCCTTGGGAGCACACTCCTACTTGGAGAGTTCTCCAGGATAACCGGACTCCATATAATACGGTGTTGAATAAGTAAAGGCTGTAAAGCCTCCCTGTTGAATATCGTGGGTTGTACGCAGTGTTCGATAGCGTGGGTTGCATACCGTACGGCAGAATGGCTAGGGCTTAGTCATCCTGCTACAGAACAAATAGGTGTAGTGAGCTTCTTGCCTCTTGTTCCTTCTTTTCTTTTCTTCTGAACACACACATATGGAAGTGGGCATCCTATTCCTCATTAGAATTTTGATACAAAACAATCAATCTGCTTCCGTCCATTGTGAATCTTACCGTATCTCAGTTCTAGTGATATGACCAAATATTTACACAAAGTTAGCGACACGGTTCAACGCGTCTGTTTATCCGAGTTTTACGGCGGGCTATGGTGTATCGTAGAACCAACTACACACCAAAACCAGGTTACACAACAGGACAACTTGTCGTTTTTCCTTGAGCCAGCACAAGACGTTCTGCGGAAAAACCTATTGTTGGTAACAGAACTGTATTCCAGCTTCCCTCTCGGTTGGTGTAGGTACAAACTTTCACAATTCACGGAGAAGGGAGAAGCTTCTTCTTTACTCTCTGAATCCCATTCGATAACCTAAGGAAATACAGACTTTCAAAAAGAAAAAAGAAAAATAGGCGCTGAACTATCAACCCGGGGCGATGCCGACACCCTTTCCAAACCTGTCTCCTACCAAGACCTACCTGCCGTGGTGGAATTCATTCCGTGCAGGAAGTGTCAGGGAATTGCCTTTCCGGTATCATATCTCCCCTTCCCAAACACTCCCCGCCACTCCCGCCACCACAAGGCAACATTTCTCCCGTGCTGTATTGGAATCCCGACCTCCGCCGGCATCCCAGATTTCTACAAACCAGGTACGGGCCTCCACTCCAGCCTCCAAATGGTAAACCACCTCCGCAGGACGTCTTGGACGCAAGCTTCATCCGCGCCAAGCTACAACCTTTCTCCACCATTGAGAAATCACTGCACCCTGGCCAATTTACCCAGCAGTCATGCACACTTTCATATCACTAATGGCAAAGAGCCACTCGCTGCACAAGTGCTTCACCCAGAACAGAGGCACGCTTGAACACGCAGTAGGAGTTCTACTGGAGAGGCCCACCGCAGCCTTCCGAAGCCCATGGCTTGTTCACGGTGCAGTCGTGTATCGGTTGTCACGCTGCACACTCATGCTGCCTATGGTCGTCAGTTTGAATCTGGCTTCTGCCGTTTCAGTGGGGTGGTGGGTTAATTGGTCGCAGCCTTAGACGGGCTCGGCGGCGCTTCGTCGATCTATTGGGTGGAGGATATTCGGATTCATAGTGTTAGCTTTTCCCAGCTGCGGTATGGTAGCTGGTTAGGTACCCCTATTGAGCAATATAGATGTTATACTTTGCCTTTTCGCATTAGAATTTATCTGTTCGTAGGGCACCACTATGATTGCATAAGACTGTTGTATCCGTGGCCGTGAACGATCACTCGGATGAAAGACCCTATCATGTGAGGGTACTGTCAAGGGAAAAGTCTAATTCACATCTTGTCTAGTTTGGAAAACTTTGTTTGTACTATGGTGGAAAATCTTTGGGATTATGTTATTATAATAATAAAAAAATTGGGAAACAGGAAACCGAACGAAACGTCATGAGACCTCCCTCCCACGTGCCTCCCTCCCCTCCCCTCAACCACCCCCTCCTCCCTATATACCGCCACAGCCCCCACCGGCCGGAGTGCTCCACCCTTTACCCTCCCCCTCTTCTAAGCCTCATACCCTATTTACTCCTCCCCGCCTCTAGACCTGGATGCCCGAACCGGTGCCGTGGCCACAGGTTCATCCATCTTCGCGATCTGCCTGCGAAGGAGTTCCACTTTAAGTGATTCCTTCTCTCGATGGAGTATTTCATCTGGTGCACGCCTGGCGGCACGTAGTTCTTCTCGTAGAAAATCCTCTTTTCTCTCAGATCGCCTTTCCCAAATTTCCATCAACTTAGGACCCCAAGGTACACCAACCATGGCTCCCAGTGCAATCATTGGTTTTGCGCTTTGTTTGATGAGTGCTTTGTCAAGTATCCAAACCAAGTTAGTCACCTTAGTACTGTAGAACTAGTGATGGGCTAGATCATGATCGAGCAGATCATAGGGGTTCTGCTCGAGCATGATCTGATCGGGGCGACCTCGTGATCGAATGATCGATCAAATTGGTAGACCCTGATCGAGTAATCGAGTAGTGATCGAGCATGCCCACTAATCGAGTATAGTCGATTATGCTCGAGTCTAGCCGGCCACGGTCAACCTTTCTTCACCATCACGGTATGCTAATAGCATGCGGAAAATCCTTACTCTCAACCAATTTAAAACTTGAGTTGGTTTCGACAATCCTCACAACCATCGATATTCCGTATTCCTTTATACCGAAGAACAGACTAGGTGCCTGAGGACCCCCGATTCCTATGTGAGTATGAATGGACTCTCATGATCTGATCGAGTGACCCTTATGATCGAGGGTGATCGAGCATGATCTACTCGAGCAAAACTCGATTATGATCTGATCGTGGCCATCACTATGTAGAACTCCGATAAGTGTTTGACTTACCGATGAATTTGGGAAGCATATCGATCGGGCAGATGGTTGTGGGGTTCTTGAGGGTTTTGGGATTGGGGGTGCATTTACAATGGGTTCGGGAGAGTTCTAGGATTTAAGAACCCCTATCTGCCCCTCCTCACACCACCCTTGGGATTGCGCGTCCATTAATATGCTAAGCTACTCTGTGAACAGGAATGTGCAAGTCAATGACAACGCAATCCTACTCGAGGCGCCAGCAGGAAGCATAATCTCCAAATTACCCAATAACTATTGCTTATTCCTGACATAGTTGATAATTGTGAGTATATTAGGATTTCGATATTACTCCGGCACGTGGTGTCTCTCAACGCCGGTGCCTCCCTTTCCCGAAGCCCCACCGCCACTTCCACCACCACAAGGTAACATGCCCCCTAATGTGGTTTCGGAATCTCCACCTTCGCCGGAATCCCGTACTTCCGTAAACCAGGTCCAGGCCTCTACTCTAACCCCCAAACTCTAAACTTCCCCCACCCGGAGGACGCCTTCGACGTATGTCTCTTTCGTACCAACCCATAACCTTTCTACATTCTTGCGAAATCTCTAGACGCTGGCTAATTCGCCCCAGCAGTGGCGTATGCCTCCATATCAAAAACGGCAAAAAAGAACTTGCTGCACAAGTGCTTCATCCAGAACATAGACATGGTTGTGTGCACAGCAAGAGTTCCACAGGAGAGGCCTGTGGAAGCTCTTCAAAGCCCACGGTTGGTTCACGGGACAGTCATGCAGTGGCTGTCACGCAGCATACCCTGCTGATAAGATGAAGGTGTACATTCTCGCCAGAAGTGTTCCCCAGTGCGAGGCTTGTGCTAGCTTGGTGTAGCCAGATACAGTATTCTTTGGGGAGAGCTCGCTTCTTACAGGACTCAAAACGGTTAGGGGGACGGACTTGGCAGTTATGAAGAGTTTATTAAGCGTTTATCTGTTTGCGGCGCTTCTCCGAATAACAGAAGTGGGGCTGCTAAGGTCTTAACTTACAAAGGGTAGGCAGGGGGTATTAGTGGGCGGGTGGACGATGTGTCTTTTCTGGGCAGGTGCGGTGAGGGGGTAGGGCAGGTGAAGGAATTGGGGTAGACGGAGGATCTGGAGAAAGTTTGCAGATCGGTCGGAGGGGGGAGCGATGAGAAGGCTGAAGTGGAGGCCGAGAGGAGTGAAGATCCCAAACTGGGAAAAAGCACGGACGGACGCAAAATCCTGCCGCCTATTTGAAGGGGTTGAGGGAAGCTATATAACATACTTTGCCTTTTCGCATTTGACTTTATACATTCGCAGGGTGCTACTGTGACTGCATGAGGCTGTCGTACCAGCCATCATGAAAGAGAGCTCTTGTGAAATGGCTTAACATACAAGGGTCGGCTATGTACATGCGTAGCCCGACTTCGCAGCCAGATGAATTCTGTATCAAACTATGGATGTGTTCTACGCTTATTATATGGGCAAATAGCGCCTGGCGTTCCTCTACCCTCTAGTATAAATTATACTCCCCTATTGAATTAAACCCCCCTCCACCAGTTTATATATTACACATTAGCCATCTTGAACCTCCTTAATGTTTCTTCCAAGCTTTGTTTCCCAATATCTGTGGAGTTCCCTCTCAAGAATGCGCCTCGATTTTAGGGTGACAAGGCCAGGGGTGGTGTGGGAGCATTGTCTGCGTGGGAGCTAACTCTGGGAAACCCGTGATACCGGACAGCGGGGACAAGTTTTACTTTCCGCATATTTCACTATGGCTTCCTGGATATAGGTCTCTCTTGAGCCTCAAACGCAATATTTTATCGAAATGCTTATCAATTGCCCGGAACGTTTTACAGATCACGCCTAACGATGGTTCACTTTATCCCTTACGCACAGCTTCACCAGAGATTGCAAAATACAATTTGTCGTCGCCTGTTGTCTATACATTATCTGTCGTCCCGAAAAGAGTTCTCTCATGCTCATTGACTTCTCAGACATACTAAATATGAGTTTTCCGCTCGAAGTCGCCCGGCGTCTTTCTGCTAACAGCGCTCCACGTGAATGTCTTCTCACTCGGCCACACCTACCTCCAACTTGTTCAAATCCTCAAAGTCCGGTCACCACACATAGATCCTACAGTCTACATATACTGCTTTGCAAAGCACCTCGACTCCGGCAGCGAACAGACCAAGGTCGCTAAGGACGCCCTCCGTATTATTCAACTTATGTCCCGCGATTGGATGGTCACGTGAACAATTTCCACCGTTTTGTTAGGGAGGTGGTTTACCTTGTTAAAGCAGCAGACTTGACTATTCAGAAGCGGCTGGATGAATTCAAGGATACTAAGAGCGGAGGCTTGACCGTTGAAGAATCTAGAAATATGTGGTTGGAGCAAGAGCACGACCCACCCAGCTATGGACCGAAAGCCTCAAAGGGCTGCAAGAGGGTCAGGGACATTAATGATGATGGAGAAGTCATCGAGGATCCCCAGAATATCTCTATTGTCTCTGCTCCCGTAGATATATGGGCCGCACCCCCCCTGGGACTCCTCCTAGTCCTCCTCCCAGTGGCCCAACACCACATACGCTTCTCAATAAACCCCTCAGACCGGGCGCAGACGGCTTCGTAATCCCAGAACTCCCGGTCCCTTTACCACTTCCGATCTCCTCACTCCCCGGAATACCAATCCACATCACGGACCCCCCCTCACACCGCAATGCGTCGACAAGGTCCAAGGCGACCAATACTCCGCTATCGTGGTGGAAGTAATCCAATCCGGGATCGCCTCTCTACTAAATGGCTCTGCCACATTGATCATGGAAGAGCTCAGAGAGGCCGACCGCCAAGTGCGCGAAGAATGCGACACCTCTACTATATCAGACGGCCTGGACAAACTCGACAACTTTGACGACAACTTTGAAGTCTAGAACGCCCTGCTCACCCAACAGGAATGCGACCTGAAGGAGAAGATTTGGGTGGAGCTTAACAAGGACTACTTGCGTGAACAAGAATGCAAGATCTTCCCTTTTTTTCCTTTTTCTCTTAATCTCTGCTTCCCTCTTAACGAGTGCCATGGTATGGCTAACATGGATATTATAGTGAAACGCCCGAGGGAAACGGACCTCCGTAACAGTATCATCAAGACTGCCAAAAAGTGCAAGAGGGATAAATCCCGCGATAGCAACAGCAAGGAAATGGCGGCTACCTCTGCCGACAGCGCGAAGGAGATGCTCATGCGCAGGAGTTATTTCAAGGAGATCAATTATAAAGCGATCGAGGGGCCTTTCGAGGATGATTAAGTGAGAGAGGGGGTCGTGGGTAATTTCTTTCTTTTTGGGGGTTTCTAATTCAGACAGTCAGTGTGCATATATCTGGGTGGGTGCATGCTAGAGATTGGGCGCTTGTTACGGCTCTTGGTGGGAGATTGGGGCACTGTGGTGGAAATGTCTGTACTCATACGAGATCACTCGGGAGGACGGTTTTCCTGCGGCATGCAAAGCCAATAGTGATGGAAGCCATTCGCCAATCATGCTATTATCACTATATCCATAAATTTTTTATTTTGGGAGAGATTTTCTTTTGTTTTGTTAGGGGGTTTTTAGGCAATACCTAAGGATCAATGCCGCGGATTTTCCTGTACTTGGTTACAAATAAACCGCGGATTTAACAAAAAAACCACCTTAACATGTCTGGAGAATACTGAAGCAGCACCTTAGTCATCCCTGTCTCAGACATGATCTTGGCAGCACAATATTTTGGAGAAAGCGTGTGACGAGCATTACCCCACCTTGATTTTTCTCAACGTCCATGAGATCAACGGGAAGTTGGAAGATAGGAAGGTCAACTTTAACAAGAAGCTTGGTGACACTAACCGCGAGATCGATTTTGTCTGAGACGACCTCGCCAAGAAAATCCAATATACTCGGAACGTCACATCCAATGCCGCTCTGATTGCCATAGAGGACCTAGCAAAACACAGAAGCCCAGTGGCAGGACTAGCCAAGCTCGAGGCATGTCTGTGGGGTGATGGGGAAGTTTGCTCTCAGGGTAATGCGATATAAGCTCTGGTTCTGCAGAGCGACAAATTGTCATCTCGTATCATGTTGTTTGGCGTTTCGCCGCTTCGCCCTTTTGTCGTCGGAAATTCCCCCGCTTCGTTGTCGCAGGTTCTGGCTCTTGTTCAATGCAACCAACTAGTTTTTTTAGGGGGATATTACACCGCAACACTGCCCCCCCCCGCATCAGAATCTCTATTGAAAAAACTGGGCAGCTCGGGGGTGGATAATAATAACAAAATGATAGTACGAAAGGCCAAGGGTGATGTTTGCATTTAGAGTTTTCGTTTTGCCTACTTTTATGGTTGTAGTATGCTCGCTGGGCAGTTTTTTTTTTTTTATGAGCATTATATCACGATCTGCCCCTCCACGCTCCCATGTTGTACTTTATCTGTTTGCAGGATGCTACCGCGGCCACACGAGACCATTGTATACGCCATCATGTATAATCACTCGAATGATCTAGCCAACCGATGGCTGACTCATCAATTTCCGATTTGGGTTTAGAGGTAGAGTTTGATCAACTTTGTAAATGATTTCGGGGTGTAGAACCAACTACTCCAAGAAACCACGTGCCACTAGAGCCGCCAGGTCAATACATAGGTGGCTATTCACCTGGGCTGGGTGAAGGAGTGTGTATGTTGGGATAACACGGTACTCCATTCCATTTGCTTAGCATATTTGAGCTGGTGTGAATTGGAAGAACTGCTACCACTTTTATTGTTCAAAAACTCTTTTTAACACCTGCCTTTGAAGCCATACTTGTAGATCAATCCACCTATAGTACTTCTGATCAGCTGAGAACAGGGTTGCATCTTCACTCTTCTATTCGTTCCTCAGGATGCTTGCCTCCGGAAAGAGGACTCGTAAGAACCAGGTGACGGAGCACCGAGCATTGAATACTTAAGCGAGCCTTTTTCCTCTTTACCCTCCGAATATCCAAACCGCAAACAACTCTCACCCTCTCTTCATCACCCTCTCATCGTCATCCTCTCTTCATCACCCTCTCTTCGTCATCCTCTCTTCATCACCCGCTCTCCACCATCCTCCCTTCATCATCCTCCCTTCATCATCCTCTCTTTATCATCCTCTATTTATCATACACCGGGTACACAATGCTACGCGCAGCCTGTTTGTTCCATGAATCCTGCTCCCTATCATAGAAATCGCCCCTCTTACTAACGGGTTGTCGTTATATTTTTCAGTCTCTAGTCCCAAGAATAGGGAAACGTTGACGTTTATTGCGATAAATGGAGTCAGTTGTTGGTTCGCAATGGGCATCCTTAAAGAAAGGTTTTATGAGGCGGGATACCGCAAGCGAGATCAGGAACTTCATAAGATACTAGCTACACGCAACGATATCGGCGCCAAGCACCACACGATTGCTAGCACCGCGAAGTGATTGCTTGATAGGATAAATGCGCCTAGCTGCCTTGTGAGTATCTTCAGGACCCGCATGCCATCAAGATTTATGACCAACTGTCTGGGTTCAAATTAGGGTGATTCTGGTTGTGTTCTTTTTTTGCTTCTTCATTCTCTTCATATTCTTTGTTTCAGGCTGGGGGCGTGGGTTGGTAGTGGAGGTTTACATGCGGGGGGTTTTTACTATGCCTGGCACAACTTAAAATCACTTCTCTGATATGACTCTTGTGATTTGATTGTATCGAAAAATTTTGCCTACCAACCATTGCAACAGCTAGTACCCGTGTTAACGGAAAGCCTTCATGCCCAAATGCCCGCAACAAAGCCCGAACCCGAACCTGCAGTGCCAGGAGTCGATAGAGGTTGTAGCCACTTATGAATGGAGGCGTGGCATTTATATGTAGACCAAACCAGGTTAGGAAATTCGTGTGATAGTGGGTGAACATTTTTTGGTATCGGCAAAGCGTTTGGGCAGTTCCCAAAATGGATGGTACTATGAGTGATATTCAATGAAAATGGTCTGTGAAGAAAAGACTGATTATTACACAAACTACGGACATCATGATTTAGTTTTTCCTTCAGCATCAAGGACAGCTTCTAGGCCCACCTCCTGGCATACCAGTATCTCATACCAGCTAGGCCCTAATTTTCTGGAGTTGTGCGTTCTGGAGTCGTGTTGCCGGGCCATATGTTCTGGGGTCGCGTATCGCGAAAGCCGGCAATTGCTGCTTTCCAGTATCATCAAACATTGGTCAACTAGAACAGTAGGCGTTCGGGCATCATCATGGGAGGGAATAACCTTGAGATGCTCATCTCGAGTCTCTTAAAGCACCTTGTAGGTTTTGCAAACAAAATGATCCTTTGCTGCTTTTGTTGGGATAGGACTGGCGGTAAGAGGTCGTATGCTGTCAGCTTCTTACCAAGGAAATAAAAGGTAAATTGGTAACGGGAGAGGAGTCTTGCTTAACGGGACTACAAATACCCTTGCATCTGAGTGCAGGTTTTCAATACCAGTGAATCGGAATTGTAGGAACAATGAGATGGTAGGAGTGAGCGTGTGGTCGGTGGTCTACAGTTGGTATCATAAATTTACTACATGGCCCAGCGAGGTTTGCCCTCTGCATGCAAGTGCTTAGATATGATATAAGAGGAGAAAATCTTGCCAATTTCACATACAAAAAAAAGTACCGGAACAAGTAAACGCAATTGGGTAATCTGAAGATTGCGTTTCGTATACGAGCCTAAAACAGGGTTACGTTATCACTGACACTTCAATTTGTTGAACACATGGGGGGGCACTTGTGTACTGGTTGGGCGGAATCCACGTAGACGCATACTGGTTAATTCCCAATATCCTCCTTGACCTGGAAACCTCCCAGCTCCGTATTCACCTCCATCTCACTCCCACAACCCCTGTTTACCTCCGCTCCCATTCCTCAACCTTCTATACGCCCTCCCACAACCATATAATCACCCCTGCCCCCTGCCTACAATCTCTCATCTCGAACGTAGTAAGAAAATGAAGTCTAAAATTATTGGTATGTCAAAGGACCTACCCGAGCCCTACTACATTCTACCAGAGTTACCAAGCTGTTACTAATACTTTATCTAGGCATTCTCCAACAAGCCTGAGGCTTTTGGAAAGGGGCTACTCCCTTCGTTTTAGCAGGTATACAGATGGCGGATGGCCGGCTGATGCATAGTGAGGATAAGCTACGAGCAGAGCAGTCCGAAGCTAGCAGTAGGGAGGAGCGAGAGCTGAATATGGAGCTCACTCGGAAGCAAATAAAAAATTGGACGAGCAAGAAATGACGCCCCCCCTCCTCCGCCGGTATGCCCCCCTCCTCCGCCAGTATGCCCCCCTCCTCCGCCGGTACGCCCCCCTCCTCCGTTGGTACGCCAACCTCCCCTAAAGCCCAGTAAGGGCTGGGGCCCCGGGGTTGGGTACCAGGGGGGGGGGGGGTGATGAGTTGTTAGATAAAGGGGACTCGGGAGGGGAAGCTTTGGCAGAAGTAGGGAAAATCGGAGAGGGTGGGAGAGAGGAAGTAATGGATGGTTGTTCCCTAAATCCTGCTCTTTAGAAATAACCCCTAGTACTAACTCCTTGTCACAGTATTTATCGGGTCCCAGTTTAAGACTTACGGAACGAAAGAGATTTGCGGCCGACGGCCGGCGGACCTTTCAGCCAAGGTTTAAGACGTACGGAGCGAAAGAGATTTGGGGTTTTTCTGGTTGTGGTGGTTTTTCTGGTTGTGGAGCTGCACCTTTGGCTCTGCCTTTTTTTAATTTTTATTTTCTGTTATAAGATAATTCGTGAGGTTTATGATGAGGGTTTACAATCAGAAGGTGATTCTATGCCCAGCACGACTTACAAACACTTCTCTGATATAATTCCTGTGATTTGAATGTGTTTTTGACAATTTCACCAATCAACCATTGTAACAACTTGTACTCGGGGGTCACCATAAGTCGGGTGCTTTTTCCAAAATGGGCACAGTCTTCGTATGAGAACTAGAACTAATTAGGTAATCTGAGTGATACTTCATGATTTTGATGGGTGAAGGACAAAAGTTAGGCGCACTCAGTGGCTTTCTCCTATTACTATGGTTTTGCTCATCTGCAAGCAGGCCCAAAGACCTGCATCATCACTAGTTCACCTTTGCTACTACTTGTGCTAATAACCCAGCACCTATAGTACCTAACTTACTGAAAGATACAAGTACAAGTATGTTGTTGTCATTGTGTGAGACGGTCAGGAGTCTGTGGGAAACTTGCGATTAAAATAGGAGCATGGTCACCTGGGCAAAAAACACGGTGTAGAGTCTGCCAAGCCCAAAACTAGGGGTGCACCTGACTTACCCTTACACTGGAGTACTATACCAGTGGAAACAGAAAGCTATACAGCCCAAAGGCTGGCGATGAAGCCCAAACCCACATCTGCTGTACCAGGAGTTGATGAAGATAAGAGACACTTATGAATTAGGGAGAGGTCTATTGTTTTTCAACGGCAAACGTGGTGCTCAACCAATGAGTGACTCATCGCCTCCCTATTCAGGTTTAGGGAGGGGTTTGGTCAATTTTTTGGGTGGTTTCGTGGGGTAGAATACAACTAACTTACACCACGCAACCATTTCCCCATACCGACCGGTATAGTACAGTATTCCAAGTAATCAAACACCGCGTCCAAACCCGAATAGGAATGTGATGCGGCACCCGAGCAGCCACCGAGCCAAGAGTTTCTTTCCTCTTTCCTTTTTTCCCATTCCCCTACACGCCACCGGTATTACCTTCTTCCATCACACGGAAATATGAGAATCAAAATCGGGAATTTTGATTTTGATAGCCGCCCGACTCGACCCAACAAACCAACGGAACAGGATAACATGATGGAAAGGATAAAGGTCCGCGCTGTGAAGGTTCAGAGGCATCCTGTATAAAAATAGTCTATCTGATTTCACAAGTGGTAGTGTGTTTACGGCGACAGGAAACTACTACTCTGCTACAAGGTTAGCTTTGACCAGAAGCAAGAATAGTGTCTCAAATACCCCGTTGTGAGTTAGCAGGTACCGCCGCAAATGAGATTTTGTAGGACCATAATCAAAACTGCTGCGATCAAAAAGTGACAGAAGATTGGAAAAGCCTCGAGAAGACCTGCGGAATGACATCAGCACATCCATTGGCTCCAGGAAAGGTTCCCTGAATGATAGTGTGCTCTATGCTATTCCTATGACTCCAAATTCTCGATTCAAAGATTACTTCTAACTCCAGCCCAGTCTATCCGAGATTATGCGCATTGCAGGTGTAAAAATCCCATCAAGATCTGAAAGTACGCATGAAGAAAAAACAGATATATCGCGAGAGTAAAGTCTTTTTGAGAAGGAGAACTGTGCTATCTTCATTGTTTGATGCTGTGCATCCCCCCCCCTCTTATACTCCACATCGCATAATCCTATGACAACTTTTTTATCCCAAACCACCATACGTGGCCTTACTACCCACAAAGATAACACCTCAACCTACTCGCTTCAATCAACCTTCCTCGGTCCACTTCCCTTCAGCTCTTATCAGGAAGGAAGCAATGCTAGCATCGTCCTGAGGTAACTATTGCAACAATGCATATGGGTAGAATTCCGAGTGATTATCTGTGACCCTCAAGCGCCCATTATTGATCCCCCACCAGATTTCCCTCGCAGGATAAGAGTCTCTGTTAGATATAATGAAGCAACGAAGAACCTGCAGCAGAAAAGCAAAATCAATACTAGCAACGCCTCGATGTCTGCTACCATCATCTAGAAAGTGATAGCGAGCTAACTAAAATATCGGTAATAGTCTCCAATGTACCAACGTCCATTATGCTTGGACTCCCTAGGATGCCACAATGGATCAGTGTTTTCATATCTTCAGGGCGCCTTACTATAATGAGAAAATTCTGGGGAACAGGAAAACGGCACATGCGGCCAAAATATCGATGATACAACCCGCTTCCGGACCTTTCCTAGGGACCACTGTCAACTGTTTACGCTTGTAATACGTTGCACCCCAGCTAAAACCAGGGGCCGTAAGGGCGGGGGTGCTGTAAAAAATAATTGAATCTCGTTGGGAGCAAAGGCGATAAGTAGCCCTGAAAGCAGATAGAAATTGATTTCTACAGGGCTTGAACCGGGGGCCGCTAGTGTGTTAGATCGTGGTTCTGGCGTTATTGGAAGGAAAAATGGGCACGCAAAGTTGGGAAAAGCGTGATAAATTGAGCGATTAGCAGGGTTCTTACTTATGCGGCTCAGCCCTTATGAAATGTAACTGAGTTAGGGTTAGGGGGGGCGAAGTGGATTGTTTTTCAATTGCCAGTGCGGTCTCCAGCCAATGACTGACTCAGCACCTCCGTATTCAGGTTTAGGGGGGGGGCCATTTGACCAATTTTTACGAGGTTTCGTGGTGTAGAGCCAACTACACCACGAAACCATAAGCAAAATCAATCAAATTCCCTCCCTAAACGCTGCAAAATCCGACCGGCGGCTGCCTGGGCACCACCCGACTTTAGTGACTGCTGACAATTTCGACTGGGCTGGCCCCGGCTTTTCAAAACCACCATTGGACTGTCCGCTCGGGATCACTGCGTTTTTCTCTTTTCTCGCTCAGAACTTCCTACTCTTATCTTTGACCTTCTCCTTTCTGCTACCCTCAATTTACACATTTTCCACAATCCTCTCGCCCTCAACCTCTCGTGCCTGTTTCTTCTCCTACCGTACCTAACCCCTAGCCATCCCTGCAACAATACATGTCAATGTGACGAATAGGCAGGTTCTCCAACTTCGTCTATTGTATCTCTTCATTCTTCACATACAGCCACTCGGCCCCCATTAGAAGAATGCTTTCCAAGCGTAAAGCTAAATAGCGTAATCAATCTTCCTACCCTTCGTCATACGTGCGACCTCACTAGAAGTGGTATAAGCAGCATTCACATTTCTAGGGCCCCGGAACCAGCTGCGTGGACGACCTCCAATTGTGCAAGGCCCCCTTATTAGAAAAGAGGCGCCAGTAGAAAACAAAATAGAGATCTCTGAACCGCCAAGCGACGAGGCCGAAACCTGTTACACAGAAGCGTGCATTGAGAGTCTCTGGGTCACTTTCAAACCATGTGCGCCGGTGGGAATTGAGGTTGCAATCGGCTACGTATTGCCGGTACCGCATTACCGAGAGGTAAGGATAGCATCACACCCCGGGCAGCAACGTTAAGCATGTGGATTTTGAGAAAGAAGCCCTGTGATGGAAGTCAGAAAGTGGGAAAAAAAAAAAATGTGAGCCTTTGGGAGCGCAATTATGAAATCGAGCCATTTGTTTTGCAAAAAACTTCCAGAAGACCTTCAACCGGTATAACGCTGTATGCTGCCAAGCAGGTTTGGCATCCTCCCGCTTACCATCATTCCGCAGCCGTATCTCTGTACTAGTGCTCTGACCACCTTCTTTCTTTGTTTCAACGCGATCCATCTTGCCCTTTACAGGGGGAATATCCTGACTCCTTCTCCCAGCTTCCGCCTTGTCAATCGTAGCAGCTCTCAATCATGTTTCGGTCCGGGGACTCCCCGCCCAGGATTCAGTACATCCCCTCTGACCCCAGCTATTTCCACTACCGATAGAACTTCGTCGTAGGTCTTTCAGTGAAGGAGCATGGGAAATGGCTGCCTCTCCGGAAGGAAATCAGCAGTGGTAACTGTTGCTGGTGGTGATACCTGAAATGGAGATGCCTTGGTGGTATTGCAGCTTGCACTGTCGCTGAACTTAAGAAAAAGCGAGTGTTGTTGTAGTATGCTAGTGATGCAGGTGAGAAGGGCGGGATAGGGATTGGCCCGCAATTAGCGTGGACCTCGCTTGGGTTACCCTATTGTCTGAGATGATGTTTCTTTTAGGTGTGAGGACCTAAATTATGCAGCTGCTCTGGAGGGGCATATGCATGTTGTTGAAGACTGTTATCGAGAGAAATTTATGTGCATGTGAATGTTTTCTTCCCAGGATGAAGACAGGGCTGTCGTTCAAGTTTCCCCAATTGTCCTGTCTAAGTACTCGGGGGGTGCCTTAAGTCGGGCGACACCCATATATGGGAATAAGGTCTTTTCATACAATCAAACGTGTTAAGTGGCGTTTTTTGTATGGGAGAAAAAAGTTGGGCGACACCTGGAATAGGCTGGGAGACACCCTGAATAGGCTAGTAAACGCTGGGATCTGTGGTTCCGCGCCCCACTTACCCTTGTACCCTAGGTACAGTACTCGTACAGTCAATGGAGCTCTTCCCATCCGAATACTACTCGTAATTGCCTGGCGTTTTTGAACACAACTACTATTGCTTGTCGGCAAGAGATTAGCCAGAGCCTCAAGATTTATAAACGTTGGGCAGTTTATGAGTAGACTACCGTAAATTCTGGGCAAGCTCAACCCGCCGTTATGCTTCTTAAGGTAGCCAATAGTCTAAGTGTAGTTCTCTTAGGGCCTAATCCTGTAGCAAGTATGCTTTTCTGAGGATAGTAACTGCTATACAGAAAATAGTGGTGGATCGAGTTTGCTCAGAATTTACGGTAACGGATATCCAAACAGATCAGATAAAACTGGTGTGGGGGGCTTCTTTCTCCTCCCCGTTGTTTAAGTGGTGTTTCGGCCAAGCACTATTACCTTCCCGCGAGCCTACTGTGACTTCACGATATACCGGAGATTAATTCTCTGGAAAAGGGGGCCAGTGGGTATTGACCAATTACACAATTTAGGCGGAGTGACACAGAGAGAAAGAAAGGTTCAATTAGGTAGAGGGAAAAACTTCTATTCCGTGACTGGTGGTTTGTGTGTTGTGCGTCGGGTTGCTAAGAGAGAAGAAGAAGCTATAAGGAGAAAACATTGCATGCCAAGCCCCCTCTTATACATGAAAATTAACTAGAGCCTCCACCTCATCTACTTTACGAGTACTAAATGAGGCTCCAAATCATCTCCCCGTACGGGCGCCACCCCTGACAGGGTTAGTGCATACCACGTGCTTGGCAATGCATGCCAGTGGCGTATATGTGCACCCACGACAAACATTCAGTTGATATCTCCATCTCCATTACAACATCACGGTCAAAAAATGTCTCCCAAGCTCGTCCATACTACCCAGGTAAAATGTTGATCGACCACTAATCCTGAATTACCTTTGCTGACCTGTTTGATGAAGAGTCAACTCCTTCCGAGAACCTACCTCCTTTCCCACCATCGCTTTGTTCTCCGCAATTTGCATCCAGATCTTGCTATAGCCAAACGTCACCTCAAAACCATAGCTGGACAAATTTCAATTTCCGAGCACCTGGCAAATACCGAGGAGGTTGAAGCAAAATGGTGCCAGCGTAACAGACAGCTGGAAATAGATGTAAAAGAAGAGAAGGGCAAGCTTTCTCAAGAAAAGGACAAGCTTTATCGAGATGCAAAAGAAGAGAAGGACAAGCTTTCTCAAGAAAAGGACAAGCTATATCGAGATGCAAAAGAAGAGAAGAACAAGCTTATTCAAGAGAGGGACAAGCTTTATCGAGATGCAAAAGAAGAGAACAACAAGCTTTTTCAAGAGAGGGACAAGCTTTATCGAGATGCAAAAGAAGAGAAGGACAAGCTTTATTGGGAAATGATCAACAGCGCAGCTGAAAATAGCCGTCTGCAAGTAATTTGATCTCTTCCCCCATTATATTTGCTATCTCTAACATTTTGGTAGGCCGAGCTTCTGAAAGAGGTTGATGAAAAACTGAGATTGACAGGAAACTTCAACATTCGTGGGGCGCTGGGTATGCTTCAATAATACAGAGCCATTTAGGGCTTGCTAACACTCTGTGGCCGAAAGGATTGTCTACCAGGCTAAAAATCAGCATAACATCACAAGTCTGGGGGCGGGCGGATGGGCCTCAACGCACTAGCTGCTACCAAGGACTTCCAGACAGCCCTTGGAACGGTGGCGGACGATCGTGGTCTTGCGCATGATCTTGTTCGTGATCGGGCCAAACGTCTCTACGATGAAGTATCAAAACACGCCCTCGGAAATGACAAAATGATTACCGTTAGAGCGAAAGACTTTACTCCCGCGGAATGTGCTGCATTGGTCACCTACCTGTCGATGCAAAAAAAGTGGAAACCCCGCTTGGATTGGAGAGAGGAGAAATTAGTTAAGTGAAGAACAGACAAAAAGCACCTGTATAGTTCAGTGTCTTTGCTTTTTAGATTGCTTTCGTCACTTTCATACTTGTTTTCCTTCAATCAGTTTTGCATTGCTTGGCGTGAAGGATCATTGGCTCGTCAATACGAGAAACCCTTTTAAATACTGTGTAAAACGAAATGGTACCTCTAGAATTTGTTGGATTTGGGTTGGGACACAAACACCTCCGCAATCACCATATGCGGAGACTTTCCTCGATGAATTTTGACCTCATTCATTGCATGGGCGTCTGTCATCATCAGTGACTTTCCCCACTGCACTGATCGCACTCCAGTCTCACCGCCAATACTCTCAAACTCCCACTCCCCGGTAACCCTCTGCCCAATGTGGTTGTAAACCCCAATATTCAGCCTTTCCCGTCGGAGCATCCTCTTGCGCCGCCGGCAAATGCCTCGCCAACGGCCTTGGTGTACTCGTCCCACTTCCATTCCCCTAGGAATCCTAGCGTGCCTGTACAAACTCAATACCAGCGAGACCATGCGACAGGCCGAGAACAGTGATGCAGTATGGAGGATTGTGTTATCACCACCGAGGGCTACCAGGAGGTCAGTCTTGTCATGGTAGAGTCGTTCCCCTCGCGGGCCCAATTCTCCTCCCCCACTGCTAGTTTCGTTTCCATCCTCGGAGGTGCTAGGTTAGGGTGGCGGGATATGGATTTGTTGTGGGCTCAACTGCGGAGTGCGAGGGTATGTGGACTGGGTATCAGGGAAGGGTGTGATACTTTCCGAAGGCGGAAGCGTGTAGACTGGGAAATGCAATTCATGATGCACAGAGTGCGCTGTGGGTGGCTCCAGAATGACGTTTGTGGATGGGTAATTCGCTTCTAGATGCCATTCTATCAGTCAAGATAATTCCCCTCGACCCAGGCATAAAGTAAAGGAAGAAAAAACTCACCTTGCCAGCGACAACAGCGCACTCCGAACGATGGGTACGTGCCTCTTCTTCACGATGAGAACATTGCACGGTGGAGCATTCCAAGTCAACGTGGGCAATTTCGAACTCGCAGTCTTTGCGAAAGCCGCAATTGTTCGATTCTCCAAATCTATTATGGAGGGAACCTCTCCGCGAATGGTGCTTGCCGATAACCAGCGCCTCCGCTGAGGGGGCAAGGACTCCACCCTCCCCGTGAAAAAGGCCGGCTATATGGACAGCTGAAACAATGGGTAACCCCCAGCGAATTGGATCGAAGGCGAAGGGCTTTTTTTTCTCCCTCAAATCAACGAGTTTGGCCTATCCATTCACTCCCTCAAACCTCTAATGGGATAACGGTACGGTCAGTAAGGTGGGTTAGTCATTGAGGCGTAATCCAATGACAAGAGGGGGGAAGAGCTTGAAATGCCATGCTCCATGATACTGCACGGTTATCATTTTCTATACCCGGCATATTTTGTGGCGAATTATGTATGAGTGTTGCACCAACATTTGTTGTGATAATTCTAGGGTGGCATGCTATCATACCGCCACAGCTCTATTCAGCAAAACCATTTTTGATCTTCTGGTCCTGTCGTGATTTCTTGAATTCCCACTCCACGGCCTACCATTCGTTCAAAGAGTGTGTACACTAGTAGGAGCATAGGGTGCCGATCCATCCCACAAGTGCTTGACTAGTTCTGGGGGCTCATCTAGACCTCCCTGCCTTCTCTCAACCTTACTCTCTCAAGACAGGTACTCAAACAAAGGAAAGACAGAGAACTTTCAAAAGGGAAGAAATGGGTGTCGTGCTATATTCTTTAGTGAGGGAGAGTTTGTACAGGCGGTTTATCATAGGGCTTAGAATGGTCGAGGATGTGGACTTGGTAGTCGTTATGCCGAGTTCATTCAGTATTTATTCATTTCCGAGATGTCCTGGACGAGCAAAGGAGTAGCTGTTAAGGTTTTAATTTATAATCAACTGGCAAGGGGGGGGGGGGGTGGGCCGGCAGCCGATGTGCTTTTGCTGAGTTTTGCGCTCGCAATGTAACCAGATTTTCATATCTGGAGTGTGGGCCGCCGGTGGGTGGGATGTATATATGGGGCTTCTCAATTTTTGTAAATTATTTACCCAGCTCCAAAAAGCGTTATCCGGAGCAACTATTCGTAGTATTATTCGAAAAGGTCGAGTGATTGTTGGTCAAAAGGTACCACCGCCCCACCATTCCCGAATCCACTAACCTCTCCCGTCACCCACCCAGCAGTTGTGAGAACGGAGAGATGCATTCCGGTGCGTTGGTAGTACTAGTACTCCGGGGAAGTGCGTGGGCAAGTGCTGTCAACGGTGGGGCCGGCTGGAGAAGGTGGCTTGGAAAATAGGTGTTTGTCGAGTGATGTTTGGTGATCTTGATGAATATAATTGTCGATGCAAGGAAGGGGTGGCACCGGTAATAGATACTGCGCCCTCCCACAGGGTATCCGAATCCATTGCTGAATAGCCCCGACGAATAGAGGACAATCCGTCGGCTTCCGAAACCTTTCCCCTGCCTCGAAGTTATTTTTTTTGGCAGTAGGAATGGTCCACTGTAATTTTTGTCAACATGCTCTAGGGTGGCTAATACCAAGGTTTGGATCTTGTCTATACTTTCTGTTGGGCTCTAACTTATGGGATTGCCTTTGGGTTCTAGGGGAACGCACTGGGTTTGCAGGGGTGAGCAAAAGTAGAGTAGTAGTCTAGGGAGGGGTTGTGCAGCTCAGCCCCCACGCATGGTGGCTACGTTGGGTTTAGTAGGTAAGAGGTCAATGTTTTTCACTCACAACGTGGTGTAGAACCAACTACACCGTGAAACCACCTTAGTGCCTTGTCACTTTACTTGAACCATAGAAACTCAAATAATCAAACCACCTAATATGTTATTGTAGCTGCCTCCTGCAATTTTCTTCTTCTTCTGTCTCTCACAAGGGGCCGAGCAGTGCTTGTTTTATCATACCATGTTACCGCAACTGATTATTCAAGGGGTCATGGTTTTATCCTTACATAAGTGCCGATTTTCAGTTGGCAGTTGGAGTATGTTTAGACCGTGCCCTCAGTGAGGTGAGGCTGCAAGACCTGTCCACTCAACCACCTTCACGAACCAAACCATGCCAAGGCTTTGCTAAGTGCGACGTGATCTAGCCACTGTCGCCTCAAAGAGAAGATTAGGGGCTGGTGGCTTGCCCGGCCGGGTAAATTTGGTTACCCTCTTGTAGCAGTTTTCTTATTTAAGCACTCAACGAACCACCCCACATCATACATGGAATAACACATCTATATACACACTACCAGCAACGTAGCAGAGTGATTCTCATCTCCACCACCACAAACCAAACTTCTACTATCACCACAGTTTTAACAGTGCCCCTATGTTCAGCACCATGCAAGGTCTCTATAACAACTTGTAGGGGAAACAAGTACCTATCATCAAAGATCGCACATACTCCATTTCCTGGCCACAACATGGCTTCTGTCTAGGATATAAGGTTGACCCTAAGGAGGTAGATAAGGTTTTTCCAGATTTAGAATTTGAAAATGGGAAGAAGGAGAAAGTGTTCAGAGTACTCAAGATTAGGTCAAAACTTCCTTGTAGGTGGAAGTAACTCCTTATATATTAAGAGTATAGGAAAATCAAAAGGAATCTATTAGAGGTTAAGTTGGCTAAATGGTCCAACACTGACTCCAAGACTGAGATACCAGTGCTGAAATGGTCGAATATTGACTCCAAGACTGAGATACCAGTAGATTGGAATCTTGATTTTGAAATAGCCAGTCAACTTGGCTCAGGGGCATTGTATTTGCCTTTGTTCATTTCTGACCCCTATTCTGACAAATAGAAAGGAAAATCATTTTTTCTTTCTTACTCCCTAGTGCACAGGCTTCTGGCAGGTTAACCAACTATTTTTCACTCTAATAATAATGAGTACCATTTGTTTGATAGCGTTTCCCATGGTACCAAGACCAATGCCTAGGCTTCGTTATGGGGCCTCCAGGGCCCCACAAAACACGGGCCCCGAGCAAAATTCCCCACCCCAGCTCACTCGATGGCCCAGGGCAGGGGCTATTTTTTGGAATTTTTCTGCCAAGCCCACCCACCCCGCCTATATCCCAGGCGGGGCCTCATCAAATTTTGATGAGAAGAGGGGCACAAGAAGGCCCCAGACGGGGGCAGAACAGAGGCCAGAGGCAAAAGTCTCACCACACCTCCATGTAATAGCAGGGCCTCCGAGCCCAAATCCCGCCACGTCCTGCCCCGTAACTAGTGTTCGTTACGGGGCGGAGTGGGGCGGGTTTATGGCTCCGAGGCCATGCCATTACGCTGGGGCGAGGTGAGAATTTTCCCTCCCAGCCCCGCCCCGCCCCCGTCTGGGGCCTGATTGTGCCCCCCCGTCACACCAAAATTTGACAGGGCCCTGCCCTGGGTATGAGCGGGGCTGGGGTGCTTGGCAGAAAATTGCCAAAAAATAGGCCCCGCCCAGGGCCGCCATACAGGCCGGGGTGGGGAATTTTGCCGGACGCCCGTATTTTTCGGGGCCCCACAGGCCATGTAATGAAGCCTACCATAACGAACACTACCAATGCCAATTACCTATGCTATCTCCCTGAGGATCCAAAGAGCCCACTTTGGATCCTAACAGATGAGGCACTTATGGATGAAAGATGGAACAAAAAGAATCATGGTTGGTTTGTTGTGCTGGTAGCCTCACCAGCAAAGATAAAATCTCTGCAGCAGTGGCAGAAAGATAGAAATGTTAGATCTTGCTATATGAGTAACTGGGAGTAGGATAAGATTGTAGCAACTTTCTGGTACTAGTCTTTCCCCCCACTAAAGAAGACTCCAGTTGAGAAAACTAACTTGTATTAGTCTTGTGAATCAAAAGCCTTGTAACCGGTACTGGTACTCGGTTAAGGAATTTGTTTTATGTTTTGTTTTAAGTATCGTTTTGATACTTGGTTTGTTTGAAGTATCGTTTTGATACTTAGTTTGTTTTATGTTTTGTTTTAAGTATCGCTTTGATACTTGGTTTGTTTGAAGTATCGTTTTGATACTTAGTTTGTTTTACGTTTTGTTTTAAGTATCAATTTGATACTTATGTTGTTTTACCAAAGTGTATCACTTGATACCTTTGTTTAGTTTCGTTTATGCTAGACATAAACAGATTTGTGTATTTAAAGACCGTCCTATTCCACGATGGAAAGGACAGACTTCGACAGAGAGTATTTCAATATACTTGGTTGAACGGTTACTCTTTAGTTTTCCCAGTACACCTCCGAAGCCTCCTTTAGTGCTTACAGCTCTCGCCTCCTCTCTGGAAGAGCAGGCCACCTGGCAACTATCGTATACCTATCGAAACGTGATTAGCACCTAGCGAACATGTTACATTTTTTTAACCTCAGTAAGTGGTTAAGAACCTGTCTCCGGATTTAGGCCTGATCCACTAATCGATATCCACCTTGAAACGCTAGCAGAGCGAAGCGGCAGAATCTCGGTACATTCGGCTTCAGCTTAACTTCAACATAGAGTCATTGACTACACGGAATGGGAAGCAGATCCCACGAGCAGACCTCACGAAGAGGCAACAGTCTAAGCATCCTGCGAAGGACCCAGAAGACGACACAATGGAAAACCCACAACCTCCCGGTGTATTCGCTCCTACACCCGCAAAGAAACCCTCGTTTGCTCCGCCAAACGACCCCGATTCTAGTAGCGAATCTGACATGGCAAGCACTGGAGGAGGACCTTCTAGGTCACGACCAGAAGAGAGTCAAGAAGAAGACTTTCCCGATTTTCCGAAACTCAAGACCCACCTCCCACCGAAGTTTACAGGTGAAGGAAAAGACCTCAAGCCTGAAGCCTTTGATCGATAGGCCACTGAAGTAACGCACTGCCTCCTCTTAAACAGAGTTGACGTGGAAAAACCTTCGACAGGTTTACGGCTTGGAACGTTTTGTGAAGGAAACCCTGTCGATGCATATCACCAATGCTATAAGGAATACGGCAATAACCCAAAGCTTAAAGGAACAACAATACTTGACTACCTCAAGGATCGATTCCAATCATCTATCACCAATGACCTCCTATACAAATGATTCAATAATATCCAGCAAGTCGAAGAAACTCAGGTAAAGAAGATCACACACATCGCCACGGACCTCCTAATGCTCAGAGATCGGATGACGAGAGGAAGTATCTCTGGCTACATCCTAAAGAGACGATTCTACGACGCAATGCACCCCACACTCCGGCGAGAAGTGGAACCCTTGGAAGAAGAAGGAGATGATATAGCAGCTATAATCGCAAGGGCAGAACGGAAGGATGCCATCCTCCATGAAACGAAAGCCTACAAGAGTCAATCAGCCTCTAGTAGCAATAGGCAGCCCAGGCGGAGCGTCTCAAATAACTCAGAAGAGGAAACACCACGATCCTTCAAGAAGAAGAGCAAGTCCACCAAAGAAGCGAGAAGGCAGAAGGGAGAATGCTTTGAATGTGGCAAAACCGGACATATGGCGAGAGGTTGTCCCACCAAGTAGGGAAAAGGAAAGGCAATTAAAGTCAAGCAAGAAGCGTCAGCAAACTGCATTGAACCCAGTGAAGATAGTGAGCAATCCAGCGAGTTTGAAGAGATTCACATCGGCTATATCGAAATAGAATGCCACAGCACCCGACCACCGGGGATGGCAAAGCCTCACCCAGCCTTGGAAGGAACGATCTTAATACATAGGAAACAGGCACGAGTCCTTTTTGATACCGGCGCTATTGGAAAAGACATAATCAGCAATACCTTCGTCTCTGCCTATGGACTACCTACCGAAAACCTCAAACAGCCGTTAGCCGTTAATATGGCAGTTAAACGATCTCGTTCCACTAGCCATAAGACATGCAAAGCTACCGTCAAGCTAGGATCAGTCTCTCTACCTCCTCAAGAAATGCTGGTTGGGAACCTAGCAAAATACGATGCCCTTATTAGGATGCCCTTCCTTAAGCACCACAATGCTACCATCAAGTGTGGAGACTCAATTATCGAGTTCCCAGAACACAAAGTCAGAGTTATTTGCAAACCAACAAGTGGAGAACTCCGAGCCGCTGTTGGTGAGACTACAGCACTAAGCCTGTTGGATGAGTACTCCGATCTCTTCCCTGAAGGAATCCCAGAAGAACTACTTCCCATGAGGGAAATAAACCATCATATCCGCCTGAAAGACCCCACTAATCTCAAGAACCTACCGACATACACCATCCCGGAAGCATACAAAGATCAACTCAATACCTGGGTAAACGAGAACCTTAGGCGAGAAGTCATCTACCGATCAGAAGCACCAGCTGCCGCACCTATGTTTGTCCAACTTATGGCAGACGGAAAACGAGTCCGCCCCCTTGTTGATCTCAAACTACGGAATGACAATACTGTTATGGACAGTTCTGCGATCCCCAATCAAACTCAGATCCTGAATGCAGTTGGAAGGGCTAGATTCCGAAGCAAGATAGATCTAAGCGATGCCTACTTCCAAACCCGGTTAGACTCGGAAAACGAGCAAATTAACAGTTTCAAGACACCCTTCGGAAGTTTCGTTAGCCGAGTCATGCTGCAAGGAGACATGAATGCGCCCGCCACCTTCATGCAAATTATGGAAAATATGCTTAGCGAGTACCTCCATCACTTCGTATAGATCTACATTGACGATATCCTCATCTTCTCCAACACTGAAAAAGAACACAAACACCATATCAGCCTAGTTTGCGACAGGCTAAGAGAAAACAAATTCTACGCCAGCAGAAACAAATCCACGCTGTTTGCCGATAGTCTAGAAATACTCGGACATGTAATTGATGATCAACGGATACATGCATCTCCTGGAAAAATATCCTGCCTGACGGAAAGGACAACACCTCAGAATTAAAAGGAACTTATGCGGTTCCTTGGACTTGTCAATTACATCTCCCAGTTCCTCCCACACCACGCCACTGTCACTGCACCACTCACGGACCTCACCGGCAATGCAGAATTTGTTTAGAACCCTACCCATGATCGAGCCTTTAATAACATTAAGGAGTTAATCAAAAACGCAAATGTTATACAGCCTATTGACCTGTCCAAAGAAGAACCCATATGGCTAATTACCGATGCTTCTGATGTTGGTGTTGGAGCTTGGGTTGGACAAGGACCCTCCTATGAGCAAGCGAGACCGGCAGCATTACACAGCAGGAAGTTCACTAATTCACAAATGAACTATGGAACCACAGACAAGGAAGCGCTTGCAGTAATTGATGCCCTTGCCGCTTTCAGCCACCTCCTCATGGGAACCACCTTTACCATTGTTACTGACCATCAACCCCTTACCAATCTGAACACCGAGAAAGTTCCTGGACGAAGAAGAACCCAATGGATAGGAGAAATCAGCAAATACGACGCCAAAATAGTCTACACTCCTGGGAGAACCAACTATTTAGCTGACGCCCTTTCCCGCATCTATGAGAACCAATCACTCCAGAACCCTCCCCTCGTCTATGACCATACTAGACAAAGTGACGACAGTTCCGATAGCACTACCTACAAGGAAGAACCAGTCATGGCTTCTATCAACACAACCTCTCCGTCCCGTCTTTTCTCCTATACTATGTACTCTGCGGCAGGAACAGAGCGAGGCCAGCATCTTGAGGACGAATGGAAAGATGATTGCACCCTCCGCGGTACTCCACCTCAAGACCTTGAACAGAGCACGCTCCCTTGGTCCCACTGTTACGAAGATACATGTCCCTTTCACCAGACTGAGATTAAGTACGGCAAGAATCCTACAGGACCATGGAAGCCCCCTGCAATCCGATCACCTACAACCATTAGGAACCCAGCTCCCTGAAGATACCAAGACCTTGAACAACTTGAACGAGCAGCACAACTCGAGGAAGCAGCAGCTTTTCTTCATGTACCACGCTTTATACCCCCCTCCTCTACACCTCCAATAGACTCACGCCGTCTCTATGGTGGACCTCTCCGAATTTTCAATAATGAAACTATTGTCTCTGTTATGCCTCCTACTATTCCTGAACATCGCCGGCAACTATATGAAACCTTTGAAGAAGAAGAAGAAGAACCCATCGAACCAACCAGAGGATCTCTTATTGAGGAGGAACGCGATGTCAGGACTACAACAGATGAGCTCACTACCTCCTTCCGTAGCCAGATGATTACAGGATACCGCCATCACCTGATTTACTTCAAAGCCTTGGACAGCAACAGGTAGGGAGACCTAGTACCTTATCACGTATCTAATGGAATGGTCTAAACCGCTACCCGATATGGCTACCAATGCCTATACATCCCGAAGGGCCACATGTTCAATAGCATGACAATCAGGGAGTACGTCATCTCCGAAATCCACAACAAGGGACACCACAGTGCAGATCGAAACCACCGCTATGCCTGCGAATATGTTTATTGGCCGGAAATGCGACAAGACTTCCGAGACTTCGTCAAGCAATGTGAGCTATGCCAGGCAAATAAAGAGCATACTCAGTTGCCGGAAGGAAGAGCTCAAACCCTCCAACTACCCTCAGATGTTTTCGAGTCCTTTGCCATTGATTTTGCAGGACCATTCAACAAATCCGCCGGATATGAGACCATTCTGGTAGCTGTGGATCAATTCTCTGGATTTACATGGCGACAACCTATGAAGATTACCGATACCACTAAGGATACATGGAATATCCTTCAACGAAACCTCTTTACACCCCATGGATACCCTCTGTCTATTGTCAGTGATGCCGATTCCCGATTTACCTCTCGATTCTGGAAACAGACCCTCACCTCTCTTGGAATCAACCACATTATGGCCGCTTCCGTACACCATGAAACCAATCGCCACGCAGAACGCAAGTTCAGGGAAGTAAAAACTGGAATTCGGAACCTTATTAATGAACGACAGACCAATTGGGAACCCACCCTTGTTGAGCTTGCAGCATACATCAAAGCAGGCCACTCCGATACCCTTGGTATGTCACCATATAAAGCAGTCTTTGGTCGACAATACGCCCTCCTACCTACCACTCTTTTCAAGAACTCCTCAGGCCCGGACTCAGATGATCACCTCAACCGGCACCAAGCAATCCGCAATGACGCCTTCCAAGCTGTCAAAACTGCACGATTCCGAAGCACTACTACTGCCCAAAAGAGAAGACGCAAGCATGCTCCTATCCCTGTTGGAGAAATGCTTATGGTTAACGGGAACATGTTCATCACTACCTCTGGACAAAGCAAGAAGCTACAGCCCCACTGGAGAGGACCCTTTAAGGTCTTAGCTTTCGATGAGCATACTGAAAACTATACTGTCCAGATGGATGGACACATGTACCGCTGCCCCACTGCCGTCTTCCATGCCTCCTCTGTCAAACGGTTTTACTCTAATGACAATACCAAGTTCTCTGGACGAATGCATTCTCGCCCTGCTCCCATTACCATCGATAAGAAGGAGGAATGGGAAGTCGAAGAGATCCGAGACCACCACCTTTGGCACGGAAATGATCAATTCCTCGTCAAATGGAAAGGATACCCCACAAGTGAGAATAGTTGGGAACCGCTAGAAGGACTAGAGCACGCTATGGAGATGGTGAATGAATGGTGGGAAGTCAACATACCCGACAACTCCTTACCGCCAACCATCAACTATATCACCATGTGCTGGTCACCAACTGTACCAGAAACCGAGCGATGGCACAAGGAACTAGCAACAAGAGATGGTTCCCGGGCCCCACACTTTGAATCCGATTTTGAAAGCAGCGATGAAGAGAACCAAACCATGGAGCAGGCCCTCGATGATTTCATCTAATCGCTATCTACACCATCCGAAATATCTTAATGATGTCAAACTATGAGGACATCAATGTGAGGCAGCGACAACAGCTTGTTGTACTGTTGTTGAACCGCGATGTTATCCAACAAGAAGAGTATTTCGCTATCCTTTGGGTAGACTACTGTCCTGATTGCAATGAAGCTTGGGTGGAAGCGGACCGCGAATCTGGTATTTGTGACTATTGTGATTTATTTTTCTTTGAATCCCGTTGCTATGTTAAGGTTTCTACTTGTGTTTGGTGTCTCAATGCCGATAATTGGATGTTGGCAGAAAGTGAGTTTTTCGAGCCTTCTGCTGACTCCAATTTTCAGGACTATTGAAGCTTGATCTTGTTTAAACAGTTGTTTTGTTTTGGGGAATGTAACCGGTACTGGTACTCGGTTAAGGATTTTGTTTTATGTTTTTTTTTAAGTATCGCTTTGATACTTGGTTTGTTTGAAGTATCGTTTTGATACTTAGTTTGTTTTATGTTTTGTTTTAAGTATTGCTTTGATACTCGGTTTGTTTGAAGTATCGTTTTGATACTTAGTTTGTTTTATGTTTTGTTTGAAGTATCGCTTTGATACTTGGTTTGTTTGAAGAATCGTTTTGATACTTAGTTTGTTTTATGTTTTGTTTTAAGTATCGATTTGATACTTATGTTGTTTTACCATAGTGTATTGCTTGATACCTGTGTTTAGTTTCGTTCATGCTAGACATGAACATATTTGTGTATTTAAAGACCGTCCTATTCCACGATGGAAAGGACAGACTTCGACAGACAGTATTTCAATATACTTGGTTGAACGGTTACTCTTTAGTTTTCCCAGTACACCTCCGAAGCCTCCTTTAGTTCTTACAGCTCTCGCCTCCTCTCTGGAAGAGCAGGCCACCTGGCGACTATCGTATACCTATCGAAACGTGACTAGCACCTAGCGAACACGTTACAGTTTCGCCTCCCAAGTATGAGGTGTGGCGTGTGCAGGAGTGGTCATGAAAAATCCTTACCAGAAAACGGTTGAGGAAGCATAGGGATGTGGGGGTTCTTAAAGAGTGAAAGTTACCCTCTCGCATGCTCCAGTCTTGGCACTCGCTGCACTGATCATACTAGGTTAGGTGTCCGGGAACGGTCACATCCTGCAAATATTTCTTCTCAGTTGCAAAGACATGCTGACCCCCGCCCATCCATTCATGTACGATTGCGTCCAATAGATATATTCGCCATGTCTGTCGATGAAATAATTTTGGTGAGAAAGCCCCGCCAAAAATCCCTTACAAGATCCACTTGACGAATAGATCTGTCGGTCGCACTTGTAGATATGTTAATTTGATTCAGGATGATAAATACAGTTCTCCGGAGTAAGATAGAGGATCCGCCTAAGTGACATCCAATAAACAAGGTCTTGGCTTGACATGATACTAATTCCACACTTGGTTAGTGTGGTTTCGTGGTGTAGTTGGTTAATACACCATGTTCCAGTTGCGAAATATCGACTTCTCCTCCACTAAACCAAACGGAGCAGAACCTCATGGGGGCCAAGTCACATACCCCGCAGGCCCGTCGCGAGACCAGAATCCTCACCTCAAAACTGTTTGAATAACTAGCTGCCTATTACATTACAGCTATGCATATAGGCTTCTGCCTATAGGCCTGTCCAGGGTGTTTGGTATCGTTACTGTAACTATCGATATTGGATGTGGCTCTCCCTGTTGGATCCGCTGAATTTACTTAATTACCGCAAAAGAAAAGGAATTAGCTGCTGTATCCCCACTCTACGCTATCCCTGCTCTGGAACCAGGGGGGCAAAAGGTGGGGTCCAAGGAATCATGGAGACGGCGAAATATCAGATTTCATAGTAGTGTTTATTGGGTAATGTAGGTGGGCTGCTGGAGCACTGACTTGACAACGAGTGATAGCCCGTGATGATCAGCATCTCCGCCACTTTGACACCACCAGAGATCTAAGGTGAGGTGATTTACATGCTTTGAAGTTGTGACTCCATACAGATCATAGCTGTAGACACCAAGGGACAGGAAATCTCAACTCAGAACTTGGACTCCCCAAATCAAATAAATCGGGTCCCAATGATCGTATTTACTCACGACTGCCTATCATTTCTGCCAATTACTATGCCAGTTTATTGAATCTAGATCTACCGTCGCTACTTCAAGATATACATATTTCTGTGTTTTCATACCTACCATGCCCTTTTACAGTCATCTGTTGTGTTGTGCTCGTGTCTCTAATACGCCATGACACCATGCAACGCTAAAGTAGCTGTGCCAACGCTGAGATTGCGCCCGCACCGAGATTATTCCCTTTAATGGCAATTTTCTCTCCATGATTACCGCTTTGTTAGTAAAGAATCTTGCTATGGGCGCAATCTCATTGAGAGTGGAACCCTGAACACATTCAACATCTATCAACTCTACTATATACTGCTCTCCCAGACCCTCAGACACCACGGCCTCGGCTTTGGGATTAAAGAAGGTCTGGAGGTAGGGGTCAGGATAACCAAAACGTCCCTAGATTCCACGTGTCCATTGTTAAAAGCATGTTCCAGCAGTCGGGCACTGAGCCCGTTGGCGAGTTGGTCTGGGTCAAGATCAATTCCTCTAAAGAGTCTATTTTGGCCTGGAAAGTTGAGCGAGGGGGTCGCACGAGATATTAGTGCTTGGCTGGCAGAAGAGGAGCATAGGGGAGAGAGGAGTTTGCCAGATCGATGTAGAAAAAGCAAAGAACCATGAATGCGCTTTGGACCGCTACATGACTATAGTAGTCCATGGGGGGGGGGGGGCATACTTCAATCACCTAAAGCCACCCGATTATATACCCTTCACGAGATTGCTGCTATTGGGCTAACAAGCGTGGAGAGAAAGTGAGTTACGCAAAGGAAAATGAGTCCTTGTAGACCCAAAATACCATGGTGTCCAAACAAACTTAGAATGGTAAAAAGAACAAAGCATGAATCACCATGCTGTGATTAGACCCCATGTAAACAGGTACTCTCCAACAGCCTTCGATCCGTGTGTCAAGATCTTGCTCCTATCAATGGAGATAGTGAGATCCGACATATCTGGCAGAGAATGGGAAAATGTGACAAAGAGATCCCCGGCGGAAATAAACACCTGCAGGATAAAATAGCGGCCTTGAGAATGTGCCTGGCCCACTTCCGGCTCTTGTGGTCCCAGGTCTCCACGGAGAGCAGGCCTGCGCGCGCCATTGCAGGTACTCGATGTACAGCAGGTCTTCAGTGTCTTTGTCAGTCACATGGCCAAAGATGGATAGTAGGTCCTTCTCCACGCCGAGGTAGATTGCTACCACCTCCCTGCGATACTCTTCGTAGGAGGCCGCAAGGCCGCCAAACATGCTGCCCCACGTCTCATTCGGCTTGTACCAGGTCCCCACTGGCTCATCTGTGATCGGATTGATGGGTGGATTGGCATGGTCGAAGTTGAACTCGCCTGGGGAGGTTCCTGCAGGAGCTTGCCCGTGCCGTGACCCAGTAGTTTGTGGATGCCGACTTGGACTTCAAAGGCGGGCCCTTGGAGCTCGGAGTAGAGGGCTACGTCCTTGGGTTTTAGAAAGGTTATTTTTTCGTTGGGGGATCAGGGGGAGAGAGTGTTGCCAAGTGAGACGTTTTTGAAGCTAATTTCCTGGCGGATGTCGTCGTAGTTTGGGATGTTGATGCCTGTGTACTAGTTAGTCTGGGTTGTCGGAAGTGGATGAGTAGGAGGTACGAACCGGCCGGGATCCCTGCGCCAGCAAATGTTAAAACCTCTAGACTTGTAAAGTCTGGCTTCAAAAAGTGGTCCTTTTCAAAATCCTTGCTCCAGGGTAACCTCGCAATAAGGTCTTCCGCATGCCTGACTAGCTCTCCAAAAGCTCTCGTCCGTTCCTCGTTCACCATTGCCGCAAAACCTTCCCATTCTGCACGAACGCCAGTTGGATCACGATACGTATCGACGAAACCAATATTAGCTTCAACCCGGGGACCCTTATCCTGCACCCAGTACTTCTGAGACTCCTTGTCCAATTGAATAGACCCGATGTCAAACGAACGTGCATATTCATCCCACATCTTCCTCTGAAGCTCGTTCGTGGAGTATTCCGCTGCAGGCTGACACTCTGCGGAGATCTTCTTCATCAATTCTGCATAGTCCCCGCATACCAATTTCAACTTCTTCCTACCCTCACCAAACACAAATTCGATTATCTGCCCCTCTGGCGCTGTCGTGTCCGCTGAAGCGAACAGCAAATGAAACTCAGAGTCAGAAACCTTCATCAACCTTGTATTCTCTACACGTATCTCATTCGCAGCTGTGACCGCCTGTACCTCTTCAATCTCCGCCTTCGTAATACTTGGCTAGTCGGGGTAATAAGCCGAGACATGTCCAGCATCGATATACCCAATTTAATTCCTCTCCTCCGGCAGGAACGAATACACAACCTCCTCCACTCCATAAAATAACTTCCTCGCCTCCTTACCAGCATACTCCACCAGTTTAGGTAACTCTGCTTTCGGAATGCGGGGCACGAACTTCAGGTCCCCGAAGGACTTCTGGTTCCCCAGCGAGGCGAGGAATTCCGTTGGGTACTTGAGCCAGTATTGCACGTCCTTCTCACTGACTGGACCCTCCGAAGTGAGCTTTCTCCAGTCCCCAGCGCACGCAGCATACAGAGCGAGTACGAGGTCGTAGATTGCCTCACGTTCTGGCAAGTGTTGACGGAGGGTCACACGTGTGCCTAGAAAAGAAGTGCGGGAGATGTGCCGTGCGTAGATATTTTCTTTGTGGGTTAAGGCTGCGAAGTGTGGGGCGACTTCTAGCCGGCAAATTGTTGGGGCGAGTCTGCTAGGAGTGCAGCAGAAGGGATGTCGGCTCCGGCGGCTTATTGGGGGAAGGGGTTGTTGAGGCCTCGTCTGTCATGGTGGCGGTCCAATTGAGTTTTCTGTTCTCGATGGATTTGGCGATGGGGTAAGAGGAGGGGTGCCGAGAGGCAGGGTATCATACTTGGAGTACTCGTAGTTGGTTGATACACCATGAAACCGCCCCACAATTCATCACACACTCCCGGTTAACCTGAATCGGAAAGTGATGAGTCAGCCATTAGTTGAACATCGCATTTGCGATTGGGAAATAAAAATGATCGAATTCTCTCCACATTGCGGGTGAAAAATATTGACTTCTCACCTAATAAACCCAACTTGGCCACTATTCATGGGGGCCGAGCTAAGTCCCCCCCCTTTCCAGGAACCGCTGCTCCACTTTTGCTCACGCTGGGAAACCCGGGACATTCTCCCAGGGCCTAAAAGCAACTCTGTAAGTTAGACTAGAGCCCAATGGAAAGTTTAGAAGGGATCCAAACCTTGGTATTTAGAGGCCCCAGCGCAAATTCCAAAAATTAGAGTGGACCGTTCCTACTGCCTAGAATAACATTTGTGGCCATTGAGGCAGACGGATAATTTAATCCTCCACTCATCGTGTTCATTCAGGAATGAATTTGGATGCCCTATAGGAGAGCACAGTATGTATTACCGGGACCTCCACCCCCCTTGTGTTCATAGCTATATTCATCAAGATCACAAGACATCACTTGACAAAGACTCATTTTCCAAGCCACGCACTGCGAACATACACTTCGCCGGTTCAGGTCGGTCGGGTGGACGACAGCCCTTGCATGCAAATTCCTCCATATCCCAAGTGCCGTCAACATACCGGTAGATGTCCTCCGGTTCTCACAGCTGCTGGGTGGGTAATGGAAGGGGGTTAGTGGATTCGTGAATGGTGCTGTGGTGGTACTTTTTCACCAACAATCACTCGACCTTTTTGAATCGTATGCCCAGCAGTTCCTGAGGATAACAATTTTTGGAACTAGGTAAACAATTTACAAAAATTGAGAAGCCCCATATATACACTCCACCCACTGGCGGGCTACACTCCAGATACGAAAATATGGTTACATTGCAAGCGCAAAACTGCCATCACGCCTCCCCCACCATTCATTGCCTCCATCATCTTTTTTCCGTGTTCGCACCCCCAGCTACGCTATTCTCCACCTTTCTCTACACATCCTAATCATTTCTTCCAACATGTCCCCGGTCTCCTTCCCCGTCATATCCTTCCCCTGCAGCCCCCTCCCCCTCCTCTCCTTTTGCACCCTAACCATTTCAAGATGCCTCTTCCTAGCATCCGGTTTCCTTTGAAGCCTTGTGGCCTTCTTCGCCTTCAGGAAGGCGACTGGCTTGTCCTTGACAACAGCCCTCACCCTATCACCATGGGGTCACTTGATGGCGACAAACTTTGACTTAGTCTTCCTGTTCCCACCATCAATCTTGAGTTCCCGCTTGTGCGAGCTTTGTCTTCAAGGGCCCTGCGATCACTCACCTTGCTCTTCTACATGTCGCTGTACCCCAATTTTCTGCGGCTCCTAGGGAAAATTCAGTATTTGATCGGACCCATCAGAGTGCATAAGTTGAGTATAATGTGCGATTCGTGTTTGCATAGGTGGGAGTATGATGAGCGGGACGGTCAAAGTGTAATTGTGGAGTTGTTGCGTTGTGTATGGGCTCCAGATCGGCATGTTGAGCCCGCCGTCAAATAGAGATATGCCAAAGTCCACTATTGTTGGGTTGGTCTCGTTCTTCGTCCCGGCGTGGCGCTTGATTCCACTCCGGAAGGCCACATATAACTACCCGAGATCTTCACGATTTTTTCTTTCGGGATGATCAATCCATAGGTCTCCATAGATATCTGTGGTGTTCATAGTGCCGTGAGAAGTGACAGTAGCCTTTATGGTTGGTGCTGTCAGTGGGGCCAGTGGGAAACATGGGGTACCGTCCTTGGTTTGTGCAAAGGGCCATTACAGTAACATTCTCCTTTTCGATAGGGGGGTGGGCAAAACCACCAGCATTCCAGGTCCGAGTCGGGGGGGGATCAAAAAACTTTGTCAACGTTCCTGATGTAGTCCTATAGGATTGTGGAGCAGGCGTAGGCAACATCCAAGAAGTTCACTCGTGCGCTAATTTCGATGATCGCAAGAACAAGGCGGTTCTGATTTAGTTTTGACCAGAGTTGTTCAATGGGTTGGCGGCCAAAAAATGAACACCTGTTCGCAGGATTCTGTTAGGAGAAATGATCGGATAGTAGAGCTATCTCGACTAAACCTTATTCTACTCCGTCAGGGCTCTCGCCGTGCAGTGTAGGGTTTCAAAATTGATGTCTGGTACTCGAGCGTTAAACAGAGTATCGTCCGAGAGCGGTGACAATAACTGCCCCCCAATCTGCTCCTCTTTCTCGGCGTCAGGAGAGCCTTCCTACCACGGCAAAGTGGCCATGTACCTGTCTTCTCTGAATGCTCATAATTCCTGTTTTCCTCATTTGCTTCGACAATACACTGCCAAGCTACTATGCAATCCCACCCCTTCACATCAAGCACATTCTTAACATCAAGCCCCCACACATCCCAGCCGAGCACCTAATCACCGACCAACTGTTTCTGTATCTCGGTCAACAAACTTACGGACCACAGCAGACAACTGAGCGGCCATAGCATGAACCCGGTTGACGTACCAAAAACTGCCATCGAATTCAGTCAGAACAAGGTGTAACTTCTCCTCATAGGTTCCCCGCGCGTCATCCTCCCCTTCAACAACTAGCTTGGTCGCCAAATACGAAATCTAGGAAGGAAGCTCGGGGTCTGAGGATGGCTCTTTGCCGACAGCAAATTCGTCTGTAGGAGGTGGCAATTAGAATGTAAGGCGTGCTCGAAGCCGGGTGGAATGAGAAGGAATGGAGATCAGGATGTGTAAGGGGTGCTCAAGTGGCCCGCTATTATGAACGAGAAGTTGGAAGGGATAATTTAGAATGTTGGGTGATACCGGGTGGTGGTTCCTGATGCGCTGCATATAAGCTCTTCCGGTAAAAGGGGATTGGTTGGTCTCTATGGCAACTCTTTGTAATTAGTAATTGGTACAGCTTACGTAGAATTTGGTAGGGAGGAGGAAAATTGGGATGTTGTAGACAGCGGGATAAGATGGAAGTGGTGATGGGAGAAGCCAAGGTGGCTCTACTGGGAGCTCGCGATTGAGATGAGTGAGGTTGCCCCAAAATTATTACTATTTTGGAAGGAAGGAGTGAAGGGGGTAGGTACAGAAGGCAATAGCGGAGAAAGCAAGAGGGGGAGAAATGCGGAATAGGTAGGAGGGAATTCGAGAGGTACCGATAGGTCGTGAATGATGTGATTAAGGAAGATAGCTTGAGGATGAGAAGGTGATTATGGGAGGGGTAGGTAATAACATTGTGGTAGAAAATGTTCAGGGCCAGCGGGAAGAAGATTGAGAATCCATAAGATATAGATATAGACCGACTTCTCGATTATGACCGCGCATTGCTTTGCACAATCAACCTTATCCAAGTATCACCCAGTAATACCCCTGCTCGAGCAACAATCTTACAGAGGAACTCCCTATAGACAAGGTTACCAGGTAGATGGATCACGATCGTGTCTATGGGGACTGTAACTAATTCAGATATACATTATTGTCAAAAACGTGCTTCTATTATCATGGTATTCATTAGTTCAACTAGGGACGACAAAAATGATAGCTTATGATAGCAAGGTGCTCGTAATGGGGTCCATGTATCCCTCTCCGTACAGTTGGCCGGCCAGATGAGGACGAACACATATGACGAATTGACCCCGCAAGCAACATATATAATATAAGTAACCCGAGGATGTCCAAACCATATATATCGCTTCAGCACCCTTCCACCAAGCTCCAGCTGCCACACTCTGAGGACCAGGTCGTCCAGTAGGATACCAATAAAAGACAGAGCAGCAAAAGTGTAGATCGCAAGAACTATAAGGAAAAATCTGAGGGCTCAGCTAGGCTCTGTCGTCGGTTTCACTAACTTCTACACCTCGCCGTCCACTCTCTTTCCATCCTTCACATATTTTGAGTTCCTGGACTGGCCGATCCCTCTCCATGCTCTTTTGTTTCCTGCTTACTAACTTAACCCTGCACGACAAGTATACTCATCGTTCCAAACTTTTTCTGGACCAATGGACGGACATGCAAGTAAAGTACAAGTCGTTTAACGGGTCAACATAATTTCGAATGCACTACTGTAGTCTATAATGGGGGCGAGGGCGGGGGACATGACGAAAATTGGCTAGCTATCGGTGAACAGATACCACCGCATTACCGTACCATATCCCCTGCAATGACCACCAAAGATTCCACCAAAGATTCCACCAAAACCTCTGTGAACCCCCGCAATACACTGAACATAAAACAGACAATGCGCCCCCTGCTCTGCCGATTCCCCCCTCTCATGCATACCCACACAATAACCTATCAATGCACAAAACCCCCTTTGACTCCCGCTAGAGAGCGCACAGCCGCGCCGATGAGACAAACTTCGGTTTGACATTCAAGCAACTGACAACGCTCTCTGGCACTGGAGGGATGAAACACATCCTGGGCCTACTAATCCTCACTACTATTACAACAACAGGTTTCTCCCTCAGGGCCGGGCAGGTCTAGCGCCTAGATTGGGAAATCAAGCTTAAAACTGGATGCACAGCCCGTCTCTTGTCTCTGCCATGACCATGGTTCTGATTCCCCCCTTACCCCTAGCGTGCAACTGGTCGCCACACCTGATGAAAGCTTACACCACCCTAAACCGATTCAAAATCCATCAACGTCACTGTTCCCTCCATCCCCGACCCTCAAACCCCATGGCCTTACCCCCGTGATTAAAGCGGAACTGGTGAGGATCAACATAACCAGGGAACCCAGACCCGGCACCCTGGCCCCAAGAAACCGATTCCCATACTCGGCTACTAAATTGGCCAACTAGTGAACCCGGGTCAAGATCAAGTCCCCCTGAGAGGTGATTTTCAACCTAGAAAGTCGGGCGGGATGGCTGTACGTTAGGATCAGGGCCATGGAGGAAGAGCACAGGTGGGGGGGGCGGAGTATGCCGGATTTCTATAAGAAGCCCAGGGTGGTTTCCCAGTGCGAGGCTTGCGCTGGCTTTGAGTGGTCAGATATTTTATTCTTTACCTAGAGTTTGCGGAGGGTGTTTCGTACCGGACTTAGAATTGTAGAGGTGGCAGACTTGGTAGTTATTATGGGGGGTCCATTGAGAATTTATCACTTTGCGGCACCTTGAAGATGGGCAGAGGAGGCGATGTTAAAGTCTTATTTTGTAATCAGCAAGTAGGTAGACTGGGTGGTTGTTCCATGCTCATCTGGCGAAGAGGTGAGAAAGCCGGCGAAGGAGATGGGATAGACAGTGGAGTTGGAAATGCTCGATATATCGGTTGGGGACGAGAAGCCGTGAGTAATGAAGATGCCGAACCTACAGAATGTGTGGATGTTGGAGCAGGCCATCTGGCGGAAGATTAATAAATGCCACCTATTTACTACCGACTGCTGGATGGAATGGATAATGAAAGATCTCTCTCCAAGAGGCCTAGGGGGCCGGAATGGTAAAGGCCGACCTTGATGATTGACCGATATTTTCTCACCGGAATTTCACGTCCGGCAAAAGAATACTTTCCCGACCGCGCAAGAGCCACATGACTTATAAGACAGGTATCTTCAAGAGAGGTAAAAAGAACAGTAAAAATACCTCCAGAACCATCAATAGAAACCTCCGCCAGTACATATTCAATGAGATTCATGATTCTCATAGTTTTGGTGGGAAAATGACACTTTGATTTAGAAAGGGGGATTTATCTGTAGCGCTTATAATACAAAGGCTAGAGTTCAGTCTAACATGTTCAGTGCTGGGGTACCATGACCAGGCTGTTGTAGTAAAGATTAGATTAGATTGTGTAAGATCTTCCGCACACCTAGTCCTGCTCATGTCCTATTACGCACCACGTTCTCCATCTTAAACCCTCCACCTAACCTGGGGAAAACTTTGCCTGCAAAACCAAAAACACTATTTCCCACCACTGAAGCTGTGGAACAAGTCCCCGCCGCCACGACAATATTTCACAATGGTCAAACCAGGTAAGTTGTTAGGCACTCAGAGATAGCAGAGATTCCATAACAGTTTCTAGTTGAGGAATCCACGCAGGATTCAGTTGGTCTCCAATATAAGCTCGCAAAGCGTTCCACTGCACGCAAAAAACGAAAGGAGAGTACAAAGCACTTGCAACATCACCAAAAATACAAGAAGAGTGAATTCCATATCCCAGATTCCTTTCCCTACGAGGATTGCTGACTTCTTGGAATTTTAGAGCAAAGGCGGTCGAAAGGGAGCGAGCAATTACAAAACATAGAACCTGAGGAGCAGGCACAGGAGAGGGTGGATAGGGCTGGGACCAAAGAGGATACTACGCATGTGCCGGAAGAAGGGGGCGGGAGTTCTCGCACATCCGACTACAATGCCATTGATCAATATGACTCGGATGCCAACCTAGGAGTATGTTCTACCTTCTGTGACCAATGCTCATTTATCTTTTCAAACCAATTACTAAACAAGCATAGACTATTGCTTCTGAGACCGTCATAACTCTGGCTTTGAGAAGGCCTTCTACTCACACGTTGGCGGGTAACCCTGGCACAATGTCCATAGAACTAAGCGGTGTACAGGATGTGCAGACCATGCCACTGGCACCGAAGCCACCTGGTAATCCCGGTGATATAACTGCCATGTCCAAGTTTCCAACTACGGGAGTTCTAAGACAAGCTTCTCCTGCAGCAGACCTTCTAATACCAGGAAAACTGTTTCAAGAGATGGAGGCCGAATGGTATCAGCGTGTGAGGGATCTGGAAGCTGATCTGGATCAACGGTATGCTGATCTGGAAGCTGATCTACATCGACGGCATGAGAAGAGCATGAAAAAGCTCTATAAAGGAATGGAACGGCGATCTGTAGAAATTACCCGGCTTACTGTCAGTTGCCCACTCCTTATTTTCCTTCAATATCTAACATCTATCCTGTATAGGGTCTGGCATTAGCCTGGGAAACCGAGAAAATGAAGATGGTGGAGAATTTCAATCTCCGGGGGGCCTTGGGTATCCCATTACACAGTCTATCTATTGGCTTGTAACTAATATTTGGCTATAGAAAGAATCACCTTTCATGGGAGATTGATAAAGAAAATCGAGTGCCCTCAACAACTAGGTGTTCAAGCCGCACTGGACGAACTCGCGAAGACAGAAAGATTCCAGACTCGTCTGGCTGCCGAAGTAGAGACCCGCCACCTTGTAAAAAAGGATGTTACCCGTTCCATTGCTGGTATATATCACCAAGTCTCCCGATTAGCTCATGGCAATTCGGGTATGATTACAATTTTTGAGGAGGACCATACTCCCAATGAACGTGCCGCGCTGGCTACTTTTCTGGGGATTCAGGGTGAGTGGAAGGATTGCCTCCAGTGGAAGGAGATGAAAAGGGGGGAGTAGACAAGGAACTGAGAACATAATTGTACCTTTTTTGTAATTTTAATATTAAAACCGTGGCCGCAATATGTGATCAAGACTTTTAACATGCTATCTATATCATATCTTCCTTTAATCTACATTGTGCTTCCATTACTATCGGTGTTATCCCTATTGTCTTCGAATATATCTATAATCTCCAGGTATTTACAATCCTACCAACCTGCTAAATAAAACCTGTTGTGGGCTGGTAGTGTGGTTGATGTAGATTAGAGGTCCAGTGCAGATGGTGGATTCAGACCATTAATATGGGAACAAGTGCCCCCAGATCCCTCACATCTATTCCCAACGGCATATGAGTGCGAGTTCAGAATCGGGTCATAGGAGAAGAGAACTGGAGAGTGAGGGAGGAGAGAGGGGTGGGTGTAGATGGTTAAAGGGTGGTATATGCACCCGGTTGCATTTTGAAAAAGATCGACCACTCACCTACCAAACTCAAGGTGCCCACTATTCATAGCGGGCCGAGTGGTGCACCCTCCCTCCCACGACTACTTCTCAACTTTTGATCGTGTCCTAAAACCCAGTACATTTCTCCAGAGCCCAAAACCGACACCATAAATTAGAGAGCCCAATTGAAGCATAGACAGGATCTGAACCTGGGTATTAGAGGCATCAGGGCAAGTTCAAAAAAATTGCAGTGGACCATTCTGCCTAGAATAACATTTGTGGCCGTCGAGACAGAAGGATAATCCTCCACTCATCAGGTCCATTCAGCAATGAATTTGGATGCCGTATGGGAGAGCACAGTTTCTATTACCAGGACCACCCCTGCTTAGTGTTTCTAGCTGAATTTAACAAGATCACAAAGTATCACTCGAAAATGACCCATTTTCCCAGCCACGCACCGTGAAGACACACTTCACCAGCTCCGGTCCGGTGGATGCTACTGACTGCTGGTAAGTTCTGGCGGAGCAAGAGTGCTGTCAACGCACTGGTACTATACTTGTACCTCCGCGCTAAGAGTTGGCACCTCTTTTGGAATAGCCCCGTAGACTGAATAAATACACGAATACAGCATAATCTAGCTTAGCAAGTTCCTTAGTTTGTCCAAGAACTCTACCAGTTGTGAAATGTCCTTCTTACTAATTACATATTATAATCTTTTTCAGCTGGCGTTTCCACGCATTGAACCCCTCTTATGGTTAGTGATGGGCACGATCATGCTCGAGCATTAAATTTTGGTGTGCTCGAGCACATTTATGCTCGAGCACAGACCCAAATTTTCTGCTCGAGCATGATCGTGCCCATCACTACTTATAGTCATGCTTGCGACTTAAGAGGACACCTCACGGCAGTCATCCAGAGGAGATACGCCCATCGCTTTCATATCCATCATCATAACACCAAGCAAGCCATTCACCAGATGCAACGCACCTCAAACACAAACTCTTCGCCCGGCTGAACCGAGTAGTCCTCGCAAGTAAGGCTTAAAGGCTGAGTGATAATCTGCCATTTCCAGCCTGATCAGAATGCCGGTTACTGCGGCGCTGGCCTTTGCCTTTTTAGTTTGATTAGGGGACGACAGAATCAGGAATAGTGGGTGTTTAATGGGTTGAGCTTGCGATGGGGAGGTTTTCTATTTTCCGCAATAGTCATAAGTTAAAAATAAATACAGATCCTCACTGTGAAACTTGTAGTGGGGTTGGAGTAGTGCATTATTTACAAATATTTGGTAGAAGTGTGCACTACCAGTAGCATGTAGAAACAGTCCTTCACCGAATACGAGGGTTTGCTCTCTGGTCAACCAAAGCTCCCTCGTTCTGACACCGCTGTGACATACTTAATTCCCTGCAAAACGAGCACTCCCCTAGAATAGTTGGGGAAAGCAAATGTGATGGGAAAGTGGAGGTGGCGCTCAGCTTTTTTTTTTTATTGGATAGGCTGACATGACACCGGTTCATAACTGCAAATTATTTAGTATAATATCCTGTATTATGTAAGCTTATCTTACGAAAAGAGAAGAAAAAGTTGGGCGTCACGCCCTTGCTTTCCCGTCACACTTGCTTTCGCCGACTATTATTATAACCTCGAGATGATAATGAAATCCCTTAAGTAGAATGTTTCCCTAATGTCCTGGATGGGTGTTAGGGGTTATAGTTGATTTTAGGAATAAGAGGAGACCCGTATATTGGAGGCACATGAGGAGGAACCGCGATGGTCCTAGTGGCAATGATGTATTAGGATTTTGCGATTACGTAAGGCTAATAGAAAACAATAGTAGGGTTGCATGGTGTAGTTGGTTCTACACCGCGTTGCGGGTGAAAGACATTAGCTTATCACCTACTAAACCCAACTCAGCCACTATTCATGGGAGCTAAGCTGCACACGCTCCCCCTCCCAGGACTACTGCTCTACCTTTGCTCACTCCCAGAAACCCAATATGTTCTCCCAAAACCCAAACGCAATCTCATAAGTTAGAGCCCAATAGACAATATAGACGAGATCCAAATCTTGGTATTGGAGGCCCTAGAGCGTATTGAAAAAAATTGTAGTGGACTATTCCTACTGCTAAGAATACCATTTGAGGCCCGCGAGGGTGTTTGGAAGCGGACCGATAGTCCCCCACTCATCGGGTTCGTTCAGCAAGGAATTTGGATGTCCAATGGGAGGGCACAATATCTAAAAAAAACCAACGCCACCCCTTCTTTGGAATGATAACAATATTGATCAAGATCACAAAACATCACTCGCCAAACGGATATTTTCCAAGCAACGCATCGTGGAGACACTGCGCTGGCTCCGGCCGGGTGGGCAATAGTGGGCTCATGTCAGCCAAGCTCGAATATATGGAAAACTCGCCAAATTTAATAAATAATTATTATTATAGAATATCATACTCCCTAGGAGAGAACCCCACAACAACAATCCAACCTAGCGGAAGATTGCCAAAGCTTCCATCTCCCACAGGCCCCACTAGCGACAGCACTTACCCAAGCATTCCTCCGGAGTCAGGGTGCCACCAACTCACCGGTATGCATACCTCTCTTCTCACACTGTTGGGAGGGTAATGGAAGAGGTTCGTGGATTCGGGAATGGTGGAGGGGTGATACCTTTTCACTAACAATCACTCGACTTTTTGGAATGATACCAACAATAGCTACTGCTGACAAGACCTCCCGAAGCTAGGTATAATAAACAATTCACAAAAATTGAGAAGCCCTATGTGAGCACCCCACCCACCGGCGACCTGCGCTCCAGATATGAAGATATGGTTATATTGCGATTGCACCCCCACCCCTTTCGTCGCCTCCTGCCCCCTTTTCCGTGTTTGCACCCCCAGCTGCGTCATTCCCCTCCTCTCTCTATGCACCCGAGTCACTTAGAACATTCCCCCGGTCCGCTTCCCTGCCATTGCCTTCTCCTGCAGCCTCCTTTCATTCTCCTCTTTGTACACCTTAACCATTTCGAGGTGCCTCTCTCTAGCATCCAGCTTTCATTGAAGACTTGAGGCCTTCTTCGCCTCCTCCGCCTTCTTCTTCCTCGCCTTTAGGAAGATGGTAGTCTTATTCTTGACAATAGCCCTCACCCCATCACCGTGGGGGTCCTTGAAGGCGACAGACTTTGACCTATTCTTCCTGCCGGCGCCGTCAAGCGCACGCAGATAACCCCCCCCCGCTCTTGCTCGTGTCTCCGTATTCCAATTTTCTGAGGCTCCTGCGGACAACCTAGCGTTCGATCGAGCCCGCCGGAGTGCATAGGTCGAGTATCATGTGCGGGTCGCGTTTGATAGGAGGGGGTATGATGTGCGAGAGGGTCAAACAGAAATCGCAGAATTGTTGCATTGCATACGAGCTCTGAATTGGCGAGTCGGGTTCAGCATCCAAGGGGGCTACGCCGAAGTCGTCTATTGTTTGGTTAATCTTGTTCTGCGTGTCGGTTCAGTGGTCGATGCCGAGACGGAAGGCGACATATGAGTACTCAAGATCAGCATAGTTGTTTTTTTCTTTGATGACTTATCCGTGAATCTGCAGATATCCGGGGCGCTCAAAGGGCTGCGAGAAGCGGCACCATTCTTTGCAGTTGGTGCCGTCTGTGGTGCCAGATGGGAACATGGGGCACCCGTCTAGTACCGCTGCAATCCCCGGCGCAGATATTTTCGGTGTCAGCCATGACTCTTCAGAACCAGGAGTAGAGGATCTCCAAGTACGGGAAGCCTCTGACTCCAGAATGCTCACCGTATCACTTGCTAATCTAGCCATACTGCGTAAGCTTCGGAACACCGACACTGAAGACCTCATCACCGGAGGGAGAATGCTGCACGGCTAGGCAGGCAGTTTGAGAGGATATATCCGGCAATTCACTGGGCTGTTGGTAATTTGAATAGGAGGAAGGTGAAGTTGCATGGAAGAGGTGGATGGAGCAATGGTGAAAGGTGGGGGGTAGAAACAGAGGGGGAACGGAGGGAGCAGGAAGTAGTGTTTACGTCCGCGCTTACTCTCCAGGAGATTGTAAGGAGCGCTATGGTTCCGGTCGTAATAATGCAAGCGTCCATTGTTCGGCTTGATTGTTGAATAAAGGCTTGGTCCTTTTTTGGGGGTTTTGCGGGCAATTTCTTTTTAAAGATTTCTTCTCCTGTTCGGGTCAGACTGCCGTACTCACAAAACTGATCTTTGGTAGCAGAAGTCTATTCATACCTACAAAAAAACAATATATTTTTGGCAAATTGGGACTGGTGAGATGTCTCACCTTTGAAAAATATGCGACTTGATTTATTTTTGCTCACATTTTGCAGGCGGCCGTTCGTTGGGACTCCCACACACCATGCCTCGACTTCAAACCCGAAAATCATAGCCTTGAAGTCCATGAAACAGTCCCAGAGACCGACTCTTAGTAGACCCCTCAAGTGTGAACGAATAATCCTCAGCATTAAACACAGATTTTTGCTCGTCGGGCGCCAAATCCCTCACGCAGAACAAGACTCCGACCCTAACCCTGTGCACAAATACTACACAAACCCATTCGTGAGGATGTTCAGCTAGCTCTCCTTTTTGATAACCCTCTAATGTAGTGTGTCCAACGTAGTACTGGATGCTAGCCCCCCCGAACATCTGCACGTTGCGATGTCAATTGTTGATCTTTCCTCACACTGACTCAAGCTTCACTTTCGGGTAGATTTTTGGATGTAATAGCTCGTAGCCGATCGCAGCCCCAAATTAAAGGTGCGTAACGACATCCGCATAGCAGCGGATGGGGGATGTGAAGTATGATAGGTGTAGATCCTGATCGCGAGACCGCAGTGTCGGAATTCAGGGTAACCCTGGGTGGCGGAACTGAAGTGTTCGGCTGAGAGCATGCGCCGCACCGATAGGGTGTGCACGAGTGTGTTGAAGAAGGGGTTGTAAGGGTCGATGAATCGGTCACGTGGGTCCGCGAGGGCCTTGGCCGTAATTGTGTGTAGGGTCAGGGCTCGGGTTACTAATTGGTTTTTGAGGTCTTCGAGGTTGGAAGCTGGCGGGCTGCCGCGACATCTGGGCTCCTTGTTAGCTTTTAGTCTGGCCCAGTACATATAGATGGCTAATGTGGATGGAGGGATGGCAAGCCTTAGCATAACGGTTTGCGGAAACACCTCATAAATCTTCCCCGCGACACTAGTGTTTGCCCGCAGCATAAACTCCTCAACTAAAGAATTGGTCCGCCAAGACGTCCAACTGCTCGACAAAAAATCCCGGTAGATCGCATAGATGGGCATTGATTGCGTCGAGGAAAATCCAGTGTGGAAGCTTAGTAACACCAGCTCCGACCTCACAGCGGTGTTAGCCAAAGCCAAACATATGGCTCCGGGCCCCCTTCTCACGATACATGCAAACCACAAGGAGTTTGACCTCGCCAGGTCGAAGTTGGACGGATTTACGATCTAAGGTGGGGTGATATACCAGGTATAGTCTCTACTAATGTTGGACCCCAATTTAAGTTGGATGGGGATGCCACACTGAACTCGGGAAAACAATTGACATCTCCAATTTCTCCCTGAACTCCGCTCCCAACAATCAAACAATTACTAATTTACCTTCCATTCTAAGCGTGTATTATCACCGGTTTGAGCCCGCTGTGCTAGGTCAGTGATTGGAAAAGAAAAACGAGTAGGGCTCTGGTTGTGGAGGGTTCAATAGCGGGGTATAGGAGATACCAGGGGGTAGAAGGGCGCTGGGAGCTATACGCCTGTGCGATGCGATAAGCGTAGACCCAAGGAGTATCATAGTGCGATGCAGGATTGATCTGCCAAGCTGGGCTACACCAGTACTGTACATAACTGACCCTCGTCTGATAAGCATCATACCCGAGTGATCACTCATGACGGCCTATACATCAGTTGCATGCGATCTAAGTAACGCCCTGCGAACAGCTGAAGTCTAATGCTGAAGGGTAAAGTATATCATATATATGGCTAAACGGGAGTAACTGACTAGCCCGCATACTGGAGCCGAAAAAGTGGGCAAATCTAAAACTGTATGTCAACCCCCCCCACACACAAATCCCTCGGACTCACATTTCCGAATAATTATTATCCGCCGATGCGCGGCCCACTTTCTTCACCTAATGCTTTGGTTCCTAGGCGGCAGTATTGGTGTTAGTCCTGTTGTCAGAAGAGCCTGTTTGTTGGTCAACCAAGTGACCCTTGGACTTCTCACGGCCAACGGGGCTGATGTCGGTGTTCCCGCTGCAAAGGTCTGCCTCGACCATTCCAGCCATCAGTGTTTCTTGGCTGGAGAGGTTTTTCATCACATTTTCCTTCCGGATGTTAACGACGGTTGGGCCGCCCCAAATTCTTTTGTTAAGCGGCCGGCTTGTGCGTCTATACTTTTTTCCAATTATGCATCTTCGGTGCCCACAGCCTCGCCCCTGTCTCCCCATCGCTCCGGCCTCCACCCCTCCCCAAACTTGCTCCGACCCCTCCGTGTACTCCTACCTCTTCACCACCTTTCTCACACCCGCCTAGCAAAAGAGCATTGTCCGCCCTCCCACCACTCCTCCTCAGCCACTCATTATACATTAAAACCAAAGGGCCCCCTTTCACCCATCCGGAAAGTGCTGTAAACAGATAAACACTCCACGAACTTCACATAACTACCAAATGTTCCTCCGCGGCCATTCTAAGTCCCACATAACCCCCCCTCCGCAAACTCTCCCCAAAGAGTACAATATCTGGCTCCGCCAAGTAGGTGCTAGCCCCGCACTGGAGAACACTTCCGGCGAGAATACGCTACAATTCAATATTCGGAATAAATGTTGGAATTGATTTCGTGCAGATCGGCGGTGGCTACCTCCACCAATTGCAAGCCTATTGCCTGGATGAAACCCTGCCGGTGGCTAGTCTGGTTGGCCTAGCACTAACAAAAAGGATAGCTTGGGTCGACCGCAGGTATAAAAAAGACTCAGATGGTCTTCAGTTTGTGGTGGGGGTGATGGTGCGGAAGGGGCAGAATTTCCGGAGATTGGGGGGTGAGGAGAGGGAGCTGCTGGGAGAGATTGTTGAGGGCCTAGACTGCGATGAGGGCAGACACCTTCATAGGGTTATAAGAACCCTCTTGGGAGTTTAACCCTATTTTTATGGGCCGTGCGCCCGGTTAGGCCGGGCACAAATTGGGGGGGTAGATTCGGTTTGCTGGAGGGCCTGCGGGTGTGTACAGTACTGCATGCGGCCAGTACTGAGTGAGTGGGAAAATTCGGGGGGAGATACAGTGATCCGGGGGGGTTCCGTAAGGTCTAATAGATGGTGTTTGATTCGGGTCCTGATTTGAGGAATAAAGAGAAAGGTGGAACTGGGTACGGTGCAAGGCGTATCCTAGACCAGTATGATAATAATTATTATTTTTATCTTACATAATTGTGTCTCTCCTACCCACTCTCCATGTTATTTTCGGCACATTCTACGTAGAATGTGTCCCTTGTTTCGCCTGGGCTCTTTCCCCTAGAATCAAACTTGACTGAAAGATTTAATCGAAAAAGAAAAAGCGCTTGATAGTTGTGCACAAAATTATCTACGTCTCCACACTTTTTTCGCCCAGGAATTAAACTCGCGGCGGGGGCAATGTCGGTTCGGTGGTTATGTCGGGAACATAGGTACGCAGTGGAGGTACACTTCAGTACTCGGTACGGACTCAAATACCCAGAGTGACGTCAAATGTTAATTCTTGTTCCTACACACACTGTGTATGTCTCTTCCCGACATTACACACGAACCAACATAGCCCCCGCCGTGAGTTTAGTTGCTGCCATTGACTGATCTGAGATCGGGTTTGGCTGTTTGGAGGTCCCGGTTTGATTCCATTTGCACTATACTTGTAATATCATAGACATTTTGTCGCTCCTATCGCGGAGATAATTATGATAAGATATGATACCCCGTTGATGAAAGGTTTTTGCCAAGACTCGTAATAAGGATGTCATACCCCCCCGCAATTTTCCATAGTATCATGGGTGAACAGGTTCTATCTCTTTGCTCGGAGCCACATGCACACCCCCCCCCTTCCTTCATCTGCATAGAACCAGTTTTTGAACACTGTGTCCTTTCATGTACAAAGGCATCGCTATCGCCATCACCTTCTCCGTCACCACCGTCAACAAAAGCCCACAAGATCAACCGTGGCATCGCAATTCTGATCCCCCTCATCGGCGCGGATGGTGCATAGCACAATGTCCTCCTCTTGGTCACCTAGTCCTACTTCCTTGCACTCTGTCTATTTAGTTCTGAGTGCTTTTGATCACCCCTTTATCATGGTTGGAAAATATGCATTGAACTGGATGGGCGTTCCAGTATTCACATCACATGTATGCATGACTTAACCGCCCTGATCAAAACTCAGTTCTAAAAGCTAACCCGGCTGGGTTAGACGGTGGACATCCTAGTGCGGAACTCACAACTGACATCCATATACCACGCCTTTGTCCGAACTGGTGAGTGGCTCGGGGTTGATGAACCCACCATGTCAGAGTTCCGCATGGGAGGTGATCGGCCGGAATACCGCTCTGTCCAGCGATTGAAGAGATACAACGAGTCATGGTACATTAGCCTCTGCACCGAGGAGTCCTACCGAATTTCAGTCGACACCGAGAAGGTCCATGTCCCGCATGTCCTGGCCTACAACAGCGCATTGGTGGAAGCGGAATTCCATCCCAACGCGTCCGACCGAAGCGTGAAGCCTTATCTTCTTACTGACGAAAAAATAAAATTCGTGGGAGATCCTCCGGTTACATTTCCCGTCTTCATACCAACCATCCCAGAGTATATAGACTCATGCCTCGACATCATCCACGATAGGGAATATGTCAAATACAAAGCGCATCTTCTACCGCAAATGGACATAGGCTATGTTGAGCACACACTGCGCGCTCTACCACAAATGGACATGGACCTTTTCGCTCGGTATCTGGTTCTCAGCTTACCGCACCAGCAAGATAAGCTTCTGGCCATAATCAAGAACCGCAAGCAGTTAGCTGAATATTTTACGGAGGGGGAGCGGCGGCAAGAGAGAAGGTTGAAAAGGATAACAGAGAGACGTGCGAAACGTGCCGCTGATTCGGAACCCCTTCTGGAGATTCCCCTACAATTCCGAGATTGGACCAGATGAGCCAATCAAATTTATTTGTCCAATGACAATCGGTTGACAGTAGGTTGGGGTTCCAGCTTTTCAGTAACCATTGTCATTATGTTTACATATTTCTTTGGTCTGTTGAAGAGTTTTTTGCTCCTCTTGCGTAATGTGTTAGAAGTGTTTTTAATGGGCACATTGCGTTACGATTGATGATGTGCGCGGAGGACCAGCGACATGTGTGGTGGCCTCAAATGGGGCTGGCTTAGGTTCATTATGTTTTTTACTTATGCATAGTTTTTCCTTATCGCTCCTTGTTTTCATAAAATTACGTAACATGAAGCATTTGTAATGATCTTAGGGTTTAATGGGGGCGTTGATTGATGTTTCTTCTGTGGTTTCATGGTGTAGTTGGTTAATACACCATGTTCCAGTTGCGAAATATCGACTTCTCCCTCACTAAACCAAACGGAGCAAAACCTCATGGGGGCCAAGCCACATACCCCGCTGGCCCGTCGCAAGACCAGCTTAAAACTGTTTGAAAAACTAGTTGCCTATTACATTGCAGCTATCCATATAGGTTTCCGCCTATAGGCCTGTCCAGGGTGTTTGGTATTGTTACTGTAACCATCTATATCGGATGTGGCTCTCCCGGAATGCTGGTGGTTTCGCCCACCCCCCTATCGAAAAGGAGAACCTTACTGTAATGGCCCTTTGCACAAACCAAGAACGATGCCCCGTGTTCCCCACTGGCCCCACTGCCAGTGACGGCACCAACCACAAAGACTACTGTCACTTCTCGCGGCTCTATGAGCACCTCAGATATCTGGGGAGACTTATGGATGGGTCATCCCGGGGGGAAAAATCACGAAGATCTTGGGTAGTTATATGTGGCCTTCCGGAGTGGGATCCAGCGCCGCACCGGGACTAGGAACGAGACCAACTCAACAATAGTCGGCTTTGGCATATCTCTATTTGACGGCGAGCTCAACATGCCGATCCGGAGTCCATACACAACGTAAGAACTCCACACCTACACTTTGACTGTCCTGCTCATCATACTCCCACCTATGCAAATGCGAATCGCACATTATACTCAAATTATGCACTCTGACGGGGCCGATCAAATACTGCATTTTCCCTCGGAGCCGCAGAAAATTGGGGTACAGCGATATGTGGAAGAGCAAGGTGGGTGATCGCAGGGCGCTTGGAGACAAAGCTCGCACAAGCTGGAACTCAAGATTGATGGCGGGAGCAGGAAGACTAAGTCAAGGTTTGTTGCCATCAAGGGACTCCACGGCGATGGGGTGAGGGCTATTGCCAAGGACAAGCCAGCCGTGTTCCTGAAGGCGAAGAAGGCCACAAGGCTTCAAAATAAACTAGATGCTAGGGGGGGGCGTCTTGGGGTGGTTAGGGTGTAAAAGGAGAGGAGGGGGAGGAGGCTGCAGGGGAAGCAGATGACGGGGAAGGGGACCAGGGACATGCTGGAAGAAATAATTAGGATGTCTAGTAGAGAAAGGTGGTGAATAGCGTAGCTGAGGGTGCGAACACGGAAAAGAGAGGAGGGAGGCAATAAATGGTAGGGGAGGTGTGATGGCAGTTTTGCGCTTGCAATGTAACTATATTTTCGTATCTGGAGTGTATTCCGCCGGTGGGTGGAGTGTATATATGGGGCTTCTCAATTTTTGTAAATTGTTTACCTAGTTCCAAAAATTGTTATCCTCAGTAGATGATAGGGGTAGGATTCAAAAAAGTCGAGTGATTGTTGGTGAAAAAGTACCACCACAGCACCATTCACGAATCCACTAACCCCCTTCCATTACCCACCCAGCAGCTGTGAGAACCGGAGGACATCTACCGGTATGTTGACGGCACTTGCGATATGGAGGAATTTGCATGCAAGGACTGTCATCCACCCGACCGACCTGAACCGGTGAAGTGTACGTTCGTAGTGCGTGGCTCGGAAAATGAGTCTTTGTCAAGTGCTGTCTTGTGATCTTGATGAATATAGCTATGAACACAAGGGGGGTGGAGGTCCCGGTATTACATACTGTGCTCTCCTATAGGGCATCCAAATTCATTCCTGAATGAACCCGATGAGTGGGAGATTAAATTATCCTTCCGCCTTAATGGCCACAAATGTTATTCTGGACCGTAGGAATGGTCCACTGTAATTTTTGGGATTTGTGTAGAAATAACAGACTGATAAGAGCGGAGGAATTGTGTAAAGTAATAGATAGAGTGAAATTCAAGTTCTGTGATATTCGCAATAGCAGAAGATAGATTGTCCGGTTCGCATGACTTTCTAACTACATGATCAGGTCCTTCTTAATAGGATCTGTTTCCCTCCAATATCAAGTCCGTGTGGGTGAAAATTTTCATCTCCAAGCAAGGGAGATAAATATTTTCTCCACTAAAGAAAAGAGTTTCAACAGTAAGGAGAAGAAAGTTTCAAGGGAATGAATGAAACAAATGGCATGGAGATATCCCGATCTCCTCACTTCACAATAATGAAACAAGCAAGGAGACTACCAAGCGTTTGAGAGATAAACTCTCGTGACGGGGACCAAATATCCAACAATTTGCGCTGGGGCCTCGAAATACCAAGGTTCGGATCCCATCTAAACTTTCCATTGGTCTCTAGTCTAACTTGCCGGGTTGCTTTTAGGCTCTGGGAGAGTGTCCCGGGTTTCCGGGCATGAGCAAAGGTGGTGCAGCGGTTCCTGGAAAGGGGGGGGGACTTAGCTCGGCCCCGATGAATAGTGACTAAGTTGGGTTTATTAGGTGAGAATTCAATGTTTTTCATCTGCAATGTGGAGAGAAGTCGATCGTTTTTATTTCCCAATCGCAAATGCGATGTTCAACTAATGGCTGACTCATCACTTTCCGATTCAGGTTAACCGGGAGTGTGTGATGAATTGTGGGGCGGTTTCATGGTGTATCAACAAACTATAGATACACCACGCAACCCCACTATTGTTCTCTACTAGCCTTATGTAATCGCAGAATTCTAATACATCATTGCCACAAGGACCATCGCGGTTCCTCCTCATGTGCCTCCAATATACAGGTCTGCTCCCATTTCCAAAATCGACTATAACCCCTATCACCCATCCAGAACATTGAGGAAACATTCTACTGGAGAGATTTCATTATCATCACGAGGGTATAATGATAGTCAGCGGAAGCAAATGTGACGTGAAAGTAAGTGTGTGACGCCTAACCTTTTCTTCTCTTTTCGTAAGATAAGCTTACATAATACAGGTTATTATACTAAATAATTTGCAGTTATGAACCTGTATTATGTTAGCCTATCCCATAAAAAAAAAAAAGCTGTGCGTCACTCTCCTTTTCCCGTCGCACTTGCTCTCTCCGACTATTATAGGGGAGTACTCGTTTGACAGTGAATTAAGTTTGTCGCAGCAGTGTCAGAACCGGGGAGTTTTGATTGACCAGAGAATAAACCCTCGCATTTGGTGAAGGACTGTTTCTAAATGCTACTGGTAGTGCACACTTCTACAAAATATTTGTAAATAATGCACCACCCCAGCCCCGCTGGGGGTGTCGTGGTCAGGATTCGTATTTATTTTTAAGTTATGACTATTGCGGAAAATGTAAAACCTCCTCATCACAATCTCAACCTATTAAACACCCACTCTCCCTGATTCTGTCATACCCTAATCAAACTAAAAAGACGACGGTCAGCGCCGCAGTAACAGGCATTCTGACCAGGCTGGAAATGGCAGATTATTCCTGAGCCTTTAAGCCTTGCTGGAAAAGACTACTCGGTTCAGCCGGGTGAAGAGTTTGTGTTCGTGGTGCGTTGCATCTGGTGAAGGGTTTTCTCGGTGTTATGATGATGGATATGAAGGCGATGGGTGTATCTCCTCTGGATGACTACCGAGAGGTTTTTCTCTTAAGTCTCAAGCACGACCATTAGCGGGGCCCTATGCTTGGAAACGCCAGCTGAAAACGTTTATAATATGTAATTAGTAAGTGGGACATTTCACAACTGGAAGAGTTGTTGAACACACTGAGGAACTTGCTAAGCTAGAAACACTAGGCAGGGGTGGTCCCGGTAATTGATATTGTGCTCTCCCATACGGCATCCAAATTCATTGCTGAATGGACCTGATGAGTGGAGGATTATCCTTCCATTACGACGGCCACAAATGTTATTCTAGGTGGAATGGTCCACCGCAATTTTTTTGAACTTGCACGGATGTCTCTAATACCGAGGCTCTGATCCCGTCTAGGCTTCAATTGGGCTCTCTAATTTATGGGGTTGGTTTTGGGCTCTGGGGGGATGTACTGGGTTTTAGGGCATGAGCAAAAGTTGAGTAGTAGTCCTGGGAGGGAGGGTACACCGCTCGGCCCGCAATGAATGGTGCGCACCTTGGGTTTCGTAGGTGAGAGGTCGATGTTTTTTACAATGCAACCTGGTGCATATACCACCCTTTAACCATCCAAGCCCACCCCTCTCTCCTCCCTCACTCTCCAGTTCTTTTCCCCTTTGACCAGATTCTGAACCCGCACTCATATGCCGTTGGGAATCGATGTGAGGGATCTGGGGGCACTTGTTCCCATATTAATGCACCGAATCCACCATCTGCACCAGACCTCTAATCTACGTCAGCCACACCACCAGCCCACAATAGGTTTTATTTGGCACGTTGGTAGGATTGCGAATACCTGGAGATTATAGATATATTCAATGACAATAGTGAGAACAGTGATAGTAATGGAAGCGCAATGTAGATTAAAGGAAGATATGATATAGAGAGAATGTTAAAAGTCTTGACCACATATTGCAGCCTCTATTTTAATATTAAAATAACAAAGAAAAAGGAACAAACACCTCCTCAGTTCCTAGTCTATTCTCCCCTTTTCACCTCCTTCCACTCAAGGCAATCTTCCCACTCACCCTGAACCGCCAGCAAAGTAGCCAGCGCAGCACGTTCATTCGGAGTATGATCCTCCTCAACAATGGTAATTATACCTGAATTACCATGCGCCAATCGGGAGACTTGGTGATATACACAAGCAATGCAACGGGCAACATCCTTTTTTACAAGGTGGCGGGTCTTTACTTCTGCCGCCAGACGCGTCTTGAATCTTTCTGTCTTCGCGAGTTCGTCCAGTGCGGCCTGAACGCCTAGTTGGTGAGGGCATTTGATTTTTTTTATCAATCTCCCATGAAAGGCGATTCTTTCTATAACCAAATATTAGTTACAAGCCGATAGGTGGACTGTGTAATAGAATACCCAAGGCCCCCCGGAGATTGAAATTCTCCGCCATCTTCATTTTCTCGGTTTCCCAGCCTAAAGCCAGAGCCTATACAGGATAGATGTTAGACATTGAAAGAAAATGAGGAGTGGGCAACTGACAGTAAGCCGGGTAATTTCTACTGATCGCCGTTCCATTCCTTTATAGAGCTTTTTTGTGCTCTTCTCATGCCGTCGATGTAGATCAGCTTCCAGATCCCTCACACGCTGATACCATCCAGCCTCCATTTCTCGAAACATTTTCCCTGGTATCACAAGGTCTGCTGCAGGAGAAGCTTGTCTTGGAACTCCCGTAGTTGGAATCTGCGACATGGCTGTTATATCACCAGGATTACCGGGTGGCTTGGATGCTAGAGGCCTGGTCTGCATATCTTGTACACCCCTCAGTTCTGTGGTCATTGTACCAGGGTTGCCCGCCAATGGGTGAGCAGAAGGCCTTCCAAAAGCCAGGGTTGTGGTGGTCTCAGAACCAGTAGTCTATGCTTGTTTAGTAATTGTTTTGAAAAGATAAATGAGCAATGGTCACGGAAGGTAGAACATACTCCTAAGTGGGCATCAAATTGATCAATGGCATTGTAGTCAGATGTGCGAGAACTAACACCCCCTTCTTCCGGCATATGCGTAGTATCCTCTTTAGTCCCAGCTCCATCCACCCTCTGCTGTGCCTGCTCCCTGGGTTCTATGATTTGTAATTGCTCACTCCCTTTCAACCGCCTTTGCTCTACAATTCAAAGAAGTCAGCAATCCTGGTAGGGAAAGGTATCTGGGATATGGAGTTCACTCTTCTTGTATTTTTGGTAGTGTTGCAAGTGCTTTGTACTCTCCTTTCGTTGCTTGCATGCATTAGAACGCTTTGCTATCTTATGTTGGGGATGAACTGAATCCTGCATGGACTCCTCACCTAGAACCTGTTATGGAATTTCTGCTATCTCTGGGTGCCCAACAACTTACCTGGTTTGACCATTGTGAAATATTTTGGTGGTGGCGGGGACTTGTTCCACAGCTTGAGTGGTAGGGAATAATGGTTTTGGTTTTGCTGGAAAAATTTTCCTCAGGTTAGGTGGAGGGTTTAAGATGGAGAACGCGGTGCGTAATAGGGCATGAGCAAAGCTATCATAGGTGTGGGGAAGATCTTGCACAATCTAATCTAATCTTCACTACCACAGCCTGGTTACAGTACCCTAGCACCTAACATGTCAGACTGAACTCTAGCGGTTGTGTCATAAGCCCTACAGATGAATCCTCCTTTCTAAATCAAAATGTTATTTTCCCACCAAAACTATGAGTATCATGAATCTCATCGAATATGTGCCGGCGGAGGTTTCTATTGATGGTTCTGGAGGTATTTTTAGTGTTCTTTTTTCTTCTCTTGAAGATACGTGTCTTATGAGTCATGTGGCTCTTGCGCGGTTGGGAAAGTATGCTTCTGCCGGATGTGAAATTCCGGTGAGAAAATATTGGTCAATCGTGAAGGTCGGCCTTTACCATTCCGGCCACCGAGGCCTCTTGGAGAGAGGTCTTTCATTATCCTTTCCATCCAGCAGTTGGTGGTGAATAGGTGGCATTTATTAATCTTCTGCCAGATGGCCTGCTCCCACGTTCTCACATTCTTTAGGTTCAGCATCTTCCTTACTCTCAGCTTCTCGTCCCCAACCGATATATGGAGCATTTCTAACTCCACTGTCTATGCCATCTCCTTTACCTGCTTTCTCACCTCTTCATCGGATAAGCATGGAAAAAGCACCCAGTCTACCTACTCGCTGATTACAAAATAAGACTTTAACATCTCCTCCTCTGCCTGTCTTCAAAGTGCCACAAATGGATAAATTCTCAATGGACCCCGTATAATAACTACCAAGTCCGCCTCCTCTACAATTCTAAGTCAGGTACGAGACTCCCTCCGCAAACTCTGCGCAAAGAATAAAATATCTGACCACCCAAAGCCAGCGCAAGCCTCGCACTGGGAAACCACCTTGGGCTTCTTATAGAAATCCGGCATACTCCGCCCCCCCCCTGTGCTCTTCCTCCATGGCCCTGACCCTAACGTACAGCCGTCCCGCCTGACTTTCTAGGTCGAAAATCATCTCGCTGTGGGACTTGATCTTGACCCGGGTTCACTAGTTGGCCGATTTAGTAGCGGAGTACGGGAATCGGTTTCTGGGGGCCGGGGTGCTGGGTCTGGGTTCACTGGTTATGTTGATCCTCACCAGTCCCACTCTAATCGCGTGGGTGAGGTCGTGGGGTATGAGGGTCCGGTATGGAGGGAACAATGACGTTGATGGATGTCGAATCTGTTTAGGGTAGTGTAAGCTTTCATCAGCAGTGTGGACTAGTTGCATGCTAGGGGTCAAGGGGGAATCAGAACCATGGTCATGGCAGAGACAAGAGACGGACTTTGGATCTAGTTTTAAGCTTGGTTTCCTAATTTAGGAGCTAGACCTGCCCGGCTCTAAGAGAGAAAGCTGTTGATGTAATCGTAGTGAGGATTAGTAGTCCCGGGATGTGTTTCTTCCCTCTACCGCGGACGAGCATTGTCAGTTGCTTGAATGTCAAACCGAAGTTTGTCTCATCGGCGCGGCTGTACACTCTCCAGAGGTAGTCAAAGGGGGTTTTGTGAATTGATAGGTTATCGGGTGCATCTGCATGAGAGGGGGGAATTGGCGTAGCAGGGGGCACATTGTCTGTTTTATGTTCAGTGTATTGTGGGGGTTCGCGGAGGTTTTGTTGAAATCTTTGGTGGTCATTGCAGGGGATATGGTAGGGTAATGCGGTGGTATCTGTTCACTGCCAGCTAGCCAGTTTTCGTCATGCCCCCCTCCCTCGACCCCATTATAGACTACAGTACTGCATTCGCAATTATGTTGACTCTTCAAATGACTTATACTTTACTCACTTGTCCGTACATCAGTCTCGAAAAAGTTTAGAACGACCAGTATCCTTGTCATACAGGGTTAAGTTAGTGAGTAGGAAACAAAAGAGCATGGAGATGGATCAGCCAGTCCAGGAACTCGCAATAGGTCGAGAATGGAAAGAGAATGGATGGCGAGGTGTCGAAGTTAGTGAAACCAACAGCAGAGCCTAGCTGAGCCCTCAGTTTTTTCCTTATAGTTCTTACGATCCACACTTTTGCTGCTCCGTCTTTTATTGGTATCCTACTGGACAACCTGTTCCTCAGAGTGCGGGAGCTGGAGCTTGGTGGAAGGGTGATGAAGAGATATGTATGGATTGGACATCCTCGGGATCCTTATATTATCTATATCGCGTGCGTGGTCAATTCGTTAGATGTGTTCGTCCTCATCTGGCCAGCCAACTGTGCGAAGAGGGATACGGGGGCTCAATTGCAAGCACCTTGCTATCATAAGCTATCCTTTTCGTCGTCCTTAATTGAACTAATGAATACCAAGATAATAGATGTTCGTTTTTCACTATAATGTATACCTGATTTAGTTACAGTCCCCATGGACACCATCGTGATCCATCTACCCGGCAACCTCGTCTATAGGGAGTTCCTCAGTAAGATTGTTGCTCGAGCAGGGGTATTAATGTATGATACTTGGATAAGGTTGATTGTGCTAGGGGATGCGCTGTCATAATCGATCACTCGGTCTACATCTATATCTTATGGATTCTCAATCTTCTTCCCGCTGGCCCTGAACATTTTCTACAATAATGTTATTACCTACCCCTCCCATAATCCCCTTCTCATCCTCAAGCTATCTTCCTTAATCATATCATTCATGACCTATTGGTGCCTCTAGAATTCCCTCCTACCCATTCCGAATTTCTCTCCCTCTTGTTTTCTCCGCTATTGCCTTCTGTACCCACCCCCTTCGCTCCTTCCTTCCAAAATAGTAATAATTTTGCGGCAACCTCACTCATCTCAATCACGAGCTCCCAGCGGAGCCCCCTTGACTTCTCCGATCACCACTTCCATCTTATCCCGCTGTCTACAACATCCCAATTTCCCTCCTCCCTACTAAATTCTAAGTAAGCTATACCAATTACTAATTACAAAGAGTTCCCATAGAGACCAACCAATCCCCTTTTACCGGAAGAGCTTATATACAGTGCATCAGGAACCACCACCCGGTCTCACCCCACATTCTAAATTATCTCTTCCGGCTCTCGTTCATAATAGCAGGCCACTTGAGCACCCCCTACTCTTCCTGATCTCCATTCCTTCTTATTCCACCCAGCTTCGCGCACGCCTCACATTCTAATTGATACCTCCTACAGACGAATTTGCTCTCGGCCAAGAGCCAACCTCGGACCCCGAGCTTCCTTCCAAGATTTCGTATTTGGCGACCGAGCTAGTTGTTGAAGGGGAGGGGGACGCACAGGGAACCTATGAGGAGATTTTACACCTTGGTTTGACTGAATTCGAAGGCCGTTTTCGGCACGTCAACGAGGTTCATGTTACGGCCACTCAGTTGTCTGCTGTGGTCCGTAAGTTTGTTGACCGAGGTGCAGAAACTGTTGGGCGGCGATTAGGTGCTCAACTGGGATGTGGCGGGGCTTTATGTTAAGAATGTGCTTGATTTGAGGTGGGGGGCTTGGATACTGGCTTGGCAGAGTATTGTCGAAGCAAAAGAGGAAAAATTCAATTATGAGCTTTCAGAGAAGACAGGTACGTGGCCACTTTACCGGGGTGGAAAGGCTCTCCCGACGCCGAGGAAGACGAGTGGATTGCTGGCAGTCATTGTTGCGGCTCTTGGACGATACTCTGTTTACCCCTCGACTACCAGACATCAATTTCGTAAACCTACACTGCACGGCGGGCGCCCTGACGGAGTAGAATGAGGCTTAGTTGAGATAGCTCTCCTATTGGATCATTTCTACAAACAGAATCCCACCAATAGGAGTTCATTTTTTGGCTGCCAATACATTGAACTCTAGTCACACCTAAATCCGAATAGCCTTGTCCTTGCGATCATCGAAATTGGCGCGCGTGTGAGCTTCTCGGATGTCGCCTACGCCCACTCCACAATCCTAGAGGACTACATCAGGAACACTGACAAAGTTTTTCGATCTCCCCCCGACCCTGTTCGATCCGATGAATTTACTTAATTACCGCAAAAGAAAAGGAATTAACTGCTGTATCCCCGCTCTACGCTACCCCTGCTCTGGAACCAGGGGGGCAAAAGGTGGGGTCCGAGGAATCGTGGAGACGGCGAAATATCAGATTTCATAGTGGTGTTTATTGGGTAATGTAGGTGGGCTGCTGGAGTGTTGAAAAAAGGTACGATCGATGATATTCAATATAAGAGGAGATTTGATTGCTTTCGCTCAATTCATCTAAACACCGACCACAGTCCCTACTCTTATATATACTGCTCACTCTGGCCACCTTTCCTATCTCGCTAAGCTTGCCCTAGTCTGCTTTCACAATCGATATATGTGTCCATATCCAAGACTATACCAAAAAGGCCCACTGCGTACCATGCCTAGGAGGTGGTAACCAGAGTAGCTAAAAGTAGCTCGGACTAGCCTTCTCAAGTGCTGCATTAGGAAGTATTATTCCAACATGGAGCACTGACTTGACAACGAGTGATAGCCCGTGATGATCAGCATCTCCGCCACTTTGACACCACCAGAGATCTAAGGTGAGGTGATTTACATGCTTTAGAGTTGTGACTCCATACAGATCATAGCTGTAGAGGCCAAGGGACAGGAAATCTCAACTCAGAACTTGGACTTCCCAAATCAAATAAATCAGGTCCCAATGATCGTATTTACTCACCACTGCCTATCATTTCTGCCAATTACGCCAGTTTATTGAATCTAGCTCTACCGTCGCTACTTCAAAATACACATATTTCTGTGTTTTCATACCTACCATGCCCTTTTACAGTCATCCGTCGTGTTGTGCTCGTGTCTCTAACACGCAACGACACCATGCAACGCTAAAGTAGCTGTGCCAACGCTGAGATTGCGCCCGCATCGAGATTATTCCCTTTAATGGCAATTTTCCCTCCATGATTTCCGCTTTGTTAGTAAAGAATCTTGCTGTGGGTGCAATCTCGTTGAGAGTGGAACCCTGAACACATTCAACATCTATCAACTCTACGATATACCGCTCTCCCAGACCCTTAGACACCACGGCCTCGGCTTTGGGATTAAAGAAGGTCTGGAGGTAGGGGTCAGGATAACCAAAACATCCCTAGACTCTACGTGTCCATTATTAATGGCATGTTCCTGCAGTTGGGCATTAAGTTTGTTGGCGAGTTGGTCTGGGTCCAGATCAATTCCTCTAAAGCGTCTATTTTTGGCCTGGAAAGTCGAGCGAGGGGGCCACATGAGATGTTGGTGCTTGGCTGGCAGAAGAGGACCATAGGGGAGAGAGGAGTTTGCCAGATCGCTGTAGAAAATGAAAAAAACTGTGAATGCGCTTTGGACCGCTACATGACTACAGTAGTCCAGGGGGGGGCACACTTCAATCACCTAAAGCCACCCGATTATATACCCTTCACGAGATTGCTGCTATTGGGCTAACAAGCGTGTAGAGAAAATGAGTTACGGAAAGGAAAATGAGTCCTCGTAGACCCAAAATACCATGGTGTCTGAACAAACCTAGAACGGTAAAAAGAACAAAGCGTGAATTACCACGTTGTGATTAGACCCCATGTAAACAGGTACTCTCCAACAGCCTTCCGCCCGTGTGTCAAGATATTGCTCCTATCAATGGAGATAGTGAGATCCGATATATCCGGCAGGGAATGGGAAAAACGTGACAAAGCCATCCCCGGCGGAAATAAACACCTGCAGGATAAAATAGCGGGCTTGAGAATGTGCCTGTCCCCACTTCCGGCTCTTGTGGTCCCAAGTCACGACGGAGAGCAGGCCTGCGCGTGCCATTTGCAGGTACTCAATGTACAGCAGGTCTTCAGCCTCCTTGTCAGTCGCATGGCCAAAGATGGATAGTAGGTCCTTCTCCACGCTGAGGTAGATTGCTACCAACTCCGCGCGTTAATCTTTGTAGGAGGCCGCAAGGCCGCCGAACATGCTGCCCCACGTCTCATTCGGCTTGTACCAGGTCCCCACTGGCTCATCTGTGACCGGATCGACGGGTGGATTGGCATGGTCGAAGTTGAACTCGCCTGGGGAGGTTCCTGCAGGAGCTTGCCCGTGCCGTGACCCAGTCGTTCATGGACGCCGACTTGGACTTCGAAGGCGGGCCCTTGAAGCTCGGAGTAGAGGGCTACGTCCTCGGGTTTTAGAAAGGTTATTTTTTCGTTGGGGGATCGGGCGGAGAGAATGTTGCCAAGTGAGACGTTTTTGAAGCTGAATTCCTGGCGGATGTCGTCATAGTTTGGGATGTTGATGCCTGTGTACTAGTTAGTCTGGGTTGTCGGAAGTGGATGAGTAGGAGGTACGAATCGGCCGGGATCCCTGCGCCAGCAAATGTTAAAACCTCCAGACTTGTAAAGTCAGGCTTCAAAAAGTGGTCCTTTTCAAAATCTTTGCCCCAGGGTAACCTCGCGATAAAGTCTTCCGCACGCCTGACTAGCTCTCCAAAAGCTCTCGTCCGTTCCTCGTTCACCATTGCCGCAAAACCTTCCCATTCTGCACGAACGCCGGTTGGATCGCGATACGTTTCGACGAAACCAATATTAGCTTCTACCCGGGGACCCTTATCCTGCACCCAGTACTTCTGAGACTCCTTGTCTTAGCGTAACTATCGTGTGCAGCGGGGGTAGATAATGGTGAACGTAAAATATGATATTGATCTAAGGAAAATAACAACGATAATGCCTATTCTCACCACACCGGTGGAAAGACTAATCTAAATAGGAAGCACAAAGGAAATTCTCTCCATCACCACATGAACCCTTTCCTTTCCAAAACATTCCACCAAAACAGCGTATGCCTCTATTCACTGCAACCCCCCCATAAGGAATGAACCAACTAACCATTTTCATCAACTAGAAACCTCTATCCTATGCTTCCAGCATTCCATCTATTTCTGGTTCACTCAGAATCATCCTTCACCCTTACCGGGTTCCGTACATCCTCCCGAATGTCTTCTACCAAGATCTTCGGTGGTCTTCCATTTCATGCGTACTCTCTTTCCCGCCGCCGAGGCTACCCATAGCAACGTCAACACCTTGTGCGCTTGAATAGACCCGATGTCAAACGAACGTGCATATTCGTCCTACATCTTCCTCTGAAGCTTGTTCGCGGAGTGTTCCGCTGCGGACCGACACTCTGCGGAGATCTTCTTCATTAATTCTGCATAGTCCCCGCATACCAATTTCAACTTCTTCCTATCCTCACCAAACACAAATTCGGTTTTCTGCCCCTCTGGCGCCGTCGTCTCCGCTGAAGCGAACAGCAAATGAAACTCAGAGTCGGAAACCTTCTTCAACCTCGTATTCTCGACAAGTATCCCATTCGCAGCTGTGACCGCCTGTACCTCTTCAATCTCCGCCTTCGTAATACTTGGCGAGTCGGGGTAATAAGCCGAGACATGTCCAGCATCGATATACCCAATTAAATTCCTCTCCTCTGGCAAAAACGAATACACAACCTCCTCCACTCCATAAAATAACATCCTTGCCTCCTTACCAGCATACTCCACCAGTTTAGGTAACTCTGCTTTCGGAATGCGGGGCAAGAACTTCAGGTCCCCGAAGGACTCCTAGTTCCTCAGCGAGGCGAGGAATTCCGTTGCGTACTCGAGTCAGTATTGCACGTCCTTCTCACTGACAGGGCCCTCCGAAGCGAGCTTTCTCCAGTCCCCAGCGCACGCGGCGTACAGAGCGAGTATGAGGTCGTAGATTGCCTCACTTTCTGGCGAGTGTTGACGGAGGGTCATACATGTGCCTAGGAAAGAAGCATGGGAGATGTGGTGTGCGTAGAACTTTTCTTTGGGGGTTAAGGCTGCGAAGTGTGGGGCGACTTCTAGCCGGCAGATTGTTTGGGCGAGTCTGCCAGGAGTGGGAGGGGGGGGATGTCGGCTCCGGCGGCTTATTGGGGGAAGGGGTAATTGAGGCCTCGTCTGACATGGTGGTGGTCCGATTGAGTTTTCTGTTCCCGATGGATTTGGCGATGGGGTAAGAGGAGGGGTGCCGAGAGGCGGGGTATCATACTTGGAGTACTCGTAGTTGGTTGATACACCATGAAACCGCCCCACAATTCATCACACACTCCCAGTTAACCCGAATCGGAAAGTGATAAGTCAGCCATTGGTTGAACACCGCATTTGCGATTGGGAAACAAAAACAATCAACTTCTCTCCACATTGCGGGTGAAAAATATTGACTTCTCACCTAATAAACCCAACTTAGCCACTATTCATGGAGGCCGAGTCAAGTCCCCCCCTCATTCGAGGAACCGCTGCTCCACTTTTCCTCATGCCGGGAAACCCGGGACATTCTCCTAGAGCCTAAAAGCTGCCCCGCAAGTTAGACTAGAGCCCAATGGAAAGTTTAGATAGGGTCCGAACCTTGGTATTTAGAGGCCCCAGTGCTAATTCCAAAAATTAGAGTGGACCGTTCCTACTGCCTAGAATAACATTTGTGGCCATTGAGGCAGACGGATAATTTAATTCTCAACTTATCGGGTTCATTCAGGAATGAATTTGGATGCCCTATAGGAGAGCACAGTATGTAATACCGGGACCTCCACCTCCCTTGCGTTCGTAACTATATTCATCAAGATCACAAGACGTCACTTGACAAAGACTCATTTCCAAGCCACGCACTGCGAACATACACTCCGCCAGTTCAGGTCGGTCGGGTGGACGACAGCCCTTGCACGCGAATTCCACCATATCCCTAGTGCATTCAACAAACCGGTAGATGTCCTCCGGTTCTCACAGCTGCGGGGTGGGTAATGGAAGGGGGTTAGTGGATTCGTGAATGGTGCTGTGGTGGTACTTTTTCGCCAACAATCACTCGATTTTTTTGAATCAGACCCCCATTAGCTACTGCAGATAACAATTTTTGGAACTAGGTAAGCGGTTTGCGAAAATTGAAAAGCCCCATATATACACTCCACCCACCGGCGGCCTACGCTCCAGATATGAAAATATGGTTACATTGCAAGCGCAAAACTGCCATTACGCCTCCCCCACCTTTCATTGCCTCCCTCCTCTTTTTTCCGTGTTCGCACCCCCAGCTACGCTATTCCCCACCTTTCTCTACACATCCTAATCATTTCTTCCAGCATGTCCCCGGTCCCCTTCCCCGTCATCTCCTTCCCCTACAGCCCCCTCCCCCTCCTCTCCTTTTGCACCCTAACCATTTCGAGATGCCTCTCCCTAGCATCCGGTTTCCTTTGAAGCCTTGTGGCCTTCTTCGCCTTCAGGAAGGCGGCTGGCTTGTCCTTGACAATAGCCCTCACCCCATCACCGTGGGGTCCCTTGATGGCGGCGAACTTTGACTCAGTCTTCCTGTTCCCGCCATCAATCTTGAGTTCCAGCTTGTGCGAGCTTTGTCTCCAAGCGCCCTGCGATCACCCACCTTGCTCTTCCACATGTCGCTGTACCCCAATTTTCTGCGGCTCCTGGGGAAAACCCAGTATTTGATCGGTCCCGTCAGAGTGCATAAGTTGAGTATAATGTGCGATTCGCGTTTGCATAGGTGGGAGTATGATGAGCAGGACGGTTAAAGTATAATTGTGGAGTTGTTGCGTTGTTTCTGGGCTCTAGATCGGCATGATGAGGTCGCCGCCAAACAGAGATATGCCAAAGTCGACTATTGTTGGGTTGATCTCGTTCCTCGTCCCGGTGCGGCGGTGGATCCCACTCCGGGAGGCCACATATAACTACCCGAGATCTTCACGATTTTTTCTTTCTGGATGACCCATCCATAAGTCTCTGTAGATATCTGAGGTGCTCATAGCGCCGCGAGAAGTGACAGTAGTCTTTGTGGTTGGTGCCGTCTGTGGGGCCAGCGGGGAACACGGGGCATTGTTCTTGGTTAGTGCAAGGAGCCATTACAGTAACGTTATCCTTTTCGATAGGGGGGTGGGCAAAAGCCACCAGCATTCCGGGTCGGGGAGGGATCACAAAACTTTGCCAGCGTTCCTGATGTGGTCCTCTAGGAATGTGGAGCGGGCATAGGCGACATCCAAGAAGCTCACTCGCGCGCCAATTTCGATGATTGCAAGGACAAGGCCTTTCGGATTTTGGTGTGACCAGTGTTCAATGGGTTGGCAGCCAAAAAATGAACCCCTATTGGTAGGATTCTGTTTGTAGAAATGATCAGATAGTAGAGCTATCTTGACTAAGCCTTATTCTACTCCGTCAGGGCGCCCGCCGTGTAGTGTAGGTTTTCGAAATTGATGTCCGGTACTCGAGGGGTAAACAGAGTATCGTCCGAGAGCCGCGACGATAACTGCCTTCAATCCACTCCTCTTCCTCGGCGTCGGGAGAGCCTTCCCACCCCGGCAAGGTGGCCACTTCCCAGTCTTCTCTGAAAGCTCATACTTCCTTTTTTCCTCTTCTGCTTCGACAATACTCTGCCAAGCCAGTATCCAAGCCACCCCCTCACATCAAGCACATTCTTAACATCAAGCCGCCCCATCCCAGTCGAGCACCTAATAGCCGCCCAACAGTTTCCGCACCTCGGTCAACAAACTTACAGACCACAGCAGACAACTGAGCAGCCATAGCATGAACCTCGTTGACGCGCCGAAAACGGCCTTCGAATTCAGTCAGACCAAGGCGTAAAATCTCCTCATAGGTTCCCCGCGCGTCGTCCACCCCTTAAACAACTAGCTCAGTCGCCAAATACTAAATCTAGGAAGGAAGCTCGGGGGCCGAGGGTGGCTCTTCGCCGAGAGCAAATTAGTCTGCAGGAGGTGGCAATTAGAATGCAAGGCGTGGTCGAAGCTTGGTGTAATGAGAAGGAGTGGAGATCAGGTAGAGTAGGAGGTGCTCAAGTGGCCCGCTATTATGAACGAAATCCGGAAGAGATAATTTAGAATGTGGGGTGAGACCCGGTGGTGGTTCCTGATGCGCTGCATATAAGCTCTTCCAGTCAAAGGGGATTGGTTGGTCACTATGGTAACTCTTTGTAATTAGTAATTGGTATAGCTTACTTAGGGGATGTTTGGCTCGAGCAGTTCGTAAATTGAAAACGTGTTTTGGGCTCAAAACGCATTTTCAATTGATGGTTGTGTTTGGCTCACTGTTAATTGAAAACACGTTTTGCAAACCATGTTTTATAAAGTATATTTTTAGAAATGGTAAATTAATATTGGTTAACCAATGGTAATATGTTAATTATATTAGATTATAGATTATTATTACTCATCATTCCCATTAATTGGTATCTACTCTCATAATATTATTATCTAAAATATAATTCAGTCATATAGCTCTGACTGGTGAGCATTAAGGTAGTATGCTTTAGTATAGGAGTTTTCAGAGGTTACTGTTTGAATATTTCAGCTTGTAATATAGTGAGTACAGAGATAGTCTGCAGCACTATTGTGCTAATTCAAATTGTTTCTACTAGCTCTGTGATAATAATATTATCATCCATACTTGAAGAGAGATATTTGCTAAAGTAGAAGAAGATAATATGTATTTTCAAAAAGTCAGAGAGAACTTTTTGTAAACAGTTTGTAGTGGATATAAAACTATTACATAGATTAATTATATACAGAATAGAGAGGGTTACAAGTTATAAATTCTATATGTTTACACGGAAATCTGATATTAATTATACAAAATGCATTTTGGGAAACACTATTCCTAGAGGTGTTTAGCAAACTGTTTTTGGTAAACACGTTTTGTAAAACATGTTTAACAAAATGCGTTTTCAATTGACCAACTTCTCGAGCCAAACATCCCCTTAGAATTTAGTAGGGAGGAGGGAAATTGGGATGTTGTAGACAGCGGGATAAGATGGAAGTAGTGATGGGAGAAGCCAAGGAGGCTCCGCTGGGAGCTCGCGATTGAGATGAGTGAGGTTGCCCCAAAATTATTACTATTTTGGAAGGAAGGAGCGAAGGGGGTGGGTACAGAAGGCAATAGCAGAGAAAACAAGAGGGAGAGAAATTCGGAATGGGTAGGAGGGAATTCTAGAGGCACCAATAGGTCATGAATGATATGATTAAGGAAGATAGCTTGAGGATGAGAAGGGGATTATGGGAGGGGTAGGTAATAACATTATTGTAGAAAATGTTCAGGGCCAGCGGGAAGAAGATTGAGAATCCATAAGATATAGATGTAGACCGAGTGATCGATTATGACAGCGCATCCCCTAGCACAATCAACCTTATCCAAGTATCATACATTAATACCCCTGCTCGAGCAACAATCTTACTGAGGAACTCCCTATAGACGAGGTTGCCGGGTAGATGGATCACGATGGTGTCCATGGGGACTGTAACTAAATCAGGTATACATTATAGTGAAAAACGAACATCTATTATCTTGGTATTCATTAGTTCAATTAAGGATGACGAAAAGGATAGCTTATGATAGCAAGGTGCTTGCAATTGAGCCCCCGTATCCCTCTTCGCACAGTTGGCTGGCCAGATGAGGACGAACACATCTAACGAATTGACCACGCACGCGATATAGATAATATAAGGATCCCGAGGATGTCCAATCCATACATATCTCTTCATCACCCTTCCACCAAGCTCCAGCTCCCGCACTCTGAGGAACAGGTTGTCCAGTAGGATACCAATAAAAGACGGAGCAGCAAAAGTGTGGATCGTAAGAACTATAAGGAAAAAACTGAGGGCTCAGCTAGGCTCTGCTGTTGGTTTCACTAACTTCGACACCTCGCCATCCATTCTCTTTCCATTCTCGACCTATTGCGAGTTCCTGGACTGGCTGATCCATCTCCATGCTCTTTTGTTTCCTACTCACTAACTTAACCCTGTATGACAAGGATACTGGTCGTTCTAAACTTTTTCGAGACTGATGTACGGACAAGTGAGTAAAGTATAAGTCATTTGAAGAGTCAACATAATTGCGAATGCAGTACTGTAGTCTATAATGGGGTCGAGGGAGGGGGGCATGACGAAAACTGGCTAGCTGGCAGTGAACAGATACCACCGCATTACCCTACCATATCCCCTGCAATGACCACCAAAGATTTCAACAAAACCTCCGCGAACCCCCACAATACACTGAACATAAAACAGACAATGTGCCCCCTGCTACGCCAATTCCCCCCTCTCATGCAGATGCACCCGATAACCTATCAATTCACAAAACCCCCTTTGACTACCTCTGGAGAGTGTACAGCCGCGCCGATGAGACAAACTTCGGTTTGACATTCAAGCAACTGACAATGCTCGTCCGCGGTAGAGGGAAGAAACACATCCCGGGACTACTAATCCTCACTACGATTACATCAACAGCTTTCTCTCTTAGAGCCGGGCAGGTCTAGCTCCTAAATTAGGAAACCAAGCTTAAAACTAGATCCAAAGTCCGTCTCTTGTCTCTGCCATGACCATGGTTCTGATTCCCCCTTGACCCCTAGCATGCAACTAGTCCACACTGCTGATGAAAGCTTACACTACCCTAAACAGATTCGACATCCATCAACGTCATTGTTCCCTCCATACCGGACCCTCATACCCCACGACCTCACCCACGCGATTAGAGTGGGACTGGTGAGGATCAACATAACCAGTGAACCCAGACCCAGCACCCCGGCCCCCAGAAACCGATTCCCGTACTCCGCTACTAAATCGGCCAACTAGTGAACCCGGGTCAAGATCAAGTCCCACAGCGAGATGATTTTCGACCTAGAAAGTCAGGCGGGACGGCTGTACGTTAGGGTCAGGGCCATGGAGGAAGAGCACAGGGGGGGGGCGGAGTATGCCGGATTTCTATAAGAAGCCCAAGGTGGTTTCCCAGTGCGTGGCTTGCACTGGCTTTAGGTAGTCAGATATTTTATTCTTTGCGCAGAGTTTGCAGAAGGAGTCTCGTACCTGACTTAGAATTGTAGAGGAGGCGGACTTGGTAGTTATTATACGGGGTCCATTGAGAATTTATCCATTTGTGGCACTTTGAAGACAGGCAGAGGAGGAGATGTTAAAGTCTTATTTTGTAATCAGCGAGTAGGTAGACTGGGTGCTTTTTCCATGCTTATCCGATGAAGAGGTGAGAAAGCAGGTAAAGGAGATGGCATAGACAGTGGAGTTAGAAATGCTCCATATATCGGTTGGGGACGAGAAGCTGAGAGTAAGGAAGATGCTGAACCTAAAGAATGTGAGAACGTGGGAGCAGGCCATCTGGCAGAAGATTAATAAATGCCACCTATTCACCACCAACTGCTGGATGGAAAGGATAATGAAAGACCTCTCTCCAAGAGGCCTCGGTGGCCGGAATGGTAAAGGCCGACCTTCACGATTGACCAATATTTTCTCACCGGAATTTCACATCCGGCAGAAGCATACTTTCCCAACCGCGCAAGAGCCACATGACTCATAAGACACGTATCTTCAAGAGAAGAAAAAAGAACACTAAAAATACCTCCAGAACCATCAATAGAAACCTCCGCCGGCACATATTCGATGAGATTCATGATACTCATAGTTTTGGTGGGAAAATAACATTTTGATTTAGAAAGGAGGATTCATCTGTAGGGCTTATGACACAACCGCTAGAGTTCAGTCTGACATGTTAGGTGCTAGGGTACTGTAACCAGGCTGTGGTAGTGAAGATTAGATTAGATTGTGCAAGATCTTCCCCACACCTATGATAGCTTTGCTCATGCCCTATTACGCACCGCGTTCTCCATCTTAAACCCTCCACCTAACCTGAGGAAAATTTTTCCAGCAAAACCAAAACCATTATTCCCTACCACTCAAGCTGTGGAACAACTTCCCGCCACCACCAAAATATTTCACAATAGTCAAACCAGGTAAGTTGTTGGGCACTCAGAGATAGCAGAAATTCCATAACAGGTTCTAAGTGAGGAGTCCACGCAGGATTCAGTTCGTCTCTAATATAAGATTGCAAAGCGTTCTACTATATACAAACAATAAAAGGATAGTACAAAGCACTTGCAACACTACCAAAAATACAAGAAGAGTGAACTCCATATCCCAGATACCTTTCCCTACCAGGATTGCTGACTTCTTGGAATTGTAGAGCAAAGGCGGTTGAAAGGGAGTGAGCAATTACAAATCATAGAACCCAGGGAGCAGGCACAGCAGAGGGTGGATGGAGCTGGGACTAAAGAGGATACTACGCATATGCCGGAAGAAGGGGGTGTTAGTTCTCGCACATCTGACTACAATGCCATTGATCAATTTGATGCCAACTTAGGAGTATGTTCTACCTTCCGTGACCATTGCTCATTTATCTTTTCAAAACAATTACTAAACAAGCATAGACTACTGGTTCTGAGACCACCACAACCCTGGCTTTTGGAAGGCCTTCTGCTCACCCATTGGCGGGCAACCCTGGTACAATGACCACAGAACTGAGGGGTGTACAAGATATGCAGACCAGGCCTCTAGCATCCAAGCCACCCGGTAATCCTGGTGATATAACAGCCATGTCGCAGATTCCAACTACGGGAGTTCCAAGACAAGCTTCTCCTGCAGCAGACCTTGTGATACCAGGGAAAATGTTTCGAGAAATGGAGGCTGGATGGTATCAGCGTGTGAGGGATCTGGAAGCTGATCTACATCGACGGCATGAGAAGAGCACAAAAAAGCTCTATAAAGGAATGGAACGGCGATCAGTAGAAATTACCCGGCTTACTGTCAGTTGCCCACTCCTCATTTTCTTTCAATGTCTAACATCTATCCTGTATAGGCTCTGGCTTTAGGCTGGGAAACCGAGAAAATGAAGATGGCGGAGAATTTCAATCTCCGGGGGGCCTTGGGTATTCTATTACACAGTCCACCTATCAGCTTGTGACTAATATTTGGTTATAGAAAGAATCGCCTTTCATGGGAGATTGATAAAAAAAATCAAATGCCCTCACCAACTAGGCGTTCAGGCCGCACTGGACGAACTCGCGAAGACAGAAAGATTCAAGACGCGTCTGGCGGCAGAAGTAAAGACCCGCCACCTTGTAAAAAAGGATGTTGCCCGTTGCATTGCTTGTGTATATCACCAAGTCTCCCGATTGGCGCATGGTAATTCAGGTATAATTACCATTGTTGAGGAGGATCATACTCCGAATGAACGTGCTGCGCTGGCTACTTTGCTGGCGGTTCAGGGTGAGTGGGAAGATTGCCTTGAGTGGAAGGAGGTGAAAAGGGGAGAATAGACTAGGAACTGAGGAGGTGTTTGTTCCTTTTTCTTTGTTATTTTAATATTAAAATAGAGGCTGCAATATGTGGTCAAGACTTTTAACATTCTCTCTATATCATATCTTCCTTTAATCTACATTGCGCTTCCATTACTATCACTGTTCTCACTATTGTCATTGAATATATCTATAATCTCCAGGTATTCGCAATCCTACCAACGTGCCAAATAAAACCTATTGTGGGCTGGTGGTGTGGCTGACGTAGATTAGAGGTCTGGTGCAGATGGTGGATTCGGTGCATTAATATGGGAACAAGTGCCCCCAGATCCCTCACATCGATTCCCAACGGCATATGAGTGCGGGTTCAGAATCTGGTCAAAGGGGAAAAGAACTGGAGAGTGAGGGAGGAGAGAGGGGTGGGCTTGGATGGTTAAAGGGTGGTATATGCACCAGGTTGCATTGTAAAAAACATCGACCTCTCACCTACGAAACCCAAGGTGCGCACCATTCATTGCGGGCCGAGCGGTGTACCCTCCCTCCCAGGACTACTACTCAACTTTTGCTCATGCCCTAAAACCCAGTACATCCCCCCAGAGCCCAAAACCAACCCCATAAATTAGAGAGCCCAATTGAAGCCTAGACGGGATCAGAGCCTCGGTATTAGAGACATCCGTGCAAGTTCAAAAAAATTGCGGTGGACCATTCCACCTAGAATAACATTTGTGGCCGTCGTAATGGAAGGATAATCCTCCACTCATCAGGTCCATTCAGCAATGAATTTGGATGCCGTATGGGAGAGCACAATATCAATTACCGGGACCACCCCTGCCTAGTGTTTCTAGCTTAGCAAGTTCCTCAGTGTGTTCAACAACTCTTCCAGTTGTGAAATGTCCCACTTACTAATTACATATTATAAACGTTTTCAGCTGGCGTTTCCAAGCATAGGGCCCCGCTAATGGTCGTGCTTGAGACTTAAGAGAAAAACCTCTCGGTAGTCATCCAGAGGAGATACACCCATCGCCTTCATATCCATCATCATAACACCGAGAAAACCCTTCACCAGATGCAACGCACCACGAACACAAACTCTTCACCCGGCTGAACCGAGTAGTCTTTTCCAGCAAGGCTTAAAGGCTCAGGAATAATCTGCCATTTCCAGCCTGGTCAGAATGCCGGTTACTACGGCGCTGGCCTTTGTCTTTTTAGTTTGATTAGGGTATGACAGAATCAGGGAGAGTGGGTGTTTAATAGGTTGAGATTGTGATGAGGAGGTTTTACATTTTCCGCAATAGTCATAACTTAAAAATAAATACGAATCCTGACCACGACACCCCCAGCGGGGCTGGGGTGGTGCATTATTTACAAATATTTTGTAGAAGTGTGCACTACCAGTAGCATTTAGAAACAGTCCTTCACCAAATGCGAGGGTTTATTCTCTGGTCAATCAAAACTCCCCGGTTCTGACACTGCTGCGACAAACTTAATTCACTGTCAAACGAGTACTCCCCTATAATAGTCGGAGAGAGCAAGTGCGACGGGAAAAGGAGAGTGACGCACAGCTTTTTTTTTTTTATGGGATAGGCTAACATAATACAGGTTCATAACTGCAAATTATTTAGTATAATAACCTGTATTATGTAAGCTTATCTTACGAAAAGAGAAGAAAAGGTTAGGCGTCACACACTTACTTTCACGTCACATTTGCTTCCGCTGACTATCATTATACCCTCGTGATGATAATGAAATCTCTCCAGTAGAATGTTTCCTCAATGTTCTGGATGGGTGATAGGGGTTATAGTCGATTTTGGAAATGGGAGCAGACCTGTATATTGGAGGCACATGAGGAGGAACCGCGATGGTCCTTGTGGCAATGATGTATTAGAATTCTGCGATTACATAAGGCTAGTAGAGAACAATAGTGGGGTTGCGTGGTGTATCTATAGTTTGTTGATACACCATGAAACCGCCCCACAATTCATCACACACTCCCGGTTAACCTGAATCGGAAAGTGATGAGTCAGCCATTAGTTGAACATCGCATTTGCGATTGGGAAATAAAAACGATCGACTTCTCTCCACATTGCAGATGAAAAACATTGAATTCTCACCTAATAAACCCAACTTAGTCACTATTCATCGGGGCCGAGCTAAGTCCCCCCCCCTTTCCAGGAACCGCTGCACCACCTTTGCTCATGCCCGGAAACCCGGGACACTCTCCCAGAGCCTAAAAGCAACCCGGCAAGTTAGACTAGAGACCAATGGAAAGTTTAGATGGGATCCGAACCTTGGTATTTCGAGGCCCCAGCGCAAATTGTTGGATATTTGGTCCCCGTCACGAGAGTTTATCTCTCAAACGCTTGGTAGTCTCCTTGCTTGTTTCATTATTGTGAAGTGAGGAGATCGGGATATCTCCATGCCATTTGTTTCATTCATTCCCTTGAAACTTTCTTCTCCTTACTGTTGAAACTCTTTTCTTTAGTGGAGAAAATATTTATCTCCCTTGCTTGGAGATGAAAATTTTCACCCACACGGACTTGATATTGGAGGGAAACAGATCCTATTAAGAAGGACCTGATCATGTAGTTAGAAAGTCATGCGAACCGGACAATCTATCTTCTGCTATTGCGAATATCACAGAACTTGAATTTCACTCTATCTATTACTTTACACAATTCCTCCGCTCTTATCAGTCTGTTATTTCTACACAAATCCCAAAAATTACAGTGGACCATTCCTACGGTCCAGAATAACATTTGTGGCCATTAAGGCGGAAGGATAATTTAATCTCCCACTCATCGGGTTCATTCAGGAATGAATTTGGATGCCCTATAGGAGAGCACAGTATGTATTACCAGGACCTCCACCCCCCTTGCGTTCATAACTATATTCATCAAGATCACAAGACGTCACTTGACAAAGACTCATTTTCCAAGCCACGCACCGCGAACATACACTTCACCGGTTCAGGTCCGTCGGGTGGACGACAGCCCTTGCACGCGAATTCCTCCATATCCCAAGTGCATTCAACATACCGGTATATGTCCTCCTGTTCTCGCACCTGCTGGGTGGGTAATGGAAGGGGGTTAGTGGATTCGTGAATGGTGCTGTGGTGGTACTTTTTCGCCAACAATCACTCGACTTTTTTGAATCCTACCCCTATCATCTACTGAGGATAACAATTTTTGGAACTAGGTAAGCGGTTTGCGAAAATTGAGAAGCCCCATATATACACTCCACCTACCGGCGGACTACATTCCAGATATGAAAATATGGTTACATTGCAAGCGCAAAACTGCCATCAGGCCTCCCCCACAATTCATTGCCTCCCTTCTCTTTTTTCCGTGTCTGCACCTCCAGCTGCACTATTCCCCACCTTTCTCTACACATCCTAATCATTTCTTCCAGCATGTCCCCGGTCCCCTTTCCCGTAATCTCCTTCCTGTACAGCCCCCTTCCCCTCCTCTCCTTTTGCACCCTAACTATTTCAAGATGCCTCCCCCTAGTATCCGGTTTCCTTTCAAGCCTTGTGGCCTTCTTCACCTTCGCGAAGGTGGCTGGCTTGTCCTTGACAACAGCCCTCACCCCATCACCATGGGATCCGTTGATGGCGACAAACTTTGACTTAGTCTTCCTGTTCCCGCCATTAATCTTGAGTTCCAGCTTGCGCGAGCTTTGTCTCCAAGCGCCCTGCGATCACCTACCTTGCTCTTCCACATGTTGCTGTACCCTAATTTTCTGCAGCTCATAGGGAAAACACAGTATTTGATTGACCCCGTCAGAGTACATAAGTTGAGTATAATGTCCGACTCGCATTTGCATAGGTGGGAGTATGATGAGCATGACTGTCAAAGTGTAATTGTGGAGTTGTGGCGTTGTGTATGGGCTCTAGATCGGCATGTTGAGCTCGCCGTCAAATAGCGATATGCCAAAGTCGACTATTGTTGGGTTGGTCTCGTTCCTTGTCCCGGTGCGGCGCTGGATGCTCATAGCGCCCTAAGAAGTGACAGTAGTCTTTGTGGTTGGTGCCGTCAGTGGGGCCAGTGGGAAACACGGAGCATCGTTCCTGGTTTGTGCAAATGGCCATTACAGTAACGTTCTCCTTTTCGATAGGGGGGTGGGCGAAACCACCAGCATTCTGGGTCGGGGGGGGATCGAAAAACTTTGTCAGTGTTCCTGATGTAGTCCTCTAGGAATGTGGAGCGGGCATAGGCGACATCCAAGAAGCTCACTCGCGCGCCAATTTCGATGATTGCAAGGACAAGGCCTTTCGGATTTTGGTGTGACCAGTGTTCAATGAGTTGGCAGCCAAAAAATGAACCCCTATTGGTAGGATTCTATTTGTAGAAATGATCCAATAGGAGAGCTATCTCAACTAAGCCTTATTCTACTCCGTCAGGGCGCCCGCTGTGCAGTGTAGGTTTTCGAAATTGATGTCCGGTACTCGAGCGGTAAACAGAATATCGTCCGTGAGCCGCGACAATAACTGCCCCCAATCCACTCCTCTTCCTCGGCGTCGGGAGAGCCTTCCCACCCTGGCAAAGTGGCCACGTACCTGTCTTCTCTGAAAGCTCATAATTCCTTTTTTCCTCTTTTGCTTCAACAATACTCTGCCAAGCCAGTATCCAAGCCCCCCACCTCACATCAAGCACATTCTTAACATCAAGCCCCCCCATCCTAGTCGAGCACCTAATCGCCGCCCAACAGTTTCCGCACCTCAGGCGACAAACTTATAGACCACAGCAGACAACTGAGTCGCCATAGCATGAACCTCATTGACGCACCGAAAACTGCCTTCGAATTCAGTCAGACCAAGGCGTAAAATCTCCTCATAGGTTCCCCGCGCGTCATCCTCCCCTTCAACAACTAGCTCGGTCGCCAAATACGAAATCTAGGAAGGATGCTCGGGGGCCGAAGGTGGCTCTTTGCCGAGAGGAAATTCGTCTGCAGGAGGTGGGAATTAGAATGCAAGGCGTGGTCAAAGCTTGGTGGAATGCGAAGGAATGGAGATCAGGAAGAGTAGGAGGTGCTCAAGTGGCCCACTGTTATGAACGAGAAACCGGAAGAGATAATTTAGAATGTGGGGTGAGACCGGGATGTGGTTCCTGACGCACTGCATATAAGCTTCTATGGGAACTCTTTGTAATTAGTAATTGGCACAGCTTACTTAGAATATAGTACGGAGGAGGGAAATTGGGATGTTGTAGACGGCGGGATAAGATGGAAATGGTGATGGGAGAAGCCAAGGAGGCTCCGCTGGGAGTTCGCGATTGAGATGAGTGAGGTTGCTCCAAAATTATTACTATTTTGGAAGGAAGGAGCGAAGGGGGTGGGTACAGAAGGCAATAGCAGAGAAAACAAGAGGGAGAGAAATTCGGAATGGGTAGGAGGGAATTCTAGAGGTACCAATAGGTCATCAATGGTGTGGTTAGGTAAGATAGCTTGAGGATGTGAAAGTGATTATGGGAGGGGTAGGTAATAACTTTATCGTAGAAAATGTTCGGGGCCAGCGGGAAGAAGATTGAGAATCCATAAGATATAGATATAGACCGAGTGATCGATTATGACCGCCCATCCCCTAGCACAATCGGAGACTGAGACGCCGTGGACAAGGCCTGCCCTTGTTGTAGCACAATAACTGTTGGAAATTGAAATGACATGGCTATTCCTCTTATGTGTAATCTGGTGGTCATTATTGCAGGCATGGTCCTGCTGTAGTAGTTACGTAGTTCTTACTGATATGCCACCTGTTACCGCTTATGCTTTCTGTCTTTAAGTCATGTTGTCAATACTGATGTAAGTAGTTGTCGTTGATCGCTTGTGCGAGTCATAGTTGCTTCTGTATTGTGTGTCTTTCAGATAGGACACGTTCTCATGTTTCTGGTATTTAAGCACGCGCATATTGCACATAGTAGAGAGGGTATCGAACGATTAAGAAGAATAAGAAACACCTTTCTCCTCTCTCAACAAAGCTCTCGTTTGCGCATAATCATCTCTAAGTTATTCCATCTCGGAGTCTGACAACTCCCGCTGTACTTCCCAATTTGAACAATAACCAGTCACGGAAATGCCTTGCGACGACGCGGCCTGGCTTCTGCCTAGCTGTGCCCCAGGTGCCGCAGGTGGATGATGCCTCGGGTGCTTCCTGGTGAGTTTTCCCCTTGCCGCAGCACATGTCGTATTCGTCTTGATTGCGTGGCCCTGGGCTGATTCGAGCTTGCAGGGTCATACGAGACTCTAATTCCTTGGAGGATCCGCCAATTTGACCGCGCCAGCTGCATGATTGGCAGCCGAGACGCCAGATGACGGGAAAGACCTGGAATGTGCCAGTCTGCCAGTCCGCCTGAAGCCTTCGGACGGGGGGAGAGAGAGGGCAATATCCGAAGTCATGCACCCCCCTCATCGTATGACGATCGTCGCTCCTTCCTGCTCAGCTTTCCACAGCCTCGCCAATGATTGAGAGATGATGCTGAGACGGCCGATCGTGGTGTACAGCGAAGTGGGATAGCGGCTGTGGATGGGCATATTCTGGTGTGAGAGCGCAGGATTGACAGTAACAGGGCCTTGCAGCTGCGGCGGATCTCTCTGCACGAGAGGGGCCGCATTGACCCCGAGGTATTTTTTCACGGAGAGGGCGTCAGAATGGGGGAAAGCCTGGCATAGCGGGCCTGTACCGTGGGCCACAGAGCGTATTACGGTTCTGCGAGGGCAGCGCAAGAAGCCTACATGAACCCTTCGATTTCCCCGTCTCTGACATCTCTCTGCAGTCCAGTTGTGCAACCAGCAGCCAGCCGAGAACTTCTCGACCACTCCCAACTAATTCTACGTGCTTAAGATGGCTACTCTTGCCTTCAAACCGTATACCTACAAGCCAACTCCTCGGCGCTCCAAGAGCGCAGCAACCGGCCACAGACCTGCCCCAAAGGAAGTAAACATCTTCAACAAGCTCCAGCAGATCAAGTCGAGCAGCAGATCACTTGTTGGACGGAAATGTTTCTTGGCTGCTCACCGCATATTTTCCTTGTGGCGACGACCCACAACCCTAACCCTCTTGGCATATCAAACATATCCAACGCCTCTATGTTTGACTACCGGTTAGCTCTACACATCAAACACCACATGCGACGATATCTGCGACGATATCTGCGACGATACCTGCGACGACTCCTTATGCAGGACCTACCCCTATCATATGGGATAACCGAATACCCTCGGCCGAATTGTGTTATCCTCGGCCAAAGTAGCAAGATAGGCGGAAATAAAGGTGAACGTGATGGAAAACACGGCACACGCTGGAAGTGTGTGGAAGTGGATCAGCATGATCCAGGGAAGGATAAAAGGCAGCTTGTTTTCCCTTTGTTAAGTTGTTTTCGTTCACTATCCGAATCAATTGTCTCTCTTTCCTCCGTTACGAGTATTTGGGTCTTTACAGTCTTTCCCGTATTTTTATTCCCTATTGTTATCGCGAGAATATTTCTCTGTTTAGGATACTTGAATTTCTATCTCTCTATCTTTGCCTAGTTATTCTATTTGAATCCCAAAAGTCAACCATATCCAAGTCCGGAATCGCTGTCGTATACCTTGTTGTTTAAAATCACTCAGCATGCCGCGACCAGTGGCAGCAGCAATGGTAGCAGCTGATGGCGATGGGGGCTGCAGGCCCGGAATTTGAGGTATGCTCCAAGGTGGAGGCGTGTTTAACTTGTAGCAACAGTTACTGACGTATGGGAATCTGAGCAGAGACCAGCACTGTTTACGGACGCAGCGACAAGACAAATGACGAAGAAACGGCGACGACGACCGCGACCTTCCCATCATTGAAGAGCTGCTGCTTATCAAGCTACAAAAGCAGGGCTTTGCAGCGGCTGACCCCAACCCAGGCCACAGAGAGCAAGGAGTTGAGGAGGCAGCTGCAGAGGAGAGGGGCAGTGCCATTGATGATAACAGGTCAGCACCAGGTGATAACTCTGGTGGTAGCCTAGGTGAGTGCGCCCACTACCCCCTGTGTCGTGGAAATGGATGGCCGGTTTTGCTAGCACGGTGTAGAAGATCTAATTGTCCCGCAAGGAGATGGCGACTTGAGTGCCTCTGAAGCCGAAGTCAATGGCAATGTTTTTTTTTGCGCCGAAAGTACAGCAGTACCAGACGCGGGCCTTTTCGACAGCTCAGAGACAGCTATCGACTCGATAATTCCGGCCCCTCCTCCTAGTTCCGATAGGTGGCATAATATTGATGACTACCCCGAGACGGCTGCGAGCTCATTACTTGCGGAATACAGAGCTTCGACGTCAAATTCTACATATCCTCATATCCCTTCTTCGTGCCTCTCGAGCGAGCTATTGCACGACAGCATTAGTATAGAAGGATTAGGCTACGCCAGATCTGAGGCCACGATCCCCTCTTCGAGCCCGCCCCCACGCCATTGCAGAGTGTTGCCAGAGACCCAGCTCAATCGAGAGCGTCGTCTTGATACCTGTCAAGGCGTAGCAGATGAACACGGGCTGGTTGACCATGCACTCGATACCGACCCCATTGGTGAGAGGGAGAGGCGGTAGCAGCAGCAGGAAGTGGAGCAGGCAGAGGACGAAGACAATGATGAGGATACATCCTCCAAGTGTGAACATCCTCCCAGCCTCCAAGGCGCCTCTGTCAAGAAGTGCAGACCTCTCTGTGAAAACAGTACCATCCTGAGTATGGGAGCCATCGAGCCCCCGCAGGCGGACGTCGATTTGCTCGATTAGGAGGCAGACTCCATAGCCCCAATGAAATTGAAGGTGTGGCCAAGAGCATCTGCGGATCGGGACATGAAGACACTTGTAGACGACCAGCCAGAGGGGCTGCAACAAGAGGTGAAGGGTGTGGCAGTGGAGCCGACAGCCAAAAGAGTTGGCAATACGCATCTATCCGGCAGGGCGAACGGAAGCCCAAGACCGGCTGAGCGACAGCAGCTGCTTCCTGATTGCGAACCATCACCAGCGACAAGTCATGACGAGGTGGGGTGCGACAGTCACAGCGGCGACGGGCTCAACAATACCGAATCGGATAAGGATGATGAGGAACCGCATCCTATGAAGCGGAAATGGTCGTCCTCATATCCAGACGGCTGAATGCACAAGAAACCCAAGTACTGTCTGCAACAGAGGCCTACTGGCCAACAGAGACAATGCTCCAAGCCTCATAAGCGCTCTCCCAAGTTGCACTCCTCACCTGATTAGGCTTTGAGAGTTGCTGTAGTCCCTAGTCCCCAGGCTCGACCTTCTACAGCCAACGCCACAGATACAGACATGCCGCCCGACTATGCCAACCTCGACCAATCATCCAGAGCCGTCCTGCCAACGCTGGCCGAGGGTACGTTCCGTCCGCACTCCGCAGATTACTGCTCCTTCACACCAGTAATCTATGCCGAGCAAGGAGTCTCTTTCGGCTAGCTTAGCCGACTCATCGTGAGGGTCGGCCATATGGGGAAGGTTGACGACTTCACCATCAAGCCGATAGAGCAACATTCGTTCCTCGTCACTGGCTTCAGCTGGTATACCCCATCCCGGCTCTCGTCTGGTGGTAAGGCTGTGTCGACTGCTGCAGAGGCAGGCCGTACTCACAAGGATACGATGCGTCCCTGACCCCAACATGGCAAAGCCATGCATGCCCAACTGCTTGCGTCGCAGGGGAGTGAGCTGTCCAGCAGCGATGACGACGGTAATTTGAGCGACAGCAATCCTGATGTCAGCAGAGACGATGACGGGTGTTCGAGCGAGGCCGAGAAGCAGGGCGGTTTGAGCGTGAGGATGAATATCCCATGGGACCCTGTAGATGAGCAGAGCTAGGTAGCATGGAAGAAGGAGGACAAGCCTTAGGACTGGATCTTTAAAAGGTTTCCAGGCAGGACTCATCCTGCAATACGCACGCGCTGGAGCATGGTTCATCCCAGAAGCGAGTAAGCTTCCTCCCACAGGTAGACAGAGAGTAGCTCAAGCTCTGTGTGCCTACTTGTCTGCAGGGACAAATATCTAATGAGGATCTCAACCTTCTGTCGGCCAGTGGCAACGCAGGAGCACGTACGGTCGAGGGAAGTGGTGTTCAAAGCGAGGCGAATGAGGGGGTCAGATGCATGGGTGGAATATCACAGAAGAAAATGGAGGGGTTGTCATTGGAAGTAGACATGAGGCGCATTGTATTTATGGGAAACAATTGATGTATTATACGATAAGTCGCGAGTTCATTGACATCCCTGATATTATTGTATTGTACAGTTTTCCCTCCATCCTTTTCAAAAATAACCCCCCCCCCCAACAAAAACAACAATGCTGATTCCCAGTACTCCTGCCTATGCATTTGCCTGTTCCTCCTTTCTCAAAGAGGTTATTGCCCTGTCGAATGCCTCGCTCATCCTATCGTACATTATACTGTGGTCGTGGAACGTGCCTGTAAAAATGTTCCCATCCCTAATAGGAAAGACAGCAGATGGGAGCTCATGAGCCAACGGCCTGAGGTTCTCGAACTCCGCTGCAAACTCCGCGATAACGTTTTTAAATTGATTTTTTGCCCACGTGGCCATGCTTCATATTGGCAATTTCTGTATACACCCCAGTATACCAACCTCGTAGCATATTTGTCTTCGGTCTCATCACCTTCTTGGGTTTTTCCCTGCCTGTACCTCTGTAGCCATATAGAATGCACATCCATATGAAGACGTAAAAAAATGACTCAAGGTCATGCCGATATGTGTGACCTTTGCCTTCAAGAACCTCGATCGCCATGAATTGCATAGTGCCAGTCGGGCGACGAGCACTACTTGGCATGCCCTCTAGCTCCTTTGCCAAGTCCAAGTCAATTAGTCTTCCTTTCGGGGCATCTTCGGCAGGGAGTTCGGTGATGATGATATTATTTTTGGAGATATCCCGATAAAGAATCTTTCCATCCTCGAGTAGTGACCTATGACCTCGGATAGCATCGCTCAGCACCTCCAAAAGCTCTCTGGCCGATTGATATTCGCGGAGAGGTCGTCCAGCTGGTGAAGTTACCAAGCAGTAGTTCACTCGGTTGCCATACGTCTCACATTCGCAGTCCGTCAGACTGTCGGCTTCGGCTTCTTGAATACTGTCTACATTATTCCGCTGCCACTCATTGCGGCAGTTTGCCAGACTGTCGACCACTGTTTCTTGAATACTAGGAGCGCCGATTGCGTCTAGCTTGTCTTCTTTGCGCAGATTTGTCGCGCTGGCATGACTACAGTCGAATTTGGGCCTCTTCAGTCTGCTAACCCCATCAAATCTTTCATCTCTTTTTCTTTTTTGCCCAGAGGGAGAAGTTGTGGCGCTACCTGCACCGATTCCTAGGCCAATCAAGTGAACCACACTGCTCCCTGACCTTCCCCTGAGGCTTGTTTTAGAGTACGCCTGGCTGGATTCTGGATTACTATCGACCCAAAAAGCTTTCTTCGACGGCCTCCGTGGCAACCCAAATTTCATGGCTCATCGCAAATATGAGATGGTGTCCGGGTCGCCGTCAATAGTAATCTGCTCATGATTGAACCACACAGCAATGCCCGTGACTCCTATCTCCTTTGCCAACTTCAACAGTTCTCCCTCCCTCTCCCTGTTGTCAGACGGCCAAGCGAACTTCACAACGTACTCACAGTCCGTTGAGCCGGGTCTCTTTCCACGATAACACGTTGTTCCCCGGCACACTATCGCTTTTGTCGAGGCGATTGGCTTGTCCTCCAAAGAGATCCTCACATCTCGTGTGACAATGTACTTGCCATTGCCATCAAGCTTAATAAACGTGTTCAAACCCAATTCTGCATCGGACATCAGCGCATAACCGGCAAGGACCTTGACAAATCGCTCCGCCTCTTTGTGAATATCAAACTTCTCGGAGTTGTAGGGTCCAGATCTGTTGAACAACCAAAGCCGCATCAGACTTCCGCAGATCGTAAAACTAGGCACGAATCGCCGCTCCGGTTGACTTCCAAATACTTCGTGCGCATTCCCTGCCAACTGCACTAGTGTTTTTGCAGATCGATCCTCATCAGGATTCTCTTTGTGTTTCCCAATAACAAGTACATTTGACCAGTCGTGCTCGCCTTCCGGTAAGGCAGTGTCAGTGGGAGTGAGGAAAATGTCAAGCTTGCGATCAGCCTCCGAGCCCCTCAATACTTTGTTCGCCAATGTGTATTACCTGCGACCAAGTCCGCTGAGAACAATATCCTGGAACTGGATGAACCACTCAATAAAGGGACCCTGAAGTGATGGTTCTGGCCAATCCCTCCAGCGGCCTTCTGTATATTGGGCCCACGATTCTTCGTAGATATCCCTTGTGTTGTTCGTCCAGACGTTCCCTTCGAAGTATCGCTCGTAGAAGCCTCCAACATCGTAGTAGACGCGCCCTGTGAGTTCTTCAAGTATCCGCTGGTCAACTTCATCGTGTGTTTGCTCAATCCCTCTCTGAGAAGCTGAGCTGGATCGTAGCGGCGTGTCCAAGACGGCTTTCTTGAAGGCAGTCGGTAGCGTCGAAGAACTCGTTCGCGCAATCAATTCAAACACCGTACGCCAAATATCCGCGTCATTCGAAGTCGGTGTGCCAGGTTCATTCCTGACAATCAGCTCCACTAGAGGGATAGCCGATGCGATATCCAACTGGTTCGAATCCACGCGCTTGAATAGTATAGCAATGTCGCTAGACACAGATCTGTCAGCTATTTGGGAAGGGAGGGTACGAGCAGCTGGTTCGATTAGCAGAGCTCGGATGAGGTCGAGTACTAGGTTTTTGACAACTATGTACGTTAACAAGGAAGCTAGCTAGAAGAAGTTGAGCCATACCTGGGGTGGCAGCCATTACAAAGACAATTTGAATGGCAATGGACGACAATGCGATGACAAGCTCAGAACGTGTAGATTCAAAGAGACAACAGAAAGCACCTAGCTGTTCCTTGATCGGGTTACACCTGATTTTATCGAGTTCGGAGACTGTAGCCATTATTGCAGATTGAAAAGAACTTGAATGGAGTATTGAAGACCTGTGATGCGAGATGCAAGTTATCGTGAATTTACTTAGGCGGGTTCAATCTGATTACGTTGTTGTATCGTAGGTGAGGAGAGAGATGTTCGTTGTTGTCTATCAATACAGAAAGAAGAGAGAAAACTAGCTTAAGAGGAAAATACACACACACCACACACATAGGGTTGCCCTAAACTAACCACAAACCACCAGAGTGGCATCACCAGAGTGTGAGTAACCGTACCTTTAAACATGTCCAACATACGTAAGATATACTGATGAGGTGAAGTCAAAAAGGGTCAAGCGTCGGAATAACCCATCCCTAAATTTACCGTAGCCTTCTTTTGAGCCCCATAGGCCAGCGAAATGTGATCACTGAATTCTCCACACTGTATTATTTCTTTTCGATAAGGTTTTAAACCGATAATTCCGCTGGCTGCCTAATTTTTGTAAATATACGAATTATATCGCGTGATATTGAGCAAAGTCACGATATATATCACTGGGCGCTAAAACTCAGGCAGAAAGTTTATCCGATCCGAAGACTCGCTGTTAGAGTAGCTTTTCTAGTCTCCGCAAACACCTGATCATCCTTCTCTCTTCATCTGCCAGTCTCATCGCTGTTCCGGATATTCTATTTCACAATGGCGCAAGGAGATGTAGTTGCATACAACATTGCTGCTTTCCTCGCCACTCTGTTTCTCCTCGAATTCGGAGCTGATAAATTCATCCACCATACTGCCATCGTTGCGCGCCGTACAGGAATTTCAGAAACCATCATTGGGCTGCTTACTGCTGGCAGAGGATGGGAAGAGGTAAGCATCCATCCTCTCGCTCCTTATGAACAATTCTTTGCTGATTAACATATGCCAGCTTGCGGTTGTCGTCGCATCTCTGGCGAGAGGCCGCTAATCTCTGGCACTTGGCGACATCATCAGTGCAGCCGTCTCTAATATACTCGGCGCATTTTCCCCCGGTCCCCAGTTCTGTGAGAAGGGAAAGCCGATTAAATTTGATAGAAGCTCGCGGATATATTCAATCCTTCTACTCGTTCTGACTAATGAAACCTGGAGGAAGCACAAAAGAACGAAGTGGTGAGGGTGGAATCACGATAGATCAAAAGTGGTGATGAACACGAAAGGAGGGAAAAACTCTGACTGACAACCAACCTCCTAGCTAAGGACAGGGCCGGCGATATATCTCCCAAACTCCCGAAAACTCAACGAACTCCAAAGAAACACACCAAGCTAATGAACCATGATCTCAAACAATCTAGAACCATCCTGATATCTCATGATCCACTATGATCCCTCAAGCCTCTGCCCTAAGCGAACTATCCTATGCCTAATAGCATAGAATGTGAAAGAAACGACAAAAGCCAAAACCCTATATCCTATGCCTAGTGGTATAGGATGCGAAAGAAACGGTCTCATACCTCATGCCCGATAACCTCTGATCCGCCTAATCGCATACCCGAACCACGTCCACTAAACCCCATGCCCTATAGGTAATCCAACACTGACGACGTTCGTGACCCCAATTACCTACTTTTCAAGGGATACAATTTGGTTGGCTTGCGGGGCCCTTCTGATTGGGATCTTTGGCGGCTATGTTATATCTGTGGACTTTGCGATTAGCAGGGGGGTCCTTACTGCGCCAGAAGCTTCCGATGGTGATAGCAGTGACGATGACAGCAGTGATGGAAGGAGTACAGCCAATGTGACCAAGCAGAGGTCTATGAGCCCGGACCAGATCGAGATCCTACCGAATGGCACAGCTCCTACCAAACCCGACGAAGAGATACATCCAACGAGCAATGCAGTGCTGGAACTACCAGCTGCACTGACTCCAGCCACGGCACCTCCACCGCGTGCTCCTCGCTGCCAACATAATCTTGGGTACCACCTTTTCTATCTGTTCCTTGGCTTTCTCGCTATCTGTCTTGCTGGCTACGTCCTCTCCCAAGCCGCCACCAACATCACAGATCAATTTGACATCTCGGATGTTCTCTTTGGCGTCATGATCCTCGCAATTGCTACCACTCTTCCAGAAAACTTCGTCGCCGTCATGAGCAGTTCCTGAGACCATACAGGGATTCTTGTCGCCAACACAGCGGGCAGCAACATCTTTCTCCTCGCATTGTATGCTGGGATCATTATGGTTGACACAAAAGGCCCGCTTGACGGGGGCAACATGACGATCCCTGAGTTAGCTGTTTTGCGGGCTTTGACCCTTGGTTTTGTTTTAACAGTCTGGTTCGAGGGGGATTTTGGTCTGTGGATTGGAGCGGTGATGCTAGCCTGTTATATTGCTTTCATTGTATGTGAATTTACAGTTATCCACAGAGTAGCAGACTAGAGAGGAAGGTGTAGTTAGTCGCTAGAGGGTCTTCTCACTTGTGAGTGGACCTTTCTACAAATAGAGTCGCTACTACTGTCCCAGACAACCAGAATTGAGCCATGCTGACATAATTTGTGTCTTGTTGATATTAGTGTGACCAAAGGCAGTCCATGGAACATGTCTATGGACGGGTCTATATATCTGCGCATACTACTTGCTATGATAGCTCGAAAACTATAAGAGTATAGAATAGGGGCGTCTTCTACACATCCACATCCTATAAGAGCCTGCACACAGAGACACTGTTGCCATCCCAATTGCTGCAACACTTTTAAATTGTTCTGGCTAGGACCGTACAGCAGTCAAACCCAATCAAGCCACCTCCCCCGTGCTAGTGAAGCCAACCTCAATGACAGAGAATTCGACTCTTTGAGTCTCTGGAACCATGATTTGCACAAGTGTCTACGCAACCAGACTGTATGTCCACATTCCTAACCTTGATAAGGCCAAGAAGATGAAGAATGTGCTTGTCAAATGTAGATAAGAGGATGCTGGTGTAGGTGAAGACATTGGCAACAGAAACAGTGAAAGGATTACTGGCAGAAGTGTCACGAACTGCCAACTAAGACTTAAAAGTCCCACTCGAAGCAATGGGGTAAGTGGATCAGCACTTGAAGCTGAGACTAGAGATATCACCCATGGCATGAGAATGGTTGATGAGAGTTCAACTACAGAGCTGAAAGTACGTGCGAGGGTTATGAGTGGTAACGTATAATGTACACTTAAGAGATAGATTGTCATGGAGGTGGACAGGAACAGGACTGAAAGGGAGTGAAGTGCTATCAACAGAGATGCTGCTTGTGGTCAGTTAGACGCCATAAAATGCTTAACATTGAGATATACGAATCCAAGCATTACTACCAAAGTATACCTTGAAACCAGTTGCCCAGCTCGCGACTCCTGAACCCCAACCTTCGTTCTCCATAACTGTGGCTGCATTCTGGCGGTTCTCACGAAGCCGCGAGCAGCTTAACCAGACTTTTCTGGCTGCAGACCACTCAGGCACCATGAAAACTGCGTTCATGCCTGCAACCCCAAAAGCTGTCACTCTCTGACTCTTCCAAAATGTTGCAGCAAGAGAAACAAAGATCGGAGCAACGAGCTTGGAGATAAGGTCGATATGTCTCATCGAGGCATTGAGTACATATAGAGGAGGGTCTGATGTCGGCGTGACTAGTGTTGGGACCTAGTTACGGGAGTCATCAGCTCCTTGTGCTGCCAGGATTCTAAAGTGGAGAACATACCCAGTCCCGTTCCATTATGAGCATGTTACCCACTGCCGATAGTCTCTCCCCGAGATCGAGAGCCACGATTGTGGCCATGACTGCGGCTTTCATGATCCACGCCTCCGTGGGGGGTACATCATGTCCAACTTTAGCAATCCGCGGGGTTGCGTCGTGGCCAGAAGGGCTCCCGTTAACGAGAAAAATGCCCACCCAACAGCTGCTAGCCCGATACAGATCCGTTGTGCTAGTATTGTTGTCTGGAGGGTCCGGAGCCGGGACGGATGTCTATCCGCCCAACGGCCGACGGTTGAAGAGAGGGCAAATGTCGACAAATTGGCCAGGAAGCCGCTAGAACACAATTACCAATGTCTCTAAGCGAAGCGTAAGTGTTTGGACGAACCGTATTGATGAAGCGGTAAGGTTTCCCGGATATGCAGATGCTGCGAAGAGAATCTATTCCCACACGGGCTTAGTAAAGAGCATCACAGAGTGCACAGTCAACCAGCATACTAACAGCAGCGAATTCATAGCAGCAAGAATTCCACGTCAAGAGGGAATGCGATAGGTACATTCCCCACAGTTGAGACTTGGTCAACGCCTCTTCTTGATGGATAATCCGTAATCCTTGACGGGTCTCTTCGAAGAGCTGAGATTGATCGACGCTGGCTCTTATCGAACGACGAAGTGACGCCTGCCTCTCCTGCAAATCAAGCTCGGCCTCATTATCGCCGGATCTCAGCATTTTGCATAAGAATTGGATGATCATTTGTATATATAATATAAGGAGCCCGAGCATGTCCAAACCATATATATCTCTTCATCACCCTTCCACCAAGCTCCAGCTGCCACACTCTGAGAACCAGGTCGTCCAGTAGGATACCAATAAAAGACGGAGCAGTAAAAGTGTGGATCGCAAGAACTATAAGGAAAAAACTAAGGGCTCAAGTAGGCTCTGCCATCGGTTTCACTAACTTCTACACCTCGCCGTCCACTCTCTTTCCATCCTCAACATATTGCGGGTTCCTGGACGTGCCGATCTCTCTCCATTCTCTATTGTTTCCTGCTCACTTACTTAACCCTGCACGACAAGAATACTGGTCGTTCCAAACTTTTTCGGGACTGATGGACGGACATGCAAGTAAAGTACAAGTTGTTTGACGGGTCCACATAATTGTGCATGCACTACTATAGTCTATAATGGGGGCAAGGGAGGGGGGCATGACGAAAACTGGCTAACTGGCAGTGAACAGATACCACTGCATTACCGATACCATATCCCCTGCGATGACCACCAAAGATTCCACCAAAACATCTGCCAACCCTCGCAATACACTGAACATAAAACAGACAATGCGACCCCTGCTCCGCCAATTCCCCCCTCTCATGCATACGCACCCAATAACCTATCAATTCACAAAACCCCCTTTGACTCCCTCTGGAGAGTGCACAGCCGCGCCGATGAGACAAACTTCGGCTAGACATTCTAGGAACCCCCAATGCTCGTCCGCGGTGGAGGGAAGAAACACATCCCGGGCCTGCTAATCCTCACTACTATTACATCAACAGCTTTCTCCCTCGGGGCCGGACAGGTCTAGCGCCTAAATTGGGAAACCAAGCTTAAAACTAGATGCATAGCCCGTCTCTTGTCTCCGCCATTACCATGGTTCCGATTCCCCCCCCACCCCTGGCGTGCAAGTAGTCCACACTCCTGATGAAAGCTTACACCACCCTAAACGGATTCGACATCCATCAACTTCACTGTTCCCTCCATCCTGGACCCTCATATCCCACGACCTCACCCCTGCCATTAAAGTGGGACTGGTGAGGATCAACATAACTAGGGAACCCAGACCCGGCACCCCGGCCCCCAGAAACCGATTCCCGTACTCGGCTACTAAATTGGCCAACTAGTGAACCCGGGTCAAAATCAAGTCCTCCAGAGAGGTGATTTTCAACCTAGAAAGTCGGGCAGGATGGCTGTACATTAGGGTCAGGGCTATGGAGGAAGCGCATAGGAGGGGGCAGAATATGCCGGATTTCTATAAGAAGCCCAACCTGGTTTCCCAGTGCAGGGCTTGAGCTGGCTTTGGGTGGTCAGATATTTTATTCTTTGCGCAGAGTTTGCGGAGGGAGTTTCATACCGGACTTAGAATTGTAGAGGAGGTGGACTTGGTAGTTATTATGGGGGTCCATTGAGAATTTATCCATTTGCGGCACTTTAAAGACGGGCAGAGGAGGTGATATTAAAGTCTTATTTTGTAATCAGCGAGTAGGTGGACTGGGTGCTTTTTCCTTGCTCATCCAGTGAAGAGGTGGGAAAGCCGGCGAAGGAGATGGGATAGACAGCGGAGTTCAAGTTGGAAATGCTCCATATATCAGTTGGGGACGAGAAGCCGAGAGTAAGGAAGATGCCGAACCTACAGAATGTGTGGATATGGGAGTAGGCCATCTGGTGGAAGATTAATAAATGCCACCTATTCACCACCGACTGCTGGATGGAAAGGATAATGAAAGACCTCTCTTCAAGAGGCCTTATGGCCGGAATGGTAAAGGCCGACCTTCATGATTGACCGATATTTTCTCACCGTAACTTCACATCCGGCAGTAGCATACTTTCCCGACCGCGCAAGAGCCACATGACTCATAAGACAGGTATCTTCAAGAGAAGCAAAAAGAACTCTAAAAATACCTCCAGAACCGTCAATAGAGACCTCCGCCAGCACATATTCAATGAGATTCATGATACTCATAGTTTTGGTAGGAAAATATGATATTAAGTAAATGAGAAGGCCTCTAACCACGCCACTTATCATGCTTTGCAAGCCTCCCGGTGCCCATTCTCCCTTCCGGAGCCGGAACCATGCTAGCCTAACACACTGGGGTTTTTCCCCGTTCAAGTTAGACGAGAAAGGGCGAAATCAAATTTTATTCCATCTTAGAATTACTTATCATAAGTAGATTTAATTCCGTTTCCGGTATTTTTCCCGTTACGCTGCCTTGTTTTTACCCCGCGTCCAACACACTACAAGCAAAGACCCTTAATGGTTGTCTCTAGGGAAGGTCTGGAAGGGGGTCGCATTGTATACAATGTAGACCAGACCAGTAGAAGTATGGGAGGGAAAGTGGAAGGTGAAAAGGATGGATTTGGGGCTATCATTATTGGCACCATTGGTGGAGGTGGATGCCCATGGGCTATCGTCAAAGCTAAGGTGGCTTTAATGGTACTGGGTGAAGATGTTTACCTGGCTGTCTACCTTTACCATACCCCCCCCCCTCCCTTTCCACCGACAACTTTACTCTCCACTCCTCTTCCCAATTCTCGTTTACAAACTTATCATCAAATACGAATCCCCTTCTTCCTTCTTCATCCATTCCCCAGGCAGTCACGACATTACCTTCCAAACATCAACTATGAGCCTTCATTTTGGTAATGACTACAGCAATTTGGGGGGGATGGGGCAAGCGACTCCAGTCTTGATGATAAAGGGTGGTCCTGTCTGCTCTGGGCAGGTTACGGGTTATCGGAGAACCTTGCATAGCAGTCACATACCCGAAACCCTGAAATCACCTAAAAAAAGACAGCGAGCAAAAACTCCCACACCGCCATCATCTCCACAGCGCAACCTACGCAGGGCATCCGAATCACCCAAAAAACGACTTCTACAAAAAGCTCCATCCCCACCGCCATCGGCCCAGCTGGACCTCCAACCATTAAGTCTTGAAAAGCAGTCCGACAAAGCTACCGAAATTTTAACCAAGCCCGATATCCAGCCCATTCACTCTCTACCTCCACTAACGGTGGCTATGGAATTGCCCTCTTGGTTGAGAGATGTCGGACCCAGAGAGATATTGAAGATACAAGCGAACAATGAGGGCAGATTTGATCTGGGGAGTATTTCAGGAGGGAAGCTCAACTACTGGAAGTGCCAATACCCAGAGTTGATGGAGAGTGATCAACTGCGATAGTATAATTTTCTTTCTAACGGCCTTTTAGTTAAATGCATGCCACTACCTGGCCGACCCATGACGTACTGCAAGAATTTTTCATCCGAAAAGTTACAACATCCCTTACAAAATGATTTGGGAATCTGCAGGGTATGGAAATGGTTACTGTGGCTTCGGGGGCGAGTATATTATACAATAATTGTCAAATTGGGTCTTATTTAACCAACTATTTCTAGCCTTTTCCAGTTTTACAGGTGATCCAAGCAGTGCATCGCAAAAACTCCGCCATGCATAAGTTCAATTGGAGGATGGCGAATTTCCAACTGTTGTCTGTGAAGCTGGGTGGGCTGAGAACTATCACCAATTGTTACATGATGCTCGACTATGGCTATTGCACACGGGTGGACAAACTCGGGTTGTGATAGTCCTATCATTTACTGAAAACTGGCCCTGGGTACCAGCACTTCCACTCCATAATGAAATTGCCAAAGCAGACACTCCCAATGCCGAACAAACTCTGATAGCTACCATTAGGCTTCATTATGGCGCCTCTGGGGTCTTGCAAAACACGGGCCCCTGGCAAAATTCCCTGCCCCAGCCCGCTCGATGGCCCGGAGTGGGGCCTATTTTTTGGCATTTTTCTGCCAAGGCCCTCCACCCCGCCGATACCCTAGGCAGGGCCCCGTCAAATTTTGGTGAGATGGGGGGGCACAAGCAGGCCCCAGACGGTAGCGGGGCTGGGGCTGGAGGCAAAAGTCTCACCCCACCCCCATGTAATAGTGGAGCCTCCGAGCCCAAAACCCCCCCACCCTACCCTGTAACGAACACTAGCTACCATAAATAAGATGACCGATGTGAAGAATTTGGCTGTGCAATTCCTCCGCTTAAATAAAGAAGAAAATCTGACGGTTAGGCGGAGCCGATCTTCTTAATATTATTAAGAGGGCTAGGCCAAAAGGTATTGCGTAGTTGTAAACGGAGAGTTGTCTAGGAAGGCTTGGTAAAAATGTAAAGCTAAAAATAGAATTTTTCTTAAGAACTTATTGTAACTGGTACTGGTACTCGGTTAAGGATTTTGTTTTATGTTTTGTTTTAAGTATATCTTTGATACTTGGTTTGTTTGAAGTATCGTTTTAATACTTAGTTTGTTTTATGTTTTGTTTTAACTATCGCTTTGATACTTGATTTGTTTGAAGTATCGTTTTGATACTTAGTTTGTTTTATATTTTGTTCTAAGTATCGCTTTGATACTTGGTTTGTTTGAAGTATTGTTTTGATACTTGGTTTGTTTCATGTTTGGTTTTAAGTATCGCTTTGATACTTGGTTTGTTTGAAGTATTGTTTTGATACTTAGTTTGTTGTTTCAAGTATCGATTTAATACTTAGGTTGTTTTACCAAACTGTATCGCTTGATACCTTTGTTTAGTTTCGTTCGTGCTAGACATGAACAGATTTGTGTATTTAAAGATCATCCTATTCCACGATGGAAAGGACAGACTTTGGCAGACAGTATTTCAATATACTTGGTTGAACGGTTACTCTTTAGTTATCCCAGTACACCCCCGAAGTCTCCTTTAGTTCACACAGCTCTCGCCTCCTCTCCGGAAGAGCAGGCCACCTGTCTACTATTGTACACCTCCCGCAACGTGATTAGCATCTAGCGAACACGTTACATACCGGCTTCTTTTTCTTTGCTTTTTGTTTGCTATCAACCTCTCCCCGCAACCCCCTATGATGATCTATTTTCATTCTCAAATCGAGTCTATTAGGTTTCTTTCTACTACTGCTTGTTTACTATAATCGTCTGGATACTTCTTCAAGTACCATTGTGATGAAATCCTTCAATAGAGTAAACATCCTCACTTTGTTTAAGAAAAATTACACCAAAGTGATAATCTCCAGCCAACAATACTGTAAGTCTTATTTGCCTGCCCACTAGTATACCCTTAATACTCTCCACTTTTCCTTTGATGTTTCAATCTATTTAAATGCACTACCCGCTACATTATAAGACCCGCTTCCCAGGACCTCCCCAGAGCTGACTATCAAGGGTTTGGGCTTACAATTGATCAAACCTTAGCTAAGACAATGTTGTAGAATGGGAAAAATAAAATTATTAATCTGTTTGAGGGTAAATGTGATAACCAGTCTTAAGAAGGGAAAAAGAAATAGATTCTGCTGACGCCTGAACCGGGGACTTCTAGTGAGTTGGGCTGGTCCTAGTTCTGGAAGGGAGAATGGGCGCCTGGAGTTGTGTCATACAAAGCATGATAAGTTGAGAGGCCGTAGGTGTTCTTACTCATGCAGCCCAGTCCCTATAAAATGTCCCAGAGTTCGGATTTGAAGAGATAGGTTAATTGTTTTATGCTACCAGTCGATAATCTGATAGTAAATAACATCCATTATCAAGGTAATTTATTAAATTTCCATGCACCCTGAAACCCCTCAGAACTGTTAGGCGGAAGCCGACTCTAAATACTTGTCGAGAAGACTTAGGCCTGAATCTTTCGTAATAGACGGAGATTTGTCTAGGAAGGCTCTGTATCGTTCTTTTTGTCTATGACTACTAAGAACTCGCTTAATTGATAGAGGAAATATTTTTATAAAGATTCGTAGCTAAAACAATGTTATATTTTTAAGGTCTCTTCTCCGTTGCTTGTCTTTTTTCTAGAAGCTTGGGAGGCACTTTGATATTTATATCCCACGTCTGAGTGTTCGCGGACTACTTCTAATCCTCCTATAGCAAAGTACCTCCCCTAAATAATACGCTATGTCTTATAGTCTTAACAAGTGCGAACACCGTCTGACCCTGAGTTCTTGCACACCATCTTCGTCCTCATAAATTCTTTTCCATCTTATCGTAGGATGCGTTATTATCCTCGAACGACCGTCTTCGATTTATAGAGCCGAATAGACTTCTGTCTGTAACTGCAGTCGTCTTGACTATCGTTCCAGTAGTCTCTTCCGATTTCACAAAGTGGCCAGCATATGTGTCGGGCACCTATGCATGATGCAAGCTTCGTAGACGGTGCGCCAACACACATAGGTCTACTACCTATTAGGTCTTCTGAGTCTGAGCAGCTTCCCTTCGGTCCACCTCGCCTCAAAGAGAATCACCTCTCGAGGGATCCTGTTTCTAGGACCAACCAACATACAGCGGCCTTCAGATAGGTATTGGTGTCATATCTATCTCCTATGGCCTCCGGGGCTCTGTAGGAGTAGTTGCGGATTCTCGAACCGAAAACATCCCGTTACTTTCGGCCCGTAGTCAGGGTGCCTAACTTTGAAGCCTAGTAACTCAATGCGCCTCCTACGGATTTCCTCCGTTCCACTTCTCAGAGGTACCCATTTTTTTTTTTTTTTGTTTTTTTTTATTTATCATGTATCCATTGTTTAGTTAAGGTACAAGAACGTGCATGCAGCGCTAGCTATGGCAGAAACAAAACCCAAAATCAAAACAACTAGCAAAAGAAATATCCGAACCAGTTCCTCCGATGGCGTCCAATAACCGACGCATTGCCTACACAGGACTTATAAAGGAAAACTACTAGCTAACTAACATCATAACGGAAACAAATCAAAAACTCATAATAACAACAAGCAATGAAATCAAACAGGAGACCTTCCACCACTTAGACCATTTGGCGACCCAGCCAACAACAACCGAGGCGAGGCAGGTAAGGAAGGGGAGGGGGAAAGAGAGGGCAGGTTCGGGGCATAGTGTGCATACATTTCAGGGGGGAAACCAGTTCTGGTAGCGGTGAGGTAACGTCCAAGACCTATGAGGGCCGGGACCGAGGTCCACAGTAAGGAGTCAGGTCCAATATCCGTTATTCCCTGGAGGTGGCTACATCGGGCGGCAAACGTGGCTGAGCAGAGTAGGAGGGCGTGCTCAAATGACTCGTCCCCGTCCTCACACCAAGGGCAGAGGGGGGAGGGGTCGTTGTCATACCAAGAGGGGTGGGCAGCTAAGTAGCTCTTAATGGAGCGCATCTGGTGGAGCGGTCCAGAGAGAAAACGTCCCAGCCCCATAAAGGGGTGTGGGTGTAGGGTGGGGCCGAAGAGGTAGTAAGGTGGGGGAGGTGAGAGGAGGGGCCAGGATATGACTAGCTCCTCGCGGCATCTGGCTTTGAGGGAGGCGTAAAGGGCCGGGGACCCCAGTGGGGCGATCTGTAGGGGAGGCAGGAGGAGGGGGTTTGCAGGCGGAAGGGGGTCATCACGATTGCCGACGATGAAGTGAACGCGGTGGGCAACGGCGTCAACAGGGAGGTGACGACAGTTGGGAGGGCAGGGTGGCTTGGTGAACTATCTGAGGGGGGTGTAGTTGGGGCCAGCCCACGGGTGGCGGCCACGGACGGAACGTGGGAGGCGGAGGGAGTCAGGAGCCCGGAAGGGAGACGTTGTCCGGACGGAGAGGTCAAGGCGGGCTGTGGCTGGGTTGATTTCGGGCGGGAGGCAGACGAGGCGGACTGCGGCTAAACGTTGGAGGTGTTTTATCAGGATGTCGATAGGGAGGAGGGAGGCCACGCAGGGGAGGATGGCGGTGTTGGTAGAAATGAAGCAATTGGTGACCCATCTTTGAACCTGGTGCCAGAACGCTCTCATCTTGTCGAGCATTTTGGAGTTGGGGGAGAGCAGGTCGCAGCCGTAGAGGAGGATGGGGCGAACTAGGGAGGATGCAAGTGGATAGCATAGATGTGGGGCAAGACCTTTACCTGGTCGGGAGAGGCGGTCAATTGTGGCGAGGGCTGCTTCAGCCAGCGCTAGATGTCTTGTGAAGTGGGAGGAGGTGGCGCGATCCAGAGCGGGAGTCGCTGGTTCCAGCCAGTAGCCCAACCACCGAAGTACCTGGGCAGGCTTGTAGGGGACGGAGTCCACTGAGACGGGAAGGAGGCACGGGGGCCCTCTTTGTTGAGGTGTCCTCCAGTACATGAGTTCTGTCTTGGGGTCAGGGAGAAGGCAACACCTATGCGTCGCCCTTTAGATGTGAGTGAGGTTGCAACAGCCTGGAGTTTCTGGACATTGCGTCGGTAAGAGGGTGAAGCGACGGTTATGGCGAAGTCGTCGATGTAGGAGAGGATTCTGCCGTTGGGGACCGGAAAGTGGAGAGAAGAAACGTGTATCAGGAAAAGAAGAGGGGAGACAGGAGACCTCTGAGGGGTGCCGACCTGGACCGGGGAGAGGACCTTGGGAGAGCCTTGGTACAGGAGGCGGCAGTGGCGTTCATGCAGGAAGGATCGGACCCACGAAACAAGGTAGAATTGAACGCCTTTCTCTTAAAGCCTGCCACACAGGGCTGCCGAGTCGACGTTGTCAAAGCCTCCTTTGACATCCAAGAAAAGAGTGGAGGAACAAAGACCCATGCTATGTGCAAGCCGGACCTCGTGAGATAAAGTTGCTAGGGTGTCAAAAGTGCCCATGCCAGAGAGTGAACCGCATTGGTTGGAGTGGACAAGACCAAGGGCCTGAGCAACTGCGGCTAGCCTAACAGCTACCACACACTCCAGGATCTGGGACAGGGTTTGGAGGAGAACTATGATTCGGAAGGAGGCCAGTGTGTTGTAGGAGGCCTTACCGGGCTTGTCGAGAACGATGCCGTTGGCCTGTTTGAGAGAGGAGGGGTGGAAACCATATAGCAGGAGGGGGCCCAGGAGGGAGGTGAGTATTTTCGGGTTAGTACCATGGACTCTGTTCCAAACCGAATACGGGATGTGGTCGGGGCCAGGAGCGGACGAGCTGGAACTGGAAGCCAGGGCCTTGGAGATTTCTTCCTTGGTGAGGACGTCAAGATCCTTGAACGGGCGTAGGATAGGGGGAGGGGAGGAGGATTCTCTGGGGGGGAAGAAGTAGGCAAGCAGGGTCGCGTTGACATCGGACGGAGTATCAGCGTCTGGGAAGGAGGGAAAACGGTCAGGGGGGCGCCCCATCGCGAAGCGTTTGGCTGTCCATACAGTCTTTGGGGTTGCGGAAAAGAGAAAGTCATCCCAGTACTTTCGCTTGGCTTGCCCGATGGCCTTGAAGTAGGTATTGCGGGCCGAGCGAGCAATAGCTCGGGAGGCTTCGTCGGGGTTCTTGCGGGCTCGTCGTGTAGAGGCGTGAAAGGAGATTCTGAGGGAGGAGAGGAGAGGCGACTACCATGGCTAAGACCTGGTCGTCATGCGGTTGAGAGGAGTGTGGAGGAGGAAAGTAGTACGGAGGCAGTCAACATTACTGTCGAACCAGGCTGAGGCGGAGGACAAAGTCGGGAGGGACAGGGGGGGAGATACGACAAACAACTTGAGTAAATCGCCTAGGGCAGGCCAGTCGGTCTTGGTCCTGGCAGGTGTAGGGGCAGGGGGGCGTAGCAAGGGGGTGGAAAGAGAAACACAAATGGGGACGTGATCAGAACCGGTGGACGGGAGTGGGGTGGCCCACTCCTCAAAGAGTTGGGCTGCATGTCCGTTGGCAAAAGAAAGATCAAGGACGGAAGACCTGCCCACAGAGGCAAAAGGAAAATAAGTAAAAACACCAGGGGTGTTGAGCAGAGAAAAGTCATGTAAGGAGACCAATTGAAAATAAGGAACTGACGTTCCAAGCTCGGTAGACAAGATGACCCTTAGTTGGTCGGAAAGAGGGGGGTGGAGGTTAAAGTCCCCCATAACAAACACGGGAAACTTAAATCAGGAAAGCACAGCTCAGGAGGAACAATGCGCGTGTGGGCAGAAGCGCCTTGAGTGTTGTACACATTGTACACCCTAAGGCGAGTTTGTGAGGAGGAACAAAAACCCGTATCGGAAAACAGGTCGACCTCCATCACGTTAGCAGACCGGTTTACCCGTACTGGCAAAAGAGAAACAATATCAAGGAAAGACAAATGAGCGTAGCAGGCCACATGTGGTTTGCCAAAGGAGGAGGATGGAGAAAAACATTTATAACCAGGAAAGGAAGGCAAACGTGCCCGCCATACAGGGGGATCCTGTATGGCCACAATCGCAGGAAGGATAGGCAAAGCAGAAAAACTCTGAAACATGGAAAGAAAAACATCCCAGCTACCCAAGCTGTTATGCTGAACAAAGGAGAGGTTTTGAAGGCCAGGGTCCCTACCCGAGGGCCTGGGAAAAGAAAGAACAGGAGAAGACATTTACCCGGACAAGCCGGAGGGGTTTTCTGCGAAATGGGCTGGGTCATAATCCCCACGGGTGGGGGGGATGCTGGTCCTGAAGGAGGAACGAGTGGCTGTCTGGGGTGTTTCAGGCGGGACGCGAAGGCGGGGGTGCCGGGGGGTTGCAAAGTGAGGGGCAAGAGTTTGTCTCGGGTGGAGGGACCAGCATCACCATCGGCGCAATCAGGGCCGACATCCATGCCATCTTCGTCTTCATGGACTAACGGCTGAGAGGCGGAGGCATCTTTGGGGATCAGGGCAGGTCGTTCCGGGCAGTCCCTATCTGTTGCCGCGTGCGTCTCCGTACATTTGGGGCAGGAAGCAGTTGAGGAGGGGCAGCAGTTGAGGACCGCCTTGGTGTTACCCAATTTAGGGCAGGTGGGGTTATGGCAACGGTGCGCCGAACCTGTGTGCGAGAGGGAGCAGATTGGACAAACCGGGTGATCCAGCTTACATCTAGGGGCCTGATGGCCGAATTTCCAACAGTTCCGGCATTGGGTGAAGCGGTTGGAGGAGAAGGCTCGCTCAATGCGGCGTCTTCGAGAGAAGAGGTGGATTGAGGTTCCCATGGCATTGATGTCCTCGGGGCGATGGTGACAACGATAGAGGTAGCGGACTTGGACATCCTGGACTCCACGTCGCGTTTGAGGTATCGTGCGGAGAAGATTGTAACGCCCGTGGCGTTGCGGACAGACTCCTGGAGGAGGGAGAGGAGGTCGTCCCGATCCTCTGGGAGGTAAGCGAGGGGGAGGGAGTGGATGGAGAGTTGGGTCTCTTTGGGGGTACGGCGGAAGGGCAGGTAGGCATTGTCACCTACTGGAGAAATTTGGTTGAGGCGGTTGGTAAGGGCTTGGTAGTAAGGGGCGTAGGAGGTGGCGGGAGTGTAGGGGTCGAGGATGGTGAGGGTGACAGATCCTCTTTCGTTGACCCAGGCAGAGAGGGAGAGAGGTAGGGGGCAGTTAGCTTCTCGGAGGACCGATGCAGCGATGTCGGGAAGGGTCGCTGAAATTCGTTCGGCTTCTGGGTGGAGGGCAGGAGAGGAGTAAGGGGCAAAGAAGCAATGTTGTGCTGCCGGCAGGATGGGAGCCTCTTTAACAGGAGGAGCCAACATGCCTGATGGGACTTGCGCAGCAGACGGCTGTTTCAGTTTAGGTCCCTTTGTCTTCTTCCAGCTTCTAGCGCCAGCGGCTAGGGCAAATGAGCGCGGTGGGCGCAGGTATGTTGGATCCATGTTACCAGGGGTCCATTCTGAGAGGGGGGGATATTTTCCATTGCAGAAGGTCCGAGCCTCCCACGAGTTGGGGTATTTGACTGAGAAGGCCTCAGGGTTACCGTAGTTCTTGCCAGTGACTGTCTCATAGCGGGGGGTGTCGAGGTCGGACCCATCCAAAATTGCTCCAACCTGATAAAGGGGTGCACGAGGGGGGACTTGTTGGGGGTGTGGGACGGCAAAAGGTTGTGCCGTCTTGTATAGGGGGGGTGGGGCCGAGGGAGGAACCTCTTTCCCTTTATGGGTGGGGGGCGGAGCTGAAGGTGCCGGGGCTTGCTGACGTGGGGGCGGTGGCTGGGGGAGCCTTTGTGACAAGTCGCGTAGAGCCGACTCAATAGTGGCAAGGGAGGAAGGTGAGGGGGCCTGAGCGGCAAAGACTCCTACAGACAACTCTTGGACCTTAGAGGCAAGGAGGTCGATTCGTTCGTTGGTCGTAGCCAGGCCGTTGAGGGTTGCTACCAGGAGGAGGATCAGGACGGATTCACCGTCACTAAGCTCGCGGAGGTCTGACGAGATGAGAGGAGGGATGGAGGAGAAGGCATCTCCGAGGACAGGCTGTAGAGACTGTAGAAGGGTCGGGATCGCGAAGACCGAGGGGTGGAGGGGCAAAGCAGAGCTTGCCCTGGAGGAGTGGGCGGAACCAATGTTAGACATTGGAACGCGGAGCATAGACTTAAAGCCTAAGCGAGTGGGAGGTAAACATGCAAAAGTGAGGAGTCACACCAGATGCGATGGTATTGAGAATACGTGAGAAAGTTATGGTCAGGAAAATTGGGGGCGCGGAGCGTATCTCAGAGGTACCCGGAGGTACCCTCTTATATATCCTGCCAACCGCTTCCAGTCGGACGGACAGCAGCGACGTATATGCCGTTATGAAGCGGGCTTCATTGAGATGACATTATAGTCATGGGACGCAACTCTTCGAAATCTCGCTAAGGACGTGCGGGCCCCAGAGCGGCACCGGAGGGGGGTGTTAGGCTTCGATAAAATGAGGGTCTGTGCGCAGGTACCCCACCGAGAGCTCTGTGCATTTTCTTTATGCCTAACAAGAACCCAGGATAGTGAAATGTGTTTCCATATAGCTTGGATAAATTGCTAAAAATTGTTCTAAATATGTTGATAAAATGTGTACAATGGGGGCATGAATAGAAAACTGAAACCACCCACAAGCTACAACAAAATATATTTTGCTAAACTAAGGTACTGCCAAACTAGCATGTACCTAAAGTAGTATTGCAAGTACATCAGAGTGCAAGAGCTGTTAGGCACACCTGAAACCTTCCAACCTATACAGTGTTACTTCAGTATATTTCTATTATCAAAAGAAATGATGATCATAACACCACCCTCGAGCCCCGCTGTGAGGCCTGCGAGTCGCCACCTTACTTCAGTTAAGTTACGTCTCGACGCTTTAATCATGATGTAAAAACCTCCCAACATAACACCGTATATGTCGCCTCTGTCCATCTGACCAAAAGCTGTTCGAAGGATATATAAGAGGGGACCTTCAGCGAGAGTTGAAAACTGAAATGTGGGCAATTAGTCAAGGGCGCTTGGAGTTATTAGGGATCGAAGTTAGTGAAGCCAAAAGTGATCCGAAAGTAACAGGACACTTTTGCGTGGATAAATGAATATGAGGAGACTGTATCGCCAGCGAGATGAATACATGTCCGCACCCATTACTACAATGAAGTAGGACTATGTGAACGTCTACTCGCTAGAATAAGTCGAGACTACTAAGTCCAACGCAGTCATGCCGATGGCATACTGCACATGACAGTGTGCTTTCATCAGTTGGCTACTCAAAGACGCAGCAAGACTATGGTACATTCGCAATCAGGTGGCATGACTATATTAAGTCTATATGACAAGGAGATCGGAGACTACTTATTGGAGGTGTGCTTAACACCGACAGAATAAATAAGGGCTCTTATGAATGTCCAAGTTAAGCAGGGCAAATGTTCTCAGGGTCTTCAGCTCTCGCACTTGGTGGAGCCGATGAAATTTGAATCGTTAGTTAGAAAGTAGATAGCACGCAAACACTCAGACGCGGAATATAAATATCGAAGTGCCTCCCCGGCTTAGAACAACGACAAGCAACGGAGAAGAGATCTTATCAATATAACAAGTTAAAATCTAAAAATCTTTATCAAAACTATCCCCCTCCAAACACTCCTAAGTAACACTAGTGAGTTACACGTATTTACGAGCCTTCCTAGACAATCTCCATCTACGATAAAGACTATTGGCCTTAGTTATACTCAACGTACCCTAGAGTTAGCTACCACCTAACAAGAGCATGCTTAAGTAGAGTTGCACAGTTGAGAGAATGAGAGAGAAGAAGTGTGAAGAAGCCTCCAGAAAACTAGCAATAAAAATCCGTATTGGTATTGAAACAGTAGGTCCTATGGTACAAGTAGATGATCACCTGATCCAAAACTTCACTAAATATCTATCACACCCCACTTGTCAATGCCTTCAGTCTTGACCAAAGATATAAACCAATGAAAGTTCAAGTAATCAAAGATCAAGCCTCACATTTTCACTCCCAACCCATTCATAAACATAACAGCTGACTGATCTCGTGTGACACCATCAATGCGAGTACAAGTCGGCTATGCCTTTAACATGCACGATGTGCAGGTCTTGTGTATCCTAGATACAAAACTACCACCGTTGTATCTTTCCCATTTCGAACAAGGGTCTCCTTGCATAGGTTATAGGATACCAGCTACAGTGGGCAGTCTAGAGCACTGATATCAAACCTATCTCACATACCTGCCTGGCCTGGTACTAGGTCAACTAACCTCAAAAATAAAACCAAGTATTACCTCCAGCTTTGCTCTACAAACCACTGACTGCTCTAGCTTCTTGGTACCAGTAGGTTATGTAACTGTAGTACTCTAGTATTATACAACCAGCAGCATCTTAGGCTGTTCGAGAGAGGTAAGGGTGGGAGCAAAAGCTGCTACTAAATTTATATGACGAAGTCTTAAGTTTAAGAGGTAGAAAGAAAGACGAATGGATCAAATCTTTAGCACGAGGAAAGCAATCTTGTTAGATGACATACAAAATCACACAAGTATATAACACTGCAATGATAGCAGGTTGAATTTTGCTGTGAACAAACAATCTATTCATAGCTGAATTTTTTGCTGCACCATTTACGAGGAACTATATTTCCTCCCACAGTAGCCATTTCTTAAAGGATAAAGAAGTGAAAAGGAATAGGGAAATAGCACCAGGCATAGTGAAAAAGAAAAAGGTGGGATTATAAAAGGATTTCTCACGAAGCACAAATTCTGCACCAACCTTGTACAGAAATGACAACTCAATTACAAAGTTAAGACCATTATCCCTGGTACAGAAAAATATGCAATACAATCAAATCTCCACAGTACTCTGCATACCATGTCCTACACCTTATTGTATACCACCCATTACTGTATCTTCTCCATCATTATCTCCACTGCCACTTTAATCTCCACTTCTACCCTCACCCTGTACCATAGAAGGCCTCCTAATAGCCATCGATCACATTATCTCATCTGTGAGAACATGTCTGAACTGTTTAATGGTCAGGTCAGCAGCCCTCAATTTAACATCTCTAGCTTCCAGTACACTGTAAGTGTGAGAGTATTTGCTTACACAGTCTTGTGAGACAATGAAAACAAGGTTTATGTTCTTGATACTGGTTGGTAGTGATTTACAAAGTGTCTTCACCCCGCGTAATTTGATATTGTGACTCTTCAAGTTGGTGATAGTGATTTGAAATAAAATGAAAGTATTTAAACTACCAAATGCAAGTCCATCAACTGATGAAAAGTTCACAGCATTAAGGAGAAAATATTTTCCAATGATATCTTGCTTAATATTCTGGCCACCCTCAACTCAAACAAGTTTCGCCAAGTTGTTGGAATGTGTAAAATAATTGAGGAATTTGGAATGATATATCTTGAATTGAGGAGACAGGACATTGATGTCTTCAATCAGAAGTTGATTAACGTCAAAAGGTCTACCTGCTTGGAACGAGTCATGTGTGTATTCCTTGAAAATCCAACCAGGTGAAGTGCAGAGTGATCGTTGATGGGCAAGCTGTTTGTAGAGCTCAAAAAACCTCAATTGTAACTTTATCTGTACGTTCTCAAAGACCCAATGCGCAATCGATCTGTAAACAATTTGATCATTATATGACCTCCAATTATGGGTGGAATGCATAATAACAATCTTGTGCAAAGCATATTGATAGTATACACTATTCTCTACTGTTTGGAACCACTCCTGTATAATGAACGTATTGATTTTATGATCGACTTTGTCAAGGTATTTATTAATCCTAAAAGTATTGGAGTTAGCATCTGTAACGTGTTCGCTAAGCGCTAGTCACGTTTCTATAGGTATACGATAGTCGCCAGGTGGCCTGCTCTTCCAGAGAGGAGGCGAGAGCTGTAAGAACTAAAGGAGGCTTGGAGGTGTACTGGGAAAACTAAAGAGTAACCGTTCAACCAAGTATATTGAAATACTATCTATTGAAGTCTATCCTTTCCAGCGTAGAATAGGACGGTCTTTAAATAAACAAATTTGTTCATGTTTAGCATGAACGAAACTAAACAAAGGTATCAAGCGATACAGTATGGTAAAACAACATAAGTATCAAATCGATACTTAAAACAAAACATAAAACAAACTAAGTATCAAAACGATACTTCAAACAAACCAAGTATCAAAGCGATACTTAAAACAAAGCATAAAACAAAATCCTTAACCGAGTACCAGTACCGGTTACATTCCCCAAAACAAAACAACTTTTTAAACAAAATCAAGCTTCAATAGTCCTGAAAATTAGAGTCCTCAGAAGGCTTGAAAAACTCCCTTTCTGCTAACATCCAATTATCAGCATTGAGACACCAAACACAAGTAGAAACCTTAACATGGCAATGGGATTCAAGGAAAGATAAATGACAATAGTTACGAATACCAAATCCGCGGTCCGCTTCCACTGTAACGGGGGCTCGCTCTGGGAAGATGGATCCCAAGGTTGCGACCGCACCGAAGTATTCTTTCAGAAGTAAAGATAAAGATAATCAACAGTAGAGTTGAAAAAATAAACGGTAAAACTTAATATCGTTAAGCCACAGCTTTACTCAATTAAGTCCTGATCTCGAGAGGTAGTTGATTGCCAGAGTAGAGGAGAACTTGCATATACTTTAAGTAGGTTTGGTATGCTGCCAGTTACTCCCCATCACTACTGTGCGCTCGCGAGCACCCAACTCCCGTGGGCTGTCTAGTCAACCTCTACGGGTCGGACCAAAGATCCCCCGTAGCGAACTAGACCACTCAGTGGTGTTCTAACATCTGCCCGATAGAAGTGTTTTAGCCGCTGCATCTCCAATGCAACCGCAGGAGTAAAAACTCTTTCATATCGTGGTCATGCTAGTGGCGAGCTGTCATGCCCGCGCGGATACTTTACCAACTATGGAACTCTCTACCCATATACACTTAGTCTTCTGCAAGCATTCGCGGCTCCTGAACATCTATCCGGTTCTACTCATTTCCATATCATTCCGGAAGATAGCCACGTAGCTCCCCGATAGACCACCCCGGAGGTTGACTACCAATAGGCGCTACCCACAGTCAACCCTCCTAGAAGTAGGTCATATTGTGGCCTCAGACTAGTGTCTTAGAGTCCTTAATGATTCTTCAATTCTATTACTCTTTCGGGGCAACGGACGTCGGTTACCTCGCCTATTGGCCTCCGGTAACCTCACATACTACTCTTGACTTCAAAGCAGTATTACTCCGTCAGTTTTGGTCCGTTTTACACGAAACCACCTGGAGGCTATTCTTCAGGTTCTCCTCTTCCCCCTCATATATCCTGCGGACAGATCCCGGTCGGACGGACGGCGTGAGCGCACACTGAGTTACTGCAATATCTCCACTTAGAGACTTTCGCTAGACTTACAGCAACTCTTCAGGCTGTAGCCCATGACGCTAGGGACTTATAACGGGGCGGGAGGGGGGTGTTAGCAACCACACCTCCAAGTTACAGCTTGTTCGGAGCTCAACTGGTTGTGCCGGAGTGATCCGCACAACCTGAGATTCGAACACCCTATGTAGTTTCGCGTGACAAACAATCTAGTCACTTCCCCCGAAGTCCTGCGTAACAAGTTACTTTCAAGGTAGGGTAACTTGGCTCCATAGCAGGGTAACCCTTAGCCCATGGCAGGGTAACTCTAGTCCAAAGGTAGGGTAACTGCACCCCGAGTTACCATACAGAGTAGGGTAACTCTACCTGGACTCACCGTCAAGTAATTCAGGGTAACTCCCAAATTGACTACTTGGGTTACCCTACTGAGTAGGGTAACCACCAACCCTTAGGTACCTATGTACCTTTGGTATGGTCTAGTATGCCCGACTGAGGTACCTAACCACCAGTACCTCCGCTCGTTAGACCTGAGTCCACCGCCATCCCTACCACGGTAATCTCTTGATACCGGTATGGGTATAGCTTTGGCTACTTGTAATAGTACTCAGTGGAGTCTCGTTACATCCACCCAAGCTTCATTGCAAACAGGACAGTAGTCTACCCAAAGGATAGCGAAATACTCTTCTTCTTGGATAACATCGCGGTTCAACAACAGTCCAACAAGCTGTTGTCGCAGCCTCACATTGATCTCCTCATAGTTTGACATCATGAAGGTATTTCGGATGGTATCGATAGCGATTAGATGAAATCATCGAGGGCCTGCTCCATGCTTTGGTTCTCTTCATCACTGCTTTCAAAATCGGATTCAAAATGTGGGGCCCCGAAACCATCTCTTGTTGCGAGTTCCTTGTGCCATCGCTCGGTTTCTGGTACAGTTGGTGACCAGCACATGGTGATATAGTTGATGGTTGGCGGCAAGGAGTTGTCGGGCATGTTGGCTTCCCACCATTCATTCACCATCTCCATAGCGTGCTTTAGTCCTTCTAGCGGTTCTCAGCTATTCTCACTAGTGGGGTATCCTTTCCATTTGACGAGGAATTGATCATTTCCATGCCAAAGGCGGTGGTCTCGGATCTCTTCGACTTCCCACTCCTCTTCTTATCGATGGTAATGGGAGCAGGGCGAGAATGGATTCGTCCAGGGAACTTGGTATTGTCATTAGAGTAAAACCGTTTGACAGAGGAGGCATGGAAGAGGGCAGTGGGGCGGCGGTACATGGGTCCATCCATCTGGAGAGTATAGTTTTCAGTATGCTCATCGAAAGCTAAGAACTTAAAGGGCCCTCTCCAGCGGGGCTGTAGCTTCTTGCTTCGTCCAGAGGTAGTGATGAACATGTTCCCCTTAACCATAAGCATTTCACCAATAGGGATAGGAGCATGCTTGCCTCTTCTCTTTTAGGCAGTAGTAGTGCTTTGGAATCGTGCAGTTTTGACAGCTTGGAAGGCGTCATTGCAGATTGCTTGGTGCCGGTTGAGGTGATTGTCTGAGTCCGGGACTGCGGAGTTCTTGAAAAGAGTGGTAGGTAGGAGGGGGTATTGTCGACCAAAGACTGCTTTATATGGTGACATACCAAGGGTATCGGAGTGGCCTGCATTGATGTATGCTGCAAGCTCAACAAGGGCGGGTTCCCAATTGGTCTGTCGTTCATTAATAAGGTTCCGAATTCCAGTTTTGACTTCCCTGATCTTGTGTTCTGCTTGGCCATTGGTTTCATGGTGTCCGGGAGCGGCCATAATATGGTTGATTCCAAGAGAGGTGAGGGTCTGTTTCCAGAATCGAGAGGTAAATAGGGAATCAGCATCGCTGACAATAGACAGAGGGTATCCATGGGGTGTAAAGAGGTTTCGTTGAAGGATATTCCATGTATCCTTAGTGGTATCGGTAGTCTTCATAGGTTGTAGCCATGTAAATCCAGAGAATCGATCCACAGCTACCAGAATGGTATCATATCCGGCGGATTTGTTGAATGGTCCTGCACAATCAATGGCAAAGGACTTGAAAACATCGGAGGGTAGTTAGAGGGTTTGAGCTCTTCCTTCAGGCAACTGAGTGCGCTCTTTATTCGCCTGGCATAGCTCACATTGCTTGACGAAGTCTTGGAAGTCTTGTCGCATGTCCGGCCAATAAACATATTCGCAGGCATAGCGGAGGTTTCGATCTGCACTGTGGTGTCCCTTGTTGTGGATTTCGGAGATGACGTACTCCCTGATTGTCATGCTATTGAACATGTGGCCCTTCGGGATGTATAGGCATTGGTAGCCATATTGGGTAGTGGTATAGACCATTCTATTAGATACGTGGTAAGGTGCTAGGTCTCCCTGCCTGTTGCTGTCCAAGGCTTTGAAGTAAATCTGGTCATGGCGGTATCCAGTAATCATCTGGCTACGGAAGGAGGTAGTGAGCTCATCTGTTGTAGTCCTGACATCGCGTTCATCCTCAATAAGGGATCCTCTGGTTGGTTCGATGGGTTCTTCTTCTTCTTCTTCAAAGGTTTCATATAGTTGCCGGTAATATTCAGGAATAGTAGGAGGCATAACAGAGACAATAGTTTCATTATTGAAAATTCGGAGAGGTCCACCATAGAGAGGGCATGAGTCTATTGGAGGTGTAGAGGAGGGGGGTATAAAGCGTGGTGCATGAAGGAAAGCTGCTGCTTCCTCGAGTTGTGCTGCTCGTTCAAGTTGTTCTAGGTCTTGATATCTTCTGGATGCCGGATTACCCACAGGGGTAGATCCTTGGGTTACTGAGGGCTTCCATAGTCCTGTAGGTCTTTAGTCAAACTTAATCTCACTCTGGTGAAAGGGGCATGTATCTTCGTAACAGTGGGACCAGTGAAGCGTACTCTGTTCAAGGTCTTGAGGCGGCGTACTGCGGAGGGTGCAATCATCTTTCCCTTCGTCCATGAGGTGTTGGCCTCGCTCTGTTCCTGCCGCAGCGTACATAGTATAGGAGAAAGGAGGGGACGGAGAGGTTGTGTTGATGGAAGCCATGACTAGTTCTTCCTCGTAGGTAGTACTATCGGAACTGTCGTCACTTTGTCTAGTATGGTCATAGATAAGGGGAGAGTTCTGGAGTGATTGATTCTCATAGATGCGGGAAAGGGCGTCAGCTAAATGGTTGGTTCTCCCAGGAGTGTAGACTATTTTGGCATCGTATTTGCTGATTTCTCCTATCCATCGGGTTCTTCTTCGTCCAGGAACTTTCTCGGTCTTCAGATTGGTAAGGGGTTGATGATCGGTAACAATGGTGAAGTTAGTTCCCATCAGGAGGTGGTTGAAAGCGGCAAGGGCATCGATCACTGCAAGTGCTTCCTTGTCTGTGGTTCCATAGTTCATTTGTGAATTAGTGAACTTCCTGCTGTGTAATGCTGCTGTTCTCGCTTGCTCATGGGTGCGTCCTTGTCCAACCCAAGCTCCAAAGCCAACATCAGAGGTATCGGTTATCAGCCATATGGGTTCTTCTTTGGACAGGTCAATAGGCCGTATAACATTTGCGTTTTTGATTAACTCCTTAATGTTGTTAATGGCTCGATCATGGGTAGGGGTCCAAACAAATTCTGCATTGCCGGTGAGGTCCGTGAGTGGTGCAGTGACAGTGGCGTGGTGTGGGAGGAAATGGGAGATGTAATTGATAAGTCCAAGGAACCGCATAAGTTCCTTTTGATTCTGAGGTATTGTCTATTCCGTCAGGCAGGATATCTTTCCAGGAGATGTATGTATCCCTTGATCATCAATTACATGTCCAAGTATTTCTAGACTATCGGCAAACAGCGTAGATTTGTTTCTGCTGGCGTAGAATTTGTTTTCTCTTAGCTTGTCGCAAACCAGGCTGATATGGTGCTTGTGTTCTTTTTCAGTGTTGGAGTAGATGAGGATATCGTCAATGTAGATCCATACAAAGTGATGGAGGTACTCGATAAGCATATTTTCCATAATTCGCATAAAGGTCGCGGGCGCATTCATGTCTCCTTGCAGCATGACTCCGCTAACGAAACTTCCGAAGGGTGTCTTGAAACTGTTAATTCGCTCACTTTCCGAGTCTAACCGGGTTTGGAAGTAGGCATCGCTTAGATCTATCTTGCTTCGGAATCTAGCCCTTCCAACTGCGTTCAGGATCTGAGTTTGATTGAGGATTGCAGAACTGTCCATAACAGTATTGTCATTCCGTAGTTTGAGATCAACAAGGGGGCGGATTCGTTTTCCATCTTGCTTAAGTTGGACAAACATAGGTGCGGCACCTGGTGCTTCTGATCGGTAGATGACTCCTCGCCTAAGATTCTCGTTTACCCAGGTATTGAGTTGATCTTTGTATGCTTCCGAAATGGTGCATGTCGGTTAGTTCTTGAGATTAGTGGGGTCTTTCAGGCGGATATGATGGTTTATTTCCCTCATGGGAAGTAGTTCTTCTGGGATTCATTCAGGGAAGACATCGGAGTACTCATCCAACAAACTTAGTGCTTTAGTCTCACAAACAGCGGCTTGGAGTTCTCCACTTGTTGGTTTGCAAACAACTCTGACTTTGTGTTCTAGGAACTCGATAATTGAGTCTCCACACTTGATGGTAGCATTGTGGCGTTTGAGGAAGGGCATCCCAATAAGGGCATCGTATTTTGCTAGGTTCCCAACCAGCATTTCTTGAGGAGGTACAGAGACTGATCCTAGCTTGACGGTAGCTTTGCATGTCTTATGACTAGTGGAACGAGATCCTTTAACTGCCATATTGACGGCTAACAGCTGTTTGAGGTTTTCGGTAAGGAGTCCATAGGTAGAGATGAAGGTATTGCTGATTATGTCTTTTCCAATAGCGCCGGTATCGAAAAGGACTCGTGCCTGTTTCCCATTTATTAGGATCGTTCCTTCCAATACTGGGTGAGGCTTTGCAATCACCGGTGGTCGGGTGCTATTGCATTCTATTTCGATATGGCCGATGTGAATCTCTTCAAACTCGCTGGATTGCTCACTATCTTCACTGGGTTCAATGCGGTTTGCTGACGCTTCTTGCTTGACTTTAATTGCCTTTCCTTTTCCCTTCTTGGTGGGACAACTTCTCGCCATATGTCCAGTTTTGCCACATTCAAAGCATTCTACCCTCTGCCTTCTCGCTTCTTTGGTGGACTTGCTCTTCTTCTTGAAGGATCGTGGTGTTTCCTCTTCCGAGTTATTTGAGACACTCCGCCTGGGCTGCCTATTGCTACTGGAGGCTGATTGACTCTTGTAGGCTTTCATTTCACGGAGGATGGCATCCTTCCATTCTGCCCTCGCGATTATAGCTGCTATGTCATCTCCTTCCTCTTCCAAGGGTTCCACTTCTCACTGGAGTGTGGGGTGCATTGCGTCGTAGAATCGTCTCTTTAGGATGTAGCCAGAGATACTTCCTCTCTTCATCCGATCTCTGAGGTTTAGGAGGTCCCTGGCGATGTGTGTGATCTTCTTTACCTGAGTTCCTTCAACTTGCCGGATATTATTGAATCGTTTGTATAGGAGGTCATTGGTGATAGATGATTGGAATCCATCCTTGAGGTTGTCAAGTATTGTTGTTCCTTTAAGCTTTAGGTTATTACCGTATTCCTTATAGCATTGGTGATATGCATTGACAGCCTTTCCTTCACAAAACGTTCCAAGCCATAAACCTGTCGAAGGTTTTTCCACATCAACTCTGTTTAAGAGGAGGTAGTACGTTACTTCAGTGGCCCATCGATTAATGGCTTCAGGCTTGAGGTCTTTTCCTTCACCTGTAAACTTTGGTGGGAGGTGGGTCTTGAGTTTCGGAAAATCAGGAAAGTCTTCTTCTTCTTGATTATCTTCTGGTTGTGACCTAGAAGGTCCTCCTCCAGTGCTTGCCATGTCGGATTCGCTACTAGAATCGGGGTCGTTTGGAGGAGCAAACGAGGGTTTCTTTACGGGTGTAGGAGGGAATACACCGGGAGGTTGTAGGTTTTCCGTTGTGTCGTCTTCTGGGTCCTTCGCAGGACGCTTAGACTGTTGCCTCTTCGTGATGTCTTCTCGTAGGATCTGCTTCCCACTCCGTGTAGTCAATGACTCTATGTTGAAGTTGAGCTGAAGCCGAATTTACCGAGATTCTGCCACTTCGCTCTGCTAGCGTTCCAGGGTGGATATCGATAGGTTGATCAGGCCTAAATCCGGAGACAGGTTCTTAACCACTTGCTGAGGTTAAAAAAATGTAACGTGTTCGCTAGGTGCTAATCACGTTTCGATAGGTATACGATAGTTGCCAGGTGGCCTGCTCATCCAGAGAGGAGGCGAGAGCTGTAAGAACTAAAGGAGGCTTCGGAGGTGTACTGGGAAAACTAAATAGTAACGGTTCAACCAAGTATATTGAAATACTGTTTGTTGAAGTCTGTCCTTTCCATCGTGGAATAGGACGGTCTTTAAATACACAAATCTGTTTATATCTAGCATGAACGAAACTAAACAAAGGTATCAATCGATACACTTTAGTAAAACAACAAAAGTATCAAATTGATACTTAAACCAAAACATAAAACAAACTAAGTATCAAAACGATACTTCAAACAAACCAAGTATCAAAGCGATACTTAAAACAAAACATAAAACAAACTAAGTATCAAAACGATACTTCAAACAAACCAAGTATCAAAGCGATACTTAAAACAAAACATAGAACAAAATCCTTAACCGAGTACCAGTACCGGTTACATTATACCAATAAACCTTGTATAGCAAACCGGCCTCTCTCTACAATGACTTTGTTGCGACCAACGCCCAACATGAGGTGTCTGTCCATCACCAGTTTATATCCGGAAACAGAGTAAAAGTCTTCTCTTTGAATCAGAAAGGATGTGATCGAAGCCTTTCCAAGATGTTGCGTCAGAAGTTTTTCCAAGTTGCGTGCTGATACAGGCTTTGACTACTTTGATAGACTAGGATATATCTCGGTCTTAGATTCTGTCCGTACAAACGCAACACTCTTAGTTCGACCCCGCATGTTTGGAAAATCACTTACCTTAAGCATGCTTGAGCACTCTCACAGTGTTCAATACTGAAATCAATATGATGAACTCTTCAAGGTTTGCTGGTCTTATTCAACCTCCATTTGCTAGCTGTATTAGTAGTTCACTTTATGGAATATAGGGTCTTGATGTCGACAAGGACGTAAAGAAGAATAAAGTCATACTGGGTAAATACATGATCCTGAAATTTGATTTTTCAGCAGTCAGGTACCAGCAGGATTTAAATGAGGTAGCTAAGAGATTAACCAGTAATATAACTAAGTGCTTGGAGGAATTTTATGGCCAATATTATTCCTAGCTTGGGAGGTCCATTGTTCAGCTGCAATCGGAGAACATTGATCCAAGAAATGCAATCATTAGTTTGACAGAGCTTGTCAGGTTTGTCCATTGCACTTTGCACGAGGTCAAGAACGAAGGAGATGCAAAACATCCTCTCAACAATGTCAAAGGAGTTAGTAATAAATAAATGCCATTCCTATACTGTTAGCATATTGCTAACTATCACGAGATTTACCTACTGGCTGATGAATACGATGCCTTCACCAACAAGTATATGAATCCCTACAATTCACAAGTCTGGGCACGGTCCGATGCATCATTACTGGTCAAAGACTTCTGGGCCACCATGAAAAGTATGGTGAACTTACTCTATGGTATACAAAGATGTTTCATAACTGGCTTTTCCCCATTATCCTTGGCCGACAATACCAGCAGGTTTAACATTGCGGTGAACATGTCATTCAAGAAAGTAGTGGTTGGACTTTGTGGCCTAAGTCGTGCTGATGTTGAAGGGGCATTGGAGAAAGTTTGCAAATCGAAAGCGGAGGTTGAGAGATACCAGGACAAGTTAACAAGATATGCCGATGGGTATCACTCCTGCTGTTACCAGAAGTCGGAACCTGTATTCAACACAGATATAAGTTTGGAATATCTTCAGGCAAGTTTTGGTCACACTGAGCCTAAGCCTTCAAACTGCTACCAGTTCCCTACAAGCTAATGGATTGAAACAGGCAGGCTTAAGGGGAGAGGATTTTGATATAGTAAACCGCGCCAACTCTGAAGTGACGCAGCAGTTCCTCAATATCGCTTCTGCCTCACCAGGGGCAGTTCCTTGTATTCAAAGCGCCCTCGCACCTCCACTAGATTGGGCAACACCATATAACCTGATACCATATTCAGAGTTGGTTGACAGATTCACTCTTGCAGATCTCCAAAGTAGGGCTCTTGGAGATGTAGAAGAAACTGCTTTCTGCACCTTACACTGTACTTTGGAGCATTTACATTTGACAAGGAAAATCCATCCAAATTCCTCACTATTCCAAACCACATAGTAGTAAAGCGTTTCGGTGCCAGCATCCTCCGTGGCTATGCCTTGCTTAGTTCTATGCGAAATGCCATCAGGATTTTGGCCTTGCATGACAATATCATTACGCCTCACAAGGGTTACCAAGAACGGATGGTGGCCAGTGATATCAAACAGGGTGGATATTCATTGTCTGAGCGTGAGAATCGAGATAGCTTCCATATAGATATCCTTGAGAACTCAGGATTGGATCTACAGGTAGAGTACCAGGTTACGAAGGTTAGTAGCACACCTTTTTCACTTTAAATGCTTCATAATTTCTAATCCGGTATCATGAGATGCAGCCTGATCAAGGCTCTGGTCTAGTTGATCTCTTGATAACATCTCCAAATTACTGCATAGTCACAGAATGGGAGTGTAAGGTGTTCGCTAGGTACTAATCACGTTTCGATAGGTATACGATAGTTGCCAAGTAGCTTGCTGTTCCAGAGAGGAGGCGAGAGCTGTAAGAACTAAAGGAGGCTTCGGAGGTGTACTGGGAAAACTAAAGAGTAACCGTTCAACCAAGTATATTGAAATACTATCTGTCGAAGTCTGTCCTTTCCATCGTGGAATAGGACGGTCTTTAAATACACAAATCTGTTCATGTCTAGCACGAATGAAACAAAGGTTTCAAGCGATACACTTTGGTAAAACAATATAAGTATCAAATCGATACTTAAAACAAAACATAAAACAAACTAAGTATCAAAACGATACTTCAAACAAACCAAGTATCAAAGCGATACTTAAAACAAAACATAAAACAAACTAAGTATCAAAACGATACTGCAAACAAATCAAGTATCAAAGCGATACTTAAAACAAAACATAAAACAAAATCCTTAACCGAGTACAAGTACCGGGTACACCACCTCCTTCCGTAGCCAGATGATTACAGGCTAGCGGCATGACCTAATCTACTTCAAAGCCTTGGACAGCAACAAGCATGGAGATCTTACACCCTATCAAGTATCTAATGGAATAGTCTCTACCGCTACTCGATACGTCTACCAATGCCTATACATAGTAAAGAGCCACATATTCAATGGCGCGCCAATGTAACGGGGGCTCCCTCTGGGAAGATGGATCCCGAGATTGCGACCGCACCGAAGTATTCTTTCAGAAGTAAAGATAAAGATAATCAACAGTAGAGTTGAAAAAATAAATGGTAAAACTTAATATCGTTAAGCCACAGCTTTACTCAATTAAGTCCTGATCTCGAGAGGTAGTTGATTGCCAGAGTAGAGGAGAACTCGCATATACTTTAAGTAGGTTTGGTATGCTGCCAGTTACTCCCCATCACTACTCTGCGCTCGCGAGCACCCAACTCCCGTGGGCTGTCTAGTCAACCTCTACGGGTCGGACCAAACATCCCCTGTAGCGAACTAGACCCCTCAGTGGTGTTCTAACATCTGCCCGATAGAAGTGTTTTAGCCGCTACATCTCCAAGGCAACCGCAGGAGTAAAAACTCTTCATATCGCGGTCATGCCAGTGGCGAGCTGTCATGCCCGTGCGGATCCTTTACCAACTATGGAACTCTCTACCTATATACACTTAGTCTTCTGCGAGCATTCGCGGCTCCTGAACATCTATCCGGTTCTACTCATTTCCATATCATTCCGGAAGATAGCCACGTAGCTTCCCCGATAGACCACCCCGGAGGTTGACTACCAATAGGCGCTACCCACAGTCAACCCTCCTAGAAGTAGGTCATATCGTGGCCTCAGACTAGTGTCTTAGAGTCCTTAACGATTCTCCAATACTATTACTGTTTCGGGGCAACGGACTTCGGTTACCTCGCCTACTGGCCTCCGGTAACCTCACATACTATTCTTGACTTCAAAGCAGTATTACTCCGTCAGTTTTGATCCGTTTTACACGAAACCACCTGGAGGCTATTCTCCAGGATTTCCTCCTCCCCCTCATATATCCTGCGGACAGCATCCGGTCGGACGGACGGCGTGAGCGCATATGGAGTTACGGCAACATCTCCACTTGGAGACTTTTGCTAGACTTACAGCAAGTCTTCAGGCTGTAGCCCATGACGCTAGGGACTTATAACGGGGCCGGAGGGGGGTGTTAGCCACCACACCTCCAAGTTACAGCTTGTTCGGAGCTCAACTGGTTGTACCGGAGTGATCCGCACAACCTGAGATTCGAACACCCTATGTAGTTTCGCGTGACAAACAATCTAGTCACTTCCCCCGAAGTCCTGCGTAACAAGTTACTTTTAAGGTAGGGTAACTTGGCTCCATAGCAGGGTAACCCTTAGCCCATGGCAGGGTAACTCTAGTCCAAAGGTAGGGTAACTGCACCCCAAGTTACCCTACAGAGTAGGGTAACTCTACCTGGACTCACCGTCAAGCAATTCAGGGTAACTCCCAAATTGACTACTTGGGTTACCCTACAGAGTCGGGTAACCCCCAACCTTTACTAGTACCTATGTACCTTTGGTATGGTCTAGTATGCCCGACTGAGGTACCTAACCACCAGTACCTCCGCTCAGTAGACCTAAGTCCACCGCCATCCCTACCACGTTAAACTCTTGATACCGGTATGGGTATAGGTTTCGCTACTTGTAATAGTACTCAGTGGAGTCTCGTTACATCACTCCCCTCTTCTATAAGGCTCGACCCGAGCCGATCTAACGACGTCTCTTATTTCCGCTACTCGGTACATCTACAACCCTATGGTCCCTAGGTTTAGATGGATACCTTTTGGGGAAATCCTTTAAGGCTTGTATACCGGTTCCTTCCAGCATCTCGAACGGCTCCCAAGAATTTTCTTCAGGTCCATCGCCTTCCCACGATATTAGGTACTGGACAAACCGATGAGGGAACTTCTGTTTAACTCCTCCATACCACCGCTGTCTAACACCCCCGAGATAACATAACTTGGCTCGTCTTCCACTATGTCAGGGATAGGGATATCTTTAACCCGTCTCCCGGGCTGATCCTCTCGGTAGGGCTCTAATAACCCAACGTTGAATACCGGGTGGATAGACCAACGCGCAGGCAACTGTAGTTCATATGCCCTAGTACCAACACGCCGCTTGACCACAAAGGGACCAAACATTCGGTGGTCTAGTTTCTCCATAGGCCTCTTTGTATGGATATTCTTGCGATTAAGCATTACCCGATCAGCCTTTATAGCTCTGCCCTCTTCGACATCTTCTAGTGTGGCATATTCTGGAGATGGTAATCGTTTCTTGTCATGCTATTTCCGTTGCCTCCCTTGTATTGTTTCCCGTATGTCTTGCCATGTACCTTCCCAGTCCTTTCCCAACAGCTCAGTACTCGGGTGAATTCCTTTATTGTCAGGAACAATTCCAGACCAGTTTGTCCTCGGAGAGAATCCATAGTTGATCTCAAAAGGAGACAACCTAGTAGATTCCGAGGTGGATGTATTGTACGCATACTCAGCTAATGGTAGTAGCGATGCCCAATCATCCTGCTGGTAGGTACAATAACTTCGCAGATATTGTTCCAATGTCTGGTTCACCCGCTCCGTCTGACCATCAGTCTCAGGGTGGAACGCGGTAGAGACATTGAGTTTTACCTCAAGTAGTCCCATTAAGCTAACCCAAAATTTTGAGGTGAATCGAGTATCTCGGTCAGAGATAATTGATTCCGGGAGTCCATGCAGTCTCCAGATCTCTTTGAGAAATATAAGAGCAAGTTCCTTGATAGGTACCTCCGTAGCGAGGGGGATGAAATGTGCCATTTTTGAAAACCTATCAACAATGACCCAGATCTTCGTATAACCCTCGGATTCTGGTAACGCCACAATGAAGTCCATTGATATTGCGTTCCATGGCCTCATAGGAACATCTATAGGTTCTAAGAGCCCAAACTTCTTATGTCTAACTGTCTTTACCCTTTGACAGACATCGCATGACCGAACATAGTCTTCGATGTAGGCCTCCATCTTAGGCCAGTAGAAGTTGGCTTTAACCTTCCCTATTGTCTTATAAGTCCCGAAGTGTCCAGCTAGATGGGAATCATGTTCCGTTTGCATGATCCGTTCTTTTAGCCCTTGATCCTCCGGTACGTACCAACACTTCTTATAAAGTAGGAAGTCTTTCTCTAGTGAGAAATTAGGGTCAACCTTCTTGTCCCCTTGGACAAAGGACTTGTAAATACTTTGATAAGTATTGTCCTTTGCTATCGCGACCTTCATGTCATCAAGCATTCCGGACTTTAACCGAAAGCCTTGGCACAGTTGCAACAACTGTGGTCGCAAAATGTCCCACTCCTGACTATCTAAATACTGTCCAGGACGGAAAAACATCTGTTCTTGACCCAATTTCGCAGAATTACTCCCCCCTTCAGGGCGGTACTCCGAACGCCTCGATAATTCATCAGCCTTTCCATTAAGGCGCTCTTCACGGTAGACAACCTTAAAATTAAATGGTTGTAGGAATTCCGCCCAGTGATGTTGTCTACGATTCAGTATCTTAGCACTATTAAAGTACTCCAAATTCTTATGATCAGTATAAATAGTTATCTGATCCGATACTGAGCGCAAGAGATGATCCCATTCCTTAAAGGCAGCAACAATTGCGGACATCTCTTTATCATGCACATCATAATTTATCTCTGCTGGCGAGAACTTCCGACTATGGTAGGTTATAGGATGCCATCTACCATCTTCGCATAATTGCGACAGTATAGCACCTAATGCAAAATCACTAGCATCGGTTTCCAACTTGGTTAACCATTCCGGATCAAAGTGGGCTAGAATGGGGCTTGCGATAAACATCGCTTTCAGGCGACTAAAGGCTTCATCATGCCCTGGGCCCCATTCCCATTTGGTATCCTTCTTCGTTAAGTCAGTTAACGGCTTTGTTATTTTACTAAAGCCCTCTATAAACCGACCGTAGAAGTTTGCAAATCCCAAAAAGCTTTGAACGTCAACAACTGTTTTCGGTGGAGTCCAAACTTCGATTGACTTCACCTTCTCCGTGGTCATCATGATACCACGGTGGGATATACGGTATCCTAAGAATTCTACCTCTCTTTGATGGAATGTAGATTTCTTAATGCTCACGCAAAGCCTTGCCTTACGTAGTCTTTCCATAACTCGCCTAACGAGTGAGACATGCTCTTCAATAGTCTCCGAGTATATTAGGATGTCGTCGATATAGGCGATGACTCCCTCATCTAATAGATCGTGAAAGATCTTGTTTATCATACTCTGGAAAGTGGATGGGGCATTACATAGCCCAAACGGCATTACCGTATATTCATACAGTCCATAACGACAGCGGAAAGCTGTCTTCCATTCTTCTCCTTCTGCCATTCGGAGGAGATAATAGCCATTCTTCAAATCCAATTTAGTGAAGACAGTGGCCTTTCCCAGTCTGTCCCGTAGCTCGTTCATCAACGGTAGAGGATATTTACTCTTAACCGTAATCTTGTTAAGCCCTCGGTAATCAATACATAGTCTCAATGAACCATCAGGTTTGGGTACAAAGAGGATTGGGGCTGCGGCAGGGGAACTGGATCTCTGTATCTTTCCCGTTGCCAGCATCTCATTGAGATACTCACTCAGAATCTTGAGCTCGTTTTCAGACAATGGATATATAGGACCAAAGGGAGGTGCTGTCTCAGGCATTAACTCGATCTTATGATCGTACTCTGAGTGTTCTGGTAACGCATCTATCCTTTGTTGGCTAAATATATCGCCATAGTCCTTGTATTCGGGGAGTAGACTTAGGGCAATATCTTTCCCGTCTTCCCCGGTGAACTGGGCATATCCAAGAAGGTATACCTGAGCTTGGTCTTCTACCAATAGCTCTTCTTCGGTTATAAATTCTAACCGCCTCTGGCCCACAAGGCATCTAGCCTTACACAATACAGATCTCCAAGTGAAGCTGCGTGTTTCCCAGTCTATGTCGGGGTTGTGTTCGTAGAGCCACGACATCGGAAGATAACCATCAATCTTCTTATCGGACATATCTGCCAGTTCAAATCGCATGTCATTGACATGATCACCAATACGCATATTCAGGGTCTTAGTATAATGAAGCCCTGAGTTGGGAATATTATTCCCGCTAGCATCCTTAATAGGAGCTGCAACCTTTCTTCGGACACAAGGAACTTGTGTTTCCTTTGCCCACCTTGTGCTTAGCACCGCGCCAGTAGCGCCACTATCCAATAATAACACAGCCTCGGCTACACTATCGCGTGCGCCACAACGCCATTCCAGTCTAACTCGAACTCGGATAGACTTTATATGCTTCGGGGGGCCTGAAAGCCTCGCCTTCTTTCTTGGGGTTTCTTTTGTAAACATGGTAACGGAAGTCTCTTGCCTTTCGACACAAGAGTGGCCACAACGGGTCAAAGATGTTAAGGTTTCAAATCACGGTATATCAATAGCTAGGGTGTTTACTATCACGCCAGCATGATTTCGGGTACTAAACCCTCCTCAGGTAAACTTGATAACAAAATTCCATTGCTCTAATCAAGGCCTGCCTGATGTGAAAAGAACTAATCTGACAAAAGAAAACAATTTCGCTCCCAATACTAAGGAAATGATCCATCGAAGTAAGGAAACAACATATTCCTGCAGTAACATAACAAGAATATAAAAGAGAAATAAACCAAGACAAACACCCAAAGAGAATTCCCATGCTGAAACAAATCCTCCACCTGCCTCGTTCCTTCGCAGACCGCTGTAGCCCAGAACATCTAAGAGGCCTGGTCAGTCTATATCGACTGCAGGATTTCTCAGGGTATGCTTACTCTCGGAGCCCTTCACATAACTTCCTAAAGTTATGTCAGTGTCTTGTTATTTCGCTGCAAGGAAAGGAACTTACCTATTCCTCAGCATCCGTATCAACCTCCATAATCTCGGAAAATGACTTTCGGATTTCCAACAACTTCTTTGAAGGTGGTGCTTCGATGCGACGGACTTTGTTGTTTGATGCTTCATTGACTTCTGCATCTTCAGCCTTCCTTTTTTTGGTTATCGCTTTAACCCCTTTGGCTGAACTAACAACAGGGTCGGTGGAGAAACATTTGCGCCAAAAGTGACCCGGCTTTCCACATCGTGTGCACTGCGACTTCTTCTTGCGCTTATCGATAAGCGTAGACGGGATATTCTTATGGGCATTAGCATGCTCAGAATTCCCTTGCTTCTGGGATGTACCTGCAGAAGATAAGGAGCACCTAGGATTGGGCTTACCCAACCCTTTTCTTCCGTTTCGGTTGTTTCCTCGAGGTTGACAACCTCTCCTCGCTCTTGCCCTGGTTATCACTTCGGCTTTTCGTAACTGTCTCGCTGAAAGTGATATTGTCTTGGAGGGCGTGGCCCGTCTTCCGCAGAAGGTCCATGTACTCGGACACGTCGGTAGGATGAGGTGTCTTTTGTGCCCAGACATTCCGTAGTTGGGATGTCATTGTCATCCGGATCTTGTCTTTGATCATCGTAGGGTCCGTATAACCCAATTGGACAATCAGATCTATTACCGAGTCTAAGAACTGGTCTACTTGCCCAGCCTTCATCTGCAATTTCGTCCACTCGCTAAGAGCGCGGTCCCGATCAACATGGGCACCGAAACTTGCCATTAGCCGTTTCCTAAATCCTTCCCATGTACGAAACTCATGGTTGGGATCAAACGGCATACCCACCCGGCATGCACCATCCTCACTGATGTACCGGTGTAGGCCCATGTACCAAGTTTTGGCAGTGTCTTGAAGAAGAGGGATAACCAAGCTGATTTTGTCCATATCTTCCGTGATCGACTCTCGGAAGTATTCAAACTTGATTTCCACATCACTAATGAACCGCTGAGTGTCGGTGGTATTTCCCTTAAATGGAGTTACATCACCTAATTTTGCGCGCTTTCTTGGCTTACCCCCTGCAGGAGTGGAGTTACCGGCTGGCTGACTAGCTCCAGCTGCCCCACTCATCTGCAAGAAAGCTCGTAACAACCTTCGTGCTCCGCAGTCATAGCGTCTCTTCTTTTTCTCGCTCCAGTTTGGCTTCCGCCTCCCCAGAAACTCACAGAAATCGGGTATGGAGTCGGCATCTCCGTCTTCACTGCTACTGGAGGAACTGGAATCACCCGGGTCCCCACCAGCACCAACGTTTCCGCCAGGCGGGAGTTGATCTCCGCCACCACCAGCATTCCTGCCAGGGCCTCCAGAGGGTCTATCATACCCGTCAAAGGAGTCCTCCCTTTCCTGTTGTCTGTCCTCTTGGGGAACCACCCCCTGACGAGACAAAGGCATTGGAGGTGGGTCAGGTAATGGAATAGCTCCAGAAGCACTCGGAGTTACCCCATACCGACCCTGAACAAACTGCTGGAATTCCAGACAGCTTTCCGGCATTGCCGGATGTCCCACGTGCAACCGTGAACCACAATAAGAACATTTGGGTTATTTCATCTTCGGACCCTCCTCCTCCGGCTTCCAGTACACTTGACTCGAACGACTGTTAGGACAGTTGAGTGCATGTGCGGCCTTTGGAAAGTGAGGTCCTCCCACGACCGTACAACCAGTGTAACAGAAGGCCGTAACCCCCGGCGACAAAGGCCTTCGGACCCATTCTTTCTCCGGGGCACCCCACATACCCCATTCACCTCCGGACTTGTTATATTATCCTTGCCTAAGTTTGTCAAAAAACTCATTTGTATCAGTAGGTTTCCTGGGCGCACCAGGTAACTTAGGCATGGGAGGCAGGGGAGCAGGTTCAATGATAACAGGAGCTTGTCCTGGCTTTGGGAGAGGTGTATTCACGGCCGCATGGTAAGCTCGGTCTGGCACTGGGACATTGGTAGAGGGCGTCGGGGTATCAGTGACTCCTGTCAAGTCTACCTGATTCCGACTAGGTTGCAGAGGTGGGGGAGGGACTCTGGACTTATCCACCCTATGACCACTATCGCCCGGACGAGATCCCGTAGCAGGGCTAGGTGTTCGACGGTTTCTCCTTTGAGATACCGGGGCGAGTGCTTCTTCGAGCTGCTCGTGGAAGGGGGAACGACGAGGAGAGACTAGAGCTCGTGGCTGTTGACCCGCTATCTGTACTCCTAATTCAGTCAAGTATGCCTGATATGAGGGATTGGTCAACATAGCGGTTAGGGTCTCCGCAAAGTTGACTGCGGGACGCTTCTCCATCGGAGGTGCCACTGTCATGATCGTATCATTGTCATGATCGATCTGATGCCCTGTACGGGCAGCCTCTTCCAACGCCGCTATCCTTTTAGCTAGTGCACGTGTGTCACTAATTTGCCGGATGAACAACTTCTGTTGTTTCCGCATCCACTCCGTAGCCGCTGTAACCATCTCTATTTTAAACTTAGTCTGCGCCTGCTCGTTCCAGTACTGCATCTGGCTTTGAGCTTCCTTCATCTGCTTCGTGACTTCAAGAAGGATATAGGGTTCCATGACTTCCCTAGTAAAATCCGCAAGACTAAATCCTTGACCTGCCTTTCTGGCACTACCGGAATCGCCAGCTTTTGCTGGGTAAACGATACAAATAATCTCGCAGGATCTTGGACCACAATTTCCTCGGCATCATCGGGAAGGTCGATATTGGTAGCATTAAGGACAAGTTCAATGGGTTCCCAACCAAGGCCTTTGGCGTCCGCAAATGCTTCTCGCCGCATATGCCATTGGTAGGCTGCCGCCGCGGCAGGATCGAAGTGACCGGCTTGGTTCGACATAGTAATTTCCACCCGATGCTTCTGGTACCAGACCAGCGACTCGTACTCAAACTATGTCAATTCAAGGAGGTCAATACCAACAATCTCAAGAGTAGGTAGAGTTAAGCGAGGTCTTCGCTTAACGATATACTGTAACGGGGGCTCCCTCTGGGAAGATGGATCCCGAGGTTGCGACCGACCGAAGTATTCTTTCAGAAGTAAAGATAAAGATAATCAACAGTAGAGTTGAAAAAATAAACGGTAAAACTTAATATCGTTAAGCCACAGCTTTACTCAATTAAGTCCTGATCTCGAGAGGTAGTTGATTGCCAGAGTAGAGGAGAACTCGCATATACTTTAAGTAGGTTTAGTATGCTGCCAGTTACTCCCCATCACTACTCTGCGCTCGCGAGTACCCAACTCCCGTGGGCTGTCTAGTCAACCTCTACGGGTCGGACCAAAGATCCCCCGTAGCGAACTAGACCACTCAGTGGTGTTCTAACATCTGCCCGATAGAAGTGTTTTAGCCGCTGCATCTCCAATGCAACCGCAGGAGTAAAAACTCTTCATATCGTGGTCATGCCAGTGGCGAGCTGTCATACCCGTGCGGATACTTTACCAACTATGGAACTCTCTACCCATATACACTTAGTCTTCTGCGAGCATTCGCGGCTCCTGAACATTTATCCGGTTCTACTCATTTCCATATCATTCCGGAGGATAGCCACGTAGCTTCCCCGATAGACCACCCGGAGGTTGACTACCAATAGGCGCTACCCACAGTCAACCCTCCTAGAAGTAGGTCTTATCGTGACCTTAGACTAGTGTCTTAGAGTCCTTAATGATTCTCCAATACTATTACACTTTCGGGGCAACGGACTTCGGTTACCTCGCCTACTGGCCTCCGGTAACCTCACATACTACTCTTGACTTCAAAGCAGTATTACTCCGTCAGTTTTGTCCGTTTTACACGAAACCACCTGGAGGCTATTCTCCAGGATTTCCTCCTCCCCCTCATATATCCTGCGGACAGCATCCGGTCGGACGGACGGCGTGAGCGCATATGGAGTTACGGCAACATCTCCACTTGGAGACTTTTGCTAGACTTACAGCAATTCTTCAGGCTGTAGCCCATGACGCTAGGGACTTATAACGGGGCCGGAGGGGGGTGTTAGCCACCACACCTCCAAGTTACAGCTTGTTCAGAGCTCAACTGGTTGTGCCGGAGTGATCCGCACAACCTGAGATTCGAACACCCTATGTAGTTTCGCGTGACAAACAATCTAGTCACTTCCCCCGAAGTCCTGCGTAACAAGTTACTTTCAAGGTAGGGTAACTTGGCTCCATAGCAGGGTAACTCTAGTCCAAAGGTAGGGTAACTGCACCCCAAGTTACCCTACAGAGTAGGGTAACTCTACCTGGACTCACCGTCAAGCAATTCAGGGTAACTCCCAAATTGACTACTTGGGTTACCCTACTGAGTAGGGTAACCCCCAACCTTTACTAGTACCTATGTACCTTTGGTATGGTCTAGTATGCTCGACTGAGGTACCTAACCACCAGTACCTCCGCTCGGTAGACCTAAGTCCACCGCCATCCCTACCACAGTAAACTCTTGATACCGGTATGGGTATAGGTTTGGCTACTTGTAATAGTACTCAGTGGAGTCTCGTTACAGCCAATCAGAGAATATGTCACTTCCGACATCCACAATAAGGGACACCACAGTGCAGATCGGAATCTCCACTATGCCTGTGAATATATTTATTGGCGTGAAATGCGACAGAGCTTCCGGGATTTCGTTAAGTAATGTGAACTCTGCAAGGCGAATAAAGAACCTACTCAGTTGCCTGAAGGAAGAGCCCTGACCTCCAACTACCCTCTGACGTTTTTGAATCCATTGCTATTGACTTTGCAGGACCATCCAACAAATCCACTGGATATGATACTATCTTGGTAGCAGTTGACCAATTCTCTAGATACATATGGTGCTACCTATGAAGACTACCGAAACCTCTAAGGACGCATGGAACTGTAACGAGACTCCACTGAGTACTATTACAAGTAGCCAAACCTACACCCATACCGGAGTCAAGAGACTACCGCGGTAGGGCTGGCGGTAGACTTAGGTCTACCGGGTGGAGGTACCGGTGGTTAGGTACCTCAGTCGGGCATGCTAGGCCATACCAAAGGTACATAGGTACCTATGAGTGGTGGTGGTTACCCTACACAGTAGGGTAACCCAAGTAGTCAATTTGGGAGTTACCCTGAATTGCTTGACGGTGAGTCCAGGTAGAGTTACCCTACTCTGTAGGGTAACTCGGGGTGCAGTTACCCTACCTTTGGACTAGAGTTACCCTGCCATGGGCTAAGGGTTACCCTGCTATGGAGCCAAGTTACCCTACCTTGGAAGTAACTTGTTACGCAGGACTTCGGGGGAAGTGACTAGATTGTTTGTCACGCGAAACTACATAGGGTGTTCGAATCTCAGGTTGTGCGGATCACTCCGGCACAACCAGTTGAGCTCCGAACAAGCTGTAACTTGGAGGTGTGGTGGCTAACACCCCCCTCCGGCCCCGTTATAAGTCCCTGGCGTCATGGGCTACAGCCTGAAGAGTTGCTGTAAGTCTAGCAAAAGTCTCCCGGTGGAGATGCTTCCATAACACCGTATACGTCACTGCCGTCCGTCCGACCGGAAGCTGTCCGCAGGATATATGAGGGGACAGAGGAGAACCTGGAGAATAGCCTCCAGGTGGTTTCGTGTAAAACGGACCAGAACTGACGGAGTAATACCACTTTGAAGTAAGAAGTAGTATGTGAGGTTACCGGAGGCCAGCAGGCGAGGTAACCGAAGTCCGTTGCCCCGAAAGTGTAATAGTATTGGAGAATCGTTAAGGACTCTAAGACACTAGTCTAAGGTCACGATAAGACTTACTTCTAGGAGGGTTGACTGTGGGTAGCGCCTATTGGTAGTCAACCTCCGAAGGGGTCTATCGGGGGAGCTACGTGGCTATCATCCGGAATGATATAGAAATGAGTAGAACCGGATAGATGTTCAGGGGCTGCGAATGCTTGTAGAAGACTAAGTGTATATGGGTAGAGAGTTCCATAGTTGGTATAGTATCCGCACGGGCATGACAGCTCGCCACTGGCATGACCACGATATGAAGAGTTTTTGCTCCTGCGGTTGCATTGGAGATGCAGCGGCTAAAACACTTCTATCGGGCAGATGTTAGAACACCATCGAGTGGTCTAGTTCGCTACGGAGGATCGTTGGTCCGACCCGTAGAGGTTGGCTAGACAGCCCACGGGAGTTGGGTGCTCGCGAACGCAGAGTAGTGATGGGGAGTAACTGGCAGCATACCAAACCTACTTAAGTATATGCGAGTTCTCCTCTACTCTGGCAATCAACTACCTCTCGAGATCAGGACTTAATTGAGTAAAGCTGTGGCTTAACGATATTAAGTTTTACCGTTTATTTTTTCAATTCTACTGTTGATTATCTTTATCTTACTTCTGAAAGAATACTTCGGTGCGGTCGCAACCTCGGGATCCATCTTCCCAGAGGGAGCCCCCGTTACAGTATATCGTTAAGCGAAGACCTCGCTTAACTCTTCCTACTCTTGAGATTTGTTGGTATTGACCTCCTTGAATTGACATAGTTTGAGTACGAGTCGCTGGTCTGGTACCAGAAGCATCGGGTGGAAATTACTATGTCGAACCAAGCCGGTCACTTCGATCCTGCCGCGGCGGCAGCCCACCAATGGCATATGCGGCGTGAAGCATTTGCCGATGCCAAAGGCCTTGGTTGGGAACCCATTGAACTTGTCCTTAATGCTACCAATATCGACCTTCCCGACGATGCCGAGGAAATTGTGGTCGAAGACCCTGCGCGGTTATTCGAATCGTTTACACAGCAGAAGCTTGCGATTCCGGTAGTGCCAGAAAGGCAAGGTCAAGGGTTTAGTCTTGCGGATTTTACTAGGGAAGTTATGGAACCCTACATCCTTCTTGAAGTTACAAAACAGATGAAGGAAGCTCAAAGCCAGATGCAATACTGGAATGAGCAGGCGCAGACTAAGTTTAAAATAGAGATGGTTACGGCGGCTACGGAGTGGATGCGGAAACAACAGAAGTTGTTCATACGGCAAATTAGTGACACACGTGCGCTAGCCAAGAGGATAGCGGCGCTGGAAGAGGCTGCCCGTACAGGGCATCAGATTGATCATGACAATGATACGATCATGACAGTGGCACCTCCGATGGAGAAGCGTCCCGCGGTCAACTTTGCGGAGACCCTAACCGCTATGTTGACCAATCCCTCATATCAGGCATACTTGACTGAATTAGGAGTACAGATAGCGGGTCAACAGCCACGAGCTCTAGTCTCTCCTCGTCGTTCCCCTTCCACGAACAGCTCGAAGAAGCACTCGCCCCGGTATCTCAAAGGAGAAACCGACGGACTCCTAGCCCTGCTACAGGCTCTCGTCCGGGCGATAGTGGTCATAGGGTGGATAAGTCCAGAGTCCCTCCTCCACCTCCGCAACCTGGTCGGGATCAGGTAGACTTGACAGGAGTCACTGATACCCCGACACCCTCTACCAATGTCCCTGTGCCAGACCGACCTTACCAGGCGGCTGTGAATACACCTCTCCCAAAGCCAGGACAAGCTCCTGTTATCATTGAACCTGCTCCCCTGCCTCCCATGCCTTCCATGCCTAAGTTACCTGGTGCGCCCAGGAAACCTACTGATGCAAATGAGTTTTTTGACAAACTTAGGCAAGGACAATATAACAAGTCCGCGGGTGAATGGGGTATGTGGGGTGCGCTCCGGAGAAAGAACGGGTCCGAAGGCCTTTGTCGCCGGGGGTTACGCCTTCTGTTACACTGGTTGTACGGTCGTGGGAGGACCTCACTTTCCAAAGGCCACACATGCACTCAACTGTCCTAACAGTCGTTCGAGTCAAGTGTACCGGAAGCCTGAGGAAGTAGGTTCGAAGATGAAAAAGCCCAAATGTTCTTATTGTGGTTCACGGTTGCACGTGGGACCTCCGGCAATGCCGGAAAGCTGTCTGGAATTCCAGCAGTTTGTTCAGGGTCGGTATGGGGTAACTCCGAGTGCTTCTGGAGCTATTCCATTACCTGACCCACCTCCAATGCCTTTGTCTCGTCAGGGGGTGGTTCCCCAAGAGGACAGACAACAGGAAAGGGAGGACTCCTTTGACGGGTATGATAGACCCTCTGGAGGCCCTGGCAGAAATGCCGGTGGCGGCGGAGATCAACTCCCGCCTGGCGGAAACGTTGGTGCTGGCGGAAACCCGGGTGATTCCAGTTCCTCCAGTAGCAGTGATGACGATGATGCCGACTCCATACCCGATTTCTCTGAGTTTCTGGGGAGGCGGAAGCCAAACTGGAGCGAGAAAAAGAAGAAGACGCTATGACCGCGGAGCACGAAGGTTGCTACGAGCTTTCTTGCAGATGAGTGGGGCAGCTGGAGCTAGTCAGCCAGCCGGTAACTCCACTCCTTCAGGGGGAAAGCCAAGAAAGCCCGCGAAGTTAGGTGATGTAACTCCGTTTAAAGGAAACACCACCGACACTCAGCGGTTCATTAGCGATGTGGAAATCAAGTTCGAATACTTCCGAGAGTCGATCACGGAAGATATGGACAAAATCAGCTTGGTTATCCCTCTTCTTCAAGATACCGCCAAAACTTGGTACATGGGCCTACACCGGTACATCAGTGAGGATGGTGCACGCCGGGTGGGTATGCCGTTTGATCCCAACCATGAGTTTCGTACATGGGAAGGATTTAGGAAGCGGCTGATGGCAAGTTTTGGTGCCCATGTTGATCGGGACCGCGCTCTTAGCGAGTGGACGAAATTGCAGATGAAGCCTGGGCAAGTAGACCAGTTCTTAGACTCGGTAATGGATCTGATTGTCCAATTGGGTTATACGGACCCTACAATGATCAAAGACAAGATCCGGATGACAATGACATCCCAACTACGGAATGTCTGGGCACAAAAGACACCTCATCCTACCGATGTGTCCGAGTACATGGACCTTCTGCGGAAGACGGGCCACGCCCTCCAAGACAATATCACTTTCAGCGAGACTGTTACGAAAAGCCGAAGTGATAACCAGGGCAAGAGCGAGGAGAGGTTGTCAACCTCGAGGAAACAACCGAAACGGAAGGAAAAGGGTTCGGGTAAGCCCAACCCTAGGCGCTCCTTATCTTCTGCGGGTACATCCCAGAAGCAAGGGAATTCTGAGCATGCTAATGCCCATAAGAATATCCCGTCTACGCTTATCGATAAGCGCAAGAAGGAGTCGCAGTGCACACGATGTGGAAAACCGGGTCACTTTTGGCGGAAATGTTTCTCCACCGACCCTGTTGTTAGTTCAGCCAAAGGGGTTAAAGCGATAACCAAAAAGAGGAAGGCTGAAGATGCAGAAGTCAATGAAGCATCAAACAACAAAGTCCGTCGCATCGAAGCACCACCTTCAAAGAAGTTATTGGAAATCCGAAAGTCATCTCCCGAGATTATGGAGGTTGATACGGATGCTGAGGAATAGGTAAGTTCCTTTCCTTGCAGCGAAATAACAAGACACTGACATAACTCTAGGAAGTTATGTGAAGGGCTCCGAGAGTAAGCATGCCCCGAGAAATCCTGCAGTCAATACATAGACTGACCAGGCCTCTTAGATGTTCTGGGCCGCAGCGGTCTGCGAAGGAACGAGGCAGGTGGAGGATTTGGGTCAGCACGGGAATTCTCTTTGGGTGTTTGTCTTGGTTTATTTCTCCTTTGTATTCTTGTTATGTTACTGCGGGAATATATCATTTCCTTACTTCGATGGATTATTTCCTTAGTATTGGAAGCGAAATTGTTTTCTTTTGTTAGACTAGTTCTTTTCACATCAAGCAGGCCTTGATTCGAGCAATGAAATTTTTATCAAGTTTACCTGAGGAGGGTTCAGTACCCGAAATCATGCTGGCGTGATAGTAAACACCCTAGCTATTGATATACCGTGATTTGAAACCTTAACATTTTGACCCGTTGTGGCCACTCTTGTGTCGAAAGGCAAGAGACTCCGTTAAACATGCTTCTAAAAGAAAACTCAAGAAAGAAGGCGCGGCTTTCAGGCCCCCCAAAACATATAAAGTCTATCCGAGTTCGAGTTAGACTAGAATGGCGTTGTGGCGCGAGAGACAGTACAGCCGAGGCTGTGTTATTGTTGGATAGTGGCGCTACTGGCGCAGTGCTTAGCACACGATGGGCTAAGGAAACACAAGTTCCTTGTGTCCGGAGAAAGGTTGCTGCTCCAATAAAGGATGCTAGCGGGAATGACATTCCTAACTCAGGGCTTCATTACACTAAGACCCTGAAGATGCGTATTGGCGATCATGTCAATGACATGAGATTTGAACTGGCGGACATGTCCGATAAGAAGATTGATGGTTATCTTCCAATGTCATGGCTCCATGAACATAATCCCGACATAGACTGGGAAACACGCAGCTTCACTTGGAGGTCTGTATTGTGTAAGGCTAGATGCCTTGTGGGCCAGAGACGGTTAGAATTTATAACCGAAGAAGAGCTATTGGCAGAAGACCAAGCTCAGGTATATCTTCTTGGATATGCCCAGTTCACAGGAGAAGACGGGAAAGACATTGCCCTAAGTCTCCTCCCCGAATATAAGGACTATGGCGATATATTTAGCCAACAAGGATAGATGCGTTACCAGAGCACTCAGAGTATGATCACAAGATCGAGTTAATGCCTGAGACAGCACCTCCCTTTGGTCCTATATATCCATTGTCTGAAAACGAGCTCAAGATTCTGAGGGAGTATCTCAATGAGATGCTGGCAACGGGAAAGATACGGAGATCTAGTTCCCCTGCCGCAGCCCCAATCCTCTTTGTACCCAAACCTGATGGGTCATTGAGGTTATGTATTGATTACCGAGGGCTTAACAAGATTACGGTGAAGAATAAATATCCTTTACCACTGATGAATGAGCTGCGTGATAGACTTGGAAAAGCCACTGTCTTCACTAAGTTGGACTTGAAGAATGGCTATTATCTCCTCCGAATGGCAGAAGGAGAAGAATGGAAGACAGCTTTCCGCTGTCGTTATGGGTTGTATGAATATACGGTAATGCCGTTTGGGCTATGTAACGCCCCATCTACTTTCCAGAGTATGATAAATAAAATCTTTCATGATTTATTAGACGAAGGAGTCATCGCCTATATAGATGACATCCTAATATACTCAGAGACCATCGAAGAACATGTCTCACTCGTTAGGCGAGTTATGGAAAGACTGCGCAAGGCTAGGCTTTGTGTAAGCATTAAGAAATCTACATTCCATCAAAGAGAGGTAGAATTCTTGGGATACCGTATATCCGATCGTGGTATTATGATGACCACGGAAAAGGTGAAGTCTATTGAAGTTTGGACTCCACCAAAGACAGTTGTTGACGTTCAAAGCTTTTTGGGTTTTGCAAACTTCTACCGTCGGTTTATAGAAGGCTTCAGTAAGATAACAAAGCCGTTAACTGACTTAACGAAGAAGGATACCAAATGGGAATGGGGTCCAAGGCACGATGAAGCCTTTAGTCGCCTGAAAGCGATGTTCATTGCAAGCCCCATTCTAGCCCACTTTGATCCGGAACGGTTAACCAAGTTGGAAACCGATGCTAGTGATTTTGCATTGGGTGCTATACTGTCACAGTATGCGAAGATGGTAGATGGCATCCTATAGCCTACCATAGTCGGAAGTTCTCGCCAGCAGAGATAAATTATGATGTGCATGATAAAGAGATGTCCGCAATTGTTGCTGCTTTTAAGGAATGGGATCATCTCTTGCGCTCAGTATCTGATCAGATAACTATTTACACTGATCATAAGAATTTGGAGTACTTTAATAGTACTAAGATACTGAATCGCCGAAACATCGCTGGGCGGAATTCCTTCAACCATTTAATTTTAAGGTTGTCTACCGTGAAGGGCGCCTTAATGGGAAGGCTGATGCGTTATCGAGGCGTTCGGAGTACCGCCCTGAAGGGGGGAGTAATTCTGCGAAATTGGGTCAGGAACAGATGTTTTTCCGTCCGGGACAGTATTTGGATAGTCAGGAGCGGGACATCTTGCGACCACAGTTGTTGCAACTGTGCCAAGGCTTCCGGTTGAAGTCCGGAATGCTTGATGACATGAAGGTCGCTATAGCAAAGGACAATACTTATCAAAGTATTTACAAGTCCATTGTCCAAAAGGACAATAAGGTTGACCCTAATTTCTCAATAGAGAAGGACTTCCTCTTATACAAGAGGCGTTGGTACATACCGGAGGATCAAGGGCTAAAGGAACGGATCATGCAAGCGGAACATGATTCCCGTCTAGCCGGACACTTCGGGACTTATAAGACAATAGGGAAGGTTAAAGCCAACTTCTACTGGCCTAAGATGGAGGCCTACATCGAAGACTATGTTCGGTCATGCGATGTCTGTCAAAGGGTAAAGACAGTGAGACATAAGAAGTTTGGGCTCTTAGAACCTATAGATGTTCCTATGAGACCATGGAACGCAATATCAATGGACTTCATTGTGGCGTTACCAGAATCCGAGGGTTTTACGAAGATCTGGGTCATTGTTGATAGATTCTCAAAAATGGCGCATTTCATCCCCCTCGCTACGGAGGTACCTATCAAGGAACTTGCTCTTATATTTCTCAAAGAGATCTGGAGACTGCATGGACTCCCAGAATCGATTATCTCTGATCGGGATACTCGATTTACTTCTAAGTTTTGGGTTAGCTTAATGGGACTACTTGAGGTGAAGCTCAATGTCTCTACCGCGTTCCATCCCGAGACCGACGGCCAGACTGAGCGGGTGAACCAGACACTGGAACAATACCTAAGGAGTTATTGTACCTACCAGCAGGATGATTGGGTTTCGCTACTACCGTTAGCGGAGTATGCCTATAATACATCCACCTCCGAGTCAACCAGGTTATCTCCTTTTGAGATTAACTATGGATTTTCTCCGAGGACAAACTGGTCTGGAATTGTTCCTGACAATAAGGGGATTCATCCAAGTGGAAGTAAAGGATTGGGAGGGTACATGGCAAGAAC